>CM024759.1:41038510-41638510 GCA_014218235.1 Colocasia esculenta | reverse complement strand
ATTGATGGAACTTATGGAGAAAGGATTCATTAGACCCAGTACATCTCCCTGGGGTGCTCTAGTACAATTCGTTAAGAAGAAGGATGAGATTATGCGGCTATGCATAGATTATAGACAACTGAACCAGTTAACAATTAAAAACAAATACCTGCTCCCTAGAATTGATGATCTATTTGATCAGTTGTCTGGAGCCCAATATTTTTCAAAGATTGATCTCAGATCCAGGTATCATCAATTGAGAATTCAAGAAGAGGATATTCACAAGACAGCTTTTCGAAGTAGATATGGAAATTATGAGTTTGTTGTAATGCCATTTGGATTAACCAATACACTTGCTGCATTTATGCGTTTGATGAATGATGTCTTTAGGTCATATTTGGATCAGTTTGTAGTTGTGTTCATTGATGACATATTGATTTACTCTAAGAGTGTGGAGGAACATGAAGCACATTTTCGGGTTACTTTGTAATTGTTGCGAGATCATAAGTTAAATGCGAAATTCAGTAAATGTGAATTCTGGTTAGAACAAGTGACGTTCTTGGGACATGTCATTTCTAGAGAGGGATTGTCAGTAGATTCCTCTAAAGTTGAAGCTATTCAGAAGTGGGAACAACCTAAGAACATTACTGAAATTAGAAGTTTTCTGGGTATGGTTAGCTATTATCAGCGGTTTGTTAAAGATTTTTCTAGGATCACTTCACCCCTTACACAACTAACTCGGAAGGGAACTGCATTTGAGTGGAATGAGAGTTGTGAATGTGCATTTCAAAGATTGAAGGAATGTTTATCATCCACATCAGTTTTAGCCTTGCCAATAGAGGGAAAAACATTCGAAGTTTATACTGATGCATCAAACATTGGATTAGGATGTGTTTTGATGCAAGAAGGAAGAATTATTGCCTATGCATCTAGACAATTAAAGAATCATGAGAAAAACTACCCAGTATATGATTTGGAATTAGAAGCGATAGTTTTTGCTCTTAAGCTCTGGAGACACATTTTGCTCTTAAGCTCTGGAGACACTACTTGTATGATAATCAATTCATAGTGTACTCCGATCATAAAAGTTTAAAGTATTTATTTTCCCAGAGGAATTAAACATGAGACAAAGAAGATGGATGAAATATATCAAAGATTATGATTTTAAAATTGAGTACCATCTTGGAAAAGGTAATACTGTAGCTGATGCTCTCAGCAGAAATCCCATGGTTAAAATATTTCAATTACAAGTCAAGGAATGGAAACTTTTGGAAGAATTTTCTACATTGAGTCTAAAAGCTGAACTACAAGAAGAAAAAGTTATGATTGATAACTTGACAGTACAATCAGATCTGTTGAGACAAATTGGTGAACAACAGGACAATGGCTCTACATTGATAGAAATCAGAGAGAAATTGAATTTCAGACTTGACTTTAATAAAGATGCACATGGAAATCTTCGGTTCTGGAACAGGTTGTGTGTACTAGATAATTCAGAAATTAAGAAACAAATACTAGAGGAAGCTCATCGGGCACATTATACTATTCATCCGGGAGCTGTCAAGATGTATCAAGATTTAAAGAAAAATTTTTGGTGGTGTAACATGAAGAAATATATTGTGGATTTCATAGCTAGATGTTTAACATGTCAGAAAATCAAGGCTGAACACCAGAAACCCGTAGGAAAATTAAAACCCCATGACGTACCTTAATGGAAATGGGACAGTGTTGGTATGGATTTTATTATGGGATTACCCAGAACACATAGTGGATACGATGCAATATGGGTAATAATTGATCGACTTACAAAGTCGGCTCACTTCTTGGCTATTAAGACGAGATGGTCTGTCAGTATTTCAGCAGTTCTGTACATGAAGAAAATTGTTCGATTGCCTGGAATCCTAAAAGATATCATTTCTGATAGAGATGCAAGATTTACTTCACATTTCTGGAGGGAACTACAAGATGCATTGGGAACTAAACTGAAGTTTAGTACTGCATTTCATCCTCAAACCGATGGACAAGTGAAACGAGTAAATCAAATTATTGAGGATATGTGCCGGGCCTATGTTCTAGAATTTGGAAATGACTGGAGTAATCATTTAGAAATTATGGGATTTGCTTATAATAACAGCTATCAGTTTACTATTCAAATGACATCATTTGAAGCTTTATATGGCCGGCAATGTAGATCACCACTATGTTGGATTGAGTTGAATGAATCACACATTCTTGGACCTGAAATGATCCAAGAAACCACAAAAATTATAAAGTTAGTGCATGATCGAATGAAAGCTGCTCAAGATCGACAGAAAAGCTATGCTGATCGATGAAGAAGAGAGCTGGAATTTTAGCAAGGCGATCATGTGTTCCTTAAAGTGTCACCCCGAAGAGGAATCAAGAGGTTTGGAATCAAAGGAAAGTTGAGCCCAAGATACATTGGACCATTCGAGATATTAAGAAGAGTTGGGAAAATGACGTATCAATTGGCGCTTCCACCTCAACTATCCAATATACATGACATATTTCATGTGTCAATGTTGCATAAATATGTTTATGATTTAGAACATGTTATTGAATATTCGAATCTGGATGTACAAGAAAACTTAGCATTTGAAGAAAGTCCTATGCAAATCCTCGACCAAAAGATCAAGCAACTCCGGAACAAGGAGGTTGCATTATTAAAGATTCAATGGAATAAACGAGGATAGGAAGAAGCAACGTGGGAATTGGAAGATGCCATCAGAACCAAGTATCCGGAATTGTTTACAGGTCAGTATTTCATATTGTTACACTCTTATATGTTGAATTTGGAGGACCAAATTTCTTTTAGTGGGGGAGAGTTGTAACACCTAATTTTTATTTATTTATTTGAAAATTAGAAAATGTGAAGATTTTGATTGTTAAACATAACTACTATCATGAGATGTAATTAACTTTAATTTAAGATTAATTTGTATTAGTAAATATTATTCGAGTGTCGTACTCACAGGTGCGCACTCTGACAGGGCGACACCAGAATTCTGTAACGAAATTGAAATCTAAAAATACCATAGTTTTCAGAAAAATATGCTGATGCTAGAAATGTAAATATCCAGAATTGTTGACGCATGGGTTTCAAGATTAAGTCGATGCAATGATTTTATGGGCAATTTTTGCTGGGTGAAAAATAAATTCTAAACATTAAACTAAAATTACCATAATTTGTAAAACCTTTTAATTAGCTTATGGTTGAAATTTCAACTTGAATGGACACCATTTAGACACACAAACATAGGGTCAAATGGGCCAGCTGAATTTTTAACCATTTAGGATAACCATTTTTTGGGTTAATATCTGCTTACGTATTATGGGCTACGTAAGCCTCTTTGCACCTTGGGTTAACTGTCTACATGTATCCTAATACGTGTATGTGGGGTAAAACCCCAAGGTTTACGTGGCTGGACTGTAAGAAATGGGGTTTTTAGTGCAACACCTGTATGGCTACATGCCATACATGCATGGGAGTTGGGAGGTTATAAAAACCATCCTTGAACCCATCGTGTGGGTCTTTTCCACCTCATACCCAGTCTCCTTGCTGCTGGAGCTGTTGAAGCTGCTTGCCGTGGCTGCTGCTGCTGCTTCATCTGTAGCTGCCATTGCATTGAGGAGCTACTACGGCTGCTTTGCCGTAGCTGTTGAGCTACTCCAACTGTGGCTGCTGTTGCTGCCACTTCATCATCTCCTTTTGTTGCTGGTTTCTCCTTTTGGAATAGAAGAAGGACCCTCATCCTTTCCCCAGTTAGGTAGGATTTCTCTCCTTCTTGTCTCCTTCTTTGCTAAGAACCTTGTGTTTAAGTGTCTTACCATGTACCTGTTTTAATTTGTGTTGTTGAAACCAGTATAAATGGTTTTCTTTTCTGTAATCACCTCTCCTTCTTTTGTTAGAATCCTGAGACTGAGTGTATACCATATTCACACCTTGATTTGTGTTCTGTAAAGATCATTAGGTATGCCTTTCTATTCATTGTGTTCATACTTTAGCTAATGCTCATGTCTTAGCCAAGTATACTTGTGAAGAACTTCTTACTAGATGTAAGGAAAAATCTCTTAGAAGGTTTTTATATACAATAATCTTCCTTTCATAAGTTTTTCATGCCACCCATGTTGTAGGATTATTATTATTATTATTATTATTATTATTCTCTTCTAACTGTGTTCTGGAAAATACAGGATGTGTCGACACACGACCTGTGTCGACACATACTTGACCTGTGTCGACACACATTTGACCTGTGTCGACACAACTGTCCTCCTCTCTTCTGATTGTGTTCTAGAAAACACAAGATGTGTCGACACACACTGGACCTGTGTCGACACATACTTGATCTGTGTCGACACACATTTGACCTGTGTCGACACAACTGTTCTCTTCTCATATGACTGTGTTATGGAGAACATAGGATGTGTCGACACACACTTGACCTATGTCGACACACACTTGACCTGTGTCGACACACACTTGACCTGTGTCGACACACACTTGACCTGTGTCAACACACACTTGACCTGTCTTTAACACAACATATACCACTATGAGGGATCATTCTTTTAGCTATGGATTGTTCTTAAACAACCAAAGTTTGATTGTTTCCTACATGGCTACAACCTTTTGGAGTCATTGCTATTAATCCCTAAACCTTTGTTACATGTGAGATTTTGAGTACCTGTGTACCATACTTGAAAGTTTAGCAAAAATATTTGTGATGACAACTTTGGGTCTTTGGACTCATTTAAGATAAATGCTTGTGCAAATGGGGCTGATCCAGTCCCGGGAGGAGCACCCGAATTCGTTTACTGGCCATACGGAACGATAATGGATCTCTTGGATGTTTGGCATTGCATCATACTTGCTTGATTGGCCATCATATTACTTTATCATGAGTTGGAAATGTACTTGAACCAGAACTCTTTTCTTTGCAAATTTAACACAATACTCTTGTTCTACAACTGTTATCTAATTGACATGGTTATACAATCATCTTTGATGTTCAGCAGTGCTACCAATTAAGTTTCTTGCTCAGTTCTTTAGTTATCTAGATCCTTTTGATTAGAAGGGTGAATCCTACTGGGCACAATTGCTCATTCAATTTTACTTTTTTAGGTGATCAAGATGAGGGTAATGCTTAAAAGGGGGGGGGGGGGGAGTGCACTGAGCGAGACAACCAGTCCTCCGAAGTTTAAAAACTAGATATTTCTTTAGTGTCGTAGAATTAGAATGTAATTAACTTTTCTTTTCTTACTCCTCTTATGGTCAGTAACGAGGAGAGTTAAGTAAATTAAGCTTCCGCTATGGAAGTGTTAAATGTGTAAGAATATAAGTTTTATTTCTTAAGTTTGTATCTGTCATTTCCAATAAATAGACATTTATTAGGACGTGACACTAGCAATAGGCTCCCCCTGACTTGCAGGCTCCCTCTGAGCAGGAGCATCTTCTGAATGAACATCTTCAAGATGGCCTGATGCCATATCCTTTGGAATTATTTCTTCATGACTCTCTTCCATATCAACTTCTACAATAGGAGCACTGGGGGTTTCTTCCATATGAATATCTTCCTGCTCCCCCTCAATGTGAGCAACACTTTCTATAGTAATAGATTCTTCAATAACAGGAGGTGCAAGAACTGGAGGAGGGATCACACCTTCAGATGATTGCCCAAAGGGCTCAATGACTTCAGCTGCTATGTCGTCAATCCTCCTTACTGTTACAGTAGGCTCATCCTCTCTTAGTACAACTTCTTCTTCTTGAACAGGTGGAGCCTCAGCAGTAGAGGCTTCTCTAATGATGGCTTCTCCTTTAGCCACAGATGTCTTGGTCCACACATTTCCTGCCAACGAAAAACCACTCTTCTTCAGATTCCTAGTGCGAATAGGCTAACCCATCTTCTCCATTAGTTCACCTTCTAAATCAATCTCAAAATGCCTGAATATTTTGGTGAGTAAGTGAGCATAAGGAAAGGACACTGCCAATTTATTTTTCTTGTCCCAAATAACCTTAGCAGTAGACTTCATCCTTTCAATCATGATATGTGCCATGTTTATATCCTGCTTCTGAATGGCCCAAAACATCTCTGCATCTCCTTTTGTGCAGGAGGAGAAAGTAGCACTCCAAGGTACCAAAATCTGACAAATAATGAAGTGCAGTATTCTATTGAATGCATCGAACTGGTTTATATCTATTTTCCCATCCTTTAACTTGTACTCTGCTCCAATGATTTCGAGACCCTTAGTATGAATATCTACGGAGTTGACTGGACTGTGCCCAACAATAGAAACTCCAAACAGCCTCTCCAACGGGTCATGAGTGATGTGAATAGATTTACCTTTGACCAGGGAGGTGAGAGAACCATCTTCTTCTATTTTCAAACAAGTGTAGAACACCTTGGCCATATGCAGGTAGCTAGGTTCAAAAACAATACATATCCCCATCCATTTCAACTGCTGAAGGGCTTCAATCACACTGTGCATGCCATGCTTCTCCACATCATCCAAATCAACTGCTTTGTTTCCACAAACCTTGATCTTCACTGCTTGATATCTTTCCTCTTTCCAGTTCTTTTGCCATGAGGAAGGCGGCGCTGTAGCCACCCTCACTGCCGGAACTCCCAGAAGCGGCCATGGAAGTTTGCAAGGAAGGTTTCTGGAGGATCGTGGGAGGAAGAAGAACAAGACCCCTCAAGAAATTTGAGCGGGAGAAGAGAGATCCTTCGAAAGCACGAAGAGGGATGCTGGAGTCGATGAGGGTTTTACAAGCCTTCGAGTCGAAAGAGATAAGAAAGAGAGAGAGAGTGAATCAGTGAAGGAAGGATTCCGTCGTAACGGAAGGACATAAAGTTACTTTTGAAACGACGAAACAGTTAATGCGGAAAACGACAAAATAGGCGATGATAACACAAAAGATAATGGATTTACTTAAATTAAGTAGGGAAGGATAAGTTTTATTCTGAAATTTATTATGTTATTTCAGTTATGTACAAATATGCCTGTTACAAATTACACATGTCTAGTTCCCTTCTAAGAGATGTAAATCTCTTTTCAAGTAAGGCTTTTGTAAAGATATCTGCCAACTAATTTTGTGTATCTACAAATGAAATACTAATATTACCATTTGCAACATGATCTCTAATAAAATGATATCTAACCTAAATATGTTTCGTCCTTGAGTGCTGCACTGGATTTTTCGTTAGATTTATAGCACTTGTGTTGTCACATAGCAATGGAATGGTTTTGATGTGTAGTCTATAGACTTCAAGCTGTTGTTTGATCCATAGGAGTTGAGTGCAACAACTTCTAGCAGCTACATACTCAGCTTCAGCTGTTGATAGAGCTACTGAGTTTTGTTTCTTTGAAGATCAGGAGATCAAGCATCCTGCAAGAAATTGACAACTACTGGTGCTTTTTCTATCCACTTTGCATCTAGCATAGTCAGCATTCGAATAACCAATTAAGCTAGTTTCACAGGTTTTAGGATACCATAGACCTAAGTTATGAGTCTTAGCTAAATATCTAAAGATCCTTTTTACAGATATTAAATGAGATTCTTTAGGATCATATTGATATCTTACACATATGCATACACTAAATAGAATATCAGGTCTACTAGCTGTTAGATAAAGCAATGAACCAATCATACCTCTATAAAGTTTCTGATCAACTTTCTTACCTTCCAGATCACTGTCTAACCTGATTGATGTGCTCATGGGAGTGGATAGTGGTTTGGCATTCTCAAAACCAAATTTCTTTAACAGTTCCTTGGTCTATTTTGCTTGACTTATATGAGTTCCCTCATTGCTTTGCTTGATTTGTAGTCCAATGAAGTAGTTGAGCTCTCCCATCATGCTCATTTCAAATTCTCCCTGCATGAGCTTTTCAAAATACTTGCACAGAGATTCATCAGTAGATCCGAAAATAATGTCAACTACATAGATTTGTACAAGTAATATATTTTTAGCATTTGATTTAATGAAAAGTGTGCTATCTACTTGACCTTTAATAAAGCCATGATTTAATAAGAATGCACTAAGTCTTTCATACTAGGCTCTAGGTGCTTGTTTTAAACCATATAAAGCTTTATGCAATTTGAAAACATGATTTGGAAAATCTAAATAATCAAAACTAGGAGGCTGTTCTACATAAACTTCCTCCTTTATAAAACCATTCAAAAATACTGATTTCACATCCATTAAAAAAAGTTTTAAATCTAATACAGATGCATAGACAAACAATATTCGAATAGCCTCTAGTTTAGCTACTGGTGCATAGGTTTCATCGAAATCTATGCCTTCCTCTTGGGAATAGCCTTGAGCAACCAGTCTAGCCTTATTTCTAGTGATAACACCAGCTTCATCCAATTTGTTCCTGAACACCTATTTGATGCCAATCACAGGATGATCTGATGGTCTAGGAATAAGGGACCAGACCTGATTTCTCTTGAATTGATTAAGTTCATCTTGCATGGCTAAAATCCAAGATTCATCAGATAGTGCTTTATTGACTGTCTTCGGCTATATTTGAGATACAAATGCTAAGTAATCAATGGGAATGGTATTACCTCTAGTTCTTACCCCAACGGATGGATCTCCAATGATGTTGTCTTTTGGGTGATCTTTTTTGTATCTCCATTCCTTTGGAAGAGCATCATGAATGATATCTTTCTGTTGCAGTTTTTGCAAGGGTGGATCTTCATCATCTTTGATGGTTGCTTCCTTCAACTTCTTGGAAAGGTTTTCTACATCTTCATCATCACTACCAATTTCCTTTCTCAAGGAAGGGTTAGACTCATAAAAAATAACATGTACATTTTGTTCAATTAATAAACTTCTTTTGTTAAAGACTCTATAACCTTTAGGTTTAGAAGTATACCCCATAAAAATATCTTCATCTGATTTGGGATCCAACTTACCAATGTCTCTCTTACCATTGTTGTGAATGAAGCATGAGCATCCGAATGTTCTGAGATGGCTGATCTTGGGCTTCTTTTGCTTGTACAATTTGTATGTAGTCTTCTTCAGAATTGGTCTGATCATGACTCTATTAATTTTGTAGCAAGCTGTATTTATAGCTTCTGCCCAGAAGTATCTTGGAAGATTGTACTTAGATAACATTGTTCTCGCCATATCCAAAAGTGTTCTATTCTTCCTTTCAGCTACTCCATTTTGTTGTGGTGTTCTTGGTGCTGAGAAATTGTGTTCTATCCCCAAATCATCACAGAATTTTGCAAACCTGTCGTTCTGAAACTCTCCAACATGATCTGATCGGATACCTATGATGTTGAATTTCTTATCTTTCTGAACTCGCTTACTGAACTTCACAAAACTATCAAATGTGTCATCTTTATGCTCAAGAAATGATACCCATGTAAATATGGAATAATCATCAACTATGACAAATATGAAATTCTTTCCTCCTAAACTAGTTGTTCTCATTAGTCCAAACAAGTCCATATGAAGTAGTTCTAGTGGTTTGGAGGTAGTGACTACCGTCTTAGATTTGAAAGAGGATCTCACATGCTTTCTTTTTGCACATGGTTCACAGATGTTGTCTAGTCTTGAATTTATCTTCGGTAGACCTTTCACTAGATCATATTTGATGAATTTTCTGATTTCGTTCAAACTACAATGACCTAATCTTCTGTGTCAAAGTTCAGCATTCAGTTCCTTTACTTGCTGCTAGACAGATGTCTTGATCCTTCAACTCTTCTAGATGTAGTACATACAAATTTTTCTCTCTATAAGCTTCAAAAATAGTTGTTCCATCCTTAATGATCAGACATTTTAATTTCTGAAACTTGATTTGATGGCCTTTGTCGCATAGTTGACTGATGCTAATTAAGTTATGCTTGAGTCCTTTGACGTAGAGAACATCTTCTATCAGGATTTTATCTTGGCTTCCAATTGATCCCCAACCAATTACTGACCCTTTACTATTATCACTGTAGGTTACTGTACCTTCTTCATCTTTGATATAAGAGAACAATCTTCTGTTGCCTGTCATATGCCTTGAGCACCCGCTATCCAGGTACCATTTTGATGCTCTAAGGCTTCCCTGCAATAAATCAATGAGATTTAGGTACCCAAGTTCTTTTGGGTCCTAGTTGGTTAGTTTCTTCACAGTTTCTTTTCAGAATCCATTTTAGATGTTTGGTTGTACAGGCGATTTTAGTATGACCTAGTTTGTTACAATGAGTGCAATAAGAGATATTGTTTATTATCTTGTTTGGCTTATTATTTTTATTATTGTTTGATTTATAGTTAGGATTTTAATCAGCTACAAATTTTGGCATTTGATAAATTTTAGGATGAATAACTGTTTCTTCATTATCTGGTGGAGTGTATCCTATTCCATACTTTTTCTTTCTTGATCTTCTTGCTCCTTTTAATATTAAAGAGGGTCATCCATTTATAAATTTCTCAATTGTTGCAGTCAAATATTCATTATCTTTTATTAGTGTCTTAATTTCATTTTTAAATTTACTTATGATTTCCTAACTTTCTAAATTCGATATCTTTTCATTTTTAGTTTTTACATCTTCACACAACAGTTCATTTCTTCTTTTCAGTTCAGAAATTTATTTTTTTAATTGTTCAGTTTCTGATTTTAAATCTGAGTTGGTTATTTCGAGGCATGCATAATTTTTCTTAACTATTTTTAATTGCTTATAAACGTCTTTATATTTACTGTATAATTCATTGAAAGCATCCTCCAAGCTATCAGAATCAGATTCATTGCTTGAAGTAAAGGAGAAGTCAGAAGTTACCTTGTCGTCGACATTTGGCATAAAGGCCAGGTTGGCTTTTTCTTCTTCTTCTTCACTGGAGCTTGACTCACTGTCTGAGTCACTCTCATTGTTCCAAGCAGCAGCCATGGCTTTCTTCTTGTATTTCTTAAATTTCTTCATGTTATCCTTTTTCTTGAATTCAGTCTTCTTCAGTTTTGGAGACACAACCTTGAGTACACTCATAGCATATGGGTTTAGATCTCTTGACTTCTTTGCCTTGAAATCTCTTGAATTCTCTACCTTTCTTGAAATGCCTTCTTCCTGACTGATATTTCTTCTTAGCTAGAATGCGTTGCAGTCGTCTGGAGAGAAAGGCTTCTTCATCTTCACTGTTCTCATCACTCTTATCACTTTTTGATTCGCCCTCAGAGGTGTCTTCTATAGCCTTGAGAGCATTGCTGTTCTTCTTCTTTCTGGAGGATTCTCCCAACCTTTTCATGTTTATCTGATGATCCATTAAAGATCCAATGAGTTTCTCTAGTAACATTCTCCTGAGATCATTAGCTTCTTCTATGGCGATTACTTTTGGAGTCCATGAAGTTGGCAAGGATCTCAATATTTTCCTCACCATGTCTCCTATTTCATAGGTCTTTCCTAGCCCAGCCAAACCATTTGTAATGTTTGTAAATCGACTGTACATTTGGGAGATGGATTCTCCTGACTGCATTTGGAACCTCTCATATTGAGCTACTAATATGTCAATTCTTGTTTCCTTTACCTTGTCAGTTCCTTCATGAGTGAGCCTCAGCTTATCCCACATCTCTTTGGCTGACTTACATGCTGATATCCTGTTGAACTCTTTCTTGCTCAGTGAACAACATAGTATACTCTTTGCTTTGCTATTTTGGGATAGTTTCTTCTTATCTTCATCTGTCCATTTGTCTTTGGCATTGGTTACTTTGAGATCTCCTTCTTCAATTATTGTCCATAGTTGGAAATCAAGTCCTTGAAGAAAGAACTTCATCTTTGTCTTCCAGTAGTGATAGTCTTCACCATAAAATAGAGGAGGTCTGTTGATGGATTGTCCTTCTACATGACCTTGGGCTGCCATTTATCTTTGCTCTTCAAATCGTGAGATCTACTTACTCGAAGAGACTTAGCTTTGATACCACTTGTTGCCCAAGTAGTAAGCCCAGAGGGGGGGGGGGTGAATGGATTGCTAAAGATTTCTTTTAGAATATTCCTGTAAATAAAAATGCTTTGACAGAAGAAACTAAGTTCGATGGTTAGAGTTAGTGTAAATCAAAGACACAATAGAGAGTGGATGGCCCCTAGACCAAGCTCATAGAGATTGTTTGATCTGAGGCGGAATCTGAGAGATAGAGATTTGCACACAAAGAGGTCTCTCAGATCTACACAAGCTCTCAAAGACTAAACAGGTTGCTGTGGAGAGCTAAGAGCTAAAGACTAATTCGAATGAACAAGCGAGCTCTTCTTTCTTGTAGGCGACTAAGTTGTTCCATCTATTCAAAGGTTGAAAAGTCTTGCTTCATGGAGTCACCAGTCTTCTATTTATCTTCTTTCAAAGATTTGAACCGTTGAAGTATCTGTTGTCTCACATCTTCATGCACGTTGGAGTGTCTGGTCCAATGTAGGGAGCAAGAGAACGTGCAACCATTTAATGCTGGGATAGACACATACAGTGAGGAGGATTGTCTTAATCTCTTCTTGCTTCTATCAGATTGACAGGTCCAACATTGTAACATATGTTTCTACTGGAATCCTGCACACAATAAATGCTAAAGCATAGACAACTTATCTTTGTCTAAACTGTCAGTCAATGTTAGTAGTTGTGTTTTAGGAAGATATACTAAAAAGAAAATTCCATTCTGTCATCCTATAAAGCTTTACTTTATGTGACGTGAGTGTGGTAAGCACAGAGATATATCGTGCAGAGATATTGTACCAACACAATAAATGTTAGAGAGCACATGATACAACATGATTCACCGGAAGACTTGAAATCTACAGAGATTTGAAAATATATTTGAATATCATGAAGACTAGAATATATTCAAGATTATCTGAAGAGATAATAATAATATTCATCAACTATTTAAAGCATAATCATTGTAAAGAGGGAGTTGATGTTTTAGAGACAGTCTGTGTACAAAGAGAGTCAATGTAAACATGAAATCGATGTTGAACCATAACCCATGTGAGAATGTAATCTATGTTGACATGAAGTCGATGTGAACATAATCCATGTATACATGTAATGAAATCGATGTTCTGTATAAAGTCGTTGTTTAACTGAAGTCGGTCTTTTTCTGAAGTCGATATTCAAGTGAAATCGTTGTTCTAAGTGAAGTCATTATTGTATTGAAATCGATGTTCAAATGAAATCATTGTTGAAATCGTTGTTCAAGTGAAATTGATGTTTGAAATGAAGTCATTGTTCAAGTAAAGTCGATGTTCCATATGAAATCGATGTTCTATCGAAATTGATGTTTAAGTGAAATCGTTGTAGAAACAAAGTCGATGTTTAAGTGAAGTCGTTGTTTCATATGAAATCATTGTTCTACTGAAATCGATGTTTGATTGAAATCATTGTTTCATATGAAATCGATGTTTAAGTGAAATCGTCGTTTCTATATGAAATCGATGTTCTGATATGAAGTCGATGTAGAACCGAAATTAATGTTCTAAATATGAAGCCGATACTTAAGTGAAATCGTTGTTCTTTCTAAAATCGATGTTTTAGATATGAAGTCGATACTCTACTAAGGAAGTCGATGTATACTTAGACAAATCGTATGCAATGAACTTCAAGTAACAGTAAGTTTAGATGACTTACTGAGTTTGTTTACTTTCATACCTGATGATAAACTTCAGAAAATGATGTTAGTCAATAAATTTCAAGATTTTTTTAATCACCAATAATATATATAATAAACAACAGATTATATGGAGATGGACTGATCATCAAGAATAAGGACATCGATCTCATTACACCATTCATCTTAGAGCGGTTAAAATATATCATGAGTTAAAAAAAAATTTCTGGTGGTGTAATATGAATAAGGAAATTGCAAACTTTGTTGCTAGATGTTTAACGTGTCAAAGGATTAAGGCTGAACATCAAAAGCCTGTAGGAAAACTACAACCATTGGAAGTACCATAATGGAAATGGGACAGTATATGTATGGATTTTATTATGAGATTACCCAAAACCTGTAGTGGATATGATGCCCTATGAGTGATAATTGATAGACTTATGAAATTTGCTCATTTTCTACCTATCAAAAGTAAGTGGTCAGTTAATGTTCTAGTAGGTATATATATGAAGGAAATAGTTCGATTGCATGGAATTCCTATGAACATTATCTCCGATCAAGATGCAAGATTTACTTTGCATTTTTGGAGAGAGCTACAAAAAGTCTTGGGTACGAAATTGAAATTTAGTATGGCTTTTCATCCTTAGACTGATGGACAAATAGAAAGAGTAAATCAAATTATTGAAGACATGTGCCGAGCTTGTATTATAGAATTTAGTGGAGACTGGAGCAGTCAATTACCAAATATGGAATTTTCTTACAACAACAGTTATCAATCTACAATTCAGATGGCACCTTTTGAAGCTTTACATGGTTGACACTGTAGATCTCTGATCTGTTGGACTGAATTGAGCGAAACTCAGATACTAGGAACTGAAAGGATCCAAGAAACAACTAGAATCATCAAAGTAGTACGTGAAAAGATGAAAGCTGTACAAGATTGACAAAAATGTTATGCTGACCATCGAAGAAGGGAATTAGAGTTCCAACTGGGAGATCATGTGTTTTTAAAAATATCACCCAAATGAGAAATTAGAAGATTTGGAATCAG
The DNA here is from genome assembly GCA_014218235.1 of Colocasia esculenta. NCBI lineage: Eukaryota > Viridiplantae > Streptophyta > Magnoliopsida > Alismatales > Araceae > Colocasia > Colocasia esculenta. The sequence goes on along the minus strand of CM024759.1, from coordinate 41,623,887 downwards.
AGAGAAACTAAGTCTGTGGTACATTAGACCATTTGAAATTCTGAAAAGGATTGGGGAATCAACATATCAGGTGGCCTCACTGATGATCAGTTCATCCCCATATAACTTCATGAATTATATATCTATTTTGGTGATTAACAAAACTTCAATAAAGTGTCATCTAACAAGTTTTCATGAAGCTTAGACACAAGAGGTAAATCAGGCGAAATCAAGAAAATATGTAAGTATTATTTACATTGTAGCATTTAAAGTACAGAGCAAGAAATTTCTCTAAGTACACATAGACTTCCTATGTGTCATAACGATTTCTACTTCTATCGATTTCATTTTCACAAGGATTTAATAAAGTATCATACTGATTTCAGTTTTATAACGATTTCATAAGTGTTGCATCGATTTCAATCTCACAACGATTCGCTAAGTGAGTATAACGATTTCGATCTCACAACGATTCGCTAAGTGAGCATTCGATCTCACAACGATTCGCCAAGTGAGCATAATGATTTCGATCTCACAACGATTCGCTAAGTGAGCATAACGATTTCGATCTCACAACGATTCGCTAAGTAAGCATTTGCTTTCACAACGATTTGTTAAGTGAGAACAACGATTTGCTCTCACAACGATTTGATAAGTGAGAACAACGATTTGCTCTCACAACGATTTGTTAAGTGAGAACAACGAATGGCTCTCACAATGATTTGATAAGTGGGAACAATGATTTGCTCTCACAACGATTTGTTAAGTGAGAACAACAATTTGCTCTCACAATGATTTGGTCTCATAACGATTTGCTTTCATATCGATTTGACAAGAGAACAATGATTTCTATTTCACATCGATTTGGTCTTCATAGCAATTCGATAAGTTACACAACGACTTGGTCTCCGTAATGATTTGATATAGCAAACAACGATTTGCTCACAACGACTTGCTTATACTCTCATAACGATTTGTCTCTACAACGATTTAGTTATGATTGTACAACGACTTGCTTACACAACGATTTCATAAGTAGTACTCATAACGATTTCATGGACTACAACGACTTGACATTCAAACATGTCTCAAATATTTTGAAAGTCAAAGTCTTCCTGCGTGTTTCTCTAATATCCATGCATTTAATGTGACTATACATTTCTCTGCACGATGCATATCTCGATATCCTCTATTATCATGCTTCTATATGAAACACTTTTTATATAGCATAATGCCATTTCCATTTTTGTGAAATGTCTTACTACATGGATTCAAACATTGATTGACAACAAGAGACAACATATCTATCTATGATTTAGCATTTATTGTGTGCATGTCTCTGACAGCACAACCCGATACAACGTTGGACAAAGTGGAAGCTGAAGGATATCAAGAAGGATCTTCTCCTAGCGTGCATGGAAGGTAAAGGACTGTTGACTGCAACATACCTGTTGAAGGATAAGGAGAACCATGCAGTTTAACGTTCACTAAAGCCTAGAGACAACGATCATCTAAACGGCTAATTTAGCAAGAGAAGATATATATACAAGACTGAAGACTCCTGTAAACACAACTTTTGAAGGATTCAAAATCTCAACGAATAATCTGGAAGTGATAGAGTCTTAGCAAAAAGAGCTTCTTGCTTTCCCCTCCAACCTTGTAGCTCTTGCTCTCCAGTGCCTCATTGTTGTTAGTTTTGGAGAGCCCTTGTGATATGAGAGATTTCATTATTGTAGATCTTTCTCTCTCAGTCACTGCTTGAGATCAAGCGTTTGCTATAAGCTTGGTCTAGGGGCATTTCGCCTATTTTCTCACTTTCTTGAGAAGTCCCTCTTCGTGTGTGAAGAGAAGACCTTTTGGAAACAGGTGGAGAGTGTTCCCTTCGTGTTGAAGGAAGACCTGTGAATCAAGGTGTTGTTTTCCTCTTCGGGTTGTGAAGAGAAGGCCAGCTGCAGCTGGATGTGTAAGTGTCCTTTAGGGGGACTGTACCTTTGGATAGTGAAATCCTGAGTTGTTGCTTAGGGACTGGACGTGGGACTCCTTTGGAGAGGAGGTCCGAACCAGGATAAAATCCTGGTGTTGTGAGGTTTCCTGTTTGTGATTATTATCTTTTCTTTATTACTAACACTAACAATCAAACGTAGTGTTTGTGTTGAACATTTTTGTTGACAGGTTTAGATAATCGAATTTTAAGAATCCTATTCACCCTCCCTCTGGGCTTGCTAGCTGGGCAACAAGTGGTATCAGAGCTAAGTCTCTTCGACAAAGAAGATCACACGATTTGAAGAGAAAAAGATTAAATGGCAGCTCAAGGTCACTTCGAGGGTCAGTCCGTCAACAGACCACCGATGTTCGATGGAGAAGACTACAACTATTGGAAGACCAGGATGGAGTTCATCCTTCAAGGTCTCGACTTTCAAATCTGGTCCATCATAGAAGAAGGAGATCTAGTAGTTCTCAACAACAAAGAAAATTGGACAGAAGACGATAAGAAGAAGATCTCTCTTAATTGTAAAGCTAAGAGCATACTGTGTTGTGCTCTCAGTAAGAAGGAGTTCAATAGAATTTCAGCATGCAAATCCGTGATGGAGATGTGGAAGAAGCTGAGAATTACCTATGAGGGAACAGACAAGGTTAAAGAAATAATGATAGACATCTTGGTAGCTTAGTATTAGTGATTTCAAATGCAGCAAGGAGAATCAATTACACAGATGTATAGCAGATTCACAGATATTATGAATGGTCTGGCTGGGCTTGGAAAGAATTATGATATGGGAGATATGGTAAGAAAAATATTGAGATCCCTACCAGCCTCGTGGACTCCAAAGGTGACAGCCATAGAAGAAGCAAATGATTTAAGGAGGATGTCACTAGAAAAGCTTATAGGGTCACTAATGGCCCATGAAATAAATATGGAATGACTTGGAGAATCCTCCAGTAGAAAGAAGCACAACAGTGCTCTCAAGGCAGCTGAAGATACATCTGGTGAAGAATCAGATGGTGATAAGAGCATAGGGAGCAGTGAAGATGAGGAAGCGTTCCTATCCAAAAGACTGCAACACATACTTGCCAAGAAAAAGTATCATCAAGAAGAAGATACTTTAAGAAAGGAAAAGAGTTCAAGAAATCTGAAGCCAAAGATGTTAAGAGGTCAGAACCCACATGCTACGAGTGCAAAAAGCCTGGACACATCAAGGCAGAATGTCGAAAACTGGAAAAGGTGGAGTTCAAAAAGAAAGACAACACAAAGAAGTTCAAAAGATATAAGAAGAAAGCCATGGCAGCAGCTTGGGACAACAACAACGACTCAGAGAGTGAGTCAAGCTCAAGCGAAGAAGAAGAAGAAGAAAAGGCCAATCTGGCCTTCATGGCCAACATCGAGGATAAGGTAACCTCTGACTCATCATTTAATTCCTGCAACGAATCTGATTCTGATAGTTTAGAGGATGCATTTAATGAGTTGTATAGTAAATACAAAGATGTTTGTAAACTACTAAAAACTACTAAGAAAAATCATGCTTGTTCAGAAAACACTAATTTAGATCTAAGATCCGAAAATGAGCAATTAGAAAAACAAGTTTCTGAACTAAAAAGAAGAAATGAATTATTGTGCAAAGATTTAAAAGATAAAAAAAATCAAATAACTAATCTGGAAAACCAAGAAACTGTAAGCAAACTAAATCAATAAATTAACACATTAACGAAAGAAAATGAACAGTTATCCAATACATTAGAAAAATTTACAAATGAAAAAATACCATTAATACTAAAAGGAGCTAGAAGGTCAGGGAAAAAGAAATATGGCTTAGGATACACCCATCCTGATAATGAGGAAACAATAGTGTATCTTAAAATATATCCAACACCTAAGTTTGTAGCCGAACAAGACACTGCATACAAATCTAACTTTAAATATATTCAAAATGAAAAAATAAGTAAAACATCTTGTTCTAGCCACTGTAACAAATTAGGTCATATTAAAATAACATGTCCAACTAAACACATAAAATGGATAATTAAAAAGAAAAATGAGGAAACTAACCAGCAAGGTCCCAAAAGAACTTGGGTACCTAAAGTGTAGTGTTTTCATTGCAGGGAAGCCTTTAAGCATCTAAGTGGTATCTGGACAGCAGGTGCGCAAGGCACATGTCAGGGAATAGAAAGCTGTTCTCCCACCTTGAAGCTGAAGAAGGCACAATGACATATGGTGACAATGGAAAAGGGACAGTGATAGGTTGCAAATCAGTTGGCAGTCAAGGAAAAATCCTTAATGAAGATGTACTATGTATAAAAGGACTTAAACACAACCTGATAAGCATCAGCCAGCTGTGCGACAAAGGCCATCAAATCAAATTTCAAGAGTCTAGATGCAGTATCATGAAAGATGGTGAAACTATATTCGAAGCCTGTAGAGAGAAGAATCTCTATGTACTTCATTTGGAAGAGTTAAAAGATCAGGATGTGTGTCTTGCATCAAGCAAAAATCATTCAGTTGAGCTTTGGAACAAAAGATTGGGCCATTGCAGTTTAGATGGAATCAGAAAGCTAATCAAGAGAAATCTAGTAGAAAGTCTACCCAAAGTAAGCACAAGAATGGAAGGTGTCTGTGAACTGCGTGCAAAAGGAAAACACACTAAATCATCCTTCAAGTCAAAGACAGTGGTAACAACCTCAAAACCCTTGGAATTACTACATATGGACCTATTTGGGCCGATGAGAACCACAAGTCTTGGAGGAAAGAATTTTGGTTTTGTGATTGTAGATGACTATTCCAGATTCTCATGGGTATCTTTTCTGGAGCACAAAGATGGCACCTTCGATAGTTTCGTTAGGTTCAGTAAGAAAGTCTAGAAGGATAAGAAATTCAGCATTATTAATATTTGATCTGATCATGGAGGAGAGTTTCAGAATGAAAGATTTGCTGAGTTCTGTGATGATCAAGGAATAGAGCACAATTTCTCAGCACCAAGAACACCACAGCAAAATGGAGTTGCTGAGAGAAAGAACAGAACTTTATTGGATATGGCCAGAACTATGCTATCAGAATATAACCTACCAAGATACTTCTGGGCCGAAGCCATCAACACTGCCTGCTACATAATTAACAGAGTCATGATCAGACCAATCTTGAAGAAGACAGCATACAAGTTACTCAAGCAGAAGAAACCAAAGATCAGTCACTTCAGAACCTTCAGATGTCCTTGCTTCATTCACAATAACGGCAAAAGGGATATTGGTAAGCTAGACTCCAAATCCGATGAAGGTATATTTATGGGGTATGCTTCTAAACCTAAAGGCTACAGAGTATTTAATAAACAAACTTTATTAATTGAGCAAACAGTGCATATTATTTTTGATGAAACTAACCCTTCCTTGAGAAAGGAAGTAGATAGTGATAATGATGATGTAGATAATTTGTCCAAGAAATTAAAAGACACATCTATCAATGATAAAGAAGATCCACCATTGGAGGAATTGCAACAAAGAGAGATATCTCATGATGATCTTCCAAAGGAATGGAGATACAAAAAGAATCACCTGTTGAATAACATCATTGGAGATCCATCGGTTGAGGTAAGAACCAGAGGTAATGTAATTCCCTGTGATTATTTAGATTTATATCTCAAATAGAGCCTAAGACAGTCAATGAAGCACTGACTGATGAATCTTGGATATTAGCCATGGAAGATGAACTTAATCAGTTCAAGAGAAACCAAGTGTGGTCCCTTGTTCCGAGACCATCAGATTATCCTGTGATTGACACCAAATGGGTGTTCAGGAACAAATTGGATGAAGCTAGTGTGATCACAAGAAACAATGCCAGACTGGTAGCTCAAGGCTATTCCCAAGAGGAAGGCATAGATTTCGATTAAACCTATGCACCAGTAGCTAGACTTGAAGCAATTAGAATTTTACTTGCTTACGCATCAGCATTAGATTTAAAGCTTTTTCAAATGGATCTAAAATCTGCCTTTTTAAATGGTTTTATAAAGGAGGAAGTCTATGTAGAACAACCTCGTGGTTTTGATGATATCGATTTTCCAAATCATGTTTTTAAGTTGCATAAAACTTTGTATGGTTTAAAGCAAGCACCTAGAGCTATGTGTGAAAGGCTCAGTGCATTCTTATTAAACCATGGTTTCACCAGAGGAAAAGTAGATAGCACATTATTTATTAAGATAAAAGTCAAAAATATATTACTTGTTCAAATTTATGTAGATGATATAATATTTGGTTCTACTGATGAATCTCTTTGCAAGTATTTTGAAAAGCTCATGCAGGGAGAACTTGAAATGAGCATGATGGGGGAACTCAACTATTTTCTTAGATTGCAAATCAAGCAAGGAAAAGAAGGCTCACACATTTGTCAAGCTAAGTACACCAAAGAACTACTAAATAAATTTGGTTTTGAAAATGTCAAGCCACTATCAACACCAATGAGCACATCTACAAGGCTAGACAGTGACAAGGATGGTAAGAAAGTAGACCAAAAGCTCTATAGAGGTATGATAGGTTCTTTACTCTATTTAACTGCCAGTAGACCTGATATATTATTTAGTGTATGCATGTGTACTAGGTATCAGGCAGATCCTAAGGAATCTTATTTAATTAGTGTCAAAAAGATTTTTAGATATTTAGTTAGAACTCATGATCTAGGATTGTGGTATCCAAAATCATGTGAAATAAATTTAGTAGAATATTCTGATGCTGACTACGCTGGATGCAAAATAGATAGAAAAAGCACCAGTGGATGTTGTCAATTTCTTGCAGGATGTCTAATTTCATGGTCCTCAAAGAAGTAAAATTAAGTAGCACTGTCAACAGCTGAAGCTGAGTACGTGGCTGCTGGAAGCTGTTGTACACAACTCCTATGGATTAAGCAGCAACTTGAGGATTATGGACTGCACATCAAGACAATTCCCCTGCTGTGCGACAACACTAGTGCAATAAATCTCACCAAAAATCCAGTTCAGCACTCAAGGACAAAGCATATAGAGGTTAGATATCATTTCATTCAAGATTATGTAGCTAATGGAAATATAGATATTTCTTTTATAGATACTCAAAATTAGTTGGCAGATATCTTCACAAAGGCCATACCTGAAGAGAGGTTTATGTCTCTTATAAGGGAATTAGGCATGTGTAATTTGTGATAGATTTATCTATATATAACTGAAACAACAATAATTTTACAGTAACAATTATTCTCTCCCCTGAAATTAAGCAAATTCTTTATAAAAGTCTGCTTCATTCATATCTGTGACGGTTCACTATTTTTTTTTTAAAAGGTATTCATCTCGAACCTATCTCCATTTGTCATTTTCTGCATTTATGGTGTCGTCCTTTCAAAAGGCACTTTATCTTTATCTCTCAAATCCCGCAAATCTGTGTCATAACGATTCATTTCCCTCTTTCATCTCTTTCGACTTGCCTGAAACGATAAACCCTATTGACTCTGGCATCGACTCTGCGAGATTTCAAAGCATCCATCCTGTAGCAACCTGAATTTTTGAGAAAAAAAATTTAAATAATAAATTAAAAACCCAGCTAAAGGGATATTCAATGAAAAGAGTATTAAATAAAACCCATTAAATGGAAAAGAGTAATGGGCTTTGCTTAATGGATCCTTTAGAACTTATTGGGTTAACATATGAATTTACAAATAGGAAATAAAAAGAAAATACCCTAAATTCGGAGTCTTAATATCTCCTAAATAGAAAAGGATTCTTTAAGCATTAAAAGAGGCAATAAGAGTTGGAATTAGATTCCTAAACCTACCCCCTATAGTCTAGCATGAATTTAGATCCCATCCTAACTTAAATAGAGGTTGGAAAGCAAGAAAGGAAGGTTGGAGTTAGGAAATCTCGTAATTAAGAGGAATTTGAGTAGTAGTAGGAATAGGAACTTGTATTTATATAAATACACATCTTAAACCCTCTTGGTCGACCCTAGCTCATTGCCAAAGGTTGTTGGACGTGAAGAAGAGGCCAAGGAGGAGAGGATCTCGTGGGGAGAAGGAGTTCTTGGAGCTTCTTCCTCGTTCTTTGAGATTTTAACCCTAGAAGACAAATCGAATCAAAGGTAGGCATTCTCACGAGTATAAACCATGAAACTTTTTCTGTAGGATGTCTCGTCTATCAGGAGCAAAAGCCCTTTGGTTTCGTAATTTTCCAACGAGCATATATGTTGTTCTTGATTTTTCATGTTCTGCAACTTACATGACCCCAAACCCTCTTCTTAACTCTTGATATCCTTGTATACTCAACCCCATGCTACGAGATTTTTATTGTAGGAACTGATGCATGTTAGGCATCGTTTGCCCTTGAAAGCCCTAATTTTTGTTGAGCATGTTGCTCGAATTAAATCAATCTTGCTCTCTGTATCATGTTCTATGTTACTCGTTATTGTTCATGCTCAAACTATGTTCAAACCATGCTCTCTCTCTAATTCCTATTTATTGGAAGTACTCTCACATGTCTAGTTTCATTTGCCACTGGTTTCATGATTTTTCATCATGTATACAATTAGTTATGATTTTCTGAACGACCTTGTATCAAAATCTGATATTTTTGGACTACAATCCAAGATAGAGCAGAACTATGTCAGACTCAGTCCACGGACCTGAGAACGCGACGGCCCGACAGGTCGTGTTCTCAAGCCCTTCGCGACGCCTCTTCTTGTTGCGTTCTGAACGCGACAGGAGACCCCGTCGCGTTCTGGCCGCCTGAGCCGACAGCCCTGTCGCGACCCGTACAGGACCCTGTCGCGACCCTTACATGGGTACGTCGCGTTCACAGGATTTTTGATGAAAACCCATAAAATTTGTTACTCTCACTTTCAAAAATATTCTTATGCCTTTCTAACAGTCATACACGCAGTAAAAACACCTGTTTTAAAAGGAGCTATATTGAATGCTTTAAAATATATATTCATGACTTCTTTTCTGTCTATGATTTCTCTTACACATGCACACACATGAACCATCCATATATGGCTGAAATCTGGCATAAAATATCTCATAATGTATCTGGTAATTTATTGCAATAAAGTATATTAATTGCCTTATTTTAAATGACTTGTATTCGTTTCTTGCGTTGTTTATATACCGATATCGACGCTCCACTATTCTAGAATTCCTCTAGAACATCGATCACTTATTTCTATATGCACACTTTCTTGGCTTGGACGAACTCTCCGTCGGATACTCCTTCTACCGGACTAGTGAGTCTTTGTTCAAGGCCTCCGTAAGTCTCCTCTGTCCATGGATTCCTACATGGTCGACGAGCGGGTTGTACCCTAACACCTATTACACCCTTTAGGGATCAATATAGTCCAAACGGCTATTAGAAGTTCGCTCTCATCTTGAATCACGCTGGACCTCTAGACCTGTGCTTAACATGGCCAGTGGTAGGGTCGTGAGTTCCACCTGACTGCCAACACCATGTACGCATGTTGTGCAACTGTTACTATCGCCTGTTTACTCGGAGAGTTACGTGCATTGTCCCTTAGCCCTCATCTATACTCTACTCGCTCATCTATTCACGTTCACTCTACTATCTCGTCTATTCATCTAGTACTCATCTATTTCTTGGTACTCTATTTAGCCATTAAATTGATTGTCTACGATAAAAACATGACTATGCCAGGCAACATTATAAGGGCCCGGTCTGGTCCTTGGGAGGAGCACCTGAAAGGCTATAACTCATGAGGGTCTAATGATCTGGGTGATGGCATACACCTAACGCATGAACACGCAAGATTTGATCTATGGCAATCAATTAATCAAACAGTCAATTATTGGTTTACTTGAATCTCGTGGTTGAAAGAATATTGACCAACACTTGCTATCGTGACTTGTGCACTGAAGTGCAACTTTACTTGTTATCTTGTTATACGGCCAATCTGATATCAAAACTTGTCGTGCTATACTCTCGTGCATTGTGCTATTGTCCCTCGTTATCGTGTACCATTACTTTCTATATGTTTCTCGTTATTCTCTCTAGTTATCCTACTTTATAAGACAATAATCACTTAAAGCATGCTTGATCCTAAGATTTAAGTGCTACTGGGCGTTATCGCTCACCCTGCGTTATTTGTCGTTGTGTTCTCAGGTGAGACCGAGGATGAACCATACACTCAAGAGGACGGGAACGACCTGAAGTGATGTCTTGAGTACCCTAGCGTCCTATTGCTATATTTAGCGTTGTAGTAGTTAGGTTTGAAGTTTAGTATTTTGCTTTCTTTCAATGTAATTGGGCCCTATAGATTGGCTCTGATATTAGTGGTTGTAACTAGGCATTGGAATGTATTAATGAAATGAATTTGCTTTAGTATTATTCATTGTGCAATGGCTTGATGTCTAGCGCTCGCTCTATACCCGTTCACTTGCAACTGCCTCGCGTTCTGATATTCTACGTCGAGGCGTGACACATCCCTTCCCATGAAAAAATTCTTGTGGGCTTTTGCTCCAATCCTCTTCACGATCATCCAGAACTTTCTCCTGTTCAAATCTATGGCCATTTCTGGAGTTTCCGGCACCGTTGGGGGCTATGGCGCTACATTCCTCACAGCAGAGCAGCAAGAAAGGTTCATCTCTATGAAGACAAAGCTGTGCGGCAACAAGGCAGTAGATGTAGCTGATCTAGAGAAGAATGGCATGCATAGCATAGTGGCAACGATGCAAAGAATGAAGTGGTCGCAGATGGCAACCTTTTCAGAGGCAAGTTATCCGGACTTGGTGAAAGCCTTTTTTGTTTATCTGAAGTCAGAGGCAAATGGGTCTTTGACATCCATGGTCAAAGGAACCTAGATTAGTATCACCTATACGTTGTTGGAGTCTCTTTTTGGAGTGTCTACCAGCGGTCACAGTGGGGTAAACACTGTTGACATTCAAGCTAAGGGATTGGGAATAGTTGGTCCTGAGTTCAAACTGAAGGATGGAAAGATTGATATCAACTAGTTGAATGCTTTCAATAGGATCATGCATTTCATTGCTTGTCAAATTCTGGTGCCCAGGAGTGCCACCTTCTCCACCTGCACCAAGGCAGACTCCAATATGATGTTCTGGGCCATCCAGAACCAAGGTATTAACATGGTAGAAGTTATCATGGAACGGATGAAGATTGCTACGACAATGATCTGGGACAAGAAAAGCAAGTTGAATGTGTCCCTTCCTTATGCCCATTTGTTAACCAAGATTTTTCAGCACCACGACATCAATTTAAATGGTGAAGTCTCAGAGAAGATGGGCCAAGCTATTTGGTCCAGGAATCTTAAGAAGAGTGGATTTTCTCTTATTGCAGGAGTTTGGACCAAAACTTCAGTAGCAGAGGGCGATGCCATTATTGCAGAGGCCCAAGAAGTCCAAGAAGAGACAGCAGCGGGTCCAGCTTTTCAGCAAGAGGAAGTCAGGGCAGAAATACCAGTAGTCCAAGAGGAGCAAGCAGCAGCAGCAGCAACAGAGATCAGTGTTGAAGATCAGGCAGCCAGTGGAAGCAGAATTGAGGACATTCCTCTATAGCATATTGAGCCCGTTGGGCAGATTGAAGAGGTTGTCACCCCCACCTCAATGGTAGCATCAATCCTTCGAGGTGTGCTGGACTCTATCACCAGCACTCAGGGGGAGCCTGAAGTGGTTTATGATCAAGTTGCAGATGTTGTGGCACCGGGCCACAGTGAAGATGTTGTAATGAAAGATGCTCCCATTCAGGGGGAGCAAGAAGTGTTGGCTAAAGATGTGGCAGCAGGCCACAATGAGGATGTATTGATGAAGGATGCTACTGCTGAGGGGGAGCATGTTGCTGAGAAGGAAGCCGAAATTTAGGGGGAGCCAGTGGCTAACCCTCATGTTGATTAGTTTAGAGAAGGTGTTTTGACAAACCCTTCAGATTTAGATGAAGAAGAGATCAATGTTGATAATGTGGAGCCCATTGCTAGGGCAAGTGAAAAAGGAAAAGAAGTAGCTCCTGAGATCCCTCTCCTCACCAGGAAGCCACATCGGAGGCTGAGGAAGAAGAAATTGAAGGTCAATATGAAGCCCATCATTGACAAACTTGATGAACAAGGTAAAATTCTTTACTCTGTGCAATCTGATATTGCCTCCATATTCATAAACCAGAGCACTGCCGCTAAGGAAATGGGCATGGTCAGAAATGCCCTCAGATGGGTGAGAAGTGAGCCGAGTAGCATAAAGGATTCAATAGCTACTCTCTCAGATCTTTTGAGGGTGCAATCCCCTCTTGCCCCTCCTGCTCCTTCTCCTGCACCTCCTGCCAGTAGCTCAGATGAAGGTATCCGACCATCAGGGCCAGCTGATGCAGAGAAGACTAGGCCATCAGGGCCAGCAGAAGATGTGTCTGGGCCACCCGGGCCAGTGAATTTAGAGGCTGCACCTTTCAGAGCAGAAGACCAGGCTATAGCCCCTAAGCCCCCTAGCTCTTCTTCTCTTCCAACTCCAGCACCTCCTTCTCCACCATCATCCTCCACAGCACCTCCAGCACCTACCACCCTCAAACAACCCCTTCCTAGAAACATTTCATCTCCTACACCATTTCCTTCACAATCATCATCATCTCCTGCTTCCTCCACAAATACTCCTCCTCCTCCTCCTTCTTTTGAGGTTCCTCCAGCCTCCTCATCAATTGGAGCCTCATCCTCTGGTCCTTCTTCCTCTGGACCGTCTGATATTCCTCCTTCTACATCTCATTCCTTCCTTCATCCTCCTACTCCTCCCTCTTTTATAACTATTATTCCAGAAAGTGCTCAAATTGATGCCCCCTTCCTCAGGGTCATCAAACATGAATTTGAAGAAGCTATTCTCTGCTCAGTTTTGAAAGTTTGCACTCACATTCATAGGACAGGCTCTTCTAGCCCTGTCCCTAAGAAAAGAAGACTTACTTCCACTCATTCCATGTCTTCTGAACCTTGTTTTCCACCCCTTTGGTTTTCTCTTACTGTCGAAAATAAAAACAAGTCCCTCTACCGTGAATTCCTTCAGAAAACCACCTTTGCCACCATTTTGGGACTTCCTCACCTAAATCTAACCGACCATCTAAATGTCATTCTCTTTTTCACTTCTCTATCCAAAGCTGAAAAATCTAAAATCGTTTCAATGGTTGAAGCCAAATCCGAAGAGCAATGGGCTCGGGGCCACAAGACCCTGTACAATAAATTTCTGCTCACTAGGTCAGCCAGATTCCCTCCCCGAGATAACTCCTTGACTCCCTCTGAGTGGTTCCAGATTCTTCACAAGGACACCTGGGCTCCCTTTGTTCAAAAGGAGATCAAGTTGATCAGACATCTTCAGAAGTTCAACGACTATCGCTATCTCAATAATCTGCCTGAAGTTCAGCTTGGTCAATTTCGGCAAGCTATCTATAATCTTGGATCTCACGGGGTTGCCACCTCCTCCATTCAAGTGGATTTTGCCACTTTGTAGTTGCATGATGTAGTATTTCTCCCTCCTCTTTATTCTCTGGTTATGGACTCTGATGTTGGCTCCACCATTTTTGAGCGTTTTGCCAGAGTCATGGGAAGAATACATATGTAGAAAGGCAATCTCGTTGCTTTCCATAGATTTTTCTTCAGAGAATACCATCAAGGCCATATAAACTCAGATGTTCTTTCCCCTCTCTTATCCGAATGTGAGTGGTTGTCTCCAGCAGATTGGGCCAGATTTTACCCTCTGTCTGCTCAATAGCTTGCGGATCTCAATGCCTCTCAAGCCAGAGCTAATCAGCCTCCTGTTTCAGCTGCTGAATTTCTTGACATGAACTCCATTCACCTTGTTCGAGATCCATTTTCTATTTGGGTTGAGAGATACAAGGTCTATGTAGCCATGAGACAGGGACTGAAGCATCATCAGATCTTCTACCCAATATCTCTTGATCAGTTCCTTAGGCATGATAGTTTTGGCTGCCTTAGCAGTTACCAAATTTCTCTTGGCTTGGATGAGTATGGCAACTTTATAGAAGCTCAGAGGCATCTTCACATCCAGCGGATGGTTCCTTATATGGGCTCTTCATATTCTATCACTTTTGGAACTTTTCAAGCCTACTTTGAAGAGTAGGAACGCAAGGCTTGGCCAATCATGATCCGCCATGCCTCCCTTTTGTCTCCTGCCATCTATCTTCCTGTACCCTCCAAGGAGTAATATATACTGCTTTCTTTTGCTCCCATTTATCTTTCTTCTCTTCTTTGTCACTCTAGTATCTTTTTGCTTAATGACAAAAAGGGGGAGAAAAATAACTATTCTAAAATACATCTCTCAAATTCTCAAATTTATTTCGCAAAATTATTTAAGATTTATTTCAGAACCTTTTATGCTTATATCATTTTTTGTCATCACCAAAAAGGGGGAGATTGATGATCAGTTCATCCCCATATAATTTCATTAATTATATATCTTTTTTTGTGATTAACAAAACTTCAATAAAGTGTCATCTAACAAGTTTTCATGAAGCTTAGGCACAGGAAGTAAATCAGGCGAAATCAAGAAAATATGTAAGTATTTTTTACACTGTAGCATTTAAAGTACAGAGCAGGAAATTTATCTAAGTACACATAGACTTCCTATGTGTCATAACGATTTCTACTTCTATCGATTTCATTTTCACAAGGATTTAATAAAGTATCATACTGATTTCGGTTTTATAACGATTTCATAAGTGTTGCATCGATTTCAATCTCACAACGATTCACTAAGTGAGTATAACGATTTCGATCTCTCAACGATTCGCTAAGTGAGCATTCGATCTCACAACGATTCGCCAAGTGAGCATAACGATTTCGATCTCACAACGATTCGCTAAGTGAGCATAACGATTTCGATCTCACAACGATCCGTTAAGTAAGTATTTGCTCTCACAACGATTTGTTAAGTGAGAACAATGATTTTCTCTCACAACGATTTGATAAGTGAGAACAACGATTTGCTCTCACAATGATTTTTTAAGTGAGAACAACGATTTGCTCTCACAATGATTTGTTAAGTGAGAGCAAATCGTAAGTGAGAACAACGATTTTCTCTCACAACGATTTGTTAAGTGAGAACAACGATTTGCTCTCACAACGATTTGGTCTCATAATGATTTGCTTTCATATCGATTTGACAAGAGAACAACGATTTCTATTTCACATCGATTTGGTCTTCATAGCAATTCGATAAGTTACACAACGACTTGGTCGCCGTAACGATTCGATATAGCAAACAACGATTTGCTCACAATGACTTGCTTATACTCTCATAACGATTTGTCTCTACAACGATTTGGTTATGATTGTACAACGACTTTCTTACACAACGATTTCATAAGTCGTACTCATAACGATTTCATGGACTACAATGACTTGACATTCAAACATGTCTCAAATATTTTGAAAGTCAAAGTCCTCCCGCGTGTTTCTCTAATATCCATGCATTTAATGTGACTATACATTTCTCTGGACGATGCATATCTGGATATCCTCTATTATCATGCTTCTATATGAAACACTTTTTATATAGCAGAATGCCATTTCCATTTTTGTGAAATGTCTTACTACATTGATTCAAACGTTGACTGACAACAAGAGACAGCGTAGCTATCTATGATTTAGCATTTATTGTGTGCAGGTCTCTGACATCACAACCCCATACAACGTTTAACAAAGTGGAAGCTGAAGGATATCAAAAAGGATCTTCTCCTTGCATGCATGGAACGTAAAGGACTGTTGACTGCAACATACCTATTGAAGGATAAGGAGAACCATGCAATCTAACGTTCACTAAAGCCTAGAGACAACGGTCATCAAAACGGCTAATTCAGCAAGAGAAGATATATATACAAGACTAAAGACTCTTGTAAACACAACTTTTGAAGGATTCAAAATCTCAACAAAAAATCTGGAAGTGATAGAGTCTTAGCAAAAAGAGCTTCTTACTTTCCACTCCAACCTTATAGCTCTTGCTCTCCGGTGCCTCATTGTCGTTAGTTTTGGAGAGCCCTTGTGATATGAGAGATTTCATTATTGTAGATCTTTCTCTCTCAGTCACTGCCCCAGATCAAGCATTTTCTATAAGCTTGGTTTAGGGGCATTTCGCCTGTTTTCTCACTTTCTTGAGAAGTCCCTCTTCGTGTGTGAAGAGAAGACCTGTTGGAAACATGTGGAGAGTGTTCCCTTCGTGTTGAAGGAAGACCTGTGAATCAGGGTGTTGTTCTCCTCTTCGGGTTGTGAAGAGAAGGCCAACTACGACTGGATGTGTAAGTGTCCTTGAGGGGGACTGCACCTTTATGTAGTGAAATCCTAAGTTGTTGCTCAGGGACAGGACGTAGGACTCCCTTGGAGAGGAGGTCCGAACTAGGATAAAATCCTTGTGTTGTGAGATTGCCTGTTTGTGATTGTTATCGATAGTTTCTTTATTACTAACACTAATAGTCGAACGTAGTGTTTTGTGTTGAACTTTTTTGTTGACAGGTTTAGATAATCGAATTTTAAGAATCCCATTCACCCCCCCCCCCCCCCCCCTGGGCTTGCTAGCTGGGCAACACTTACCTCCCCAATTATCCAATGTATACAACATTTTTATATATCATTACTGCAAAAATATGTGTATGACCCAGCTCATGTCATCACATATCAAGATCTAGCTGTGCTGGATAATTTGTCATATGAAGAGAAGCCAACACAAGTTTTTGATCAAAAAATCAAGCGACTTAGGAATAAGGATGTTCCCATAGTAAAGATCCAACCAATGGAGTTGACGAGGAACAGAAGAAGCAACATGGGAACCAGAGGAAATCATGAAGAGTCAATATCCTGAGTTGTTTATAGGTTAGTACACAACACTTAAACTATTTACTAGTTAAATTTGGAGGATGAATTTTTTTATTAGTAGGGGAGAATCTGTAACATCCTAGGATTTATAATGGATTTCTGAAAATAATAAAATTGGAATATTAAGGAAATGCAGGAAATACAAGCTATCAATATGATCAAGGTACTCCGCAAACCCCAACAGGGCATCATTAGGATTCCGAAATTAAATAGAAATTTGGACATATCATTATCACCAGAAAAATGTGCTGACTCCAAAAACATAAATATTTCAAGATTTGGATTTACAGATGTTGAGAACAACTCGATTTATTGATTTTTGAGGTAATTATCACCTAACGAAAATTAAATTTGAAAAATTTAACTAAAGTTATTATAATTCACGTCGCCTATTAATTAGCTTATGTTTGAAACTTTATCTCTAAAGGACATCGTTTGGATATAAAACGAAAAACCCAAAGGAGCAAAACGAATTAAAATCTATTTACGTAAAGGAATTTAAGAATTTATATGTAAAAGCCTTACATATCTGTGTACGTAAGGTTACTTACATATGAAGGAAACCAACACGTAGGCTTACTACATATTACCTGGGCAGTAAAAACTTAAGCGTGCATCAGAAGGAAACCAACATGTAGGCTTACTACGTGTTACCTGGGCAGTAAAAACTTGAGCTTACGCTCAAGATAAACTTTCCATTCGACAACATGCATGGGATGAAGCAAGGATTATAAAAACCCAATGCTGGAACTGTTGTGGCATTTTGGATGGTCTCTGTTGCTGCTACTGCGACCTACTGCTACTACTGCTGCTGCTACCAGTGGCGGAGAATGAACCATTAGGAAAAAGAAAAGACGTTAGATCCTTGAAGTTGTGTAGGATGTTTTTCCAAACTTTTTGTTTCCTCCATATGTCAGCTTCTTGTCATAGCATCTTGTAATTTGATTGGACATGTATTTTTGTTTGACCATGTTCATTCATTCTCTAGATAGTGGATACTAGATGTGACATCATACAAGAAAGAAAACCACTGCAACTTACCTCTCAAACGTAGCAGAAATCAAGATAGAACTATTGAGTCGCCGTAATTGGACGACCGATTACCCATTATTGGTCGACCAATTACTCCTCCTGTTCTTACATACACTATTGGGAGAACCGATCAATTGACTTTTGCCTTTCAGACGACCAAAAACCCCAAATCAGGCAACCTATTTCATGATTATGGTCGACCGAAACCTTGTCAGAACTGTCAAACTTTCTGTAACAAACCCAATTTAGTTTTGAACATATTCCAATTGTACATGCTTATGTCCCACAACATATTCAAAGTTATTTAATCTTCATGTCGGTCATGTGAACCTTTCTTTTGGATTCACTATCCCCTTGAGTTAACAATTGTCTCAACATATGACTTTTGATTTCCAATGCATGGATGACTAAATATATGTTCCAAATGAAAATGAGATGACATACTATTGAGTCTTTGGACTCCTTTCAGAGACTAAGCCAGTGCAAATGGGGCAAGTCCAGTTCCGAGAGGAGCATGCGAAATTGTTTACTTTGCGCAGAGCGATATTGGACCTTTTGGATGTTTGTCATGACACCGCTTAAGCTAAATTAGCCGGCATTTCCATTAATCAGTATGAGATATGCTTATGAAGTGATATGATGTGCTTTGTAAACTGAATCTCATTATTAGTCATATGATTTCAGATTTAAGGCAA
Source organism: Colocasia esculenta (assembly GCA_014218235.1). Lineage (NCBI taxonomy): Eukaryota > Viridiplantae > Streptophyta > Magnoliopsida > Alismatales > Araceae > Colocasia > Colocasia esculenta. The sequence goes on along the minus strand of CM024759.1, from coordinate 41,605,366 downwards.
CATTTTTTGAACTTTTCTTTGCAAGATCACATCCTACTGAGCACTTTTGCTCATTATTTCCTACTGCTTTCAGGTGACTTAGAACGGTCCGATTTCGATGGGGGAAATTGAGCACTGAGCTGATCATGAAGAATATGTTATATTATATTTTCTTTCCGTTAGAACTACGTTCAGCTGTAATAATGCGCCTAGCGCTTAGTTGAAGTTTACTTGATGTATATAGTTTTCTTTCCGCTATAGTAATGAATATTGTACGTTAAATATTTTTTTAATTTTAATTTATGTCATACTTGATAAATCATTTATCGGGTGTGACATTGAAGGATGCTCAATTTTTTAAAGGTACCCACTTATGGGATCTCTTTTTCAGTGACAGTATTCCTTGCCAGATACTATGCAAGGTTTGATGGTGGTAGAGATAATTAATATGCTACCTCACTAATTCTCTGCAAATCCCATATTTCCCTTCCGTGTCAAATCTCAATACCCTTTCAGGAGAAATCCTTAGGAATACACAATCTCCCACATTAAACTCCAACTCTCTCCTAATAGTTTCAACATAAAATTTCTATTTGGTTATGAATACTCACTTCCTGATTAAATCAGCCTCAACGACCTTCTCTCAACAAACTATTGATCTGCATAATATGCAATATAATGTTTCATATAATGCAATCCCAATACTAGAATGCCGACTATTACTGTATACAAATTCTATCAATGATGAGTATTCATCCGAACTGCCCTAGTTTAAACTGCAAGTTCTCAATATTTGAATGGTCCTCTTTACCTTCTTATAGTTGAGCTAAATTTCAACTATAAATAAATTAATGAATAATATTGTCCCATGGAGTTTTGTAGTCTTTTTAATACGTAAATGGGCCAAATCCTTCAATCATGGACTCCTTGAAATTGTCAAAAAATTGGCACAATTTTTTAAGTCCATCGACAATTACCCGTACCGACTAATATCTCCTCTTGTTCTTCCACAATATCATCACAAAGTCCGAGTAATATATTTTCATTTCAATTATAGAATGTTTCTTAATTGTGGAGGCCATGCCAATCTCTGATGATTGACCTTTTCTTTTGGTAGCTTTCCTTTTTGGACGGGTTTTCTTTTGGTAGGTGATGCTTGACATTTACTTCTTGTTGGCATATCAGAAATCAAACCCAAATAATATCATAATTAGATGATATTATTTGTAACCATTTATTTTAAATATATGTTTCATACTATTTGGAGAAATATAAGAATGTTTACCGGTTTTTGAAAATTTTCTTTTAAATTTTCTTTCCCAGTTTTAGATGTTGGTCTGAGGATGATTTTTTCGGTTCTAATAGAGTGAGGTCCAGCCGCAGGCGAGACCCTTTCAACCAAGGTTAGCCAGTGCGATGACGGTATGGATCGGAGCACATCAATGTGATACGTTTTAATTACTCCAATTTATTTTTTAAAAATAATAAAATAAAAAAATAAAAAATGAAAAACAAAAGGCGATGCCAAATTCCCCTCTTTTTCATAGAGAAAGGTTTAGTGCATTTTTTTAAGTGCAATAAAAAAATGTACTAAACCTTTCTTTTTTTTCATATGATACGAACCACTCATGTTGCACCAATATAATGTAACATGCGTACTTTTATTTTTTTAATAACAAGGAAACTCCGTCCGATATGATTTAGCAGGTTCAGGGAAACAGAACTAATTGCAAATAGGTCCAGATAAGTTTTTGTTCCTGTTTTTCCACATCATTTGTTGCATATTTGTTCCTGTTTTTCCATATAGTAACTAATTGCAAATAAGCTCAATTATGCGGTCTATTAAATGGTTGGGCTGTTTCTTAAACCTTTTTTTGTAAATTTTAAATCTAAAAAACCGATTATTGAAAAAGGGTATTTTCTTCTTTTTTGGTTTTTTTAGCAGTAAGGCCACCGCCCATCCCCACACCCCCACCCCACCACAAAAAGAAAGGAAAAAATTAAATTACCAAGGTGTGGATTTATTTGACCTTCACTAAATCCTTCTCTTTTCAAACTTGTCTTTTTTTATCGTCAAACACTTTTAAAACTCCGCTATTGTTTTATTTCCTAACATTTTTCAATTATTTATTTGACCATAAATCAGCGCATATGTTGAAATACGTGACACTCAGATTTTCTTGTTCTGATTTATAATTTACATCTGTTCCAAAAAAAAAACTAGAGATAAAAAAGATTCAAAATCATTACAATTAAACAAAAAAATCTCATTTTGTTTTATTTATGAGCAACTAAACAAAATAAGGTGGTATTTGAATCAGAAAAACACCATACTTTCAGAAGCCGAGGTGTAAAATGATGGCGTCAAATTAAAGTTGTGTGATGACAAATCCTATGGTGATGTATGATAGAGTCCTTGGGCCAACCTAAGGTCATTTTATTGGGACCGACTTAGGTCAGTTCACTTGACACATGGAAAAAAAGAGACAAAAGACCTCCAAAGTGGAAACTTAGTCTTATATCAGAATTCACAAACTTTTCTTATTTAAAATCGCTTTCAAGAAGGCATCAACAGCCCCAAGTGAGAAGGAGGACAAATGTCAACACCAATCATAGTCCCACTCAAGAACTTTCTCCCATCTTAGCTCCTTTCTTGGACTGGTCTCTTTCTTTTATTGACTTGATCATCGAAAAATCGTCTTTGAGATCTATATCCCTAAGACCGATTATCTTGCAAGTTAAGGAAGTGATAGAGATCGGGCCGGATACTTATTTCCCCTCATCATCTTCAATGCCCATTGCCCAAGGTCTAGGGTCGTGCTCATCGTGGTCGAGTATATCTGCTGAAGATCTAAGAGCCAGATCGAGCTGTCCATATCAATGTATATACAGAAAAAAAATTATTTTTAAGATGTGACAAGCTGTAATTAAAATTTGGGATCTTCCAATTGCATTATTAAAAACTATCTCAATCTCTATATAACATACACAGATTCTCTAGTTCTTGTATCATGCTTAATATATATAGTCCATCAAGAAGTAGATTGCCACTGTCTGCTTTATCGCCATGGTATGTAGGTCCTTTTAAGAGGGGTGCATTCTCCTGAAAACATATGTAAGTCTTTTTTATGAAAATTTATTTAATTAATATTTTTATATTTTTGACGTCTTTTGTAAACTTATTGTAGAGGCTATTTTTAGCCTCGTAGCCCATAGGCCCATCAAGACCCAGCAAGGCAAAACAGCTATGGCCATCACGCCACGTGTCCTCGGCTTCAGCCAACCGACTGCCGAACACGTTTCAGCTGTAAACGCCCAACGGTCCCAGCGGTAGTTTCCGAACACCGCACCGGCTGCTCCAACGGGATTTGTCCTTACTGAGCAGATCAGGTGGTTCCTACTCGAGCCCGCAATCACCAAAGTACCCGAGCACCGGGCACCGCACGGCATCTGCGCCCGGTGCCCTCCAGGTCTCCAAGGGTAGTCTCTGGACACTCTTCATCCTGTTCGGTTCAGACACTGTCTACCGAACAGGCCTTGCAGGAATCATGGCATGGACCCGCGGGCATAAGCAGCGCCCGGGTACCAGGCACCGAGCATTGGGCCTGGCTACCGAACAATAGTTCTAGTCTACTGAGCAGGCTACCTGCTCGGTACCTTCCGCCCAGGAGAATCCAAGCAGCCCTTCATCCCCTCACAGCGGTTATAACGGCTACACCGCACGCGCCCCATGATCAAATGGTGCGTTAACTGCAGAACTCCTCAATGGACGCCTCAACACGTAACTCCCCGCCGAGGACGCTAACAGGCGCGCCCTTTCCGGCGTTCTTAAGGGACGTTCCATCCCACTCCCTCAACACCTTCGCCTATAAAAAGGCCCAGGTAACCTCCATGCAGAGGTACGCAGTCTCGCTGACTCACACTCGCCCTCGAGCGATTCACACATCACAGAACCTTCCTTCCTCAAGCCTTTCTAGTCCCCTGCTAACTTAGGCATCGGAGGGTTCTCCCCGGTTCTTCAACCGGGCCCCCGTGATCTAGTTTTGGTGTTTGAAGGCTTTCATCTGCACCGGCGTTCGTCTTCCCCATCTTCTTCAGTGGAGGCCCGTTTGGCTCCGGCCCAAACAGGAAAACACCACTACAGTTTGGCTCCGTCTGTGGGAACAACAGCAGCCATGGCTCGCAGACGTTCCTCTCATCAGAACTACAGCAGTAGGGCGACGAGATCTCGACAGCCGCGCGCGGACTCGCGCATCAGAGTCCCCCCTATCGATGCCGCCGTCGCCCCCACTGGTGCACCCAGTGACAATCCTGCTGCTGCAGTACCTGCGATCGCCCTGGAGATAGCAGAGCTCCAGTGGCAGATGCAACATCTGACAGGATTCTGTTAGGGCCTCCAGGCCCAGTTGGCCAGACAGCCGGCCCTGACGGTTCCCCCACCACCGGAGCAACTAGCAGAGTCATCTCACCGACGGTCTCGTGCCCCTCCAGCGCTGCAGAAGCAGCATGCAAAATCGCCCCCATTCGCACGCCGAACACCATTGCGGCAGGCCAACTCACCCCGCCGTACCGCGGCGGTTCAGGCCACCACGTGTTCTGACATCGATTTCAGCACCCACGCGTCCAGGTGCGAGGGCTCAGTGCATGCCGACCAGGAATGGGTCAGACGCCTCTGCCGCGTCACTGACCTTGAGCGCCGCATGGACGCGATGATCCGGAAGGCAGAAGGCAGACTGTTGGGGGACGACGACCTGGACTTCCGCTCCCCATTCGCCATGGAGATCCTGGAGGCCTGGGTCTCCCCAAAACTGCCTCTACCTTCCATCGCGCCCTATGACGGCACTACTAACCCAGCGGACCACGTCCATGGGTTCGAGTCGCACATGGTGTTCCACAGAGCATTAGATGCGGCCAAATGCCGGTCTTTCCCGACCATGATAAAGGAGGCTGTGCGGGCATGGTTTGAAGCCCTCCCCGCAGGCTCCATCTCTTCCTTCCACCAGTTGAAAAAGTCCTTCCGGGACCACTTCCTGGTCGGAAGGTCTCAGCCGTGCACCGCGACATTTCTTCTGTCTATTCAGTAGAAGAATGACGAAGCACTCTGGGACTACATCCAGTGGTTCCGGACAGAAGCACTTCGCATCCCGCGCCTCGACATCCCTTTAGCCACCAGTGCCCTCATCTGAGGCACTCGCGACGGCTTCCTTCAAAGGACGCTCGGGGTGCAGCAGCCGTCGACCCTCACCGAGCTCCTCTCCACTGCCCAGCGCCACGTTGCATGCGAGGAGAGCTTAGTCGCCGGTCGAGCCAACCAGGTGAACTCACCTCGAAATGGGAAGGACCTTATAAGGTGATTCAGGTTCTCGGAAGAAGTTTCTACAAGCTGTCTACCCTCGGCGGCAAAACTATACCGAGAACCTGGCATGTAAGGGCTTATTATTTATAAAAGCCTCTCTGTTCGGCATCCTACTTCTCTCTTCTCCATTCTATCGGTTTATGTAAAGGGAAAACAGTTTCACCCCTGGCAAAGAGCTCTTCAGCTCGGAGGACTAGCGCGGTAGCCGTCCTAAGATAGAGGTGTTCGGTACAACCCCGGGTCGCCGAGCTCCTTAGCTCGCAAAACCTGCATGGTACCCGCGAGCCTCTAAACACCGACGAATTCTGATTTGAAAAGAATGCGAAGAAAGAGATAGAAATAGGACGATACAAGTTAAGATCCAACGACCTCGGCATCGTGAGGCACGCGCCCAGTCTGAAAGCTCGCAGAACAAACCCCGTCCAGATAGGGTCCCACGTCCTCCGGCGACGCTCCTGCAGAGCGGCGACAGAGGCCTCCCGGCCACCGACCTCGATTACAGGGGTTCCTCAGAGGATGTCGCCTCATCGCGATAGGATGATTCCTCCACCGCAGGCACGAAGTCCCTCATCCGACGACTCAGGCTGACATTTCCACTCTCAAGTGCTCACGATTACATCCGAGCAGACTTGAGAGGGTGGGGGGTAAGTGTAGAGGCTATTTTTAGCCTCCTAGCCTATAGGCCCATCAAGACCCAGCAAGGCAAAACGGCTATGGCCCTCATGCCACGTGTCCTCGGCTTCAGCCAACCGGCTACCGAACATGTTTCAGCTGTAAACGCCCAACGGTCCTAGCGGTAGTTTCTGAACACCGCACCGGCTGCTCCAACAGGATTTGTCCTTACTGAGCAGATCAGGTTGTTCCTGCTCGAGCCCGCAATCACCAAAGTACCCGAGCACCGGGCACCGCGCGGCCTCCGCACCCGGCGCCCTCCAGGTCTCCAAGGCTAGTCTCCGGACACCCTTCATCCTGTTCGGTTCAGACATTGTCTACCAAACAGGCCTTGCAGGAATCATGCCATGGACCCGCGGGCATAAGCAGTGCCTGAGTACCAGGCACCGAGCATTGGGCCTGGCTACCGAACAACAGTTCTAGCCTACTGAGCAGGCTACCTGCTCGGTACCTTCAGCCCAAGAGAATCCAAGCAGCCCTTCATCCCCTCACAGCGGTTATAATGGCTACACCGCACGCGCCCCAAGATCAAGTGGTGCGTTAACTGCAGAACTCCTCAACGGACGCCTCAACGCGTAACTCCCCGCCGAGGACGCTAATAGGCGCGCCCTTTCCGGCATTGTTAAGGGACGTTCCGTCCCACTCCCTCAACACCTTCGCCTATAAAAAGGCCCAGGTAACCTCCATGCAGAGGTATGCAGTCTCGCTGACTCACGCTCGCCCTCGAGCGATTCACACATCACAGAACCTTCCTTCCTCAAGCCTTTCTAGTCCCCTGCTGACTTAGGCATCGGAGGGTTCCCCCCGGTTCTTCAACCGGGCCCCCCCTGATTCTGTTCTGGTTTTGCAGGCTTTCGTCCGCACTGGCGTTCGTCTTCCCCATCTTCTTCAGTGGAGGCCCGTTTGGCTCCGACCCAAACAGGAAAACACCACTACACTTATATTAAACGTACATTACATGTTATGTTTCGGTAAATATTATTAAGTATATTCAATTTTTTTAATGGCATATGCATCATGTGATTTAAAATAAGATCAAGCACATGATAGTGTCTATCTTGTGGTAATTAATATTTATTGTGGGATGTCATTCCGTATCTAAGGACGATAAACTTCAGTGAAATCTGGAAATTAGGTTTTCGTTAAATGGTTAAGGTAGCGTTTTGTATCAATTGTCAAAAAGTAAAAATTGAAAAAATTCGATTTTGTAAAAAAATGCAGCATTAAGTGCTTTGACGCCTGGTCGCCTATGCCTTTCGCGGCGCGGGTGACGAGGCCTCCGTTGCCATTTCCTTCTCTCTATTGTCTTTGCCCAAAATCGTTCCAAAAGAGGTTGAAGATCCATTTTTCGGCAACGGGGAGAGAAGAAGCGACTTCTCTCTATCTCTCTCCTCAGCCCAAAATCCAACCTACACGAAAGTCAAAACCACTTGAGTTTATTTGGAAATGTATGCACAGTTGTCAGAGATGTTAGCATGAAAATCTTCACCACCGGTGTTGCCAAATGCAGCCAAAGATGGGGTATTGATTTCTATCTTGCCCAATTGATAAAACCTTGATACCATTGTGTAGGTGTTTAAGTGTTTATGTCTAATATACATAAACGTTTTCTTGGTAACGAGAAAATCCTGCCCCGTGTGGTTTTGTGGGCTCAGGGATTGGTGTTCGTGAACTCCAAGGTTAGGACTTGGCAGCTCCTACTTTTCGTGTACCCATATTGCCCTTACCCCACTTGACCGGAAAAATCTCGGACCTACACACCTCGAAGATTGCATGTGGAGGAGGAGGTGGCCTAGGAAAATCACTATAATGAGCTGCAAAGTCTTGATAGAAATGGTTCTATGTCTTCAGTTGGGCTCTAATGTCTTGTTGGTTGAGCCTTAAATCAACTACATCTCTAGAAAGAGACTTCATAGTATCACTCGTTTGGCCAATTACTCTGAGTGATTCAAACTATTTATCAACTAGGTGAAAGCCTGCTTAAATTAGCTCAACTACATCTTGGCCACCAAGAGCTGCTATACCTCCCTGAGCTTCTAGCTCAAGAGTAGGAATATGTGGGGAATCTGGATGGTCTTGCTCAGTATCCTCCCCATCATGTGAGTTAGCAAATTTAGTAGATTCAGAACTGTCCAATTCCAGCATCCTTTTGCCTGCATTATCTACCATAGTATAGCCCATGAAATGCTCAATGTTAGTCTGATTATACCCATGGAAGGACTAGATTTCTTCAAATGACACATTTTCCACATTGATACCATAATATATAAACATTACGGTGAGAGCTACTTCGTAAGAGAATGATCGTACTAATTACTACAAGCACATACCGATTAAGCTCACCATAAGATTTGGCAAAGAAATTGGAATACTATTGAAGAGACAATAGAAATTTATGAATGGTAGTAACTTGATCTCGACTACCTCCTTTTGGATAAATGATATTTGTGATCATGTGATAGATTACTTGCTGCAAAGGTGGAAATTGGTTGGAATTAAGTGTAACTCGATGACCTCGAAAGTTTTCTTCATCCAAATTAGTCATGGTAGCATAACCTTCATCATCGCTAAATGCAAATGGTTCAAATATCTTTACTTGTGATGGAATACAAAGTGCCTGGGCGAAAATAGCTTCATTGACTGGAAAGTGAACACCTCTCACTCATGTATAATCTGCAATTTTATTCAAGTTCCATAAAACTCTTAAACTAAGGAAGGATAAACTCTATCGATGTGCTAACATGAACTCAATCTAGCCTTAAAAATGAATATAAACTAAAGCATGGGGAACATGGCATGAAGATCATCAAAGTCAAGACACTGAGATTTCAAAAGTGGGCATGGAGAATACAGTGGTTGTGTGGGAACCTCCTCATAGCCTAGGACCTCGATTGGAGGCTTTGTAACACCCCGGAAATTTAGCAATTTAAAAATTTCAGAAATATAGGGGGATAAATTAATTAAACATATGTGAGAGACTTCCAACACCATGTAATAATGATCCATTAACAAGAATGGGCCTATAGAACACACTTGGCCCAAGGATATAAATGAGCTGGGACAGGGAATTACCCAAAAATTTGTGTAGGTAATTATGTAAAAATTAGAGAGGGCAATTTAGGGTTAAAATAAGGGTGATTAGTCATGTATGGTAAGCCAAAACCGAACCCAACCCCAATTAGTGGTTTCCTAAACCATTGCTACCTCCTTTGGAGGAAAGAGTCCCAGATTTCTTGGAAAACAGGGAGCAGAATTCGCAGCCCTTTCCTAGTCTCGTTAGGACTCTTAAGTACAACCTAAATCTATAAGAACTCATCCTCAAACTCTTGGGGAAGATTTAACAACGAGTTGGGATCGTTTGGAGGCAGGCTAGAACTTCTGAGGAGCAGGAGAAAGGCCGGGAACCCGGAGCTTCATCCCCTGCATCTTCTGTTGCATCCAGAACATCGACTGGTTTTAGATCTTCGTAAAGGTTGGTGTTCTCGGGCCAAGATTAAAGAAAACCAATACCAACATGTAGTTCTTTGAGTCTAGGATCATTTTCACTTGGTTTGATTGGTTTTCATGGAGTATTCATTGTGTATTGGTGATTTTCCCAAAGTCTTGCACAGTTAGGGATTTTCCCGTTCATCTTATTGTGCACACGATTCAAGACCGAATTTGACTAAACTTTATTCATAAAAGTTCTTCTACTTGAAGTCATGATCATATTTTATGTTGGACATTTTGTCCAAAAGTCTTTTGTTAGAGAGTTATAAGGTTCATAAGAGAGTCACTGCATGATACTACGATTTCGGGCTACACTTGACTTTTTGTTCAGCACATGTTTTCTTAGGATTCAAGACCTAATTAGATCAAACCCTCAACATAAACATTCTTCCACTAGTTGTCCTCTTCATATTTTGTGTTGAACATTTTGTCTAAATGTCATTAGTTAGAGATTTATAAGAGTTGGAAGTGAATCGATGCATGAGATGTGTTTTCGGGTTCCACATGACTTATAAGTTTTGTTCTGGAAGGGTACTAGTGTCGACACTACTTGGGCTAGTGTCGACACACTGTCCCAAAACAGCCCAGAAGGTGTTCTGGGAAGGCCTCTAGTGTCGACACTACTTGAGCTAGTGTCGACACACTGTCCCAGCTTGGCCAGAAGGTTTTCTGGGAGCTGTCTCTAGTGTCGACACTACCTGAACTAGTGTCGACACTACTTGACCTTTTTGCCTTGTATTTGAGGCACTGTGTCGACACTACCTAAACTAGTGTCGACACTACTTGACCAGTTTTGCACTATTTTGTCTTGTGTTTGAAGCATCGTGTCGACACCACTTGATCTAGTGTCGACACTACCCTTACAAGATTTTTGCATATTTTGGGTCTGATCATTTCATGATGTCTACAAGCATGTACATGATGTTATATAGTATGCATGGACCTAAAATAAATCAACCCATTGAAGAAAATGGTAATGATACGAATATGATTCTAATGTGTAATTTTGATTGTTCTTATGTTCATTGGATTATCTTGTGATCTTGCTTATTGTCAATTGATAAGATAAGAATATGATATGAATGTGGGGATGAATACATGTTAGTATGGACTGTTAGTGGTGTTAATGTCATGATTTGCATTTGAGTTTCAATAGTTACATGTTTTCCGGTGTTCAATGAATTATTTGTCATATGCATACATTCTAGGAAAGATCTGTGACTTGTCACTTACGCTTTTGCACAAATAGGCATACCCTCCTTGGGGAAATTGAGAGCACATGTTCTACATATGATCTGTCCTTAGAGACATCCTCATGTCAAGACATTAATGAATTATGAAACATAAGATACGTCGTTATCCTGCCTTGTTCTTTTGAGTTGTTTGTCATTCCTTGACTCTATGAATGATCATGTTCTTTTTACTATGAGCTTGTCATTGAAACTCTGTGGCCATAATATGAATATGTTTGTTCGGCACAACGTGGGACTCCGGTCCAAAACATGATCCAATGCCTATGCAATAGGGGCCCTGTCCGGTCCTGGGGAGGAGCGCCCCAACGTACTTGTTAACCGCGGGAGTATGGACTCATGGTGCTTGGCATAGCACAACTGACATGCAAGATTGTAAAAATGTGCCTCCTGTTTGACATGATAAGTTCGACTTGACATGATATGATATGTTTGTTCTTGTGAACACATGAGCTCTACTTGAATATGGCCAATCTCTTCCGACATGATTTTATTCTTGAATTATCCGTCCATTATATATGGAACTCGACAATTGATCTGATATGATATCTGTTCTACTATGCTATTCAACTTGTTAGAAAAGCATGCATTGTCAGCATATTCATATGCATATTTGCCTATTTAAAATGTTAATCATGTATACTAGTGCCCGCACAAGATTGAGATGTAAATCCTACTGAGCTAGTTCGCTCACCCCTATCATCCTGCCCTTTTTCAGGTAGTGATGAGGAACCAGAGGAGTCAGATGGGGCAGGGCAAGAGTGATGAGCACCCGTCATATGAATAGTTGACAGTTTAGAAATAGACAATTGAGTAGTTGATGTATTAGAGAAACGTTGTTATTTGATTAATAAACCTTTTTAGTCAATTCTTCCTATGTAAGGTTGTAACTAGTTGAATGGAATGGAATAAAGTATACTTTTGGTGACCATATTATAGTCTCAAATGTGTTATTATATTCAATTGTGACTCTGCGCTATTCAACTGTGATACATTTGTTTGTATCGTTCACGTCCCCCGGTATTTATTCCGCTGCTAAATATCGGGGAGTGACAGGCTTCCCTTAGTTGCAACATGCTTCAGCTAGTACCGCCTGGTCCCGTCGCGTTTTGGGTTCTTACTCGAAAATGCAGAAAACAAGCACACAATTCATGAAACACTTATAACTTCTAATCTAGGGCTCTTGGAACAGAAGTTTCAACATGAAACTTGTCGAGAACATGGAATAGAATAGAACTATGGTTTTGGAATTATTAAAATTGACCTTGGGATGTGTGAGAAATCAACATGAACATAAAAAGTTGTTCACATACGCGACTTTGGCAAAACGCTTAAAACTCAAGATGTATTCAATGAAAATTGATGAAATCACTTAGACATGAAAGTAGACTCGATGCTCTACACATTGATATAAGATTTATTTATATTTGGCCCGAGATCACCTACCTTCGGGGTTGAAGAAGTCTCATCCTCTAGAAAGCCCTCGATCAGACCACTTGGAGGAGAACGCTTAATACTCCCGGTCCTATGGATGAAAATTGGACAAACTAGTGGGATTAAAAACTAGACCTGACCTTCTTTCTAGAGGTATAAGTCTTGCACGGTTTGGTTAGGGTTTGGCCTACCTTTGGTCGACTCCAAGAAGAGCTATCTGCACAGGTTGCAGCAGACGCAGCAGGGAAGAAAGCTCTGAGTTGGGGCGATTTCCTCCTCTTCTTGTGCTCAAGAACAGCCTCCCACGACCCCAACAATGAGTAAATTCATCCCCTAGGGTTTCATGGCATGTATATATACATCTTGGGTGTTTTAGAAGTCCCATTGGGTGTGGGAAAGGAAGGGTGCAGTTTTGGTCTTCCACCTACCTTATTTTGATGATTTCTCACCCCAATAGAGTGTGTGAGGCTTTAGGAAACCTCCCACCATGGTTAGTCACGAATTGGGGTTGCCAAGAAAGCCTAATTGCCTTAGGAATTGCCCTAATTACCTCTTCCTAATTTCAGCTCAATTAGGGTTACGAATTTCTGGGTATTTTTCTTGCTCCATTTTATTCTTGGGCCAAAAGTGATCCATTGGCCCAATTCTAATAATGGGTCATCAATGCATGATGTTGGAAGTCTCTCAAACATGTTTATTTAATTTATGACCATGTTATATTTCCGTGTTAATAGTTTTCCGACTTAATTTCCTAATTTAGATAATCAGTCACATTGTGATGTACACTTGGTCCATCGGATTTTTTTGTTGCAAGAATTTATTTGTGGAACACTTAAGGATAATGTTTGGGGTTGATTTATAATTTTTATGGAATTTTCCGATGTGTTCTCTCACGTATGATAGTGGTACGTAAGTTCTACCCTTTCGATAATACGGAAATTATTTATTTCTATTTATTTAAAATTTTAATTTACTAAATTTTTCTGGGGTGCTACATCTTAAAATGGGCTCCTAGTCTTGAGCCTTTGCTTTTATTTATTTTAAAGAGTTTGAGCCATACAATTTCCAAAGAATGAGTTTCTACAATTATATACACACAAGCACACAAGGGGTATATGGCATACAAAAAATTAATACATAGGCAAGAAATGCATGATATCTCACAATGATACAGTCACACCCCTACGGCATATGAGCTTCATCAACCCTTGCACAATCCCAACTCTCTCTTAAGCGTTGTGTACCTATCTTAACTCAAGGGTTTAGTGAAAATATAAGCAAGTTGGTTGTTAGTTTCAATGAATTTGGGTTCAAAATCCTCTTTTGCCACATGGTCCCTCAATTCTATATGGTTGCTACTTGAATGTTGAATTGGATTTTTGAACAAATTAATTGCATTTGTGTTATCACACATGATAAGAATACTATTCAATTCAACACTATTATCAACCAATTGATGTTTGATCTAAAGCACTTGAGCTCTATAATTCTCAGTGGCCACATACTTAGCCTCAGCTATTAAGAGCACTATGGAGTGTTGTTTCTTGGATCCCCAGGAAACCAAACATCCTCCAAAAAAACTGACACATGTTGTGACGGTTCTCGGCATTCAACCTGTTAACCCAATAACGAGTCCGACCCGACTCCGTCTCCCACGAATCGGTCGAAGCCTCGCAAGGGATATCAACACACACATGTCCATGGAAATATAAAAGAACACACTGAACATACATGAGACTTCATATCTTACACATATTCACATGAAATGTACATATCCATTTCCAAACAAAAGTCAAGTACAGAGTACAACTGCCTGGGACAAACCCCCAAGGCACAACAAAAAGGAATTTACTCTATTGGTGGTGTAGGCCCGACTCCACTGCAATGTGGTCCCAAACTAGAAGAGGGACGAAAACCCTCCTACTCTTCTTCACCTGGAAGAAGAAGGGGTGAGCCTCACAAGTCACTAGTTCAGTAGGGAAACTCCCCCAAAAGCTGAAAGAACGGTAATCACACAATAGCATAAACAAGGATTATGTTCAAATAAAAGGTAACACTACCTACGCATGGTACTACAGCCGTAAATAAATAAACTATTTCAAATATGTGCATGGTAAAACTTTTAATAAATAAATAAATGGCAATTCACGTACACGTATACAAGCTAGAGAAGGGCACGCCGCACACGAGTCATGTGAATTGGTTCGTGACACCTGCCACTGACCTGGACAAAGCACACAAGACTACCTCTCAGTCTTGCAGCCACGGACAAAAGGTCTAGCTGCCGCTCCAGCTTACCAGGTCAAGAACTGTGGAGATCAACCAACACTACTCCTGCAAACGACACTACTGTAGGCCCATGCTTAGCACCTTTAGGGACTCTAGCCCAAGCTCCCTAAAGTGAGGCATTGGAAAACCAGACTAGCTAGGGTCCAGTACGTCTGTTAGTGTCTGTCCCCCAACCACGAGCGTGCTACAAGAGATCGCACAACCACAAACACACGTCGCTGCCCATTACCGTCTTTCCCTCTGCCAGACGTACAACTCAAACTCAAGAGTGAGGGTGAACACAAACCCTGGCGGTACACATCGTACTGGGACAAACCCCGAGCACCACGTGCTTGGCTCATAATGAACCTGGGGTATCCGACTCGAGAGGTAACTACGGAAGGCGTCAAACAACCTAACTTGACATGCCCACAAATCCATGCAAACTCAACATTTCCAATCACGTTAAGTACCGATGCACCACCTACATGCTATAAATAACTTAAACAACACGCACAAGCAATGCACAACCCGAAAGAGACGTACTAGCCACACAACCTAATAGCTCGGGTGGCCACACTCTAAAACGCGACGAACACAATGGATGCTATTAAGACCTTGAATCACGACGGACTAACCCTTCGTCTTTAAAACCTGAATCGTGATCGGACAAGTTGTTGCGTTCAAAACGTGATGTCTGGGTCCGTCGCCTTTCAAACTGAAGAACCCTACTATGTTCCTTCATTTCGGAAATCACACTAACACCCCATACATGATGTAAAAGCTATAAATAACATTCCATACAGTAACCTAAGCATGCTTACTATTGAACATAATTAATTCCATATTCAAAATACGTCAAACCTAATCCACACAATCAAAACAAGGAGAAAGTCCCCCTACTAATAGGAAAAATGTAAGAATAACACTGCCTGGGCGTTTCCCATGCTCCAAAGCACCTCCTCGCACCGGAAACATGCCGAAGAACGCACGAACAACCCCAAATCGCCAGCCAAAACCTCCACAGAGCTCCCCTCCAGTCGAATAGTGCAACTTGCACTATTTAGCCAAGGCCTAGAGCCAAAACACAACAGAGGCTAAATTACGACGTATCTGGCCGTCGCGTTTAAAACGCGACGTACCTAGCCGTTGCAATTAAGCTGCGACGTCCCTGCATGCGCCAAACAGCGCGCATGCAACCGCACCCACAGAAAGCGGCGATTGAATCACGACATAGCAGGTGGTCGCGTTCATGAAGAATCACGATGACTGTGTTTGTCGCATTCTTAACGAGTGCGCCAGAGGTCTGTTGGGTTGAGGTTTTCCAATCCCCCAGCCTTACACCCTGCTACACACATAACCACACTCACCCATACTGAGTGAAACACAACCAACGGGCCATACATTGGCCCCCAAACCCGATAAACTACGATTTGAAAGTTCAGGATATTACATTACTATAAGCTAAAAGAAATTTCGTCCTCGAAATTCAGCATGAAAGCTCAATCAACAATTTATTACATATAAGACTACCACCTAAAAGAATTAAAAGCTTACTCAAACAAGTATGGATACGTTTTGTACATCTCATCTGCCAATTCCCAGGTATCTTCACCACCCTACCTATCTCCCATCTGATTTTTACCAGCCCAATATCCTTATTTCTTAACCTTTGTGTTCTCCGTCCTGTAATCAGCACTAGATACTCTGGCATAGACATATCTGGTTTCAAATCATCTCGAGTATAGCTAACAATTTGTGAAGGGTCCTGAATGTATCTTCTTAGCTCGGAAACATGGAATACATCATGAGCATCTGTAAAATCTGCTAGAAGCTCCAATCTATTTGTTGTTTCACCAATTCTTTCCAGAATCTAGAATGGACCTACATATCTTGGACTCAATTTACCTTTTCTGTTGAACCTCAAAATGCCCTTTGTTGGAGAAACTCTTAAGAACACATAATCACCAATTTCAAATTGTAGTGGCATGTGCCTTGTATCTGCATAACTCTTTTGTCTACTTTGGACTGTCTTAAGCTTCTCTTTGATAAACTTGACCATCTCTGCACATTGCTGCACTAATTCTAGTCCCATAACTTGCCTCTCTCCTACTTCATGACAATTCAAGGGTGTTCCACAAGGTCTTCCATATAGAGCTTCATATGGTACCATCCCGATACTTGTGTGATAACTATTGTTGTAAGCAAATTCTACCATGCCCAAATGTTGTTCCTAACTACCTCCCCAAACTAAACAACAAGCCCGTAGCATATCTTCAATAGTCTGGATTGTTCTTTATGTCTGTCCATTTGTCTGAGGATGGTATGTTGAATTGTACCTCAACTCTGTACCAACAACTCTTTGCAAACTTCTCCAAAAACCTAAAGTGAACCTGGGATCCCTGTCTGAAATAATAGATACTGGAATTCCATGTAATGGCACAATTCTATTTACATATAGTCTTGCTAATCTATCCACTTCCCATGACATACTCACGACTAACAATCTGCACACCTTTGTCAATCTGTCAACAAAGACCCATATACCATTGTGACTAGATGCTGTCCTGGGAAATCCTGCAACAAAATCCATGGCTATGTCATCCCACTTCCACTGCGGAATGGGTAATGGCTGCAATACACCTCCTAGCCTTTGATGCTTTGCTTTAACCTGTTTGGCATACTAAACATCTTGCTATAAATTCTGCTATTTCCTTCATGTTTGGCCACCAGAAATGCTTCTTCAAGTCTTGATACATCTTTGTGCTTCCCGAGTGAATAGTATACTTGGATCGGTGTGCTTCTTCCAACACTTTCTGATTCACTCTTGCTTCACTTTGGACATACAACCTATTCCTGAATCTGACCACACAATCATCATCAATCGTAACATCTTCCATCTTCACAATTTCAGCCAAGTTCTCATCTACTTTTTGAGCTTCTATTATCTGCCAATACAAAGACGGTTCCACTGTGCTACTGGCTAACACTGCTCGCCGCTAGTTGCTTGGAATGATTAAGGAATTTTCTGCTACATTTTCATATAACTTACATTCCCTCTTCATCATGTGACTCATCACTGCCTTTCTACTCAAAGCATCTGCAACAACATTGGCCTTGCCTGAATGACATAGTAAGCTGAAATCATAGTCCTTTAGATATTCCATCCATATGTGCTGCCTCAAATTCGAATCCTTCTGTGAGAATATATACTTTAAGCTTTTGTAATCTGTGAAAATTTCAAATCTCTCACTATACAAGCAGTGCTTCCATAGCTTCAATGCAATACCACTCTTGCCTGCTCTAAATCATGTGTTAGATAATTCTCTTCATGCCGCTTCAACTGTCTGGATGCATAAGCCACCACTTTCCCATGCTGCATTAATACTGCCCCAAGTCCTCCCCTAGAAGCATCTGTGTACAACACAAAACCACCTCAACATGATGGTATCTCTAATATAGGTGCTGATGTGAGCCACCTTTTCAATTCCATAAAACTTTGCCGATAATCGGATGACCATACAAAAGACACTCCTTTCCAAGTTAGTATTGTCATAGGTGCTGCAATCTTCGAGAAATCTTGGATAAACTACCTGTAATAACCTGCTAAACCAAGGAAGCTTCTAATTTCTGGTACTGTCTTTGGCTCCTCCCACTTCATAACTGCTTCTACCTTAGTTGAGTCCATTGCAACACCTTCCTCTAAAATTACATGCTCCAAGAACTGAATTTCTCTTAGCCAGAACTCACACTTACTGAATTTAGCATATAACTGATGATCTCACAATGTCTGCAAAGTGATTCTCAAATGAGCTGCATGCTCCTCTTCTCTAGCAGAGTATACCAATATATCATTTATGAATACCACAATAAATTGATCCAAGTACGGGTGAAATATTCTATTCATCAAGTTCATAAATGCTGTAGGTGCATTGGTTAGCCCAAATGGCATAACCACAAACTCATAGTGCCAATACCTTGTTCTGAATGTTGTCTTGTCAATGTCTTCTTCCCAAATTCTCAACTAGTGATAACCCGATCTCAAATCGGTTTTAGAAAATATCTTTTCCGATTGCAACTGATCAAACAAATCATCAATCTTGGGAAGTGGATACCTGTTCTTGATAGTAACTTGATTCAATTGACGGTAGTCTATGCACATTCTAAGACTGCTATCTTTCTTTCTAACAAACAAAACTGGTGCTCCCCATGGCGAGTGATTGGGCCGAATGAAACCCTTCTCTAGCAACTCTTGTAACTATTTCTTCCATTCCTTTAGCTCTGCAAGTGCCATCCTATAGGGTGCCTTCGAAATTGGCATACTACCTAGCTGCAATTCCACTGTAAAGTCTACCTCTCTATGCAGAGCCAACCCTGGTAACTCTTCTGGGAATATATCCATAAACTCTTTAACCATTGGTACCATTTCTACTGTCTTACCTGTCTCAACCAAACTAACTAATGCTAAATACGCTACACACCCTGCATTAATCAATCTCCTAGCCTTAAGTGTAGATGTGATAAACTTAGGAGTGTAGAATGGCATACCTTGGAATTCAAACATAACCCCTCCGAGATGACTAAATCTAACTCTCTTCTTCCTGCAATCAACCATTGCCCCATATGCCTCTAACCAGTCCATACCTAAAATCACATCATATTCCTTTAACTGTAATGCATATAACCTTGCTGGCAACTGATTTCCTTGTATCATTATTGGGACCTCATCTAAGTAACAAGAAGTAATCATGAAATCACCTGAAGGGACCTCTACCATAAGCTCACACCGCCTCTCCTCAAAGGGATGAAGCATACTATCCATGAAATCTTTAGAAATGAAAGAATGCGATGCACCTGGATCAATTAATGTTCTAGTAGAAAATTCAAAGAGAGGTATTATACCTTCAATCAAATTTG
Source organism: Colocasia esculenta (assembly GCA_014218235.1). NCBI lineage: Eukaryota > Viridiplantae > Streptophyta > Magnoliopsida > Alismatales > Araceae > Colocasia > Colocasia esculenta. The sequence continues at coordinate 41,586,001 of CM024759.1, read as the reverse complement.
ATGCCTCCACTTGAGCTCTTGTGATTTCCATGACTCGTCCTCATCTCCTCTGATAAGGCAGACCTCTACCTTGCTCGGCTGATGGCTGCTTCTACTGTGGTGCCCCTTTGCCATAACAGCCTCATCTAGGATATGGACAATTTCTAATCAAGTGCCCCGGTTGATCACAATTATAGCATCTATACTCTGGAGGAACTGTGGGCTGCCTGGCTATACTTTGCTGTGACTCCTCCGTCTATTGCTAAAACCTCGGTCCTGCTGGAAACCTAGTTGCCTACCACCTCTTTAGCCCCTAAATATCTTCTTTAAATTGGAACCAAACTTGCCAAAGCCTGATGTAGATGCTCCTCTTGAAGATGCCTTGCCTTTGCTTATACCTGGAGATTGCTGTGGAAGTCGAAAACTACCTGTTCCACCTGACTGCCTAGATTGCACAGTCCTCTCAAAAATTGCTGCTCTCTGGGCTGCCTCCTCCACCGTTTCGCACATAAGGGGAATTACTGCATCCTGCAACTCTGGCCGCAAACCCTCGGATGAAGTATTCCACCATCATAGCATTATCAGTGACTACATAAGGTGCATACTTGCTCAAAGCCATGAATCTCATTTGATATTCCAGCATTGACAAATTCCCATGATGTAGTGTTCTGAACTGTTCTCTCTTAGCTTGCTGAATTTGCACCGGGAAGAATGTATTGTTAAACACATCCAAAAATTCTGGCCAAATAATTGTATCCTCTGCCCAACCTACAAACACGGTTGGCATCTTAAGCCTCCACCATTCTTATGCAAATGCCCGCAACTGATAGGTAGCCAATATCACCCTATCGGCATGTGGACATCTCATAGTGACCAAAGTTCTATCAATTTCATGCACCCAATGCTCTGCCGTATCTGGATTCGGACCTCCTGAATATGTAGGTAGCTGTAACCGTAGAAACTTCTCCACCAATACTGTAGACTCCTTCGCGCTGGCTGGTCGTACTGGCACAACTAGAGGTAAGGGTACAACTGGTGGAACCTCAACTCCAGGTGGTGATGGCGGTGGTACTAACGATACCGGTACTGCCTCCTCCTCAACTAGTGGTGCTGCAACTGCTGGTTGAACCAGTAGCTACTGATCTAACCGTGTCCAGATTTTTGTGATGCTCTCCCATAACCTTTCTATCAGTTGATGTGTGGACTCCTCGGGCTCATCCCCACCACCTCCCCAATCCCTTCTATCAGCCATTTCTGATCCTGCACATACATCATTCCAACCATATAACACAAATAAATCATTACAAAAACAGGGAACTACCAACAGTAGACTGTAGTTTTTGGCTATGTACATTTCTTATTCCTTCATATTTACACGGGCCTTGTTCTGATACCAACTGTGACGGTTCTCGTCGTTCAACCCGTTAACCCAATAACGAGTCCGACCCGACTCCATCTCCCATGAAACGGTCGAAGCTTTGTAAGGGATATCAACACACATGTTCGTAGAAATATAAAAGAACACACTGAACATACATGAAACTTCATATCTTACACATATTCACATGAAATGTACATATCCAGTTCTGAACTAAAGTCAAGTACAGGGTACAACTGCCTGGGACAAACCCCAAAGGCACAACAAAAAGGAAACTACTCTGCTGGTGGCGTAGGCCCGACTCCACTGCGATGTGGTCCCCAACTAGAAGAGGGATGGGAACCCTCCTACTGTCCTTCACCTGGAAGAAGAAGGGGTGAGCCTCACAAGTCACTAACTCAGTAGGGAAACTCCCCCAAGAGGCGAAAGAACGGTAATCACACAATAGCATAAACAAGGATTATGTTCAAATAAAAGTTAACACTACCTACGCATGGTACTATAGCCATAAATAAATAAACTATTTCGGAATATATGCATGGTACAACTTTTAATAAATAAATAAACGATAATTTACGTACACGTGTACAAGCAAGAGAAGGGCACGCCGCACACGAGTCATGTGAACTGGTTCGCGACACCAGCCACTGACCTGGACAAACCACACAAGACTACCTCTCAGTCTCACAGCCACAGACGAAAGGTCCAGCTGCCGCTCCAGCTCACCAGGTCAAGAACTGTGGAGACCAACCAACACTACTTCTGCAAACCATACGGCTGCAGGCCCATGCCTAGCACCTTTAGGGACTCCGGCCCGAGCTCCCCAAAGTGAAGCACTGGAAAACAGAACAAGCTAGGGACCAGTACGACTACTGGTGTCCGTCCCCCAACCACGAGCGTGCTACAAGTGACCGCACACCCACAAACACATGTCGCTGCCCATTGCCGTCTTTCCCTTCACCGAATGTAGAACTCAAACTCAGGAGCGAGGGTGTCCAGGAAGACGACACAAACCCTGGTGGTACACACCGTACTGGGACAAACCGTGAGCACCACATGCTTGGCTCATGATGAACCTGGGGTGTAACGCCCCTCTTGGACCCAGTACAGTTGTTCCAACTCACATTGGATCCACTAGAGGCATTATAGTGGAAAATATCCAACAATATTGGTTCAGATTGAGATATACATAAATGACAATTTAAATTCCAACAAGTTGCAATGGAATATGAAACTAAAATTTTCAATCAACATTGTATCCAAATACCAAGTCTAAAGCATAAAAGAAGAGTTGCATTAGTCCAAAGTTAAAACAGTTCATAAGTCCAAATGACATAATGCTCAAAGTACAACTTATTCTCACATACATAGTCTCTCGCAACACACACACAAAGAAAAGAACTAGGCCTCCACGTCCTCATGCTCCGAGTCAGAGTGTACTAACTCCTGAGTATCCTAAGTCTCTCTTGAAATGTTGATCAAGTGTGAGTCTACTAGACCCAACAAGCAACAAGGAAAGACAGTTCAAGATTTATCATATACTAAATTTTAAAACATGATAGCATATTTCCTTTCTTATCCTTGATACCATATAAGTCTTCCTATCAACATGCTCTAATTCATTTGGCAATCACTTTTTACATGGCATGGTTATTTATCATGAAGAATAAGACAATTTCGTATAACATGTGGCTTACATCTCATAACAAAACAAATGATTTAAACATTTTCATGTGGCATGGCATATAGTCAAAGTCTTATAATATGTGTTTAATGTCATGTAGCATGTAATCAATTTCAAGTAGCATGTAATCCATATCATGTAGCATGTAGTTCATATCTTGTAGCATGTAGTCAATTATCATATAGCATGTAGTCAATTAACATGTAGCATGTAGTTATATTTGCCAAGACATAGCCCCACTATTAATAGAGATCATGTAGAGAAAACATTTACTTATCACCTAGGCAAAACTGTGATGAAGCCTTGGTTATTGCGCAATACTGGGGAAAGTCCTTCCCACCTTAACTAGTAGAATATGTCTACCTTCAAGATTTCAATCCGTTGCCCACGGATTCATGTAGTCAATTCATGTAGGTGAACCACTGCCGCTTTCCCCATCTTCCACAATACCTCAAAGGGTCCAATGAATCTAGGATTCAACTTACCTCTCTTCCTAAATCTTGGATTTTCGCCGATGTTTCCTGCACCACTTTCTGCCCAACCAAATGTCGATCTCTTGCTTCTTCCCAACATAATGGGGATCTACAAGGTCTCCCATACAAAGCCTCAAATGGCGCCATACCTATACTCGAGTGGTAACTATTATTGTATGCAAATTTCACAAGAGCTAGATGGCATTCCCAATCTCCTCTCCAATCAAGAACACAAGCCCTAAGCATATCCTCCAACGTCTGAATAGTCCTCTCGGACTGTCCATCCGTTTGTGGATGAAATACCGAACTCAACTTTAATTGACTGTCAAAAGCTTGTTGCAAACTCTGCCAAAATCTAGATGTAAATCTCAGATCAGGATCTGAGATAATTGACTTCGGAATACCATGCAACTTTACAATACTATCAATGTATAGCCTCGCCAAACTCTCTATGGACTGCTTCTTCTTCATAGCAAGAAAATGAGCACTCTTCGAGAATCTATCAACAATTACCCATATAGAGTCATTCCCTCTAGCTGACCTAGGCAATCTAGTCACAATGTCCATAGTTATCTGCTCCCATTTCCACTGAGGAATATCTAGTTTCTGCATCAAGCTTGAAGGTCGCTGACGTTCTTCCTTTACTTGTTGACATATTAAACATTTTGCTACAACAGTCGCCACATCCCGTTTCATGCCAGACCATCAAAAAGAACGCTTTAGATCCTGATACATCTTCCCACTGCCTGGATGAATAGAAAACTGCGACCTATGTGCTTCCTCCAGAATCTCCTTTCACAGATCCACATCATTAGGGACACATACTCGATGATTCAAACGAATCACACCATCTTCATCTCTAACTATGCCAGATTTCCCAACCAACTCGTGCAATAGTGGGTCATCCTTTTGCAAAGCAAGAACCCTGTCATGCACAGAAGATCTAATGGTCCACTGAGCTAAGAACATGCTGCACAATTGTGGCTCTAGGAGGGCCAATGATCCTGTTGCATCTTCCAACATCTTCCAGCCTTACCACATTATTTGCCTCTTCCTACTTAATGCATCTGCCACCACATTAGCTTTCCCTGGGTGGTAAGTAAGCTCAAAATCATAGTCTTTTAGAAATTCAATCCACCTCCATTGCCTCAAATTCAACTCCTTCTGGGAGAACAAATATTTAAGACTCTTGTGGTCAGAGAAAAGTTCAGATCTCACTCCATGCAAATAGTGCCTCCAGATTTTCAAAGCAAATACCACTGCCGCTAGCTCCAAATCATGAGTGGAATAATTACGCTTATGCTCCTTAAGTTGCCTAGAAGCATATGCAACAACTCTACCACCCTGCATTAGAACATAGCAAAGCCCAATCTTCGAAGCATCCATGTAGATAGAAAAAGGATCCACACCATTGGGCAACACAAGCACTGGCACTGTAGTCAATTGAATCTTCAGCTCCTGGAAACTTCTTTCACAAGCTTCAGTCCACTCGAACTTAACTCCCTTCCTTGTCAGCCTTGTAATGCCCTCGAATTTTGGCCCTTTTTAGTTAGATTTTAGTCATGTGATGTTTAGATGCTTTGTGTGTGTGTCTAAATACATGTGAATAATGTGACAATGTGATAACGTGAAAATGTATAAACTGTGCCGTTAGTGACACTGCTACCATAGAGGGCTGTGGAAATGTACCATAGTAAAGTCCCTACAGAAAGGTTCAATGTGTGAGATATCCTATGGGCAATTAGGATGAAATCCTGGAGGTGGACAAGTACCATTGGTTAGGGTAGAGAGTGCTTCTCCCGGTTCTACACAGTTAACCAAGATCTATCACTGTGTTGCCTAGGTGATAGGTATGTGAATGTGTATATGTGTGTCCTTCTAGTGGTGGTTTGGACTATGTGTCATAGCAACTAAGTGAAAAATGTGAATATGACCATGTGAATTGTGCAAAGTGAAATATGTGCATGTGAAATTGATAAGTGAATGTGCTATCATGTGAAATAGTGTAAACCCATATGAATGTGCTTTATTCATGTCAAAACAGCAAACAAAATGTGTGTGCAATTATGTTAAATACATGAGAAAATGATTAGAATTCATGCTAGGTATGCTATTTACTTTATGTATAACTCCATGCTTAAATTGTGTATAGTTGCCATATGGTTTGAATGAGATTTAAATCTTTGAAGCATGATGAACAAAAGTGTAGAAAGCATGTTATAGGTTTTCATAGTTGTTAAAGTAATCTAAAGCATGTACTATGTTTATTCTTAAAATGCTTAGGAAACTAGCATGTGTAGGTGATATGTGTATAGTTGTGTTCATGGATTGCTTGGGGGGTCTATTTAGACTCATACTTGCTTCGGCGTACAGGTTTGACAGGTATCTCCACTTCTGAGGAGGAGATAGTTAGGAGCGACTCCGAGCGCGAGGAGTAGCTTTCTTGTGGACGTGATCTATTATACTTCATTTTCATAAGTATGTAGTCAATAAGTGATGTAATTCGCATAGAGAATGTAAATTATGTTGGAGTTGTATTAATGTGGACTTTAATTTCTTTTATTGCTATATAGACTGTGGATATAATGATGATGATGGAATAAGAATTGTTGTTTATTTTCGCTGTACTATTGTGATATTTGTGTACATCTCAATCTAATGTTAGTGTTGGGTCAGTGTCCCACTGTGACGGCATTCGTTATACCGACGTGGATTGATATAATTATACCGGTATAAGGAGGGTTGTTACAGAGATTGGTATCAGAGCGTAGGTTGAGATTGTACATGAATATACCATCATCATCACTTATGCTAAGTCTTTATAGAAATTGTCCACATGTGTAGAAAACACTATTAATGAATGAAATATAGTAAGAACACCGTTTGGACTAAATAACTTAGTTTCTAACTGTGATTAAATTGTTTTACAGGCTTTGGCTTCCCGTGGTAGGCGTGGTGCTCTTGCTCGTGATGATGAGCAGAGGAGAGAGGACAGGGGAGAGCAGCAGGCCCCAACACCTCAGGGTCCTACAGTTCTTCCTCCACCACCACCTGTAGATTATGGGGTGTTCATGCAAGGCCTGGTGCAAGCTATGCAAACTCAGGCACACACTCAGGCTGCACTCTAGGCTCAGCTAGAAGCTCAAGTTAGAATTATTAGATAGAGGTAGCCTATTCTATTACGTGTATGATTGTTATGATTGCTTATGTGTTATTTATATTGCTTGTTGTAGCAGGCTCAGGATCCATCTCCAGTTCCCCAAGAGCATGGCCATGGTGGTCCTTCCATTATGGAGCGATTCAAGAGGATTGCTTCACCCTCTTTTAAGGGGAAGAGTCAGCTATTGCTGGCGGAGAGCTGGATGAGAGAGATCGAGAAGATCTTCCGTGCCATTAGGTGTGCTGAGGAGGACAAGGTCAGCTTGGCCACCTATATACTACAGGTATTTTTTAGTTAAATATGTTTGTATTTATGTTAAGTTTAGATTTATCTAGATTGGTCCTTATGGGTGGTTTGTTGCAGGAGAGAGCCTATGTGTGGTGGACTTCTTTACTGCGTACTCGGTTTGAGGATGGTGCTATCGAGGTAGCTTGGGATGAGTTCGTGAGGCTCTTTTGGGCCAAGTTTGTTCCCCAATATATTCAAGACAAGATGGAGCAGGAGTTCCTCACTCTTACTCAGGGCTCCATGATGGTGCTCGAGTACGAGGCCAGGTTTGCAGAATTATCTAAGTATGCACCTCACATAGTGGCTGATGAGCGCAGGAAAGCAAAGAAGTTTGTGATGGGCCTTAAGCCATCACTGAGGTCGAGGCTCGTGGCGTTCGACCATCGTACCCTTGACGAGGCTCTTAGCGTTGTGTGTAGGCAGGAGAGCGTGATGGAGCAATACCTAGAAGAGAAGAAGGCTTTGTAGAAGAGGTCCGCGCCACCATTCTAGCGACAAGATAGGAATAAAGTGGCATACCAGTCCCCGCAGTGTCCCGTGGTAGTGAGTAGTCAGCAGGTAGTTGCACCACGGTCCCCAGGCGTTAGGCCCAGTGGCAAGAAGGAGTGTCTTCACTGTGGAAGGACACATGGTGGTACAGAATGCTGCAAGCTAGCGGGGAAGTGCTTAAAGTGTGGTAGCAGCGAGCATCAGATCAGGGACTGTCCCAGGCTTCAGTAGGGAGTCCAGCATGGAGCGCCAACCTTAGTAGTGGTAGCAGCAACAACAGCAGCTATAGGAAGACCAGGAAGGCCTCAAGCCCAAGCTCGAGTGTTTTCATTGGCGCGTGAGGATGCAGAGCAGGCAGAAAATGTCACCAAAGGTACGGTTGTTTTAATGGGTGTGTACGCTCGGGTTTTATTTGATATGGGTGCCACTCACTCATTCATTTCCGAGCGGTTTGCTAGGTAGTTAGCTGTAGAGTCTATTGTAGAGGCTGAGGAGTTAGGGGTTCCTTTGTCGGTGCACACACCAGCAGGAACGGTATCGACTAGGAAGTGTATTCCGTCTTTACCTGTGTGCATTGAGGATTGAGTCTTAGATGGGTGCTTCTATTTGCTAAAGATGAAGGACTATGATGCAATTCTAGGACTGGATTGGCTAGAGGAGCACTATGCATTAGTAGATTGTCGTGGGAAGAAGATCACTTTCCGTATTCCTGGTGAGGATGAGTTTTCACATCCATTGCCAAGGAACTTAGTGGGAAGGTTTGTTATCTCCTCCATGAAGGCGATGAAGATGGTGAAAAAGGGATGTGGCGCTTTTCTTGCCAGTGTGGTCTTAGTACCGAAGGCTGATTAGTCACCTACCCTTGAGGAGATTGATGTAGTGCAGGAGTTTCCAAACATATTTCCCGATGATTTGTCTAGTTTGCCACTGGTTAGGGAGATAAAGTTTACCATAGAGTTGCTTCTGGGCACCTCTCCTATCTCAAAGGCTCCATATCGGATGGCACCTGCGGAGTTAGCAGAGTTGAGGAAGCAGTTGCAGGATTTGTTAGATAAGGGATTTATTCGCCCTAGTGTATCCCCTTGGGGCGCACCTATATTATTTGTAAAGAAGAAGGATGGTTCACTTAGGTTGTGCAACGATTATAGAAAGCTCAACTAGGTGACTGTGAAGAACAAGTATCCCTTACCGTAGATTGATGATCTATTTGACCAGCTGTAGAATGCATCGGTATTTTTTAAGATTGATCTACGATCCGACCATCATCAGTTGAGAATTAGGAGTGAAGATGTGTCCAAGACAAACTTTAGGACTCGTTATGGACATTATGAGTTTTTAGTTCTTCCGTTTGGTCTGACCAATGCCCCTGCAGCATTCATGGATCTCATGAACAGGGTGTTTAGACCTTATCTATATAGTTTCGTAGTAGTGTTCATCAATGATGTGCTAGTCTATTCTCCGGATGAGGCTACACACCGTGATCATCTGAGGGTAGTGTTAGAAGTTCTCCGAGAGCACAAGCTATATGCAAAATTCAGCAAGTTCGATTTCTGGATGTGCGAGGTTCATTTCCTTGGGCATGTTATCTCTGGTGCTAGTGTAGCAGTTGATCCAGCGAAGGTCCAGACTATATTAGATTGGGAGATTCCCAGGACCCCATCGGAGATTCAAAGTGTTCTTAGTTTAGCAGGCTATTATCGGCGATTTATTGAGGGATTTGCATCTATCGCGCTCCTTGGACTAAGTTAACCAGGAAGGGTGTAAAGTTTGTCTGGTTCGAGGAGTGTGAGAGTAGCTTTCAATTATTGAAGACTAAGCTTACTTCTACACCGGTGTTGATTTTGCCGTGTGGTGTAGAGGGTTTTGCCATTTATACGGATGCATCTCAGATTGGTTCAGGCTGTGTGTTGATGCAGCAGGGAAGGGTAGTGGTATATGCTTCTCATCAATTGAAGGAGCATGAGCGTAACTATCCGACTCATGATTTGGAGCTTGCGGCAGTGGTTCATGCACTAAAGATCTGGAGGCACTATCTTTATGGTGTCAGATTTGAGGTGTTCACTGACCATAAAAGCTTAAGGTATCTCTTTTTCGCAGAAGGAGTTGAATCTGTGGCAGAGGAGATGGATTGAGTTCCTTAAGGACTACGACTTTGATCTTCAGTATCATCTAGGGAAGGCGAACATCGTAGCGGATGCTCTTAGCAGGAAGAGATCATTACTGCAGCAGGATTGGAAGATGTTGGAGGATGCTGCTTGTGCGAAGACAGAGTCAGAGCCATTGTTATGTCAGGCTTTCGTGGCTCAGTTGTCCATTCGGTCTACTATGCTTGATGAGGTGATTGAGCAGCAGAAAGCTGATCCTAGGCTTTAGGAATTAGTAGGCAAGGCGGTAATAGCTCGAAATGAGGATGGTGTGATTAGATTTCATCATCGAGTATGTGTTCCTGATGTTGTAGATGTCTGTGAGCATGTTCTAGCAGAAGCTCATAGGTCGAGATTCTCTATTCATATAGGTAACACTAAGATGTACCAGGATTTAAAGATATCATTTTGGTGGTCTGGCATGAAGAAGGATGTGGCGGATTTTGTATCCAGGTGTTTAGTATGCCAGCAAGTGAAGGCCGAGCGTCAGCGATCATCTGGTCTTATGCAGAAGATGGAGATCCCAGTATGGAAGTGGGAGGCCATCACTATGGATTTTGTAACGGGTTTGCCCAGATCAGTGAAGGACAATGACTCGATTTGGGTAATCGTAGATAGATTCTCTAAGACTACGCATTTCTTGCCTATGAAGTAGAAGCAGTCAGTGGAGAGTTTGGCTAGGTTGTATGTTAGTAGTATTGTTAGGTTGCATAGTGTGCCGAAGTCGATCATTTCAGATCGAGATCGGAGATATAGTTCGAGGCTGTGGAAGGGTCTTAAGGATGCTTTGGGTTCCGAATTGAAGCTTAGTTCGGCGTTCCATCCTCAGACAGATGGACAGTCCAAGAGGACTATCCAGACGCTCGAGGATATGTTGAGAGCATGTGTGATGGATTGGAAGGGTGATTGGGAGCGTCATTTACCTCTTGTGGAGTTTGCATATAACAATAGTTTTCATGCGAGTATTGGTATGGCTCCATTTGAGGCGTTGTATGGGCGGCCTTGTAGATCTCCTTTGTGCTGGGAGGAGACTAGTGATAGGCAGTTGATTGGTCAGAAGTTGGTGTAGGAGACTTCAGATAAGATCCACCTTATTAGGCAGAGGCTTGTTGCGGCGCAAGATAGGCAAAAGAGTTACGCCGACAACAGGAGGAAAGAATTGGAGTTCGAGGTGGGTGAGCATGTATTTCTAAAGGTTTCACCTACTCGAGGTGTTGTCAGGTTTGGCAGGCATAACAAGCTAAGTCCTATATTCATTGGCCCATATGAGATTCTCAGGCGTTTGGGTAGCGTGGCATATGAGCTAGCTTTACCTCCAGCGTTAGCTAGTGTTCATCTTGTTTTTCATGTATCTATGCTTAGGAGATATGTCCGAGACCCATCTCATGTTATAAGTCATGAGCCAGTTGAAATCCAGCCAGATCTATCATATGTTGAGCAACCGGTAGCTATTCTTGATCGAAAGGTCCAGCACCTCAGAAACAAGAGCATTGCATCCGCGAAGGTGCTTTGGCGGAACTTCTCGCGAGTGGAGGCTACTTAGGAGCTTGAGGATGCTATGAAGAAGAAGTATCCCCAATTGTTTGAGTAGTGTCATTCTAACTTCGAGGACAAAGTTTTCTTTAAGGGGGAGAGGGTGTAAGGCCCTCGAATTTGGCCCTTTTTAGTTAGATTTTAGTCATGTGATGTTTAGATGCTTTGTGTATATAACTATGTCTATATATGTATAGGTATCTATATATATATATTTATTCTATATATTGTATTAAATAATGTTGTACATATATATATTTATGTATATATTGCATTATTTACATTGTACATATGATGTTTAAGTTATACATTACATATTGCATGTATAGAAATATAATGTATTAAAGTTTATGGTCATTTCTATGTTCTGGACGAAGTGCATGTTAACGTCAACATGCATGGACGTTAGAGGAGATTCGACATCCAGATCGATGGACATTTATTTCTAGTAAACGGATAAGGTTCCCTTTGGCTCTTTGAGAAACCCTAGAAACTCTGTGCGAAACCTGATCTTTGGAAGCTTCAATCCGGCGATTGGGGAGTCCTCTTGGTGATCTACATCGACTGGGAGGTGTTCCTAACATTGGTGGATCTTCCCCGACTCTGGTGGACAACCAGCATCACCACAGAATCAGATCTGGGAGGATTTTGGACATCGTCTTGGCTTGGCCGAGGAGAGCTTCTTCGGCAATTTAATCTCATCTAGCAAGTTTTTAAGAGGCAAGTAACCATTGGACATCATCCCTATACATGTCAGCTAGGTCCTTGGAATTTTATAGAATTTATCTCGTGTCCTGGAACCCCCATTCACCATGATTTATGCGTTCAATCTGTGTTCCTACAGACAAGAACTTAACGACAACATCTTGTGCCGTTAAGATCCAGGGTTAGCGACAACATCTTATGTCGTTAACCCAGTTGGCGGCAACCCTTGTGCCGCCAAGTTCATCAGGTTTGACAGATTGATGTTTTGATCTTTGTGACACATTTACCGGACTTCTGGATATAATTGCATGCTGTAAATTTTATATGTGGTCAAGGATAGAGAGTAGGTCAAATCATGAGCCTAGGACGAATTTCTGTGCACAATTTTATTTATTAAAATTTTTTGTAAATGGATTGTGAATATGATTTGATCTTCAAAATTTTTGATTAATTAGATCCATTAATTGGAATCTTCTTGAAAGCCCCGAGTTAGCTACTCGAGCAGAATGCAAGGAAAACACAAGTCTGGACGAGAAGGAAGGAAGAAATGGACGATCAACCCCTCGATTGAGAGGTACCCTAGCCGATTGGCCTGCAGGTTTCATTTTGGAGGGACATGTGTGTGCCAGGCAGGTAACTCATGACTCTGTCCTAGGAGCGGTTCTCAACCAAAACGGATGAAAAGGAATAAGGATGAAAATCATATGGGAAATCCAGACAGGGAAATTCTTGACAAACTGGCAAGAACAACTCGCTCGGAGGCAAACCTTCGGATTCATAGTGGAATAGAATTCCTTGTGTTGATCATGAAGAATGGTTGGGCACTCAACAAGGGCTTACCATTAGCTAGGGATGAGTCATGATAGCTCAAAGTCCTACATGATGCATGCTGGGCTAAAAAAAAAGAAATCATAAAATCAAATGTAAAGAAAAAGATAAAATAGAAAATATATCAAGGATAATATTGTTAAGCCAGATAAGAATGGGTCAAGAGACTACCTACAATCGCAGTGTAGGCCTGAATCCATCGTTCCCAAACCTATCTAACCCAACGGCCTATCCAGCGATTAGCAATGTGCACCTAGATCATCACTATTTTTGGTAAAGGGGAACTCAAATCCTAGAGCACGTTGAGAACCAGCCGGTCCTTGAGACGATATAATAAGTAAAGTAACATATAGTAATGCAAGGGAGTAAGGATAGAGATACTTACCTGACTTACTTGTGACGTTCCTTTTTTTGTGATTTTCTGATTTTCCAAATTTTTTGTGGCTTTATGATAAATAAGAAAGGAACAACATAGAATAGAAAATATATACACACAACAAACTAATTATGTACAGACACAAGTAAGCACTCAATTAGTATCATACAAATAAACACAATGTCCCAGATTAATGGACTGGGGGCTGGATTAGGTCGGTGCATGTCGCGACTGGGGAAGTGGTCGCCTTAAGGTCGCGGCATGGCGGCAGGCCACGTTAAGGTCGCGGCATGGCGGCAGGCCACGATAAGGTCGCGGCCTATCCGACCACCGTGACCTGAATGTGACGCACATGGGCGTCGCGACTCTACCTGAGGATTCAAAATGCAGCAACCCCCTTTCTTCCCCCCTTTGTGCGTTCAAACTCCTTTACTCACTCACCCAAAACCCCCCAACGATGGAAGGAGGCGGCGAAGGTGGAGCTGGATCCTCCGGTGGGAAGGGGAAGAGGACGGCGGTGAGGAGGAGCTCTCGGCGGCGTGAGGTGACTCCTCTAGTGGCGGAGCCGATGACAGAGGTTGAGATGGAGGAAGAGGAAGTCCCGGACATCAACATGGCGGCAGCGGAAATGGCATGGGAACAAGCAATGAAGAAGGTACGTCTTTGAAACCCTAACCCTTGATTTGTGGTTGTGGATGAATAAGGAAGCCCCAAAGAGGGCCAATGTAGGGCGTGATGCCCTGAGAAACAGCCACCAGACAAGGAAAGGTTCGGTCAGTCTGCGTCTAAGAACGTGACGGCTCGGCCCGTCGCGACACCAGATGTTGCGACGGGGCCGAGGGCCGCGACCTTGTCGCGTCAGCCATGGCCGGCGTGACCTGGTCACGGTCCCCCTGGATGCCACGGCCACATTGTGACGCATCGGGGCGTCGCAACAAGGTCACGGCCTACCAGGCCGGCGCAACCTCAGCCGAGAGACCAAACTGAAGCATGCTTGAACTGACCAATGGACTGATTTGTGCTTGCAGGGAGAAATGAGGGCCCGAGTTTTGTGGATTTTGATTCTAACAGTGTTCCTAGCCTTCCCCGAGTTCCAGAGAGACATGCTAGACGAGATGGGGTTCGGGGAGGTCCTTAGGATGGAGTGGATAAAGGCGGACGCCCCTCTCACTCAGGCTCTGCATAGCAGGTGGGACGCGGAGGCGACGGCCTTCGTGCTCCCATGGGGACATATGATCCCCATCCTGGAGGATGTGGGCAGAATTACCAGACTAAGGGTTTACGGTCGTCCGGTGAGTGGTCATACCTACCTATGCTACAGAGAGCTGGCCCATAGGCTACTAGGTCTAACCGTAGGGCAGAGGTCTTCACTTCTCTCTAGGGTTGAGCTTCAAGAGAGCCTAGGGCTGTTTGAGACTGGGAGGAAGGTAGCCGAGTCGGTAGATGAGCGGCTGCAGAGGTTGACGAGTGGCTGCGAGGAGACATTAGCTAGTGAGCCAGGGGCACAGGCAGACTTGGACCTGAGGCGTTTCCTCATAATCTTCTTTGGCAGACTCTTGTTTGCTACGAGGGGCAACGTGGTTCACTGTCGGTTCTTGCCACTTCTAGAGGACCTAGGCCAGGTGGGGAGCGGCATTCCTGGCGCACCAGTTCGAGAGCCTGGGTTCCTCCAACAGACAGACAACCATCATCGGCATCTACCCCTTCCTTCAGGTACGCTCTCCTTCCCTTGCCCCCTTTTTTTACTTATACTGCCTTTGATATTAATTGTGATCTGACAGTACCTTCATGTTTTTGTAGGTCTGGGCCTATCTCTATCTCCTTGGCTTGAGGAGGGGGACTTTAGAGCGACCGGACCTCGTGCCTATAGCTCGACGCTGGGTGCCGTGTCTTGACATGCACCAACTAGAGGACCAACTAGCATCCCTTCAGGATGCCATCGATCTCTATCCTCAGCTAGATGCAAGTGTTCTAACCCCTCTCTAAGTTCAATTTGGATTTGCTTTAATTACTCGGCTACTAACAAGATGTGCTTGATGTGCAGGTAGTGTGGCAGCCATATCTAGGGAGGCGGATGAGGGACAGCCTTGGTTGGAGCCGGCCCGCCCCTACTTTGGTAGGACGGTGTGGATCCATGCTCTCAACCTTGTGCTACCTCTGCACCTGCACCTGACTCAGAGGTCCCTCGGCCTGCGACACAGTGCGGTGGAGTTGCCTAGCTGAGACCGGACCCCTAGGCCTAGTCAGAGTTTTCGGGGACTTCACGTGTCACGTCCTGAGAATTACGTAGCAAATATTAGTTCGAATAATTCGAGTCGATATCCCGAGATGTGAACAGTCGGCAAGTAAGCCTCTATCTAGCACGCACTAAATGTATAACAACATACATCATCATAGGGCCCAAATATTGAACTCAACTAATCTTGTACTCAAATCTCAACTCATTGTATTTCAAATGGAAACTATTACAAGACTAAGACTCAATAAAAAGGAAAGTACATTCTATTCCTCACTACCTACTACATGAATCTAACACTCAAAATAAACAAACTATAGATAGACTCATATTTGGAATGCTCATCACTCAGATGCATTCTCATCCTCGACATGCTCCTCCTCTTGAACTTCATAGTCACCTAGATTGGGTAAAAATAGGGGATGAGCAAACTAGCCCAGTAGGATTTATATCTCAATGTGCAGGCAATGATATAAGTGATTAACATTTTAGAACTAGGTAAGCACGATGAATGTCATGATATGCATATGCGAATAAAACTCGTTAAAACTACATGAAACAAGCTAGATAGAGTGATCATGATAGAACAAGATCTAGAAGGATATAACAAGATAGAACTAGCAATAGATCACTTTGTACAAGCACGCAAGATTTCATTTGATGTCAATAGCTTTCAAGAACGTAAGATATCACTAATTGCATTAAATGCAGGATGGCCATATCACGCAAGCAAGCAAGCACGCATGAGCACGATCATGTAACACTAATCAGGCACGTAAATACTAATGTACACCAAGAAAAGATCCATCAAGAATGTACACAGAACACGTGTATGTGGTTATTGTATCTATCATTCAACACGACACGCACGACTCCCAGCACAGAAGAAACACTAGTAATCTTTATACCCCATGGTTAACAGTATCTTTATGACTCTCCGTCATTGGGGCTAGACTGGAGCCCTTGGACACTCGCCGTGCCCGGTCAGCATCTCACTTAAATTTTAAATGTAGATACCCACAATCATTAATAATGGCCAATGAGAGTTTCAATAAGTAAGCATGTGTAATGTCATGTTCATGATGATGTTGAGAACTAGTAATAAGTAATTAAACATGATTTCATGATAACAATGGTCAAGAGGTAAGTTCGGCAGCATAACGATACGATTTATATTGTAGTTCAATCTTTACATTAACGGCTTTAGTCTAGATTGTAATTCACACTCACGAGAACAAGACGAGAGAGGAAGTGCATGCTATCTCCAGGGAACTTCAGTGGTACAACCAACTCGTCGGCCATGTGGGAATCCATGGTCAGAGGAGATTTACGGAGGCCTTAGAGAAAAGGTCACTAGTCTACCGATTCGGAATGACCGGTAGAGAGCTTCCAAATCTTCAAGAAAGGGCTGCCTAGAAGTGCAAGTGTGTAGTGATGTACGCCTCTCAATCCACAACCATCAGTTTTAAACTTGCGGAAAGCACTTAACATGATGGCACGAATTGAACAATGCATTTAACTACACATGGGTTCGCAAGATTTTCAAAATAATAATTATCATTTAAAACATGGTAGAATAATGGAAGGATTGAATCACAAGTCGCATGAATGGATCATAACATTTAAAGAGCAATTAGAATAACCTTCATGTAATTAAAACTTTTAAGTGTGTTGACCACTTTTAAGTGATTAATAACCATCATGCAATGATCAGACCTGAGACATGTGAATCATGTGCTGAAATCATATTTAAACAGACCTCAGGTACAGCGGTTAGGTTTGCAAGAAAATAAGTGGGGTTCTTGCAAAATCCTGAGGTCGCGACGGACCCTTGTAAGGGTCGCGACGGGGTCAGATCAGATCGTGACAGTGCCTTGTAAGGATCATGACAGGCTTGTCTGATCAGGCAGGCAGATCGCGACGGGTGCTTATGAAGAAGGCGACATGTCTGTCAGACCCGGAGGTCAGGTCGCGACGGCGGTCCGGTCGCGTTCAGATCGCGACGGCATTCTTGTCGCGATCTGCGTGAGAACGCGGCCTATCGAGCCGTCGTGTTCTCAGGTCCTTGGCCTGCATCTGCTAGAGAAAGGACAGTGCTTTGGATTGCGGACCAGACTTTTCCTATTTTTACACAGGGTTGTTCTAAAATTAAGAACAAATTGTACAGTGCATGAAAAATAACGAAACTAGTTTTAAACCAACCTAGACATGCAAGGGTGCTCCCAGTAAATCGGAATTGGAAAACCATGATGGTTTCAATAGGCTTTAATCAATTCCAACACAGACGTAAAACCAAGTGCAACCTGAAAACATAGTGTCATGCAGAGACCCTCTTATCACACTTATAACTCTCTAACTAATGACATTTGGACAAAACATTAAACACAAAATATGACGATGACAACTAGTAGAAAAACTTTCATGTTGTGAGTATGCTCTAATTCGGTCTCAAATTGCATGCAACATATAAAGAACAGAAAAATCCCTGATAGTGCTCGACTTTGGGAAAATGCTTATAACTCATAATCTACTCATTGGAATTCGATGAAACAAGTGGAAAATAAACGTTAACTTGATGCTCTACACATTTTTATTGGATATGTTAAGGTTTGGCCCGATAAAACTTACCTTCTGGGTCGAAGAAGTCCCGTTCTTCCAGAAAACCCGTGTTCAGACCACTCGCAGGAGAACGCTTAATACTCTGTGTATACTGCATGGAATTTAGGCATTCGACTTGGGTTAGGACGTAGACTTGACCCTATTTCCAAGGGTATAAGCCTTGCAAGGTTTGGTTTAGGTTTGTCCTACCTTTGATCGGCTTCAAGTGGACGCTTTGTGCAGGTTGTAGTAGACGAATGAGGGAAGAAGATGTCCTTCTTGTGGTCGATCCACAGCTCCCCAGCCCCCAAGAGCTCCTCCACACGACCCCAGAAAGTTGTAAACTCATCCCTAGGGTTTGGGTGAAGAGTATTTAAGTAACCAAGGTATTTAGGAGTCCTATTGTAACTAGGAAAGAAGGGTTGCGGGATTGGCTTGTGTCTTTCCAAAATTTGAAGATCTCTCCCTCCATTAGAGAGTCTTGGCCATCAATCAACCTCTATGGGTGGGTAGGCACGAATTTGGGTTGCCAAGAGTGCAAGATCTCTTCCCAATTCAACTCTAATTGCCTCTTTTTAATTTCAACTAATTTAAGCTACAAATTTCCATGCATTTCCTAGCTTCATTTGATTTTTTGGTCATATGTGGTCCATTGGCCCAATTAAGATATTGGGTCATTAATATATAATATTGGGAGTCTCTCCAACACTTTTATTAAATTTTTGGTTGCGTCGTATTTTCGTGTTAACGGTTTTTCGACTTGTTTCCTAATTTGGATAATCGGTCACAATAACTCTTAAACCTAGTCCAAATGATTTTTATTGACCCAAATTCTTGATGGGTCATTAGAGGTTATTATTTGAAGCCCATATATGATTTTTATTTAATTTTCTGACTCATCCAAGTATGTGTGATAATGATTTTCCGACTTATTCATGAATTACGATAATAAGTCGTGAAACACTTTAAACTTGGCTAATACGATTTTTCTTAGCATAAATTTCTTTGTGAAACTTTTAGTAAAAATGTTTGGGGTTGATTTATAATTTTTACAGATTTTTTTCCGATGTGTTTTAGCTCATACGATAATGATACATATGTTTTAAATACTCCGATAATATGGAAATTATTTATTTCCATTTATTTGAGTTTTTATGTAATTAAAATTTTCAGGGTGCTACACCCTCCCCCACTTAAGTGAATTTGCTCCCCAAATTCATTGATCATTAATTGGCTTTTGAAAGTTATGATCCTTGAGGTCGTTTCGGAGTTAATTCCTCTAACTTGTTTCAACATCGTGGATGCTAGTCCAACATCTACACCTGTGGCCGCCCATTTTATTCATTTGGTTCCTTCCACTCCTGTTTGTCTTTCACGGTTGTTATAACTCCATCTTAATCCACCAGATGAACTACGGTATAACCACTAGATTAGTCCTTTTCAATTTCTCCTTAATGATCTCCCCCACTTAGAAATGGACTAACGAGAAAAACATCATAAGATTAGTCTAGGCATCCAGAAATCCTGCCCACTCTAGCTCAGCTAAATTTGGCAGATGGGCCGATGTGGCCTTCCACCATGCTCGGGCATCCTTAGTAAACTAGAAAGTGCCCAGCACCACCTTCTCCTTGTTCGATCATTGCATGACTTAGAAGATCCTTTCTATCTCCTCCTGCCAGTTCTCTGCTTCGTCTGGATCTGGGGATCCAGAGAAACGAGGAGGGTTCAAACTCCTAAAATTACGGTGCAGATCACCAGCTCCGTTTCTAACAGCAACAGCCTGATTTCCAGCTTGAACCACATTTTGTAAAGCCTGAGTCAATCCAGCCACGGTTTCTTGCATAGCTTGCCACTGATTGCGAGCCATTGCAGTGTAGTTAGAGAGTTATGAGGGTTCCTGAGAAAAGAATGGAAACCAATTAATGTCTCTAGATACATTATAAGAGTCAATGCGTAGGAGTATTTGTTTATTCTATCATATTCCCAGTCTCTACCCATTCTCACAGGGTACTATATTTAATTTCCATGACCTAGGTTCCATAGGTATCTCCTAATCCTGAGACATATATCCTATTTGGTATTCCTAGGCTCTGATACCACTTAACTGTCACGTCCCGAGAATTACGCAGCAGATATTAGTTTGAATAATTCGAGTTGATATCCCGAGATGTGAACAGTCGGAAAGTAAGCCTCTAGCTAGCACGCACTAAATGTATAACAACATTCATCATCATAGGGCCCAAATATTGAACTCAACTAATCTTATATTCAAATCTCAACTCATTGTATTTCAAATGGAAACTATTACAGGACTAAGACTTAATAAAAAGGAAAAGTACATTCTATTCCTCACTACCAACTACATGAATCTAACACTCAAAATAAACTAACTATAGATAAACTCATATTTGGAACGCTCATCACTCAGATGCATTCTCATCCTCGACTTGCTCCTCCTCTTGAACTTCATAGTCACTTAGATTGGGTAAAAGTAGGGGATGAGCAAACTAGCCCAGCAGGATTTATATCTCAATGTGCGGGCAATGATATAAGTGATTAACATTTTAGAACTAGGTAAGCACGATGAATGTCATGATATGCATGTGCGAATAAAACTCGTTAAAACATGATACATGAAACAAGCTTGATAGAGTGATCATGATAGAACAAGATCTAGAAGGATATAACAAGATAGAACTAGCAATAGAACACTTTGTACAAGCACGCAAGATTTCACTTGATGTCAATAGCTTTCAAGAACGCAAGATATCACTAATTGCATTAAATGTAGGATGGCCATATCACGCAAGCAAGCAAGCACGCACGAGCACGATCATGTAACACTAATCAAGCACGTAGACACTAATGTACACCAAGAAAAGATCCATCAAGAATGTACACCAGAACACGTATATGTGGTTATTGTATCTATCATTGAACACGACACGCACGACTCCCAGCACAGATGCAAGGCCAGTAATCATTATACCCTATGGTTAATAGTATATTTATGACTCTCCGTCATTGGGGCTAGACTGGAGCCCTTGGACACTCGCCGTGCCCAGTCAGCATCTCACATAAATTTTAAATGTAGATACCCACAATCATTAATAATGGCCAATGAGAGTTTCAATAAGTAAGCATCTGTAACGTCATGTTCATGATGATGATGAGAACTAGTAATAAGTAATTGAACATGATTTCATGATAACAATGGTCAAGAGGTAAATTTGGCAGCATAACGGTATGATTTATATTGTAGTTCAATCTTTACATTAACGGCTTTAGTCTAGATTGTAATTCACACTCACGAGAACAAGACGAGAAAGGAAGTACATGCTATCTCTAGGGAACTTCAATGGTACAACCAACTCGTCGGCCATGTGGGAATCCATGGTCAGAGGAGATTTACGGAGGCCTTAGAGAAAAGGTCACTAGTTTACCGATTCAGAATGACCGTAGAGAGCTTCCAAATCCTCAAGAAAGGGCTGCCTAGAAGTGCAAGTGTGTAGTGATGTACACCTCTCAATCCACAACCATCAGTTTTAAACTTGCGGAACGCACTTAACATGATGGCACGAATTGAACAATGCATTTAACTACACATGGGTTCGCAAGATTTTCAAAATAATAATTATCATTTAAAACATGGTAGAATAATGGAAAGATTGAATCACAAGTCGCATGAATGGATCATAACATTTAAAGAGCAATTAGAATAACCTTCATGTAATTAAAACTTTTAAATGGGTTAACCACTTTTAAGCCATTAATAACCATCATGCAATGATCAAACCTGAGACATGTGAATCACGTGCTAAAATCATATTTAAACAGACCTTAGGTACAGTGGTTAGGTTTGCAAGAAAATAAGTGGGGTTCATGCAAAATCCTGAGGTCGCGACGGACCCTTGTAAGGGTCGCGACGGGGTCAGATCAGATCGCGATAGTGCCTTGTAAGGATCGTGACAGGCTTGTCTGATCTGGCAGGCAGATCGCGACGGGTGCTTATGAAGAAGGCGACATGTCTGTCAGACCCGGAGTCAGGTCGCGACGTTGGTCCGGTCGCGTTCAGATCACGAAGGCATTCTTGTCGTGATCTACCTAAGAATGCGGCCTATCAATCCGTCGTGTTCTCAGGTCCTTGGCCTGCATCTGCCAGAGAAAGGACAGTGCTTTGGATTGCGGACCAGACTTTCCCTATTTTGACACAGGGTTGTTCTAAAATTAAGAACAAATTGTACAGTGCATGAAAAATAACGAAACTAGTTTTAAACCAACCTAGACATGCAAGGGTGCTCCCAGTAAATCGGAATTGGAAAACCATGATGGTTTCAATAGTCTTTAATCAAGCCCAACATAGACATAAAACCAAGTGCAACCCGAAAACGTAGTGTCATGCAGAGACCCTCTTGTCATGCTTATAACTCTCTAACTAATGACATTTGGACAAAATGTTCAACACAAGATACGACAATGACAACTAGTAGAAAAACTTTCATGTTGTGAGTTTGCTCTAATTCGGTCGCAAATCGCATGCAACATATAAAGAACAGAAAAAGCCCTAACAGTCGTGCGACATGGGAAAAACGCTTATAACTCAAAATCTACTCATTGGAATTCGATGAAACCAGTAGAAAATTAAAGTTAACTTGATGCTCTACACATTGGTATAGGATATGTTAAGGTTTGGCCCGAGAAAACTTACCTTCTGGGTCGAAGAAGTCCTGTTCTTCCTGAAAACCCGTGTTCAGACCACTCGCAGAAGAACGCTTAATACTCTGTGTATACTGCATGGAATTTAGGCATTCCACTTGGATTAGGACTTAGACCTAACCCTCTTTCCAGGGGTATAAGCCTTGCAAGGTTTGGTTTAGGTTTGACCTACCTTTGATCGGGTTCAAGTGGACGGTTTGTGCAGGTCGCAGTAGACGAACAGGGGAAGAAGATGTCCTTCTTGTGGTCGATCCACGGCTCCCCAGCCCCCAAGAGCTCCTCCACACGACCCCAGCAAGTTGTAAATTCGTCCCTAGGGTTTGGGTGAAGAGTATTTAAGTAACCAAGGTATTTAGGAGTCCTATTGTAACTAGGAAAGAAGGGTTGCGAGATTGACTTGTGTCTTTCCAAATTTTGAAGATCTCTCCCTCCATTAGAGAGTCTTGGCCATCAAGAAACCTCTATGGGTGGGTTGGAACGAATTTGTGTTGCCAAGAGTGCAAGATCTCTTCCCAATTCAACTCTAATTGCCTCTTTTTAATTTTAGATAATTTAAGCTACGAATTTCCTTGCATTTCCTAGCTTCATTTGATTTTTGGGTCATATGTGGTTCATTGGCCCAATTAAGATATTGGGTCATTAATATATAATGTTGGGAGTCTCTCCAACACTTTTACTAAATTTTTGGTTGCGTCGTATTTTCGTGTTAACGGTTTCTTAATTTGGATAATCGGCCACAATAACTCTTAAACCTAGTCCAAATGATTTTTATTGACCCAAATTTCTTGATGGGTCATTAGAGGTTATTATTTGAAGCCCATATATGATTTTTATTTAATTTTCTGACTCATCCAAGTACGTGTGATAATGATTTTCTGACTTATTCATGAGTTACGATGATAAGTCGTGAAACACTTTAAACTTGGCTAATCCGATTTTTCTTGGCATAAATTTCTTTGTGAAACTTTTAGTAAAAATGTTTGGGGTTGATTTATAATTTTTAGGGATTGTTTCCTATGTGTTTTAGGTCATACGATAATGATACGTATGTTTTAAATACTCCGATATTATGGAAATTATTTATTTCTATTTATTTGAGTTTTTATGTAATTAAAATTTTCGGGGTGCTACATCACGACACCACAGACTGGCGCTAGTGGATAGACAACTGGGAGCACAGATAAAAGCAGGTCCGGTCCAACGCCGTGTCGTACGACGCGTACCTGCAGGCATTCTCCTTGAAGTATGGGGCGAAGGTCTACAAAGGCGCGAGGCGACAGGTAAATCTCCTAAACTCAGACTCCATGACTCCAGGCCTTACTGCATTCGGTAGTACAGGACTTGGAGATAGCCCGGAGGGAGGTGGAGCAGCTGGTAAGCACCTACTCAGACTTCAGTAACTTACCAATTTCTTTTAGTTGATTGAGAAACTAACAAGTGTCGCATGTGCAGCATGCGGAGCTAGCAGGTGTAAGGAGGGCACAGGCCGGTGCATCCTCATCTAGGGCAGCAGCAGAGGGCTCCCAGTTGGATCTAGAGGACCGGCTGGTGAGCGCATTGGGGAGGGCTGAGGAGGCACAAGCTGAGCTGATAGAGAGAGTAAGTATGGCAGTAATTTGATCTGAATTTGACTTATGCTTGGTACTGACTTGATTTGCCACAGGTGACCGAGCTTAGGACTGCTACTAATCGGGCGGCCCGCTTGCAGGAGGAGGTTGATGCGGCGACAGCGTTGGCTGCCGAGCAGCGCCTCCAGACAGAGATGGTAGTAGCAGAGTGGGACCGACTGTGCACATAGGTAGAGGAGCTGACGAGGGAGTTGGCGCTGCAGCGCACACAGGGACCAGCAGTAGATCACGCCGAGTTGTCCCGCCTGCGCACTGAGCTGGTCGTGCAATAGTTCCTGGCCCGGGAGCTTCGTGGTATAGTGACAGGCATAGGTCATACCTAGAGCAGGAGCAGGAGCAGGACCGGAGCAAGCGAAGTGAGGGGCACCTCTGTCAGGCAGTTCTTAGCCAGTTCCTCCAGTCGGCGGAGGAACGAGGAGGAGAAGAGGCGCTTAGCCGGAGAGACTAGCGTTAGCAGTGGCAGGGGTGGGGATGAGATGCCACCCCCACCTGAGAGACATGAGGGATGCGGGGAGAGTGGCGATGGTCAGTGAGGAGCATATGAGCCACCTCCCCCTATCTTTGTACATGATGCTCTTGTTAGTGGATCTTTTATGTTTTGTGCCAATGTTTATGATTGAATGATTTGAGATTGACACGAGTGTGATATGAAGCCCGAGAGAGAGAGAGAGGAAGCTGAGTACATTGTTGTGCTGCTTATCTTCATTTTTTATTGTTTTTTATTTTTATTTTTTTGATGATTTTTTTGAATTGTTTTTTGAATTTTGAATATTACCTAAAGCCAACACAGCCTTTCCTAAGAAACACATGAAATGGAAGGTACTCACACTTGTTATTACAGCACTAAAGCAAGATCAAACTACTGGCAAGGGGTCCCCATTCATTACCCTTTCATTAAAGACCACCAAAAGATTGGATGTGCATTAGGGAGGTGGCATCCTGTAGTTGGTTGCCCCTAACTTGCGGTGCCGCTATAAAGGCCATATCCGAGAGACGTTCGAGCCTTATAGGAAGAAGGGGAAGAAAGTATGAGGATAAGTCTTTTTTTTTTTTTGGCAAAAGGTGGCAAAGCAGTGTCAGCGACCGGTCGAGTGCATCTGTGACGACCCTTATTATACCGGTACGGTTATACCAACCCACATCGGTATAGCGAGCGTCATCACAGTGGGACATTTACCCAAACGATATAAACAGCTGAGATACACGCGAATATACGAACAGAGTAGCGGAAGTAAAAAGAACTACTGTCTTCATTCATTCATCATCCACATTTAACATACATGAAATTGCAATAATATTAAAGAACTTAGAAGTTCACATAATTTAAATTGCTGAAAATTAGATACACAATGTCCACACTTATACAATTCCTTTCCATAATAATGCTAGTACAATGTCACTTTTACATACTATGAAAACACAAAAGGGTACAACTGCTCCAACAGTCTAATCTCCACGCTCGGAGTCCGTCTCCACCGTCTTCTCTAACGGTGCCACGTCACCAACTACACCTGTACGCCGAAGTAAGTAGTGAGTCTAAAAGACTCAGCAAGCAACACTACTCATAACATATACGTATAAGTCATAGCGGTTTCCACACGCACATTCACAATTTCAACATATGGCATGCTAGTCATTTGAAAGTTGCAACCTATCATGAAAGTTCTACAATTTAATACATGGATCATGCTTTCAGATTTCTAGGAATAAAACTTACCTATCACATGCTCTCTATTCAATTTACTCGTGAAATTTTTCTTTTAAAGAACTAAGACATGAGAGCTACCAACATGAACACTGTGCATATATGAAGGGAAAACACAACTAGCATGGATCTTACATGTTCTTAAGCACCTACATAGACATTTTCACATGCTTTAAGTTGCTGGTTTCACATGGTTTAATGGCTGTAAACCTACACATGAGAACTACAATGTTGTTTAAAACATACCATGTGATCATCCAATCATGCTATTTGGTACACGTGCTCATCAATTATCCCTAACATGGATTCTAGACATTTTCGCACAGATAAATATGATGATAACAACATGAGATTACTGATTTCACATGGTTTCAGATTTGTCTCACATGGATTTCAATGTCATATTCTCACATTTTTAGTTTCACATTTTCTTTACACAAGTTTCCAATTCACATGATTGCACTTTGCACATACACATTGTTCACTTACACATTAACACATGAACACATACACACTACACATTTCACATTCACATTTTAGATTCCGTGACACATAGCCCAAACCACCAAAGAAGGACACGAACACATCACATCACATAGACTCCATCTAGGCAATACAATGGCGACTCTTGGACTGCGCAGACCGGGAGAACAAGTCTCCACCCTAACCAGTGGTACTTGTACACCTCCAGGATTTCCCCCTAATGCCCTTAGGGTCACTTACACATTGAACTTTCTCACGGGGACTTTTCCCTGATACAGTTCCACTGCCCTCTACAGAAGCAGTGTCACATTGGCACAGTTACATATCTACACATTTTTACCGATTTTACACATGGTTTTACACATATCACTTTTCATTTCATTCACTTTCCCACTCACATCCATATCTCTGTTTTCCTGACATGACACTACAGATTTCAGACATTAACAAGCAGGTAATTCCATTAATCAAGTTCGATTAACAAGAATCATCTCATTTTACAATGGCATGTACCAATTTCACATTTTTCATGGAAAATTTCATAAGGCATCGTACTCTGGTCCAAATGACCTGAAAGTTTAATCACAAACTAATTTCAGGTTTAGGATTACACATGCAAATTTTTAGATTTTTCTGAACTAAGACAGAATTACAGAAAATCTCACATCAATTTCACATACTATGCACAATTCGATTTAACATGGAATTAAACACAAACACAGTTTTATCCACTCACTGTCTGAACCCTAAAGGCATGGAACTACAGCATTTATTCCCAAATTTATTGGACCATTCGTTTATTTATGGAAGATCTATCAAGACCTAGCATGATCCCTACTTTCCTAAACAAATTTGCAATAAATCACTCAAGCATGAAGAAAATCTCAAATTTTAGGACAGGGACTGAACTTCACATGCACAATCCTCACAAATTAGGGCATTTAGACTTATCCTAAATCATGCAAACATGGTTTAACATGATTAAAACTCATCACACATACATTTTCATGAATTAATTAAGATCTAACATTCATGACAATCCATCCACACACACCACATCCATCACCTCAACATTGTACATACATATAAATGATTTACAGTATATCCTCATCGTGAAACATATCGAAAATAATCGTATAGGAGGGCAGAACAGTTTACAGTTCTGTCCAGATGAACTTGGCGGCGGTCTCTGGCCGCTGATTCAAGGTCAACGTCATAGTCGATGGACGCTAAGCATGATCTTAGCGACTAGGGACTTTGCCGTCAATGCAGGTCTGTGCAGAACACAGACCCGAGCTATCAAGATAGGGTGAATGTGGGGGTCTAGGACTCGAGGAAAAATTCATAAAAATGGTAGAATCAACCTAGACACATACGGGGACGTTATGGTTATGTTACTTGCCTTTAGAAAAATGCTCCAATGGAATTAGGGCTCGGTGAAGCTCTCCTTGGGCTGTCCTAAGAAGTTGCAAAGTGGCCTCCACGATCACCTCCCTCCGGGTTCTTGGATGAAGATGGCTCCAAGGTACGGCCGGGGAAGTCTCCTTCTTTACTCCAGCTAGCTTCTTGTCGAGGAAGATGGCCGGATCCAGCTTCAGAGGGTCGGATCTTTGGGTGCAAAGTGGGGGTTTTTCCTCGGTTCAGAACTAGGGTTTTCTCCTCTGGTTTCTCTCTTGCAAAAGGGTGAAGAGAGGGTTTGGGGGATCAGATTCGGGTTTGATATATGGGAGAGGCTTCTCTCCCACTCACAGGGTGACAAGATGGCTCTCAGAGCCGTTGGGGACAGCTCCCCAATGGGTGAGCTACCTTGTTTCCGGAATTTCTGGCTCTGCAATGCATGCAGGTCAGAGAAATCGGCGTCAACATCATTAGACGCCAGGATTAGTGTTGGCGTCCATGGGTGGATGCTCACACCTCCTCGACGTCCTGGTATTGCCGCCAATCTGGCCATCGGCCAGAACTCTAAAACATGTAGAAAACTATGCATGCCATGCATATATACATGCAATATGTATATGGTAGCGTATCCATACTATCACCATTCAATACATGCATTATTTACATCTAGTATAAACACATGCACATGTAATTGTACTAATTAATACGTACGTAAATATGTATATACATACACAAGCACAAATATACACACACAAATACAAATAATGCGACGGAAATTCGAGGGCCTTACACCCTCTCCCCTTAAAGAAACTTCGTCCTCGATGTTAGAACGACACTACTCAAACAAATGGGGATACTTCTTCTTCATCGCATCCTCAAGCTCCCAAGTAGCCTCCTCTCGTGAGAAGTTCCGCCAGAGAACTTTCACCAACGCAATACTCTTGTTCCGGAGATGCTGAACCTTTCGGTCAAGAATAGCTACTGGTTGCTCGACATACGAAAGATCAGGCTGGATCTCCACTGGCTCATGACTAATCACATGAGACGGATCTCGGACATACTTCCTAAGCATAGATACGTGGAATACAGGGTGAACGCTAGCCAAAGCTGGGGGTAATGCTAGCTCATATGCCACGCTGCCCAAACGTCTGAGAATCTCATATGGGCCAATGAATCTAGGGCTTAGCTTGCTATGCCTGCCAAATCTAATGACACCACGAGTAGGCGATATCTTCAAGAAGACATGATCGCCAACCTTGAACTCCAAATCCTTTCTCCTGTTGTCGGCATAACTCTTCTGCCTATCCTGTGCCGCAACAAGCCTCTTCCTGATAAGCTGGATCTTATCCGAAGTTTCCTGAACTAACTCCAGTCCGATCAACTGCCTATCACCAGTCTCCTCCCAACATAACGGAGATCTGCAGGGCCTACCATACAACGCCTCAAATGGAGCCATACCAATACTCGCATGAAAGCTGTTGTTGTATGCGAACTCCACAAGAGGTAAATGACGCTCCCAATCATCCTTCCAATCCAGAACACATGCTCTCAACATATCTTCTAGCGTCTGGATAGTCCTCTCGGACTGTCCATCGGTCTGAGGATGAAACGCCGAATTGAGCTTCAGCTCCGAACCTAAAGCATCCTGAAGACCCTTCCACAATCTCGAAGTAAATCTCGGATCTCGATCCGAAATGATCGACTTCGGCACACCATGCAATCTAATGATACCACTCACATACAATCTAGCTAAACTCTCTACTGACTGCTTCTTCTTCATAAGCAAGAAATGAGCAGTCTTCAAGAATCTATCTACAACTACCCAAATCGAGTCATTGCCCCTTCTAGATCGAGGCAAACCCAAAACGAAATCCATAGTGACAGCTTCCCACTTCCACACTGGGATATCCATCCTCTGCATAAGGCTGGATGGTCGCTGTCGCTCGGCCTTCACTTGCTGATATACTAGACATCTAGACACATAATCCACAACATCTTTCTTCATGCCAGACCACCAAAATGATCTCTTTAGGTCTTGATACATCTTAGTGCTACCCGGATGAATAGAGAATCGCGATCTATGAGCCTCCTCTAACACATGCTCACGAACATCTACCAAATCAGGGACACACACACGGTGCTGAAATCTGATCACACCGTCCTCATCACGAGCAATGCCTGCCTTGCCCACTAACTCTAAGAGTCTAGGGTCGGCTTCCTGTTACTCAATCACCTCATCCAAAACCGGGGACCTAAGGGATGACTGAGCTACAAAAGCCTGGCATAGTGATGGCTCTAACTCAGTCAACGCGCAAGCCGCATCTTCCAACATCTTCCAATCCTGCTGGAGAGATGGCCTCTTTCTACTCAGCACATCTGCTACAACATTCGCCTTTCTAGGGTGATACTGAAGGTCGAAGTCATAGTCCTTCAAGAACTCAATTCATCTCCTCTGCCTCAGGTTTAATTCCTTTTGGGAGAAAAGATACTTCAAGCTCTTGTGGTCGGTAAACACCTCAAATCTGACACCATAAAGATAGTGCCTCCAGATCTTTAGTGCATGAACCACTGCTGCGAGCTCCAAGTCATGAGTCGGATAGTTCTTCTCATGCTCCTTCAACTGACGAGAAGCATAAGCTACTACCCTCTCTTACTGCATGAGCACACAACCCAAGCCAATCTGAGACGCATCCGTATAAATGGCAAAGCCCTCTAGACCACTAGGCAATACCAATACCGGAGCAGAAGTAAGCTTAGCCTTCAATAGCTGGAAGCTGCGCTCACATGCCTCAGACCATACGAACTTCTCACCCTTCCTGGTCAACTTTGTCAAGGGGGCGGCGATGGATGAGAAACCCTCAATAAATCGCCGATAGTAACCAGCTAACCCAATAAAACTACGAATCTCCGAAGGGGTCTTGGGAACCTCCCAATCCATAACTGCCTGGACCTTCGCTGGATCAACTGCAACACCAGCGCCGGAGATAACATGCCCGAGGAAATGAACCTCGCGCAACCAAAAATCGCACTTGCTGAATTTTGCATACATCTTGTGCTCACGAAGAACCTCTAACACTAACCTCAGATGCTGACGGTGAGTGGTCTCATCCGGAGAGTAGACCAATACGTCGTCAATAAACACTACGACAAAGCTATCTAGGTAAGGCCTAAACACCCGGTTCATGAGATCCATGAACGCTGCAGGGGCATTGGTCAATCCGAAAGGAAGGACCAAGAACTCATAATGTCCATAACGGGTTCTAAATGCCGTCTTGGACACATCCTCACTCTGAATCCTCAACTGATGATAACCAGATCGCAAGTCAATCTTAGAAAAGACTGATGCCTCTCGCAACTGGTCAAACAAGTCATCAATACGAGGTAAGGGATACCTGTTCTTCACAGTCACCTGGTTCAACTTCCTATAGTCAATGCACAACCTAAGTGACCCGTCTTTCTTCTTGACGAATAATACAGGTGCGCCCCAAGGGGAAACACTAGGGCGAATAAATCCCTTATCAAGCAATTCTTGCAACTGCCTCCTCAACTCGGCTAACTCCGTAGGTGCCATCCGATATGGAGCCTTCGAGATAGGAGAGGTGCCTGGAAGCAACTCTATGGTAAACTCTATCTCTCTATCTGGTGGCAATCCAAACAAATCATCAGGAAAGACATCTGGAAAATCCTGCACTACCTCAATCTCCGCAAGAGTAGGTGACTCATCAGCCTCTGGTACTAACACCACGCTGGCAAGAAAAGCGTCACAACCCTTGTTCACCATGCGCATCGCCTTCATGGCAGAGATGACCATCTTTCCCGCCAAATTCCTTGGCAAGGGGTGAGAGAACTCATCCTCACAAGGAATGCGGAAAACGTTCCTCTTCCGACGACAATCCACTAACGCATAGTGCTCCTCTAGCCAATCCAGACCAAGAATAGCATTAAAGTCCTTCGTCTTTAGCAAGAAGAAACACCCATCTAGGATTCTATCCTCAATGCACACAGGTAACGACGGAATGCACTTCCTAGTCGATACCGTACCCGCAGGGTGTGCACAGACAAAGGGACCTCTAACTCCTCAGACTCTACCCCTGACTCTAGGGCTAACTGCCTAGCGAACCGCTCGGAAATGAACGAGTGTGTAGCACCCGTATCAAACAAAACCCGAGCGTGCACTCCTAAAAGCAAAAGCGTACCTTCGGTGACATGCTCCGCCTGCTCGGCGTCCTCGCGAGCTAAAGCAAA
Source organism: Colocasia esculenta (assembly GCA_014218235.1). NCBI lineage: Eukaryota > Viridiplantae > Streptophyta > Magnoliopsida > Alismatales > Araceae > Colocasia > Colocasia esculenta. The sequence goes on along the minus strand of CM024759.1, from coordinate 41,553,955 downwards.
CACTCGAGCTGGGGCTCGAGACCTTCCTGGTCGTCCTGTAGCTGGCGCGGCTGCCACTACTGCTGGGGCTGGTGCTCCACGCTGAGCTCCCTGTTGAAGTCTTGGGCAATCTTTGATCTTGTGGTCGCTACTCCCGCACTTCAAGCATCTACCCGCTACCAACCAACACTCGGAACCACCATGTGTCTTCCCGCAATGGGGACACTCTTTCTTCACACCAGGGGAACGTACAGAAGGTACCTGAGAGTTGCTGACTGTCACGGATCGTTGCGGTGTTTGGTACACCATTTTCTTCTTATCCTGCCACTGGAAAGTCGCTGCTGGCCTCTTCTGCGAAGCCTTCTTCTCCTCCAGATATTGCTCCATTTCTCCCTCCTGTCTGTAGGCAGCACTGAGGGCCTTGTCCAATGTCTGGTGGTCAAATGCCACAAGTCTCGTTCGCAGTGATGGCTTGAGTCCCATCACGAACTTCTTTGTCTTCCTACGCTCATCCTCTACGACATGCGGTGCATACTTAGAAAGTTCAGAAAACCTTGCCTCGTATTCCAGCACAGTCATGGAGCCTTGCGCCAGGGAGAGAAATTCCAGCTCCATCTTGTCCTGGATATGCTCTGGGACGAACTTGGCTCGAAAGAGCCTCACGAATGCGTCCCACGCCACGTCTACGTCTACTGCTCCGTCCTCAAAGCGTGTACGTAGTAGGGAGGACCACCATACATCCGCTCTCTCCTGCAATACACCTTCATAAGCACCAACTAACAAATTCTAACTTAAGTAGAACATACAAACATACAAAATTAAAAGTCTACCTGTAGCATATAGGTGGCTAATGTCACCTTATCCTCATCAGGGCACCTGATGGCTCGGAAGATTTTCTCTGTCTCCCTTAACCAACTTTCTGCCATTAATGGATCACTCTCCCCCTTAAAAGAGGGTGGGGTCATCCTCTTGAATCGCTCCATGATGGGAGGTCCACCATGGTCCTGAGCTGGTGCCTAAGCCTGCTACATTAAACAATAGGCAATACATAATAAACACAATATCATGCAATTTAAATAGCAACTACTAGTTGTTTCATTATTCTACCTGGGCCTCCAACTGTGCCTGGAGTGCTGCCTGGGTATGAGCCTGCGTCTGCATGGCTTGCACCAGACCTTGCATGAATACTCCGTAATCCACAGGAGGCGGTGGGGGAAGTACAGGGCCTTGCGGTGCCGGGGCCTGTTGCTTCGCCCGCTCATCACGTCTCGGCTCGTCCTTACGGGCCGGTGCTCCACCACGCCTACCTCTCGAAGCCATGGCTGTAATAAAATTTCAGCCACCATTAGAGCTAGGTTACTAAGTCTTCTAACCATTTTCTTATCTATTTTTCACTTCTTATTAGTGTTTTCTACACATGTGGACATACTTAGCATGCACTGAAGATGATGACTTATGTATATTCATGTGCAATCTCAACAGGTCGCTCTAATACCAATCTCTGTGACGACCCTCATTATACCGGTACGGTTATACCAACCCACATCGGTATAGCGAGCGTCATCACAGTGGGACATTTACCAAAATGATACAAACAGCTGAGATACACGCGAATATACGAACAGAGTAGCGGAAGTAAAAAGAACTACTGTCTTCATTCATTCATCATCCACATTTAACATACATGAAATTGTAATAATATTAAAGAACTTAGAAGTTCACATAATTTAAATTGCTGAAAATTAGATACACAATGTCCACACTTATACAATTCCTTTCCATAATAATGCTAGTACAATGTCACTTTTACATACTATGAAAACACAAAAGTGTGCAACTGCTCCAACAGTCTAATCTCTGCGCTCAGAGTCCGTCTCCACCGTCTCCTCTAACGGTGCCACGTCACCAACTACACCTGTACGCCGAAGCAAGTAGTGAGTCTAAAAGACTCAGCAAGCAACACTACTCATAACATACACGTATAAGTCATAGCGGTTTCCACACGCACATTCACAATTTCAACATATGGCATGCTAGTCATTTGAAAGTTGCAACCTATCATGAAAGTTCTACAATTTAATACATGGATCATGCTTTCAGATTTCTAAGAATAAAACTTACCTATCACATGCTCTCTATTCAATTTACTCGTGAAAATTTTCTTTTAAAGAACTAAGACATGAGAGCTACCAACATGAACACTGTGCATATATGAAGGGAAAACACAACTAGCATGGATCTTACATGTTCTTAAGCACCTACATAGACATTTTCACATGCTTTAAGTTGCTGGTTTCACATGGTTTAATGGTTGTAAACCTACATATGAGAACTACAATGTTGTTTAAAACATACCATGTGATCATCCAATCATGCTATTTGGTACACGTACTCATCAATTATCCCTAACATAGATTCTAGACATTTTCGCACAGATAAACATGATGATAACAACATGAGATTACTGATTTCACATGGTTTCAGATTTGTCTCACATGGATTTCAATGTCATATTCTCACATTTTTAGTTTCACATTTTCTTTACACAAGTTTCCAATTCACATGATTGCACTTTGCACATACACATTGTTCACTTACACATTAACACATGAACACATACACACTACACATTTCACATTCACATTTTAGGTGTCGTGACACATAGTCCAAACCACCAAAGAAGGACACAAACACATCACATCACATAGACGCCATCTAGGCAATACAATGTCGACTCTTGGACTGCGCAGACCGGGAGAACAAGTCTCCACCCTAACCAGTGGTACTTGTCCACCTCCAGGATTTCCCCCTAATGCCCTTAGGGTCACTTACACATTGAACTTTCTCAGGGGGACTTTTCCCTGATACAGTTCCACTGCCCTCTACGGAAGCAGTGTCACATTGACACAGTTACACATCTACACATTTTACCGATTTTACACATGGTTTTACACATATCACTTTTCATTTCATTCACTTTCCCACTCACATGCATATCTCTATTTTCCTGACATGACACTACAGATTTCAGACATTAACAAGCAGGTAATTCCATTAATCAAGTTGGATTAACAAGAATCATCTCATTTTACAATGGCATGTATCAATTTCACATTTTTCATGGAAAATTTCATAAGGCATCGTACTCTGGTCCAAATGACCTGAAATTTTAATCACAAACTAATTTCGGGTTTAGGATTCCACATGCAAATTTTCAGATTTTTCTGAACTAAGACGGAATTACAGAAAATCTCACATCAATTTCACATACTATGCACAATTCGATTTAACATGGAATTAAACACAAACACAGTTTTATCCACTCACTGTCTGAACCCTAACAGGCATGGAACTACAGCATTTATTCCCAAATTTATTGGACCATTCGTTTATTTATGGAAGATCTATCAAGACCTAGCATGATCCCTACTTTCCTAAACAAATTTGCAATAATTCACTCAAGCATGAAGAAAATCTCAAATTTTAGGACAGGGACTGAACTTCACATGCACAATCCTCACAAATTAGGGCATTTAGACTTATCCTAAATCATGCAAACATGGTTTAACATGATTAAAACTCATCACACATACATTTTCATGAATTAATTAAGTCCTAACATTCATGACAATCCATCCACACACACCACATCCATCACCTCAACATTGTACATACATATAAATGATTTACAGTATATCCTCATCGTGAAACATATCAAAAATAATCGTATAGGAGGGCAGAACAGTTTACTGTTCTGTCCAGATGAACTTGGCGGCGGTCTCTGGCCGCTGATTCAAGGTCAACGTCATAGTCGATGGACGCTAAGCATGATCTTAGCGACCAGGGACTTTGCCGTCAATGCAGGTCTGTGCAGAACACAGACCCGAGCTCTCAAGATAGGGTGAATGTGGGGGTCTAGGACTCGAGGAAAAATTCATAAAAATGGTAGAATCAACCTAGACACATACGGGGACGTTATGGTTATGTTACTTGCCTTTAGAAAAATGCTCCAATGGAATTAGGGCTCGGTGAAGCTCTCCTTGGGCTGTCCCAAGAAGTTGCAAAGTGGACTCCAAGATCACCTCCCTTCGGGTTCTTGGATGAAGATGGCTCCAAGGTATGGCCGGGGAAGTCTCCTCCTTCACTCCAGCTAGCTTCTTGTCGAGGAGGATGGCCGGATCCAGCTTCAGAGGGTCGGATCTTTGGGTGCAAAGTGGGGGTTTTTCCTCAGTTCAGAACTAGGGTTTTCTCCTCTGGTTTCTCTCTTGCAAAAGGGTGAAGAGAGGGTTTGGGGGATCAGATTCGGGTTTGATATATGGGAGAGGCTTCTCTCCCACTTACAGGGTGACAAGATGGCTCTCAGAGCCGTTGGGGACAGCTCCCCAATGGGTGAGCTACCTTGTTTCCGGAATTTCTGGCTCTGCAATGCATGCAGGTCAGAGAAATCGGCGTCCACATCGTTAGACGTCAGGATTAGTGTTGGCGTCCATGGGTGGACGCTGACACCTCCTCGACGTCCTGGTATTGACGCCAATCTGGCCTTCGGCCAGAACTCTAAAACATGCAGAAAACTATGCATGCCATGCATATATACATGCAATATGTATATGGTAGCGTATCCATACTATCACCATTCAATACATGCATTATTTACATCTAGTATAAACACATGCACACATAATTGTACTAATTAATACGTACGTAAATATGTATATACATACACAAGCACAAATATACACACAAATACGAATAATGCGACAGAAATTCGAGGGCCTTACAGCATCCCACCCCAGCAGGGTGGAATGGAATCACTCCTCTAGGTGAATATACTGCTGCCACGAGATTTATATATTAGAAATGAATATGTACAAAAACCTGCAGGGCATACCCCTGCAGTCCCAACAAGAGTTAACCAAGTTAGCCAACACTAAAACTAACAAGACCCAACTGATCCACAATAAGAGCAGGAAAACAAGACTTGGGGAGTTGAGAAGAAGAGGAAAAAACCCATTACAGTGAACAGGGCAAGCGAAGTTGGCCAAGGCACCCGCAACTTGATTTACTTCCTTATACACATGCGTAACTTGAACCTGATACTGCTGCACAAAATCATGCACCATCCGCCACCACCTAACGCACTCCCAAGATGGAGGAACCCCAGACCGAAGAGAGTTTACTAACACCAAAGAATCGGTGGAAATCTAAGCTAAGTCAACACCTTTTTCCAAAGCCATTTGAACGCCATCACACATTGCACGTCTAGGGTGCTACATCTTAAAATGGGCTCCTAGTCTTGAGCCTTTGCTTTTATTTATTTTAAGGAGTTTGAGCCATACAATTTCCAAAGAATGAGTTTCTACAATTATATACACACAAGCACACAAGGGGTATATGGCATACAAAAAATTAATACATAGGCAAGAAATGCATGATATCTCACAATGATACAGTCACACCCCTACGGCATATGAGCTTCATCAACCCTTGCACAATCCCAACTCTCTCTTAAGCGTTGTGTACCTATCTTCACTCAAGGGTTTAGTGAAAATATAAGCAAGTTGGTTGTTAGTTTCAATGAATTTGGGTTCAAAATCCTCTTTTGCCACATGGTCCCTCAATTCTATATGGTTGCTACTTGAATGTTGAATTGTATTTTTGAACAAATTAATTGCATTTGTGTTATCACACATGATAAGAATACTATTCAATTCAACACTATAATCAACCAATTGATGTTTGATCTAAAGCACTTGAGCTCTATAATTCTCAGTGGCCACATACTTAGCCTCAGCTATTAAGAGCACTATGGAGTGTTGTTTCTTGGATCCCCAGGAAACCAAACATCATCCAAAAAAACTGACACATGTTGTGATGGTTCTCGGCATTCAACCTGTTAACCCAATAATGAGTCCGACCCGACTCCGTCTCCCACGAACCGGTCGAAGCCTCGCAAGGGATATCAACACACACATGTCCATGGAAATATAAAGAACACACTGAACATACATGAGACTTCATATCTTACACATATTCACATGAAATGTACATATCCATTTCCAAACAAAAGTCAAGTACAGAGTACAACTGCCTGGGACAAACCCCCAAGGCACAACAAAAAAGAATTTACTCTATTGGTGGTGTAGGCCCGACTCCACTGCAATGTGGTCCCAAACTAGAAGAGGGACGAGAACCCTCCTACTCTTCTTCACCTGGAAGAAGAAGGGGTGAGCCTCACAAGTCACTAGTTCAGTAGGGAAACTCCCCCAAAAGCTAAAAGAACGGTAATCGCACAATAGCATAAATAAGGATTATGTTCAAATAAAAGGTAACACTACCTACGCATGGTACTACAGCCGTAAATAAATAAACTATTTCAAATATGTGCATGGAAAAAATTTTAATAAATAAAGAAACGGCAATTCACGTACACGTATACAAGCTAGAGAAGGGCACGCCGCACACGAGTCATGTGAATTGGTTCGTGACACCTGCCACTGACCTGGACAAAGCACACAAGACTACCTCTCAGTCTCGCAGCCACGGACAAAAGGTCTAGCTGCCGCTCCAGCTCACCAGGTCAAGAACTGTGGAGATCAACCAACACTGCTCCTGCAAACCACATTGCTGTAGGCCTATGCTTAGCACCTTTAGGGACTCTAGCCCAAGCTCCCTAAAGTGAGGCATTGGAAAACCAGACTAGCTGGGGACCAGTACGTCTGTTAGTGTCCGTCCCCCAACCACGAGCGTGCTACAAGAGATCGCACAACCACAAACACGCGTCGCTGCCCATTACCGTCTTTCCCTCCGCCAGACGTACAACTCAAACTCAAGAGTGAGGGTGAACACAAACCCTGGCGGTACACATCGTACTGGGACAAACCCCAAGCACCACATGCTTGGCTCACAATGAACTTGGGGTATCCGACTCGAGAGGTAACTACGGAAGGCGTCAAACAACCTAACTTGATATGCCCACAAATCCATGCAAACTCAACATTTCCAATCACGTTAAGTACCGATGCACCACTTACATGCTATAAATAACTTAAACAACACGCACAAGCAATGCGCAACCCGAAAGAGACGGACTAGCCACACAGCCCAATAGCTCGGGTGGCCACACTCTAAAATGCGACGAACACAATGGACGCTATTAAGACCTTGAATCGCGACGGACTAACCCTTCGTCTTTAAAACCTGAATCGTGATCGGACAAGTTGTTGCGTTCAAAACGTGACGTCTGGGTCCGTCGCCTTTCAAACTGAAGAACCCTACTATGTTCCTTCATTTCGGAAATCACACTAACACCCCATACATGATGTAAAAGCTATAAATAACATTCCATACAGTAACCTAAGCATGCTTACTATTGAACATAATTAATTCCATATTCAAAATACGTCAAACCTAATCCACACAATCAAAACAAGGAGAAAGTCCCCCTACTAATAGGAAAAACGCAAGAATAACACTGCCTGGGCATTTCCCATGCTCCAAAGCACCTCCTCGCACCGGAAACATGCCGAAGAACGCACGAACAACCCCAAATCGCCAGCCAAAACCTCCACAGAGCTCCCCTCCAGTCGAATAGTGCAACTTGCACTGTTTAGCCAAGGACCAGAGCCAAAACACAACAGAGGCTAAATCACGACGTATCTGGCCGTCGCGTTTAAAACGCGACGTACCTAGCCGTTGCAATTAAGCTGCGACGTCCCTACATGCGCCAAACAGCGCGCATGCAACTGCACCCACAGAAAGCGGCGATTGAATCACGACATAGCAGGTGGTCGCGTTCATGAAGAATCACAATGACTGTGTTTGTCGCATTCTTAACGAGTGCGCCAGAGGTCTGTTGGGTTGAGGTTTTCCAATCCCCCCAGCCTTACACCCTGCTACACACATAACCACACTCACCCATACTAAGTGAAACACAACCAACGGGCCATACATTGGCCCCCAAACCCGGTAAACTACGATTCGAAAGTTCAGGATATTACATTACTATAAGCTAAAAGAAATTTCGTCCTCAAAATTCAGCAAGAAAGCTCAATCAACAATTTATTACGTATAAGACTATCACCTAAAAGAATTAAAAGCTTACTCAAACAAGTATGGATACGTTTTGTACATCTCATCTGCCAATTCCCAGGTATCTTCACCACCCTACCTATCTCCCATCTGATTTTTACCAGCCTAATATCCTTATTTCTTAACCTTTGTGTTCTCCGTCCTGTAATCAGCACTAGATACTCTGGCATGGACATATCTGGTTTCAAATCATCTCGAGTATAGCTAACAATTTGTGAAGGGTCCTGAATGTATCTTCTTAGCTCGGAAACATGGAATACATCATGAGCATCTGTAAAATCTGCTGGAAGCTCCAATCTATTTGTTGTTTCACTAATTCTTTCCAGAATCTAGAATGGACCTACATATCTTGGACTCAATTTACCTTTTCTGTTGAACCTCAAAATGCCCTTTGTTGGAGAAACTCTTAAGAACACATAATCACCAATTTCAAATTGTAGTGGCATGTGCCTTGTATCTGCATAACTCTTTTGTCTACTTTGGACTATCTGAAGCTTCTCTTTGATAAACTTGACCATCTCTGCACATTGCTGCACTAATTCTACTCCCATAACTTGCCTCTCTCCTACTTCATGACAATTCAAGGGTGTTCCACAAGGTCTTCCATATAGAGTTTCATATGGTACCATCCCGATACTTGTGTGATAACTATTGTTGTAAGCAAATTCTACCATGCCCAAATGTTGTTCCTAACTACCTCCCCAAACTAAACAACAAGCCTGTAGCATATCTTCAATAGTCTGGATTGTTCTTTATGTCTGTCCATTTGTCTGAGGATGGTATGTTGAACTGTACCTCAACTCTGTACCAACAACTCTTTGCAAACTTCTCCAAAAACCTAAAGTGAACCTGGGATCCCTATCTGAAATAATAGATACTGGAATTCCATGTAATGGCACAATTCTATCTACATATAGTCTTGCTAATCTATCCACTTCCCATGACATACTCACGACTAACAATCTGCACACCTTTGTCAATCTGTCAACAAAGACCCATATACCATTGTGACTAGATGCTGTCCTGGGCAATCCTGCAACAAAATCCATGGCTATGTCATCCCACTTCCACTGCGGAATGGGTAATGGCTGCAATACACCTCCTAGCCTTTGATGCTTTGCTTTAACCTGTTTGGCATACTAAACATCTTGCTATAAATTCTGCTATTTCCTTCATGTTTGGCCACCAGAACTGCTTCTTCAAGTCTTGATACATCTTTGTGCTTCCCGAGTGAATAGTATACTTGGATCGGTGTGCTTCTTCCAACACTTTCTGCTTCACTCTTGCTTCACTTTGGACATACAACCTATTCATGAATCTGACCACACAATCATCATCAATCATAACATCTTCCATCTTCACAATTTCAGCCAAGTTCTCATCTACTTTTTGAGCTTCTATTATCTGCCAATACAAAGACGGTTCCACTGTGCTACTGGCTAACACTGCTCGCCGCTGGTTGCTTGGAATGATTAAGGAATTTTCTACTACATTTTCATATAACTTCCATTCCCTCTTCATCATGTGACTCATCACTGCCTTTCTACTCAAAGCATCTGCAACAACATTGGCCTTGCCTGAATGACATGCTAAGCTGAAATCATAGTCCTTTAGATATTCCATCCATATATGCTGCCTCAAATTCGAATCCTTCTGTGAGAATATATACTTTAAGCTTTTGTAATCTGTGAAAATTTCAAATCTCTCACTATACAAGTAGTGCTTCCATAGCTTCAATGCAAATACCACTCTTGCCTGCTCTAAATCATTTGTTGGATAATTCTCTTCATGCCGCTTCAACTGTCTGGATGCATAAGCCACCACTTTCCCATGCTGCATTAATACTGCCCCAAGTCCTCCCCTAGAAGCATCTGTGTACAACACAAAACCACCTCAACATGATGGTATCTCTAATATAGGTGCTGATGTGAGCCACCTTTTCAATTCCATAAAACTTTGTCCACAATCGGATGACCATACAAAAGACACTCCTTTCCAAGTTAGTATTGTCATAGGTGCTGCAATCTTCGAGAAATCTTGGATAAACTACCTGTAATAACCTGCTAAACCAAGGAAGCTTCTAATTTCTGGTACTGTCTTTGGCTCCTCCCACTTCATAACTGCTTCTACCTTAGTTGGGTCCACTGCAACACCTTCCTCTGAAATTACATGCTCCAGAACTGAATTTCTCTTAGCCAGAACTCACACTTACTGAATTTAGCATATAACTGATGATCTCACAATCTCTGCAAAGTGATTCTCAAATGAGCTGCATGCTCCTCTTCTCTAGCAGAGTATACCAATATATCATTTATGAATACCACAATAAATTGATCCAAGTACGGGTGAAATATTCTATTCATCAAGTTCATAAATGCTGCAGGTGCATTGGTTAGCCCAAATGGCATAACCACAAACTCATAGTGCCAATACCTTGTTCTGAATGTTGTCTTGTCAATGTCTTCTTCCCAAATTCTCAACTAGTGATAACCCGATCTCAAATCAGTTTTAGAAAATACCTTTTCCGATTGCAACTGATCAAATAAATCATCAATCCTGGGAAGTGGATACCTGTTCTTGATAGTAACATGATTCAATTGACGGTAGTCTATGCACATTCTAAGACTGCTATCTTTCTTTCTAACAAACAAAACTGGTGCTCCCCATGGCGAGTGATTGGGCCGAATGAAACCCTTCTCTAGCAACTCTTGTAACTGTTTCTTCCATTCCTTTAGCTCTACAAGTGCCATCCTATAGGGTGCCTTCGAAATTGGCATACTACCTAGCTGCAATTCCACTGTAAAGTCTACCTCTCTATGCAGAGCCGACCCTGGTAACTCTTCTGGGAATATATCCATAAACTCTTTAACCATTGGCACCATTTCTACTGTCTTACCTGTCTCAACCAAACTAACTGATGCTAAATACGCTACACACCCTACATTAATCAATCTCCTAGCCTTAAGTGTAGATGTGATAAACTTAGGAGTGTAGAATGGCATACCTTAGAATTCAAACATAACCCCTCCGAGATGACTAAATCTAACTCTCTTCTTCCTGCAATCAACCATTGCCCCATATGCCTCTAACCAGTCCATACCCAAAATCACATCATATTCCTTTAACTGTAATGCATATAACCTTGCTGGCAACTGATTTCCTTGTATCATTATTGGGACCTCATCTAAGTAACAAGAAGTAATCATGAAATCACCTGAAGGGACCTCTACCATAAGCTCACACCGCTTCTCCTCAAAGGGATGAAGCATACTATCCATGAAATCTTCAGAAATGAAAGAATGCGATGCACCTAGATCAATTAATGTTCTAGTAGAAAATTCAAAGAGAGGTATTATACCTTCAATCAAATTTGATGCCTCCACTTGAGCTCTTGTGATTTCCATGACTCGTCCTCATCTCCTCTGATAAGGCAGACCTCTACCTTGCTCGGCTGATGGCTGCTGGAATGGCTGCTTCTACTTTGGTACCCCTTTGCCATAACGGCCTCATCTAGGATATGGACAATTTCTAATCAAGTGCCCCGGTTGATCACAATTATAGCATCTATACTCTGGAGGAACTGTGGGCTGCCTGGCTGTACTTTACTGTGACTCCTCTGTCTCTGGCTAAAACCTCGGCCCTGCTGGAAACCTAGCTGCATACCACCTCTTTAGCCCCTAAATATCTTCTTTAAATTGGAACCAAACTTGCCAAAGCCTGATGTAGATGCTCCTCTTGAAGATGCCTTGCCTTTGCTTATACCTGGAGATTGCTGTGGAAGTCGAAAACTACCTGTTCCACCTGACTGCCTAGATTGCACAGTCCTCTCAAAAATTGCTGCTCTCTGGGCTGCCTCCTCCACCGTTTCGCACATAAGGGGAATTACTGCATCCTGCAACTCTGGCCGCAAACCCTCGGATGAAGTATTCCACCATCATAGCATTATCAGTGACTACATAAGGTGCATACTTTCTCAAAGCCATGAATCTCATTTGATATTCCAGCATTGACAAATTCCCATGATGTAGTGTTCTGAACTGTTCTCTCTTAGCTTGCTGAATTTGCACCGGGAAGAATGTATTGTTAAACACATCCAAAAATTCTGGCCAAATAATTGTATCCTCTGCTCGACCTACAAACACGGTTTGCATCTTAAGCCTCCACCATTCTTATGCAAATGCCCGCAACTGATAGGTAGCCAATATCACCCTATCGGCATGTGGACATCTCATAGTGACCAAAGTTCTATCAATTTCATGCACCCAATGCTCTGTCGTATCTGGATTCGGACCTCCCGAATATGTAGGTAGCTGTAACCGTAGAAACTTCTCCACCAATACTGTAGACTCCTCCACGCTGGCTGGTCGTACTGGCACAACTAGAGGTAAGGGTACAACTGGTGGAACCTCAACTCCAGGTGGTGATGGCGGTGGTACTAACGATACCGGTACTGCCTCCTCCTCAAAAAGTGGTGCTGCAACTGCTGGTTGAACCAGTAGCTACTGATCTAACCATGTCCAGATTTCTGTGATGCTCTACCATAACCTTTCTATCTGCTGATGTGTGGACTCCTCGGGCACATCCCCACCACCTCCCCAATCCCTTCTATCAGCCATTTCTGATACTGCACATACATCATTCCAACCATATAACACAAATAAATCATTACAAAAATAGGGAACTACCAACAATAGACTATAGTTTTTGGCTATGTACATTTCTTATTCCTTCATATTTACACGGGCCTTGTTCTGATACCAACTGTGACGGTTCTCATCGTTCAACCCGTTAACCCAATAACGAGTCAGACCCGACTCCGTCTCCCATGAACCGGTCGAAGCTTCGCAAGGGATATCAACACACATGTTCGTAGAAATATAAAAGAACACACTGAACATACATGAAACTTCATATCTTACACATATTCACATGAAATGTACATATCCAGTTCTGAACTAAAGTCAAGTACAGGGTACAACTGTAACGACCCTCCTCATACCTGTACGATTATACCAATCCCCATCGGTATAAAGAGTGTCATTACAGTGGGATAAAACCCAACACTAACCGATAGGTTGAAAAGTACGTAGATAGCAATTTATTTCAGCGGAATAAAATAAATAATTCAACTTTAGTCCATCACCATCACATATTCCACAGTCTATATAGCAAAAATAAATGACAATGTCCACATTATTACATGAGGAAAGAACTACATTGTCCAAATATTGTCCAAATAACATTTTTATTCAACTATGAAAGGAAAATACAACTACTACTTGCTCCTCAGAAGCCTCTCCTCCAAGATAGCGTCTCTCCCCCTAGCACGGGATACCTGTCAACCTGTACGCCGAAGTAAGGGTGAGTCCAAAGACTCAGCAAGTAAAACAAAGACTTAATCTTAAACATATCACATTCATGTTAAGCTATTAAATACTCATGAATACATACTATCATTTAAACTCCCAAACACATGGAACATACTCTTAGCTATTAACACATTTTTAATCACCTAGACATGCTTCATTCTATCATATGTTTATTCTAATCATGGATACTATTACTATACACTTGTACATATTCTCTACACTTAACACATAACATGATTCCTTCATTCCCACATTAATTCATTTCATGACATATTTCTACAACTAGAACATAGAATTAGACATAAAGGAATGAACAAACTAATATGATGACTATTCACTTTTCATATTTAATTTCACATTTTGCTTGCTGTTTTAAATGTACATACATCTCATACACATGGTTTCATATTTTATAGCATGAATTGAGAAGTTAAAACGTGGTCAAATTGGTTGGCAACAATAAGTACTAAAGCATGAAACTTTGTACTAAGCAAACATCACATCTAGCATGGAACCAAATTAATATTGCATGCATTTATCACCTTCATAACTACACTTTACTTGCTGTTTTGACATGAGTTACATTCAATTACATGGATTTACATTTGTTCATATGTTATCTTACCCAATTCACAATTCTACATGTTCATCTTTCATGTTGCATAAATGACATGATTACTCATGTTTATTCACATACACTATTACATGAAGAACAATAAACTACATGACATGATGATAAGCATGATATTGCAAATGAGGTAATTAATGCATGAAAATATGAACATTATTCATTACTACATCGGTTTTTCACATGCAAACACACTCTCAATGACATTAACTGTCTCTTACATATCTTTTCACATATTCTTCACATCATTTGCTCTTGGGTTTTCATTTATCACATATCATATCATTTGCACTCATCATGTGCCACATTCGTATATAATCTTACACTTTATTCATATTCCAATTACTTAAAATGCCATGACACATAGTCCTAACTACCTTTTAGAGGACACAAACCAATATTTCGTACTCATAACTCATCGCATCTCATAGCACATAACTCATAACACAACTCATATCACATACCCACCACCTAGGCAATGAAGTGGTGAATCTTAGTAACTGCGCAGACCGGGAGAAGCCCTCTCCACCCTATCCAGTGGTACTTGTCCACCTCTGGGTTTTTCCTAATGCCTTTAGGACAAACTTATACAATGTAGAGCCTTCCATAGAGACTTTTCTATGTACAGCTCTCGATACTTCTAGGGTAGCAGTGTCATTCTTGGTCCAATTATCACACACTTATTTATTCACATTTTCTCACCCTATTCACATATTTTACATATAATACTTAATCACTTTACACATCTTAATTATCAATTTCACATGTCTTAGTTAACCCAATCATGGTACTACTATTTTCAAAATTAAAACATCTTACCTTGCAGTCCTAAACATGCTGTATATTTACTGAATTGCATAAGATCGAATTCAATACATCTAACATGAACAATTTCCATGGTTTAACTAATAATTGTACTTGCTGTCATCAATTTGATTTTAAATTTTTATCACAGGTCATTAGCAGTAAGTATGTCACATATGCAATTTTTCAGATTTTTCGAACAGTAAACATAATCTCTACAATTAAATATAGAATCCAGACATATTTATCGAAATATCATTAAGCATGAGACATATCAATATGTTTAGGTGTTAACAGAACAGAAACCTAATACCAACATTCAATCTGTCATGGAAAATTTATGAAAACTAATTCACAACAAAATCCATTTATACTAGATTTAAACATGTTCATATCATGCTCATTACTCAGTCACTGAATTTTTAATAATTAACATGGTTCATAGAAAATTTAGGCAACCTCATGATATGACCTACTAACAGTATACAATCACCCATAAAATTTTCAGAGTATACCCATGTCCAGAAATTATTTAAACAGTAAAAGAAGGTCAAAAAGCACACTTTCAGGTCCTGAAGAATTAGACGTCAAGGGATGTTGCCGTCAACTTCTTATGAAGAACTTGACTGCAACCTATGTTGCCTTCTACTTGCTCCCAGCAGCACATACATACGACTTTTCATACAACGGTGAATTCGGGGTTCCAGGACGCGAGGAAAAACCCGTAAAAATACCTAGGACTTAGGGGACATGTATAGGATCAAGATCTAGGTTTACTTGCCTCTTAAAAAAATCTACAAATATCAGAATCGTCGGTGAAGCCCTTTTCGGCCCTGCCAAAAAGGTGCTTGGAAACGCCTTAGATCTTCTTCTCCTGTCGATGTAGATGGCTCCTCGGAGTTGGGATGTAACATCTCGGGTCTTCTCGAATCCTTAGTGGGTCTAGCTGAGGTTCGGTTCTGGTTGACGGCATAGGTGTTGTCGTTGATCAGGGGTTGGCGTCCAGAGGTAAGTCGTTGACCTAGGTGTTGGCATCCAGCGTTGTGGACGTTTGTTGTCGGTTCAGGTTTGTTCCTGCGATGAACTTGACGGCAAACGGTCTTGACGTCGACTCTTTGGCGGTTCGAGTAGACGGCTTGGGATGTTGACGTCTACCTGTAGCGCCTGTTGAAATAGGGCAGACCCGTGAGCAGCCATTTCCTCTCCTTTTCCTTCTCTTTTTCTCATTTTCGATCTTTGTCCGTTTCTACTCGTTCAGGTGGTTGGCGGGAGCTCGTGGAAAGACCTTGGTGCGTGAGGCAGGGTTAGATAAGGCGGAAAACAGAGGATCGGGTGGCGATTCTCGCGAGAAAGCTTCTAAGGGATCGGCGCAAATTGAGGTTTGGCAAGACTTCTTTCACGCTTCAGAGGTAGGGACTCGACCCCTTAGTGTTCTTGTAGTGTTAATTTCATGCTTGTTGCGTGTGATTTGCATGGAATCGTGCTTTGAAGAGGTTTACCTTTTTGCTGGGATTTTGAGTGGTTTGGCCGATCCGTGCGTTGGATCGTGTTTTATCGGCATTGTGGTAGTGTAGTGTGATGTAGGGGAATGTTTCCCTACATCAGATTGTGGTTTGTGGGGCGAATTTTCCCTGTGTGGGAATCAGCTGGGGCTGGTTCAGCTGCTGGAGGCTGAAGAAGTCAACGTCAAGGGATGTTGACGTTGAATTCTTCAGGGAAGAGGTAAACGGCGGGAGCCCTTGCCGTTAAGCTCTTCAGTGGAGGATCTAGACGGCGTGTTCTTTGTCGTCTAATTCTTCATGGTAGGATATAAACGACAAGATAGTTTGTCGTCGAGTGTGAGTGAACGGCCAATGCGCGACCGTCTACCTTCTGATAGACGTCTAGGGTGTTGCCGTTTACCCTTAGTTAGCGACAGTCGATGCTGTCGTCTACTTCACACTTGACGTCAAGCTATGCTACCATTTACGTCCTGGTTAGCGGCAATCGATGTTGCCGTCTACCTGCAGGTGAGTTCCCAGCAAGCTGTGCTTTCTCTTCTTCCGTGGTTTGAGGTGTTGACATGCGGTGTCCGCTTGTTAGCACAGTCTGCCAGGTGTAGAGAGTGTCTCTACCTATGCTCGTGTTGTGTTTGACTGTATCGAGACGTGACACGGGGCTGTCCGTCGGTTGTACGGAGTTTCAGGTGTTGAGTGTGTTCCGTTTGTTGTACGCGCGTTGCGTTACCGCGTGCCCATTTCTGTTGTGTTTCCTAGGTGTGGGTGCGACTCCGTCTAGATGACTAGCGTGTGGTTATCCTCCGCTAGTGAGCCAGGACGCCGAGTGCGACTCTGTCCTGTGCGTACTCGTTGTGGTGGTTTTGAGCCGGTCTCCGTGGAGCCCCTTCTCTACCACTAGGTCGGGCGTAGGGGGAAAAACCGGTCGTGGACAAGACGTGAGAGAGAGCGTTTGTAGTGTGCACACATGGCTAGGGTTGCGAGACTCTGTGGTTTCAGGACGCTGAACAGCAGACCCTGGTTGAGTCCTACTTTGTGAGTGCTGTGTGAGCTCTTGCGTGCAAGCTTGTGTGTGTGCTGTGCTTGTAATGTTGTCTCTGAGTTATACCAGTTTGAGATGCTTTTAAATTGTGATGTGTACATTTGTTTATATGTTCTCCTCAGGCACTTCTTTTCTTACCCTTTCGAGTTTCGGCTCGTGGGTTAGCGGTCAGGATTCGGGTTACCGGTCGGTTACTGGTAATGCGGATCTTGTGTCGTTACAGTTGGTATCAGAGCCTGGTCTGTCGAGACATATAAGGAAATGTTCTGTATAACTCAGAGTTGGTAGAGTACAGTAGCAGCAAGCAGTCTGGAGTTGTATTGCATTTTGATTTTTGTGCATATCCTGTGTAGATTTATTATGGATCCAAGGCGGTGTCGTGAGCGGAGGGTGGTTGTGCAGACATCTCAGCAGGAGGCTGGAGATGCCCCACCACCACCATTGGCTCAGCCTAGACCTCAGGACACGCACAGTGGTGTAGTGCCACCGCTTCCCCCTCAGGCTACTCAGAGTTTTGATTGGACCCCGCAGTTGGTTGGAGAGTCGAGACCGGAGCACTGGCAGGTGTTGCTATTGGCTCGTGTTCCCGACGCTGTTGCGGCATATTTGTATGCTGCAGCGGCGAAAGCTGACTTTTTGCAAACCCAGGTGCAGGTTGGAGCAGCGCAGGCTCAGCCAGGTCCGTCTCGACGAGTTCAGCAGCAGACTGGTTCGCAGTCAGATTCGAGGGTTCGGAGGAGGTTTCGTCATTCCAGGAGGTTGACTGAGCAGAGACAACTGCCAGTTGAGAGCGTTCAGTAGCTTAGTGTGCAGCCCCAGCAGCAGAGTCAGTGCCCTTTTAGTGGCTGGTGTTACCGATGTGACCAGTTAGGCCACATGGCTCGGGACTGTCCCCAGTTGCGGCATGACCAGCAGTATTGAAGTCAGTTTTAACTTGAGTATAGTGGTGTTGGTAGTTAGTGGGCTCAGGCAGGTCGTTGTGCAGTGTTTGTGTTATGTACCTGGCCTGATTGGTGTTAGAGGTGGTTTGTTTTGTGGAAGGTACCGTGGTTGTCCTTGGTTGGTATCCATAGTTTTGTTAGGTCCCGGTACTTCCTGCTCTTTTGTTTTGGTGGAGGAATTAGTTTTGTCTCGGGTTGGTGGTTACCAAACCCGGTTGCCTGAAATATATCTTTGAGTTTTTAGCGTAAAAATGGATATGTTTTGGCTTGTATTATCATTTTCGGTGCCACCTGTTGTAGGCAGACCTGTTCGTACTAGTTGTTGTTGTGAGGAATATTTTTAGGCTGCGAGCAGTGGCGGCTTAACGGTTGTTATTGTGACGACGCCTCCTCACGACATTTTTTTTAAGTGCGGTTCGTTGCCCGAGCTTTCACGGAGGTTGTGTTCTGGCTGTGCTTAGTCTCTGTAGGCATTGTTGGTCTGGCCTTGTGTGAACCCGTGTTTTGGTAATTTATTTTTTTCGGTTGGCATTCTTTCGGAGTCTTTTCGATTCCGTAGTTTCCTTTAGGATGCCAATCTGTGGTGGCACTAGCATGTGTAAGTTTTCCGACCTCGTGGTGTGTGTCCGGAGTTCGGAGTGATTTTGGTCGTTGGCTCTCGACCTTGTGGAGGTCTGAGGTGGCCATGTTTATGGTGAGACGTGGTACTCGCCTAGTTGTTGCGTGGCCTTGGCAAATGTGCCAAGGGTGTTTTCCGCTTTGTCTCTTAAGGGTTGGGGCCGGTGTGGCCTGTAGTGCCCTTTTGACCTGTAGTTTTTGTGTGTGTGGCTTTTGGCAGATCTCTTGTGGAGAGTCTTCCTATTAGCCTGTGGCATTAGTTTTTCGCCTGTGGGACACGTGTGCTAGCCTATGCCGTGTGGTTGTACCGTTGCCGTTGTGGAGTAGCTGCTTTGCCTTGTCTAGGTAGCCCTGTCGATGGTACGCCAGGCTAAGGTTGTGGCAGATGTCTGAGTTTTCCTTTCTCTTCGGAGCGAGTGTGATCGAGGCTGGTACTCTGCGTCGGTATGAGTGCCTCTGAGGTCGATGTGTTGTTCTCGATCTCCGTGGTTGTTTCGGTCCCTGTGTTGTTGTGTCTTTTCTAGGGGTTAGCACATTGGTACCCGCACTGAGTTTTGTGTGCGCGTGTGGTTAATGTGTTACTAACTCCATGTCAGTTTCCTTTTATGTGTGTCGTGGATGAGTCTAGAAGCCGCTGGCGGAGTCTTCTGTCGGTTTGTGTGGTGACAGTGAGGCCTTGGGCTTGCTAGTGCTCGACCACGTGTTTTGTTCGTTGTAAGGTGACAAGTGTTGGTCATCCTTTACACGATTTCCGCGGTTCTTCGCGTAAGTACCGTGTGGTGCTGTGGAGCGAGTGGTTTTAGGGTTTTGTCGCTCCACGTGCCTGGGTGGCCCTGTCGGACTACGATGACGGTCTGGGTAAGACCTAGTGGTGACAGTGGATACTATTTAGTGTGTTGAGATTTTTGTTTCTGCGTGTGTTGCTGTCCGTGTCGGACCGCGAGGAAGGTCTCGGTGAGACACTAGTGGCGACAATGGACGTTGTTCCGTGTGTTGCGGATTGTCAGCGAGTGCGATGTTGCATTGGTTTCGTCGCCCGCGTGACTTTTTGGTTCAGTTGATGATTGCGGTTGTATTTTTCACTGCTAGCGTGTTTTTGCCCTCGATGGGCCAGTGCAGCGTGAGCAGAACTTCAGAGAGTTGAGGTGACTGTTTACCTGGTGCCAGTCCAAGCATTGCGAGTAATTTGAAGAGTTTTGAGTTTTGTGCAGACTCTTCTGGTGTTGGCTTGGGAGCTGTGCTAATGCGGTATGTCAGGTTGGTGCCTTGCGTGTCGCGTTAGTCAAGCCCCACAGGGAGAGTTACCCGACCGACCGCTTGAGTGTGTAGCTACGTGTGTTGGCAGCTTGTGTGTCCGGTAACGAGGACCTGTGTGGACGACCGTGTAGTTCTCCTCTGGTTTGTGTGGAGGTGGACAAATGTGTTGTCGCTGGACTATGGTTAGTCCAGTGGGTTGTGGTTGTGGTTTGGCTCTTTAGTCGGAAGTTTTTGTTCCCTAGTGTTGGTTTTGGCCATGGTGCGTTCCATGTGTTTTTGTCGTTGAGGTACTCTTCTTGCGGCATTGAGTATTTCCCTTGCTCCTGTGTGTTAATGATGACACTGGTTGGCAGTACCAGAGTGTTGCTGTTCTTTGTGGGTTGCCGAGTTCTGAAGTTGAAGAACAAGGCGATCTTTCTGTTTTGTGTTGTTGGCAGCGATGTGTGTTGACCGGTGAGCGGGATGCGCGTGTAATTTTGTACCTCTGTGTTGTTGTCTCTTCCTCTTATGTGGCTTGAATTTCGGGGGCGAAATTCTTTTAAGGGGGGAGGGCTGTAACATCTCGGGTCTTCTCGAATCCTTAGTGGGTCTAGCTGAGGTTCGGTTCTGGTTGACGGCATAGGTGTTGTCGTTGATCAGAGGTTGGCGTCCAGAGGTAAGTCGTTGACCTAGGTGTTGGCGTCCAGTTGTGGACGTTTGTTGTCGGTTCAGGTTTGTTCCTGCGATGAACTTGACGGCAAACGGTCTTGACGTCGACTCTTTGGCGGTTCGAGTAGACGGCTTGGGATGTTGACGTCTACCTATAGCGCCTGTTGAAATAGGGCAGACCCGTGAGCAGTCATTTCCTCTCCTTTTTCTTCTCTTTTTCTCCTTTTCGATCATTGTCCGTTTCTACTCGTTCAGGTGGTTGGCGGGAGCTCGTGGAAAGACCTTGGTGCACGAGGTAGGGTTAGATCGGGCAGAAAACAACAGATCGGGTGGCGATTCTCGCGAGAAAGCTTCTAAGGGATCGGCGCGAATTGAGGTTTGGCAGGACTTCTTTCACGCTTCAGAGGTAGGGACTCGACCCCTTAGTGTTCTTGTAGTGTTAATTTCATGCTTGTTGCATGTGATTTGCATGGAATCATGCTTTGAAGAGGTTTACCTTTTTGCTGGGATTTTGAGTGGTTTGGCCGATCCGTGCATTGGATCGTGTTTTACCGGCATTGTGGTAGTGTAGTGTGATGTAGGGGAATGTTTCCCTACATCAGATTGTGGTTTGTGGGGCGAATTTGCCCTGTGTGGGAATCAGTTGGGGCTGGTTCAGCTGCTGGAGGCTGAAGAAGTCAACATCAAGGGATGTTGACGTTGAATTCTTTAGGGAAGAGGTAAACGGCGGGAGCCCTTGCCGTTAAGCTCTTCAGTGGAGGATCTAGACGGCGTGTTCTTTGTCGTCTAATTCTTCATGGTAGGATATAAACGACAAGATAGTTTGTCGTCGAGTTTGAGTGAACGGCCAATGCGCAACCGTCTACCTTCTGATAGACGTCTAGGGTGTTTCCGTTTACCCTTAGTTAGCGACAGTCGATGCTGTCGTCTACTTCACACTTGACATCAAGCTATGCTACCGTTTACGTCCTGGTTAGCGGCAATCAATGTTGCCGTCTACCTACAGGTGAGTTCCCAGCAAGCTGTGCTTTCTCTTCTTCTGTGGTTTGAGGTGTTGACATGCAGTGTCCGCCTGTTAGCACAGTCTGTCAGGTGTAGAGAGTGTCTCTACCTGTGCTCGTGTTGTGTTTGACTGTATCGAGACGTGACACGGGGCTGTCTGTCGGTTGTACGGAGTTTCAGGCGTTGAGTGTGTTCCGTTTGTTGTACGCGCGTTGCGTTACCGCGTGCCCGTTTCTGTTGTGTTTCCTAGGCGTGGGTGCGACTCTGTCTAGATGACTAGCGTGTGGTTATCCTCCGCTAGTGAGCCAGGACGCCGAGTGCGACTCTGTCCTGTGCATACTCCTTGTGGTGGTTTTGAGCCGGTCTCCGTGGAGCCCCTTCTCTACCGCTAGGTCGGGCGTAGGGGGAAAAACCGGTCGTGGACCAGACGTGAGAGAGAGCATCTGTAGTGTGCACACGTGGCTAGGGTTGCGAGACTCTGTGGTTTCAGGACGCTGAACAGCAAACCCTGGTTGAGTCCTACTTTGTGAGTGCTGTGTGAGCTCTTGCGTGCGAGCTTGTGTGTGTGCTGTGCTTGTAATGTTGTCTAGCCGGCGAGGTTCCAGTTTCTCTCAGTGCGCTCCTGAGGGAGTTGCGCACTACGTTACCGGTTCCTGTGTGTGTGCGTTTACTTACAGTCGCTTTTTGTTTAGCACTGCTTAGTAGCTCTGTTACCGGTGGGGGTTAGTTGCCCTACTGGGTCTCTTTTTGTGAGACTCACTCCCTTCCCCTCAGGTGGTTCGTGGTCGGCTTTCGAGGTTTGAGGAGCCGTGTCTCTCCGTGGTTGGTCTCGTCTCGCTGTTGTGAGTAGTATTTTACTTCTGTTCTTACTGTACTCTTACTTTAATGTTGTCTCTGAGTTATGCCAGTTTGAGATGCTTTTAAATTGTGATGTGTACATTTGTTTATATGTTCTCCTCAGGCACTTCTTTTCTTACCCTTTCAAGTTTCGGCTCGTGGGTTAGCGGGTCAGGATTCGGGTTATCGGTTGGTTACTGGTAATGCGGATCTTGGGTCGTTACATGGGATCTCTTCTCCTATGCATAGGCTATCCTCCAGATGTTGTAGCTCTTCGGAGAACACCTCCAGTTGACGGATCCGGCCATCTAAAGTTCAGCTTTTCACCATCTTGGAGCTAGGGTTTTCACCAAATGTTAAAAGCCTTTCCTTTGTCCCAGAGTGGGTATTTTATAGGTTCAAGGGTTGGGGTACGCATTAGGGTAGGTTACCCAAGGTTTAGGAAGGGTTTCCTAATCTGGAACTAGCCAAAACACGGACATTAACAATTCTGGAACCGTTACGCAGTAGGATATTAACGTCAACATCGGTCGTAGTCAACCTGGCAGTTGACGTCAAGTTCTGGCCACCAGAATGGGGTTGGCGTCCAGGGGGTGGCCGCCCACTGGGTGTTGGCGTCCAGGTCTGGCTGCCAACAGTGCCTTGGCGTCCAGGTCCTGGCCGCCAGCAGCACTGTGCAGCCGAAACACTGACAGACCTAGAATTTAATGTATAAATGCACTAAAATAATTTAGTATATGTAAAAATAATTTCATATATCTTTACCACATAAAATACTTAGATTATGTAATATTTAATTAATTACAACTTACACTAATCATAATTAAGAACAATATGCATCAATACATACATATATACACATATACGTACACATTGCATAATTACATACATTACGCATGAACCTATGATTAAAATGTGTTCATTATTAGTTAAATACTGTATGCTTATTATCATCCAAGTACTTCACACACCATAAATAATTTAACACGCTTAAAGTAGATAAATATTATTTAAACAAGGATAACACATGTATGTATACATACGTACATCCATAACACTAACTATGTGCATTAAAATAATTAAATACAATAGGCACCTCAATAATTAGATAATTCACACACATTTAAATATATATATTGCGTGCTCAGAAATAAGCTCATGATTATTTACAAGGTGTATGATAATAATTTCTTACTATGTGTACAACACGCACCATATGCATGAGATTTACATACATTGATAACTAGATAATACATGCACAATTATGTATGTCTTATATTTGTACAAAATAGCACACATATACTTACATGGTCCGCAGCAATTTACCTATTACATGCAAAATTTTATCTATGTATTATTCATATACTATAGATGAATTGATGTACATAGGATTAAATAGATAGATAGCACATGCATAAGGTAACATACATACATATATATATATATATATATATATATATATATATATATATTTACACACAACTTCCATGGAATAGGGAGGATAGTATGCACTTTATGATTTAGATAGAGTATGCATAATATTATTAAGATACAATTTGGAATAAGTTATCTATGAATAATTTATACAACAAAAGAAATCCTTGCATGCACATACTTGAATTATCATATGCATAAATATATAGGCATTTACAACATAATTATATACATTATGCATGAAATAGATAAACATAACATGCACATCGGTAATTAGATTAGCATGCATAGTATTACTTAAGTATTACAAGCCTAGTATTTTAGTATACACAATACACATCAATTTAGCTAATTGCCTATTCTCACGAAAAATATCATATATATAAATGCATGAGTTCATAAGGAATATAGAAATTATAATACGCACAATTGAATACACACACTATACACACAATAATTAAATATCCACACATAATATAAAAGAATAAAAATTCGGGGTATCACAACAACTGCCTGGGACAAACCCCAAAGGCACAACAAAAAGGAAACTACTCTGCTGGTGGCGTAGGCCCGACTCCACTGCGATGCGGTCCCCAACTAGAAGAGGGATGGGAACCCTCCTACTGTCCTTCACCTGGAAGAAGAAGGGGTGAGCCTCACAAGTCACTAACTCAGTAGGGAAACTCCCCCATGAGCCGAAAGAACGGTAATCACACAATAGCATAAACAAGGATTATGTTTAAATAAAAGGTAACACTACCTGTAGACACCCATTTCTGACCCATAAGTTGAGCAAAATCCCTTGTCGTATCATTGACGCCCCACGTTGGCTCATCATCGTCAAGCTGGCTTTCTCCGATCATGACATCATTCCCATTAGTTCATCGCCCTGGAGGACTCTTCCTGGTCAAATCAATCTCTCTTGCTATAGCTCTCTGAGTATAGAAGTCTGATGTTTCGTCCTGAAGGCTGTGCATAGTTGTTTGGATGACCAAATGCAGAAAAGACCAGAAGGCGACAGGCCCTAGGTCGTCTTCCTGAAAACGACAGCCCCTATGTTGCTACCATAATTCCACATTTTTAATCCTCAGAAAATCGAAAATGACTTGAAATACCTTTCCATATGAGGAAGGCGACATGTCGAGGTGTCGCATTCAGAAGGCGACACTCTGGCCGTCGCATTCTGGGCCTTAAACAGGAAACTCAATCCGAGGCTGATTTGGACCCATGCTATTGATGGTAATTGCTTCTTTTGGATGTCCAAATCAAGTCCAAATCCTATCAAAATCGGAGGAGGCCTTCCTAATATGATCCTTTCCGAGTTCCAATGGCCCTGGCACAGCCATACTTGCCCAGAGTCGGACTCTTGCCCATTATTCCTCTCAGACCCGAGTTGGGAATAATCACCCATAAAAACCTTATTTCTCCATCGTTTTGGGGAAGGCCAGAGCCATTAGTTCGGGAATCTAGAGAGCTTCATCTTCCGAGATGAGAGTTCCTTCTCCAGACGACTCAGAAGAGCCCTCCAGGGCGTTTTCCCATCGGCTATCCCAATTCTCCCCTCCTTTTCTTCTTTATTTCATCAATTTCATGCATGCATAGTTCATTTTTTCTTCTAGTCTAGCATTAGAACACGAAACACACACCCATCCTTAGCACCCCCAGGGGTTAAAAGCCCCAATCCTGTGAGTTCCCCCCATAATAGTTCATGTACATGCGTTTTTTTTATTGAATAGATCTTCTATGCACGAGTTCTAATGGGTTTTCTTCGTGTTTAAATCATCTTGGCAGGTGTTCGAAGGATAGAACGAAGTGAGGCTCCTGTCCCTTGGCCGGATGAGGAGCAGGAAGACAAGAACCCACAACTCTGTCCCTCTGAAGAGAAGGCGACAAGGTCCCTGTCGCGTTCAAGAAGGCGCCAAGCCCGCTGTCGCGTTAAGGACAAAGGAAGGCGACACTCCCTCTGTCGCTTTATCAGGTACTCCTTCTACTTCACCTTTTCTTTTCCAAGGTAGTCAGCCCTCCACGTCTACATCTCTGAGGCGATTACCCTGGTGGCGATCACGGTCAGTTCTTAATCCCTATACTCATAATTTTTAACTCAAAAGGGGATACAAATCCCGTGATTACACCTTTTGGCGATCACGGTGGGACAACTTTTGCCCATCACGCTCGTTCTTCCTTTCCCTGCCGTCCTTGTCACCTAACGGGTGTTGTGTTATCAGTTTTTTGTGTGTTTAGTTCTGCTCTTTTAGGTTTGTTAGTGCTCTGCTGGTCTGAGTGAGAAGGCGACATCCGGCACGTCGCAATCGGCGTAGCGACGCGTGCTACGTCGCGATCAGGAAGGCGACTAGACCATCGTCGCTACCAGGTACGCAGTCTGTCCGTACACCTATTTCCTTTGGTTGAGTTCTGTTGGAGCCTGTGAAGAAAGCGACGGGGTTGCTATCGCTACCAGAAGGCGACGAAGGGCTAGTCGCATCCAGGTCAGTACCTTGGTCTCTTGATCTTTCTTGCAAGCTTGGGTTTATTTTCACATACTCCATTCGAATTTCATCATATCATGCCTTTTCCATGTTCTTAAGAGATTGCCAGTCTTGTATTTTATAGGATTGATTGATTTTTCGTGCATAATTAGGGTTTAATCACTTTCTGTCCACTGCGAGAAGGAAAGCGACAGGCCTTGTGTCGCGATCTTGGTCGCGGCATCATTCTTGTCGCCTTCTTCCTCTGAGGGTGATTAGTCCTAATGCTCGTTGTGTTAGTACTAGGATTAGAATTTTGCATGCACTCCGGTGCACATAGGACTTGCATACATCGCTCCATATTCGTAGCATAGGTTTCCTCCTCAGCGACGTTCGCTCTCTCGGCCACATACTCCTTGTGTCCGACTAGAGCGCGTGCTTGAGGGCCTCCGTAAGTCCCCGCTGACCGTGGATTCCCACACGGCCACCGGGCTGGTTGTACCCGTCGCCACCTAGGATCGAGTCTAGACTCATTTGGCAAGGTAGAGAGAACTTTAGTCATACCCGAAGTTGGAAGCCCTCTCCCATCTAGGAAACCCTTCCTTATTTGGAGAGAACTTGCTAAAAGTCAAAATCACTAAGAGGCAAACCTGAACCAAATAAAAGAAACCATCATCATTGCCAATTGCTTGCTTGGGGTGAGACATTTTTTCTCTTTCCT
This sequence comes from Colocasia esculenta, assembly GCA_014218235.1. Taxonomy (NCBI): domain Eukaryota; kingdom Viridiplantae; phylum Streptophyta; class Magnoliopsida; order Alismatales; family Araceae; genus Colocasia; species Colocasia esculenta. Next base: position 41,526,626 of record CM024759.1, on the reverse strand, counting down.
TGTGTCTGTATAGGATTGTTTGTTTAGGAAACTAAGAGTCTGTCTAGGTCAGGTTGTCTCTCAAGACTGGAAAGGCTTTCTCCGAGTATGGAGTCTTTCTTGAACCCAATCTACAATGGTGAGAATCCCGACACTGCCTTCCATCATCCCCAAGATTACGAGGAGTCCCTACCCCATGATCTTTTTGACGAGGTGGCCCGGCCTTGGGTCGCCACCGTCCATACCTCTGAAGGTCGCCATCGTGACGAGGGAAGCCCGTCTCGGAACACCCACCCTCCTCAGTTAGATGATCAAGCTGCTCAGCTTCTGCGTCTAATTCCACAGCTTGATCAGTCTCAAATTCAAACTCTCATGACGGCTCTCAAAGGAAAGGCCGCCTCCTCACCCTCACCCAGAGCGGGCACATCACGCCCTGCAGCAGCTACCTCCGGCCCCCACGTCTCCATGGGATAAGCCGACAACACCCCCATCCGGCCACGGACTATCCGATTCACGCCCTTCGAGTCTGAGCACTACATTCCCCGTGAGTCGAGGCCCCGGTCTCCACCTCACCAGCCATGTTACTCCCCTCACCGTCCTGAGCCACGCGCCAGGCCCACCTCTCGTGCCTCATCCGTCTACGCTCAGCCATCCGCTGCACCGGACATGATGTCCGAGTGGGCGTCCATCAAGAAGGAGCTCCAAGAGCTCCACAAGCAAGTCGACCCTAGGCAGCACCACGATGTGCACATGCCTAATTTCAACGGCCTGTGGGTCCCCTCTCCGTCCGAGCTGCCAAAGTACCGAAAATACAATGGCTCAGGCAATCCATATATCCACATCAAGGACTTCATCTATGAGTCCGCGCCTTACCAACATGACCGCCGTCTTATGGCATATCTCTTCCGCCGGTCGCTGGACGGGCACGCTCTGAATTGGTTCTATTCCCTGTTACCCGAGGATGCTGAAGACTTCGCTGTGGTGAAGGCTAAGTTCCTCGAGTAATTCCAAGATAGAGTTGGCCCTGAATATTCACTCACAGATCTCATGGCCGAAAAGATGAAGCCTGATGAGGATTTTGCCACATACGCCGATAGGTGGAGACAAATGGCCACTAGAGTTCCGGGGTACCTTCCAGAAGGGGAGAAGGTGAAGATCATCATTGCTAATGCCACACCTGCTTTTAGAAACATTCTGGCGATGAATGACATCGTCACCATGCATCAACTCTACAGTCGGGCCCGGTTCATCCAGACCCAGCTCAAAGACTCCCCGATCCACTCCATGTTCGAACCCCAGAAGCCTAGGTTCCAAAGAAAGCCTCAAGGACCAGTTACAGAGGGCGTTCAGGTGAATGAGCAAGTGAGCGCGTTCAACCCTGCCGGTCAGAGCCAAAACCGCCAACTGTACAATGCCCAGGGTCAGAACCCCACCCAGCCACCCCAGGAGCAGCAACAACGCCAATACAATCAAGTGCCGCCTCCTGATGGTTCTCAGCCAAGGCGTCCCATGGGTCCCAGAAGAACCCACTACCCACTGCTGCCGGAGACCCTCTCCGACATATTCTTGGCCTTGCTCTCTACAGACGCCATTAGGCTCCCTCCTGAGAGACCCCTGAACCCGAGCGTGGATCAGGGGCAGCCTGGTCATACCATCGACCAGTGCTTTACATTCAAGGACCTGGTGTACGACTTGCATGAGCAGCACAGGATAGATTGGACAGCCCTCCGGCAAGTAATCGGAGACATCAAAGAGAGGCAGAGACAGCAGCAGCAGCAAAGGCAGCAGCGCCAGCCACCCCCTCCGCAACAGCAACATCAGCAGCCACTGCAGGATCTCAGGATCGTCCACAACCCCTTACCTAACCATCCACCAGCTCCGAATCCACCACCGCCACAGCAACCTGCCCAGGTAAACCCCATCATCCACCACCCTCCTCCGCAAGCAAACTAGACATACGATGACGAACTGGACGTTCAGCAGATGATGGCCATTAACCAATATCCTATCCAATCCCAAACAACACAACCAGCCTACGCGGCTCCCCAATCATTCCCTCCTATAGTTTCCATGGCCAACGCCATCATACTGCCCGTCAGTTCAGCATCCGTGCCAGCTGCTAGCTCACCCATCATCTTACCCTTCGCTCCACCTGTCTCCATCCCTCTACCCCCTATCATATCCGCTCCCTCACCCATCATCCTACCACCCCCTGGGCCGGACCAACCCTCCGCCGCAACATTATCCTCTGCCAGACAGCCACCCACCAATCCAACCACCCTACAGAGCGGGCGAGTCTTCCGCCGCCCATATCTACCTATCTCCACCACCACCACTTCCACAAACCCCCAACAGGTCCTGCAGCCGCCACAGCAACAGCAAGCTCAACAACAAGATGAGGAGCCTGGAACCCATTACGACATCCTCAAGCACCTGGACCACGTGCCAGCCAAGATCTCCATTCTGGAGCTGATAAAGAAGTCTAAAGAGCACCAGGAAGCCCTGAGGAATTTCCTGCAGAAGGTGGTAGTGAATGAAGACATGATGGCTGACAAGCTACCCAGTGCCCTGGCCATGGTGACTCGCGGGCCGGCAATCACATTTGCAGAGAATGAATTAGCCCCCCCAGAAGCCAGGAGGCTCCCCCTCTGTGTCACCCTAGTCATCAACCATATAGCAGTGAGAGCGGCACTGGTCAATACGGGGGCATCCATAAATGTCTGCCCGCTAAGCACCCTGAGGGCCTGTGAGTTATCAGAAAGTATGTTGAGGCCGACGCCCACCACCATTGCCGCATACGACAATTCTAGAAGATCCTACCACGGCATGGTGACTGTGCAAGCCGAACTGGGACCCCTCGCCATCACAGTGGACTTCTACGTCCTAGATATCGATCCCATGTTCAAGGCAATCCTGGGACGTCCATGGTTAGAGTCACTAGGGGCTGTGCCATCTACCGCACATCAGTGCTTAAAGTTCCCCTTCCAAGGGCGAATTATCAAGGTCAAAAGCATAGCCACCGCCCACTCTATAGATGCTCTCCACGATACCCACCTCCCAGCTGTGTGGCCAGTCATCAAACCCATCATCTCGGTGCTAGACATCAACTACCCCTGGAGCTACACGTTCCAGTCCCAGCGAGAGGTCAACCTAGCCCAGGTCAATGCGGTAAAAAGAAAGGAGCCACTAAGCACAAAGGGGTGGCAAATTATGATGAAGTTGGGGTATGAAGAAGGCAAGGGCCTAGGGGCAGAGCTACAAGGTATAGTCAAACCCATCCCCGACATCGTCATGAAAAGCCGATGGGGCTTAGGATATAGGGAGAAATCCAAACCATGGTCATCCAGCACATCCACTCTCAAGGCCGACCGAGAGCCACTCACATGGACACTCTGGTGTCATTTTGTCAGGGGGCCTACCCAGCCTGGATATAACACCGTGGTAGTCGAGGCAGAACTCTCACAGCACGAGGTGCATGGCCGGAACTTCTCCCGGCACATGGCCCCGTTGCTGACCTATCAAGCCCTGGAAGCCCTCCGTCTGACCAGAAGGAGAAAGGTAGGAGACCCAGAGGCTGAGTGGTACAGATGGTTCGACATAGAAGACATCACCATCGCCTTCAGCCGACTGTTCTGGGAAGAGGAGAGAATCTGGCCGCCAGCTGCGGAAGAATTACTAGATCCACCCGTTGCTATCACATCTAAAAGGCAGCTCATGAGCGATGCCTCAGATATAGGAGAGCCGGACATCCCCTACGAGGAGGGGAACACTGTTGATGAACTCTGGAGAGGCACCTGCCTAGCCATCCACCCATCCCTCCTGGGTTCTCTCCTTCCCAGTCTAGTCCCATCCTCTCCTCCTTTACTGATCCAGCTGACTCCCCAGCTCCTTACGGCGGCGCACAGCCTTCTCACACCCCAGCTCCCACCGGCTGTCCTCTCCGCCCTTCAAGCTGATCCAGGTGACCACGAGGTCACCCTCTCCGGTTGCATGCTCTCCTCCGATCTCCAAAAAAAAAAACGTCCACTTTCAAATGCACGTTGAGGTCGAGGAGCCGGCATACGTCCTGCACTCTGCTGATCAGGGGCACCCCTCGACTAAGGGTCCCCCTCCTACTCCTTCATTAGGAGCCATTCTCTTCGAGGACACCATGTCCTCCCCCAGTCCTGTAGAGTCGTCTAGTTTAGGAGAGTCTAGGGTAGGTGAGTCTAGAGTAGATAGGCCTAGGATAGAGAGTCAAGTTAGCCCGCCGTCCGCCAGTTCCAAGCACCGTCCAAGGAAGCAGCGGGGAAAAGCTATTCCCCAGAGATATCTTCAAGAGCTAGCTCGGCGGTGTCAAACACTACTATTGATAGAGGAATTCACAAAGGAAGCACTGGTGTGTGAAGAGGTGTTTGAGCAAGATGGGGTGTTCATAGATGACGGATTTGGCGTCTACGAAATCATGAATGATGAGGACCCGATCGAGGAAGAGGATAGTGAAGTAGATGACGCTGCCAAGAAATATGCCAGCGGAGTCAGGAGATTTGATGAACCCACAACGGCAGTGGATGAACCTACTAAGGAAGTCAACCTCGGAACAGAAGAAGACCCTAGGATTGTGATTATCTCAGCAAATCTCCCTCCTGATGAAGAAGAGGAATTGGTGCAAATCCTAAGGGAGTACAAGGACTCATTCGCCTGGTCTTATGAGGACATGCCTGGCCTAGACCCCTCTTTAGTGGAGCACCGACTAGTACTGAAAGAAGGGGCAAAGGCAATCAAGCAGAAACTCCGAAGGTTCCACCCACTCACAGCCCTGAAGATGAAGGACGAAGTAGATAAACTCCATAAGGCTAGATTCATCAGGGTAGTGCTTTATCCGAACTGGGTGGCCAATATAGTCCCTGTCATGAAGAAAGACGGCAAAGTCAGAATCTGCATCGACTTTAGGGATTTGAATAAGGCATGTCCAAAGGACGACTTCCCGCTTCCTCATCTTGATGTGCTAATCGAAAATACTGCTGGGTATGAGACCCTCTCGTTCATGGATGGGTACTCAGGCTACAACCAGATCCGTCTCGCTCCTGAAGATCAAGAAAAGACGTCCTTCACCACGCCCTGGGGAACATACTGTTACGTAGTCATGCCATTTGGGCTGAAAAATGCTGGTGCTACCTACCAGAGGGCGATGATGGCCATATTCCACGACATGATCCATGTCTATGTTGAAGTCTATGTGGATGACATCTTGGTGAAGTCAAGGACCAGGAGAGAACACCCTGAGATCTTAGCCAAGGTGCTGCAGAGAGCTAGGGAGTATCAGCTGAAGATGAATCCAAAGAAGTGTGTGTTTGGGGTATCATCAGGTAAGCTGCTAGGCTTCATAGTCAGTAAGTGGGGCATTGAGATCGATCCGAACAAGGCTAAGGCAATAGCAGAGATGCCTCCTCCAAAGAATATCGCACAATTAAGAGGGCTAATCGGGCGTTTGCAATTCATCAGAAGATTTATCTCCCAGCATTCGCAAAGATGCCGCCCATTTTATGATCTCTTGAAAGGAGGGGCAAAATTCGAATGGAATGATAAATGCCAAGCAGCCTTCGATGAGCTGAAGAGTTATCTCATGAATCCCCCAGTCTTACAGCCTCCTGCACCCAGAAAGCCGCTAATCCTATATCTCTCAGTCATTGAGGACTCCCTAGGAGCTGTCCTGGCACAACATGACGAGTCTGGGAAAGAAAGGGCAGCATACTACCTCTCTAGGCTCTTCAACCCCGCTGAATCCAAGCTCACTACCGCGGACAAAACTTGTGCCGCACTCGTGTGGGTAGTCCAAAAGCTCAAGCACTACTTCTTAGCCCACGAGGTCAAGCTGATCTCAAGGATGGATCCACTCTGTTATCTTCTTGAAAAGCCCGTCCTTTCTGATTGGCTGGCACGCTGGCAAAGTTTCCTCTCCTAGTTTGATATATCCTTTGTGGTCCAAAAGGCCGTTAAGGGATATGCCATCGCCGAGCACCTAGCCCATCTCCCACTCCCTCACAGCGACTCCCTCCGAGAAGGGTTCCCCGATGAGGAACTCTCAGTCATAATCAAAGACCCCTTCTGGTCCCTTCATTTCGATGGTGCACTCAACTCTCAGGGACGGGGCATTGGAGCCGTGCTGCTTGCCCCGGAAGGTATCACCATCCCCTTTGCATATCAACTCACCTTCCCCGCTACCAACAATATGTCAGAGTATGAGGCTCTCCTTGCTGGTCTGAAGCATGCTTATCTGCTGGGGGCATCACACCTCAGAATTATAGGAGACTCTCAGCTCGTCCTGCGGCAGGTGCTCTCAACTTACCGCACTCGTGACCCAAAGCTTAAGCCATATCAAGACCTGGTCACGTTGCTGGCAAGGCAGTTCCGTAAGCTTGTCTATATCCACACTCCCCGTTCTCAAAATATCCTGGCTGACGCGCTGGCGTCGCTAGCCTCATCTCTATCCTTCCCTCTGAGCCGCCGAACTGAGACAATCATCGTCCAGCGTCTCAACATTCCATCTACCCAGGATCCTTAGTTTAGCGACCATAGGGCAACCTTAGAAGAGAAGGGTAGGAGAAGAGGAGCACAGCAAGTCATGTTAACTGAGCTCGAGGAGATCTTGAATGAAGAAGAATTGCCATGGTATTTTGAGATAGAGCAATACTGCAGGGATGGAACATATCCTGATGGGGCAAGTGCAGAAGACCGTAGGGCCATCAGAAGAGCCGCCTTAAGGTACACAGTTGTCGGAGAAGTTCTGTACAGGCGAGCCCTTAATGGAGTCCTTTTAAGGTGCCTTACCGATGACGAAGCTTGGAAGGTGGTGGAAGGGGCCCATGCTAGCGAATGCGGAGGGTACATCAACAGTCAGATGCTAGCAAAGAAGATCATTAGCAGGGCTATTACTGGCCAACCCTAGAAGAAGACTGTACCATCTACGTCCGTAGGTGTGTCAAGTGTCAACTCCATGCCGATAAGATCCATGCCCCTTCCTCCTCACTACACCCACTCTCCACACCATGGCCATTCTCCATGTGGGCTTTCGACATTGTCGGACCTCTTGGTGACTCTAATGCTCAAACCAAACAGGAATCATTCATCTTAACAACAACTGAGTATTACACCAAGTGGGCGGAAGCTGAAGCCTTCACAGAAATCAAAGCATCCACGGTGTGCCGCTTCATCATGAGAAACATCATCTCGCGGTTCGGAGTGCCAAGCAGCATCGTCACGGACAATGGGCCGCAATTCATCGCGCAGGAGCTCCAGGACCTCTGTAAGAAATACAACATCACGCTGCATCATTCATCGCCGTATTACCCACAAGGCAATGGCCAAGCTGAAGCAACGAACAAAACCCTTCTTAAAATCTTAAAGAAAACCTGTGAGTCGCATAAATTCGTCGATTGGCCAGAAAAGCTAATAGAGGCTCTATGGGCCTACCGCACCTCCGTCCGCACTCCCACGGGACAAACCCCGTACTCTCTCACCTACGGGATGGAGGCGGTAGTTCCATATGAGATCCTAATTCCTTCACTAAGAGTCCAACTAGACAAGGAACTTAATCTTGATGAGCGTCGAGAAGCGTTACTAGTCCAATTGGAACTCTTAGATGAAAGGCGGCTTATGGCAGCCGACCATGTGCTTTCCTACCAAAGGCGAATCTCAAGGTCTTTTCAAAAGAAGGTAATTGAACGAAAATTCCAGAAGGGTGATATGGTCTTGAAACGCATCTTTATCAAGCTCGGAGGTCCTAGGTCCAAATTACAACCTAATTGGGAGGGTCCGTACGTTGTGAGGGAGGTCTACCCTGGAAACGCATATCGCTTAATTTATGCTGAGGGCGTCGAGTTATCACATCCGTGGAACGGGTTGTACCTCAAACGTTTCTATCCTTAGGCCTATAGGTGTGAGGCCACGACACCTAGATCGGGGAGTAGCCCCATGTTGGGAGTCTAAAATACCTCTCTAATCGCCAAGGGCTGCTCTAAGTTAGGATTAACACACACGCACACGGCAAGCCCGGATAACTACACTCGGTAGGTGCTGCAATTATGCGGGCCCTGCTCTAGCGATGCGTAGGTCATTCTCTCCTAATCGGTCGAAGTGTAAGGGCAAAAGGGATCGTAAGGGTGAGGTCGTCAACCTGCAGCATATCCCGACGAGAAGAAGTCTCAAACAGGGACGGTCAAAATAACAAAAGGGCAAAGAAGCAAAGAAATGAAAAGAAAAGAAAATCCATAATACAATAGGGGCATGGCAAAGAGTGGCAAAGTCCCCGCGGGACACTAATGAGCCCGGTCGTACGCATGCCCCAAAGCAAAGCAAGTCCATGATAAAAGACCATAAAGTCCCTCCACAACAGACCCAATCTCCGAATGGTATGCTGTAGGAAGTAGCCGAACCCAACGTCCTCATAACCACACAAGACTTTCCTTAAATAATCTTCCGTTTCTCCCTATAAGGCTGATTCACCTCTAGGGTGGGGCCAAATTAATCACAGCATCAACCAAGGGCAAGTTTTCCGAGGCATTGTCACACCTATGCACGTCCTAACTTAGAAAGCCCTGTGGCGAGAACCAGAGGTGATCAAGATTCCTAACCAGCGGCTCGAATCGGTTCAAGTGTTGTGGCCCGAAGATGCGAGTACCTTCCATCTCGCGTGTCTTATTTTAGGCGCTAACAAAAAATCGCAAAAAAAATCAAATATTTCCAAAAACCCCAAAAAATCAAATATTTACAAAAACCCCAAAAAATCAAATATTTCCAAAAACCCCAAAAAAATCAAATATTTCCAAAACTCCAAAAAAATCAAATATTTCCAAAACCCCTAAAAAATCAGATATTTCCAAAACTAAAAAAAAATCAGATATTTTCAAAACTCCAAAAAAAAATCAAATACTTTCAAAACTTCAAAAAAAAAAAAATCAATCAAATAGTTCCAAAACCTTAAAAATCAAATATTCCAAAAATCTCAAAAAAATGTTGAATCGTTCCAAGCCGATTTACATGCATTTCCTTTGTTTATTCGCATCTTTTGCCTATTTAATAAGGCTTAGCCCCTTGACAAATTATCAAGGTCACTCACTCGTTTTTTTTTTAAGGCAAGGGGCTAAGCCTGAGAACAGATCTAACTTGTTTTGTGGTTGTCTAAGTGTGCAGGACGGAAAAGAAAGCGGCACTCACATCTCACTCGTCGCTCTCACTCAGATACAAACCATAAAAGCAAAAGAGTTCCATTCCATTCCATTCTATTCATATCATGGACAAAAGAAAGGAGCAAAAAAAGTACAAGCCCTCAGCCGCTCTCCCCTGTACCCTCAGGCGGGCGGGGAGATGGGGGGGCCATTACTCTCGGCCCTGTCTCACTCCCCTCGGGCGCCCTCTCGCGCCGTCGCCGCTCCTCCTCCTCGTTCCTCCGCCGACCGGAGGAACCCGTCAGATAATGCCCAGCGGACCCGCTCGGGATACCGCTCCTGCTGGTCACTGAACGGCTACGTCCGACCAGGGCTAGGGCTCTCTCTAGCCCCCTCATCTCGGATCGCAGCATGTCGCTGCAATGCCTCTCCTCCACCAGCTGCGTGCAAAGGTCCCCAGCCTCGGCGCGCAGTCGCACCGCCTCCTCCGCGTCCTGCTGCCAGCGCACCGTCGCCTCCGCCTCCTGGCGCCACCGTGTCGCCTCTGCTGCCTCGGGGCGTAGGCGTAGCTCCGCCATCTCCGCCTCCAGCGCGGTCGTCCGCGCCAGGGCGGTCCTCAGCTCCTGCTCCTGCAATGCCAAACATCGTGTCAAATTTCACCAAAAGGACAAAACTCAAGGGGCATCTAGAGTAAGAAACCTACCCGCTCCCACAGCTGGCCGAGGGCATCCTCCGCTCGAGCCGTCGCCGCCGCTAGCTGGCCCTCCAAGACGGAGCGGCCAGGATCCTCCCGAGAGGAAGAGGCACCGCCCACCATCTGCTGGGCCCTCTCCAACTCCCCCCTCTGCAAAAGAAACACCACAGGGTCAGTCAACCAAAATTAGAAGGGAAGGGTGCAAAGTAAAAACTCACCAGCTGGTCCACCACCGCCTGGAGGTCGTCACGCTGCTGGATGGTGGAGTGGAGGATGCCCTCAAGCGAGGTGATTCGCCCCTCAGGGTCAAGCTGCAAACACAAGTCAAGTCAGTCGCACAATCAAATCAGGAATCCAGAAGAAGACTGAAAGCAGTAAAGACTCACCGGTCGTCGGGACCCCTTGTACACCTGGGCCCCGTACTTCTGGGTGTATGCCCGGAAGTAGTCCTCATCGCTGGTGGCCTCGGAGACCACCTCCGTCCCTCGTCGCTCCCAGTCGTCCAGCTGCTCCCGGACCCAGACCGTCCAGTCTGTGACCTGCTGGATCCCACGGAAGCTCCGGCCTGGCCTCTCCCAAGATCGTTGTCGGGACGGGAACTCCACCACCGCCTGGTGGAATCCCAGAGTACGCGCCACCAGCCGGTGATGGAGCAGAACCACCGTGTTGAAGCAATGCAGCCAAATGTCCCTACCGAAGTAGGGACGGCCTCGCTCCACCCACGGCTGGGCGGCGTCACTCTCCCCGACATAGGGGGTCCACTGTACCTGCACACCCAAAAGCCAAAACTACGTCAGTCAACCGTCAAATAGGAAAAGTAAAGAGGGCAAGGTTAGAAGCACTTATGTGACGGACCGGGGTATTTATGCCCATTAAGGCTCCATATCCAGATCCGCCTCCCGCGAACGCACCGAAGTGTCGCAAGGGATATCTCACACACGAGTCCAGTAAGAGTACAAAAAGACAAACCACAAGAATATAAGACACAAGAAAGTACATGTGCTCATATCTGTTCACAAATTTGTACAACTATCCCATTACATTAAAACATGTCCAATTAAAAAGAGTACAACTACCTGGGGCATACCCCGAGGGAGCACAAGCTCACACAAGCCTAACTACTAAACTGCTGCTGGTGGTACAAGTCTGACGCAACGCTACTGCAAGCCAAACACACGGCAAGCCCTGAAAAGAACTGTAGGGGAGTGAGCCTCAACAAGTCACTGGCTCAGTAGGGGCTACCCAAAACAACACTGTAACCACAGACACCTCGACCCCAATGGGTCTCACTGGCAACAACAATAGCCAAACCATTTCATGCTCACATCATTACAATAAATAACAATTTAACATGCTCATGATAATAAACATAAAGTCCTCAGAAGAAAAGTAGGACTACAGGACTAACATAATATCATTAGTCAGCCCAACAACCAAAGTGCCTAAACCGCAGTCTCACTGGCACACTACTACAACAACGGGTTGCCTAAACTATAAGCCACACAGGCAAGTCACTGCCCAGGCTACAAGCTTCACAGGCGAACCTCAAACACTTGAGTAATAGGACTGCTAACAAAGAGCTGGTCCTTTATACTCCAAACCACACTACAGCGGAAACTACACACAAAGTAACGGAACTGGCTACCACGAAGCTAATCCATAACACACTAAAGTTATAATTGGAATCATATCCAAGAAGAGTAAAACTCAAACTGTGGAAGGTCTCACACGGCCTCCACTGAACATAGCTCAACTAAACCACAATATGCCTAGGCCATAAGCCTCATCGGCAAATTACCCACAAAGGTAACATAATTAATAATCACAAACTAATCCACAATAAATTATAAACAAAGATCTACTTAAAATAGTTAGGATACAACAAGTGGCAGGTCAAACCACAAGACCTCCACAACACACAAGTACCCGGAAAGATTGGTACACAATGTACCACCACAAAACTACAAAGTAACCCATAAAGGGAAACAAGTACCTGCTACTCTGAGGTACCACAACACAAACACTCGAACAAGGGTACAAGTAGGTGATAAACACCACACTGAACCAAGATTATATTGTGCCCTCACTTAGACACAACATTACAAGTGAAACCTTAATCGACGAGTCACACAAACCACAACTGAGTCACAACTGTGCCAACACCAGGGCACACCTCGAACTGGTCAAACCTCGACCACGAGTCACAAACTCATAAACCACAGTCACTGGCAGAGCATGAGTTAGAAAGAACGACGCCACCACACGGGAACGGACTACTGGCTGATCAGGCCAATATCCAACCCGGACAACACAACACGAGAACTACCTCTCAGTCTCGCAGTCACGGACGAAAGGTCCAACTGCCGCTCCACTAGGAAGAAGTCAAACAACTGTGGAGACCAACCAACACCACACCTGCAGACACACAACTGCAGGCCCATGCCTGGCACCTCTAGAGTCTCTGGCCGGAGCACTCTAAAGTGAGGCACTGGAAAACAGGACTAGCTGGGGACCAGTGTCGACTACTGGTGTCCGTACCCCCAACTACGAGCGCGCTACAAGCGACTACACACCCACAACACAAGCCGCTGCCCTACTGCCGTCTTTCCCTCAGCCGGACGTACAACTCAAGCACAAGAGTGAGGGTGTCCAGGAAGACGACACAGACCTCAACGGTACCACACTGTACCGGGACAAAACCCCGAGCACAACAAACACACGTGCCTGGCTCACAAAGAACCTGGGGTACCCGACTAGAGAGGCATTCCGGAATAGGCGCCGGACCACCACACTCGGCTAGTACAAACCACGATACTTACACAAATAACCTTTTCTTATAATTCACAATATACAAGTGTTAGGATTAGCTTAACATCGGTCACCGTGTGACCCCAAAGCTATCCCACACCAACACATAACTGAACCACAAGCTTGCCTATTATTGGTCATCTCATGACCCTCGTGGCAACACACACCACTAAACACATGAATCAATATAATATTATTCGAAAGACAACAACAAACCAGGGCTAGGTCGGTATGGACCTTCATTGCCCAAACACCACAAAGTCATGGCTAGGCTCACACAAGAACCTCACTGCTCAGTTACTACGATAAATTCACCAGAATTATATTACAACAGAGTGTGTAGCACACACACACTCAAACCATGTAAGCAACACGTGTATATTACACCCTAGTTGGTGTACCACACGTCTATCACGTAAACCACATGTCCAACACATGGACAACGCACTCCAAGAGTGCCACGAGTGCCAACGCACCACACATACCACGGAAAGCGATTACGTACATCACATATCATTTACGTAAAACATGCCCATTACATGAGCAGTATGCTCTAAGAGCATAACAAGTGCACTGGCTCATACCGGTCATCGCCATGCACACACACAATCACACAATATTCATAAGAAAACTACGTAAACAACACTGCATGAACACATGCACAGGTTGGCGGCAACATCGACTGCCGCTTGAAAGAAGTAAACGGCAAGCGATCTAGCCGTTTATCTCTTGGCTGATGAACCTGGCGTCAACCAATGTTGACGCCAAGATCTTCAACCCCAGACCCTGCAGAAACCCTAATCGATCCCACATGCATTCCTGACCCCGAAATCATTAAGAAAATAAGAGGAAACAGTTCCTCTAACTCCCATGCATTATAATTAAACTAAAACAACATGCTTTACTACATAAAATCATCAAACCATCCATTAACCCCGCATGGTGCAACTTAATCCGAAAATACAATAAAAATGCGGGTTCAAGTGATTACGTTGTGTTTTAATGTTTCTAACAAGCTAACAGGGCTCGACCCCTACCTCAGAAACGCAATTAAACTCCCGAAGAACCTCGAATCACGCCGAAACCCGAGAAACGTCCCACGAACACCGCGCTCCAATCCGTCATTCCCCGCCCGATCTGTCGCTACCACGCGCACCACGGCCTTCCCACGAGCTCCCGCCGACCGTCAGAACTCGCGAAGAAGCTCAAGGGTGAAGGTGGGGGAAGAGGAAGGGAGAGAGAGGGGAAAGAACAGAGCTCGGGTCTGCCATAAAAACACAGGCATGCCAGGTTAACGTCAACCCTTTGGCCGTTTAACCAGACCGCCACAACTAGACGTCCACAAAGCCTGACGCCAAGTTCAACAGTCAACGTCCTCATCGATGGACGTTAACACCATGTTAACGGCTCACCACTGCCGTCAACACACAATCGACGTCACCACCTGGACGCCGACACACTGTGTCCAGCAAGCTGAACACCAACACGGACCCAAACCAAACCCGGTAAGGATCTAGCAAGAAACACACAACACTAATGGGCCTCACATTGGCCACCAAACCCGCTAAACATGGATCCACGAGGATCCGAAAAACGTGCGACGTTACAACTTACATGTCCAAAAGGAGTGGTGTCCAGCACGTCGTGAATCATGGTCACCTGGCGCCGCAGGGACCGCTCATCTCAGCAAAACCGCCAGCGCTGTAAGAGCGGTACAGCGCCGCGTCGCCTCGCCACCCCTCGGCCTAGGGAGGGGAGGTGGTAGTAAGCCCACACCTACGAGAGCAACACAAGTCAGTACCACAGTCAATAAACAAGCAGGAAAAGCAACAAAGGGCAAGGGTAGAAACGTACCTGTAGAAGTGGGAAGAAGCCCGCGACACCCGTTACCCTGCTAGAGGTGCCCAGACTGTCGAAGAGGTGGGCCAGGAGGGCCGCACCCCACGCGTAGTTGCCCACGCTGGACAGATCCTCCAGCAAGGGCAAGCAACGGCAGCCCACCGGGTCCCCTCTGGTCCCCAGGATCAGCTTCCCGATCACCAGCATCAGGAATCGCCGCAGGTCCCTGTCCGCTGCCTCTCCCTCCTCCTCCGCCATCACCGCTCTAGCACCCTCGGTCATCCGGTCCATATGCTCCGCCAGTCCCTCTCCTGTCTTGCGCCGCGCACTCGCCACACCCAGGCTCGCCTGCAGCGCCGTCCGCTGCACTAGCGAGGACCTCTCTCCCCTCACCTCCAGTCCCAGTAGCCTCTCCACCGGCTCCTGATAGCTGGTATAGGTGGTCCCCGTCACCGCCTAGCCATCCACGCGCAGGCCGGTGATCCGCACTACGTCTTCCAACGTAGGGACCATGTGTCCCCACGGGAAGAGGAAGGCGTGGCACTCTGGGTCCCACCTCTCCTTCAGTGCCTGGATGAGTGCCACATCCGGCGCCAACTCCTCCAATCTCAAGAACGGCCCGAAGCCCATCCCCTCCAGTCGGCGTACCTGGAAGTCCGGGAGGCCGTCATAGATCGCCCGGATCACTGCCCATCCGAGCCGGGACCGCAACTCAGTCTGCAAGGCAAACACCAGAAGGGGTCAGAAATCAAGAAAAAGGCCAAAACACTCTCTGCCCTGCTAAAGCGACAAGGGACCTGTTGCCTTCTGAAGACGACAGACCCCCTGTCGCTTTAAGACCCTCATTGCGACAGGCCCCCTGTCGCCTTCTTTAAGGCGACATGGGGGGCTGTCGCCTTCTGCCTGGTAATGCGACAGGGGGTCTGTCGCATTACCAGGGCCGAACCGAGACGGAATTTCCTCCGTTTTTCGGCCGTTTCCTCGGGCAAACCGCCCTACAATCGGGTGCTCCGCACCCCCCACATCCCACATTCAAGGTATAGGATTCGGAGACCTACCTTCTTGGGCCCGACCGGCTCGTCCTCGTCGCCCGGCATCACCACGGGCTCCTCCTCCATCGGCACGGCCAGAGGGACCTCCGGGGCCGCCGTAGAGGTCCCCTCACCCAGTTGCCGACGCCGGATTCATTTCTTGCGTCGCCGGCCACCGCCCTCACCGCCTTGGCCTCCTTCTCCGCCACCCTCCATCACACCGTCGAGAAAGAGAGAGAGAGATAGGAGAGAGAGAGGGATGAGAGAAAGGGGAGAGAGGAAGGAGATGAGAGAGAGAAAGGGAAGGCTCGCCGGAGAAAGGGAGGCCGGGAAGAAGGGGAAATCCTCGGAATCGTCGGAGCATGCCAAAGAAGGGAAGGAGAGGGAAGAAGAGAAAGGGCGCCCGGCCTTAAGTTCAAATCGCCTCGGGTCCTGTAAACGCGACAATGTCCCTGTCGCCTTCTAAATGAAGGTCGCGACGGGGGGGCTGTCGCCTTTACTTTAGTGGTGGCGACATGGTGTACGTCGCCTTCTGGATGGCAACACCCCCTATGTCGCCTTATCAGGTCTGTGCACCAACATCTAAAAGGCTCAATGTTCATTGCAATAATTCCATGATCACACCAAATAAGAAGCTGTGAAAAATCAAAAATCAACATGTTCCCCTTACATCAAGCATCAAATCCACCAAGTCCCATCAAAACATCGAAAGTACGGTCAAGTCACTCTCCATAACTCACGGTTCCCTCAGTGGCCGGATCTTCTCGTGCTCCAGGAGGTACGCCTGGTACGTCTCCCGGTCCTCGTCAAGTCTCGGCGGGAGTGCATGGGTAGCGCACGCCCTCCACAAGGCCAGCGCACTCCGCATGGCCTGCTCATCCTCCGGGTTCCCCAAGCGTCGCTTCTTCACAGGAGGTAGGTGCGATAATGGAAGTACTCTCGTCCTTGGCTTCCCGATCTGTAGGTAGCACCGCTGCGGGTTGTAGAGCACGGTCGCCATGTTCCCGATGAGTTGCAAATCCAAGCCACGTCCGAGTGGTAGTCGGATCTCCGCTCCACGAAGTGCCGCTATGCCCAAAGCGAAGTGCTCCACTGGTAGGGTGCTGAAGTAAAGGCGTCACGCACTCCTCGTCTTCTTGTCGGCCGTCCTGCATAAAACTTTGTCCGAAAATTTGGCCGCGCCGCCAATGAAGTTCAAAGGATGGCACCCGAAGATCCTACTGTCGGTGGTGGGGTTGTCTACCGGTTTAAACTTTATCCTCACACCCAACCAACACTCCAATAGGATCATAGAGCCGTAAAGGAAACCTCCCGTGGAAGCCGAGGTGAGACCCGAGTAAAGGTACGCCAAGACGGCGTGAGAGAGTGAAAGTCCTCGCCATGCCCCACTAATCGCACTAAGGCTAGCATAGTCTATGAGGTGATCCCCGGACGGGAAGAGCACCACCCCACATAAGCATATGGCCACGGCCTTTGCGATTTCCCGGTGGTCCACACTCTTATCCTTGCACTTGGATATGACCCACTTAGACAATGGTACTAGATGGATGAATTGTGGGCTAATTATGGTGTAGACATCCCCTGGGTCAGTCATGAACTCTCCAAGGATAAGCTTTGGGTTAATGGGCTCAATCATATAGCTTATATTTTGCTCATCCCCCGGTTTTGTCTTGGGAAGAGCAAGGAAGGCTTTGACCTCCTCTAGAAGGACGGTCGCCTCAAATTTAGGGAAGATGAAGGTATGGGTTTGTGGGTGCCATAGTTCTATAAGGGCTGTAAGACTATGTCAATCAAAGGAAATCTTGTGGTAGTTGTGAGCCGCTATCAAAACCCCACCCAAACCCCACTCTCTCAAGAACCTAATGACATACATGGGTAAGGACTTGATCATTGAGGTGATCCAGGTGAGCTTAGAATAGCGGCGGGATCCCGGGAAAAGCTAGAGAAGAAAAAGGCAAAAGTGAGGGTAAGAAGAAGAGGAAGAATAGAAATTCGGTGAGCAAATTCGGAGTTAAAATCATTGGAAATTCAAAACATCACAAACTCACCTCCCTCACTTCCTCGCTCCGGCTCAGATGATTGGGGACGTCCGTCACCCTCAGGAGCACCTCATACGCCGTCCGAGCACGCTTCGGACCTTCATAAGCCATCTTCCCATCCATGGAAGCAAGATGAGCTCTCCTCATAGCCATAGAAGCTTGCAAAGCTTGAAGAAAGGAAGAGAGAAGAGAGAGCTCCGAATTTGGCCTCTCATCCCCTTTATTTATAGAGCCTTAGCACTCCTAATCCTGCTAGAAAGAGGAAGGGGAGACCCATTGGGAGTAGGACTTTGAGTAAAAGACAATAGGAGTCCAAATAAGAGTCAAAACCAAATCATATGCTGAAAGCTTTTGAGCTCGGGCTGAGGAAACTGTGAACGCGACATATCGACCTGTCGCCTTCAAGGTGGCGACAGGCCTTGTGTCGCCTTCTTCAGTTAAGCATCGCGACAAGCCCTATGTCGCCTTCTGACCAGTCTGTGCTGTCATGCTTATTTCTTTGTGACTGTTCAAGATGTTTGCATATATGCTTTGATATCATTGTCTAGTTTATTGCCTTGATTATTGAAAATCCATAAAAATCCAGAAAATCTAGAAAATAAAAAAAAGGGTGTCCGTCAGGTAAGTCAGGTAGGTATCTCTAACCTTAATCCCTTCGCATTACTATATGGTATCTACGCTATTATATCAGCTCAAGGACCGGCTGGTTCCCAGTGTGTTTCAGGATCTGAGTTCCCCTCCATCAAAAACGAGGATGATCTAGATGCACGCTGCTAATCGCTGGATAGGCCGTTGGGTGATATGACTCGGGAACGATGGATTCTATCGCACGTCGGGGATGCGAAGTGTCTTGACCCTTGCTCATATTGTCTAGCAATATTATCCTTGAATATTTGTTATTTTCTCCCTTTCTTTGCATTCGTTTTTATGATTTCTTTCTTTTTTTTAACCCAGCATGCATCATGTAGGTATTTTGAGCTTCATGAATCATGATTTGTCAAAGTCAGCTTCCCAATGATGTCCCAACACAGATTCTCATCTTCCAGACAAGAATTCCATTCCAAATTTGAAAGTTTTCCTCGAGCTTGCTGCTCGGTTCAGTCTGCCAATGATGGTTCCTATGCAGGATTCCTCTCATCCCCATTCGCTATGACAGTCATCCCTTTATCCCCGATCCTCTCATTAGTCGTGACCCGCTCGAAGGCCAGAGTCCAATCGACCCGCCGGGCAGCACCTATCCCCTAATGAACGAAACCTGCACGCTAAATATAGCCAGGGTACCTCTTGAATCAGGAGGTTGATCATTCTTTTCTTTTGACTTTTATTCGTCCCTAGCAGGAACCATCCTTGCGTTCTGCTCCTAGCCATGATCGAGGTTAGCCGGATGATTCTCACTGCTTGTTCGTCCAGAATGGGTGTCTCTTTACCTTGATGCCCGCTTTTCAGCTCATTCCGCTTCATTCCTCTACATCGCCGTTTCACGCCATTTTCACTCCATTTCCGCTCCACTCCCTTGCAAAGCAAGCACCAAGGAGGGGCAATTTGTAGACACCCATTTCTGACCCATAAGTCGAGCAAAATCCCTTGTCGTATCATTGACGCCCCACGTTGGTTCATCATCGTCAAGCTGGCTTTCTCCGATCATGACATCATTCCCATTAGTTCATCGCCCTGGAGGACTCTTCCTGGTCAAATCAATCTCTCTTGCTATAGCTCTCTGAGTATAGAAGTCCGATGTTTCGTCCTGAAGGCTGTGCATAGTTGTTTGGATGACCAAATGCAGAAAAGACCAGAAGGCGACAGGCCCTAGGTCGTCTTCCTGAAAACGACAGCCCCTATGTCGCTACCATAATTCCACATTTTTAATCCTCAGAAAATCGAAAATGACTTGAAATACCTTTCCATATGAGGAAGGCGACATGTCGAGGTGTCGCATTCAGAAGGCGACACTCTGGCCGTCGCATTCTGGGCCTTAAACAGAAAACTCAATCTGAGGCTAATTTGGACCCATGCTATTGATGGTAATTGCTTCTTTTGGACGTCCAAATCAAGTCCAAATCCTGTCAAAATCGGAGGAGGCCTTCCTAATATGATCCTTTCCGAGTTCCAATGGCCCTGGCACAACCATACTTGCCCAGAGTCGGACTCTTGCCCATTATTCCTCTCAGACCCGAGTTGGGAATAATCACCCATAAAAACCTTATTTCTCCATCGTTTTGGGGAAGGCCGGAGCCATTAGTTCGGGAATCCAGAGAGCTTCATCTTCCGAGAAGAGAGTTCCTTCTCCAGATGACTCAGAAGAGCCCTCCAGGGCGTTTTCCCATCGGCTATCCCAATTCTCCCCTCCTTTTCTTCTTTATTTCATCAATTTCATGCATGCATAGTTCGTTTTTTCTTCTAGTCTAGCATTAGAACACGAAACACACACCCATCCTTAGCACCCCCAGGGGTTAAAAGCCCCAATCCTGTGAGTTCCCCCCATAATAGTTCATGTACATGCGTTTTTTTTATTGAATAGATCTTCTATGCACGAGTTCTAATGGGTTTTCTTCGTGTTTAAATCATCTTGGCAGGTGTTCGAAGGATAGAACGAAGTGAGGCTCCTGTCCCTTGGCCGGCTGAGGAACAGGAAGACAAGAACCCACAACTCTGTCCCTCTGAAGAGAAGGCGACAAGGTCCCTGTCGCATTCAAGAAGGCGCCAAGCCCGCTGTCGCGTTAAGGACAAAGGAAGGCGACACTCCCTCTGTCGCTTTATCAGGTACTCCTTCTACTTCACCTTTTCTTTTCCAAGGTAGTCAGCCCTCCACGTCTACATCTCTGAGGCGATTACCCTGGTGGCGATCACGGTCAGTTCTTAATCCCTATACTCATAATTTTTAGCTCAAAAGGGGATACAAATCCCGTGATTACACTACCTACGCATGGTACTATAGCCATAAATAAATAAACTATTTCAGAATATATGCATGGTACAACTTTTAATAAATAAATAAACAATAATTCACGTACACGTGTACAAGCAAGAGAAGGGCACGCCACACACGAGTCATATGAATTGGTTCGCGACACCAGCCACTGACCTGGACAAACCACACAAGACTACCTCTCAGTCTCACAACCACAGACGAAAGGTCCAGCTGCCGCTCCAGTTCACCAGGTCAAGAACTGTGGAGACCAACCAACACTACTTCTGCAAACCACAGGGTTGCAGGCCCATGCCTAGCACCTTTAGGAACTCCGGCCCGAGCTCCCCAAAGTGAAGCACTGGAAAACAGGACAAGCTAGGGACCAGTACGACTACTGGTGTCCGTCCCCCAACCACGAGCGTGCTACAAGTGACCGCACACCCACAAACACATGTCGCTGCCCATTGCCGTCTTTCCCTTCGCCGAATGTAGAACTCAAACTCAAGAGTGAGGGTGTCCAGGAAGACGACACAAACCCTGGTGGTACACACCGTACCGGGACAAACCGTGAGCACCATGTGCTTGGCTAATGATGAACCTGGGGTGTAACGCCCCTCTTGGACCCAGTACAGTTGTTCCAACTCACATTGGATCCACTAGAGGTATTATAGTGGAAAATATCCAACAATATTTGGTTCAGATTGAGATATACATAAATGACAATTTAAATTCCAACAAGTTGCAATGGAATATGAAACTAAAATTTTCAATCAACATTGTATCCAAATACCAAGTCTAAAGCATAAAAGAAGAGTTACATTAGTCCAAAGTTAAAACAGTTCATAAGTCCAAATGACATAATGCTCAAAGTACAACTTATTCTCACATACATAGTCTCTCGCAACACACACACAAAGAAAAGAACTAGGCCTCCACGTCCTCATGCTCCGAGTCAGAGTGTACTAACTCCTGAGTATCCTAAGTCTCTCTTGAAATGTTGATCAAGTGTGAGTCTACTAGACCCAACAAGCAACAAGGAAAGACAGTTCAAGATTTATCATATACTAAATTTTAAGACATGATAGCATATTTCCTTTCTTATCCTTGATACCATATAAGTCTTCCTATCAACATGCTCTAATTCATTTGGCAATCACTTTTTACATGGCATGGTTATTTATCATGAAGAATAAGACAATTTCGTATAACATGTGGCTTACATCTCATAACAAAACAAATGATTTAAACATTTTCATGTGGCATGGCATATAGTCAAAGTCTTATAATATGTGTTTAATGTCATGTAGCATGTAATCAATTTCAAGTAGCATGTAATCCATATCATGTAGCATGTAGTTCATATCTTGTAGCATGTAGTCAATTATCATATAGCATGTAGTCAATTAACATGTAGCATGTAGTTATATTTGCCAAGACATAGCCCCACTATTAATAGAGATCATGTAGAGAAAACATTTACTTATCACCTAGGCAAAACTGTGATGAAGCCTTGGTTATTGCGCAATACTGGGGAAAGTCCTTCCCACCTTAACTAGTAGAATATGTCTACCTTCAAGATTTCAATCCGTTGCCCACGGATTCATGTAGTCAATTCATGTAGGTGAACCATTACCATAGGGGCATTCCATGGTGTAGTTCCATGTAGGTATATCTATAATAGAAATGTCTTATTGGCCATATTATTTCAGAAATATAATATACACATTTTCATGTAATTATGAAATTACTTCATGCAATTCATAAATTCATGCATAACTAGCTAACTATAATGCAAGATTACATAATACACTTTCTCTCGTCTGAAGTTATTATTCTACTGTACCAATAACCTAACATGACACTACCTTTACTGATTTCATCATGGTTTATCATTCATGCTCTTTTCTCCATTAATTGATTTCTATGCACATTCTTTCCATTCAGAAAATCATAACAGTGTGTACAGTGCTCTGAAAATTCCAAAATTTAGGCATAAATTCTAATTATAGTCATGCTCCACACATATAAATTTTCATAATTTTATGAGTTCTGTATCATTTCTCATGATTAATTCTCATAAACTTGAACTATTTAGCATGGTACAACAGTGAAAGGATCATGCAATTACTGTGAAAAAATTGAGCACAATGGGTCCATAATTCATCTAACAGCAGTACAAATCCCAATTAAAACATCACAACATGGATCAAGCTTGTACTAATTCATTTTCTATTTGCTTGATCAAAGAAAATTCTTTAAAATATCCATACAAAATTCATATATCGTTGCCATGATTTCCTGTTGCAGAACAACAAAGATTTTACATAACAGAACCTAACCGAAAACCCTACACATGCATAGTTTATAGAATATATAGAATCAGAATTTTGCAGAAAGCAGCACTGATGAACTTAACGGCCAGGTATGATGTCGCTTACACAGGTTAACGTCAACAAACCATGTCGTTAATATCAGTTGACGGCGGCACATAGCGCCGTTAATATATAGTATGCATCCAAAAACTTGACGTTTACATGAAATAAACGGCGGTCGATGTTGACGTTTAGTTCATCCCACCAGAAAACTCAGAAAACCCCACATGAAATAACAAAACTTTAACCCCAACATACATTTTATTTCATGGTTTTAAAAATCCATAAAAATGATAAACTTATAGAATATAGTATCCTAAACCGTTTCCCCATGCTACTTGCCTCTAACCCTCCTTCTGGAGTCACGGGAAAAGATTTAAAGACGCCTGCCTTGGTCACAAGGCAGCCCTCTTCCACCGTCTTCAAACGCTTGATCTCACCTCCAAAACAATGCCAAAAACCCCTTCCTAATGGACAAACCGAGGTCTTATAAAGATTCCTATGGATTATCCAAGCTTCAATCCTAATCCTTGAACCAAAAATGCCATGATCTTCCCATTAAATGCTTTAGAAATGGCCGACATTTTCTGCCCGGAATGGTAACAAAAAAAAAATGGCAAGTCAGGTTAACGTCAACCCCTGTTGTTGTCGACCATGAAGTAGACATCCATCGATCATGTCGTCAACTTATTTTCCCAAAAAACCAAATATTCAAGAAAATTATAAATGGCACAATCCCCTGTCGTTAACAGACAGTAGACGACAATCGATCATGCCACTAACTTTAGTCAACGTCAGTAGATATTGACGTCAAGTTCATCAAAGCTACAGTATACTGTTAAATGCAGAAAATGCATACACAATCACATTCATTCAATCCAGCAAAATCTAGGGCACTACACCCTCTCCCCCTTAAAATAATCTTCATCCTCGAAGATTGATTTAGAACCCTTACCGAACAACGTTGGATATTGTTTCTTCATTATCTCTTCAAGTTCCCATGTTGCTTCTTCACGCGAGAAATTCCTCCATAAAACTTTCACAAAAGGAATGGACTTTGATCTCAACTCTTGCACCTTCCGATCCAGTATCTCTACAAGCTGCTCTGCATAGGACAAATCTGGCTGAAACTGCATCGGTTCGTGGCTAATCACGTGTGCTGGATCTCGAACATACCTTTTCAACATGGATACATGAAAAACCGGGTGTACTCCTGCCAAGGATGGTGGTAAAGCTAGCTGGTATGCCACTTTCCCCATCTTCCACAATACCTCAAAGGGTCCAATGAATCCAGGATTCAACTTACCTCTCTTCCTAAATCTTGGATTTTCGCCGATGTTTCTTGCACCACTTTCGGCCCAACCAAATGTCAATCTCTTGCTTCTTCCCAACATAATGGGGATCTACAAGGTCTCCCATACAAAGCCTCAAATGGCGTCATACCTATACTCGAGTGGTAACTATTATTGTATGCAAATTCCACAAGAGCTAGATCGCGTTCCCAATCTCCTCTCCAATCAAGAACACAAGCCCTAAGCATATCCTCCAACGTCTGAATAGTCCTCTGGGACTGTCCATCCGTTTGTGGATGAAATACCGAACTCAACTTTAATTGACTGTCAAAAGCTTGCTGCAAAGTCTGCCAAAATCTAGATGTAAATCTCAGATCAGGATCTGAGATAATTGACTTCGGAATACCATGCAACTTTACAATACTATCAATGTATAGCCTCGCCAAACTCTCTATGGATTGTTTCTTCTTCATAGAAAGAAAATGAGCACTCTTCGAGAATCTATCAACAATTACCCATATAGAGTCATTCCCTCTAGCTAACCTAGGCAATCCAGTCACAATGTCCATAATTATCTGCTCCCATTTCCACTGAGGAATATCTAGTTTCTGCATCAAGCTTGAAGGTCGCTGACGTTCTTCCTTTACTTGTTGACATATTAAACATTTTGCTACAACATTCGCCACATCCCGTTTCATGCCAGACCATCAAAAGGAACGCTTCAGATCCTGATACATCTTCTCGCTGCCTGGATGAATAGAAAACTGCGACCTATGTGCTTCCTCTAGAATCTCCTTTCGCAGATCCACATCATTAGGGACACATACTCGATGATTCAAACGAATCACACCATCTTCATCTCTAACTATGCCAGATTTCCCAACCAACTCGTGCAATAGTGGGTCATCCTTTTGCAAAGCAAGAACCCTGTCATGCACAGAAGATCTAATGGTCAACTGAGCTAAGAACATGCTGCACAATTGTGGCTCTAGGACGGCCAATGATCCTGTTGCATCTTCCAACATATTCCAGCCTTGCCACATTATTTGCCTCTTCCTACTTAATGCATCTGCCACCACATTGGCTTTCCCTGGGTGGTAAGTAAGCTCAAAATCATAGTCTTTTAGAAATTCAATCCACCTCCGTTGCCTCAAATTCAACTCCTTCTGGGAGAACAAATATTTAAGACTCTTGTGGTCAGAGAAAAGTTCAGATCTCACTCCATGCAAATAGTGCCTCCAGATTTTCAAAGCAAATACCACTGCCGCTAGCTCCAAATCATGACTGGAATAATTACGCTTATGCTCCTTAAGTTGCCTAGAAGCATATGCAACAACTCTACCACCCTACATTAGAACACAGCCAAGCCCAATCTTCGAAGCATCCATGTAGATAGAAAAAGGATCCACACCATTGGGCAACACAAGCACCGACACTGTAGTCAATTGAATCTTCAGCTCCTGGAAACTTCTTTCACAAGCTTCAGTCCACTCGAACTTAACTCCCTTCCTTGTCAGCCTTGTAATGCCCTCGAATTTTGGCCCTTTTTAGTTAGATTTTAGTCATGTGATGTTTAGATGCTTTGTGTGTGTGTCTAAATACATGTGAATAATGTGACAATGTGATAACGTGAAAATGTATAAACTGTGCTGTTAGTGACACTGCTACCATAGAGGGCTGTGGAAATGTACCATAGTAAAGTCCCTACAGAAAGGTTCAATGTGTGAGATATCCTATGGGCAATTAGGATGAAATCCTGGAGGTGGACAAGTACCATTGGTTAGGGTGGAGAGTGCTTCTCCCGGTTCTGCACAGTTAACCAAGATCTATCACTGTGTTGCCTAGGTGATAGGTATGTGAATGTGTATATGTGTGTCCTTCTAGTGGTGGTTTGGACTATGTGTCACAGCAACTAAGTGAAAAATGTGAATATGACCATGTGAATTGTGCAAAGTGAAATATGTGCATGTGAAATTGATAAGTGAATGTGCTATCATGTGAAATAGTGTAAACCCATATGAATGTGCTTTATTCATGTCAAAACAGCAAACAAAATGTGTGTGCAATTATGTTAAATACATGAGAAAATGATTAGAATTCATGCTAGGTATGCTATTTACTTTATGTATAACTCCATGCTTAAATTGTGTATAGTTGCCATATGGTTTGAATGAGATTTAAATCTTTGAAGCATGATGAACAAAAGTGTAGAAAGCATGTTATAGGTTTTCATAGTTGTTAAAGTAATCTAAAGCATGTACCATGTTTATTCTTAAAATGCTTAGGAAACTAGCATGTGTAGGTGATATGTGTATAGTTGTGTTCATGGATTGCTTGGGGGGTCTATTTAGACTCATACTTGCTTCGGCGTACAGGTTTGACAGGTATCTCCACTTCTGAGGAGGAGATAGTTAGGAGCGACTCCGAGCGCGAGGAGTAGCTTTCTTGTGGACGTGATATATTATACTTCATTTTCATAAGTATGTAGTCAATAAGTGATGTAATTCGCATAGAGAATGTAAATTATGTTGGAGTTGTATTAATGTGGACTTTAATTTCTTTTATTGCTATATAGACTGTGGATATAATGATGATGATGGAATAAGAATTGTTGTTTATTTTCGCTGTACTGTTGTGATATTTGTGTACATCTCAATCTAATGTTAGTGTTGGGTCAGTGTCCCACTGTGACGGCATTCGTTATACCGACGTGGATTGATATAATTATACCGGTATAAGGAGGGTTGTTACAGAGATTGGTATCAGAGCGTAGGTTGAGATTGTACATGAATATACCATCATCATCACTTATGCTAAGTCTTTATAGAAATTGTCCACATGTGTAGAAAACACTATTAATGAATGAAATATAGTAAGAACATCGTTAGGACTAAATAACTTAGTTTCTAACTGTGATTAAATTGTTTTACAGGCTATGGCTTCCCGTGGTAGGCGTGGTGCTCTTGCTTGTGATGATGAGCAGAGGAGAGAGGACAGGGGAGAGCAGCAGGCCCCAACACCTCAGGGTCCTACAGTTCTTCCTCCACCACCACTTGTAGATTATGGGGTGTTCATGCAAGGCCTGGTGCAGGCTATGCAAACTCAGGCACACACTCAGGCTGCACTCTAGGCTCAGGTTAGAATTATTAGATAGTGGTAGCCTATTCTATTACGTGTATGATTGTTATGATTGCGTATGTGTTATTTATATTGCTTGTTGTAGCAGGCTCAAGATCCATCTCCAGTTCCCCAAGAGCATGGCCATGGTGGTCCTTCCATTATGGAGCGATTCAAGAGGATTGCTCCACCCTCTTTTAAGGGGAAGAGTCAGCTATTGCTGGCTGAGAGCTGGATGAGAGAGATCGAGAAGATCTTCCGTGCCATTAGGTGTGCTGAGGAGGACAAGGTCAGCTTGGCCACCTATATACTGCAGGTATTTGTTAGTTAAATATGTTTGTATTTATGTTAAGTTTAGATTTATCTAGATTGGTCCTTATGGGTGGTTTGTTGCAGGAGAGACCGATGTGTGGTGGACTTCTTTACTGCATACTCGGTTTGAGGATGGTGCTATCGAGGTAGCTTGGGATGAGTTCGTGAGGCTCTTTCGGGCCAAGTTTGTTCCCCAATATATTCAAGACAAGATGGAGCAGGAGTTCCTCACTCTTACTCAGGGCTCCATGACGGTGCTCGAGTACGAGGCCAGGTTTGCAGAATTATCTAAGTATGCACCTCACATAGTGGCTGATGAGCGCAGGAAAGCAAAGAAGTTTGTGATGGGCCTTAAGCCATCACTGAGGTCGAGGCTCGTGGCGTTCGACCATCGTACCCTTGACGAGGCTCTTAGCGTTGTGTGTAGGTAGGAGAGCGTGATGGAGCAATACCTAGAAGAGAAGAAGGCTTTGTAGAAGAGGTCCGCGCCACCATTCTAGCGACAGGACAGGAATAATGTGGCATACCAGTCCCCGCAGTGTCCCGTGGCAGTGAGTAGTCAGCAGGTAGTTGCACCACGGTCCCCAGGCGTTAGGCCCAGTGGCAAGAAGGAGTGTCCTCACTGTGGAAGGACACATGGTGGTACAGAATGCTGCAAGCTAGCAGCGAAGTGCTTAAAGTGCGGTAGCAGCGAGCATCAGATCAGGTACTGTCCCAGGCTTCAGTAGGGAGTCCAGCATGGAGCGCCAACCTCAGTAGTGGTAGCAGCAGCAACTGCAGCTATAGGAAGACCAGGAAGGCCTCGAACCCAAGCTCGAGTGTTTTCATTGGCGCGTGAGGACGCAGAGCAGGCAGAAAATGTCACCAAAGGTACGGTTGTTTTAATGGGTGTGTACGCTCGGGTTTTATTTGATATGGGTGCCACTCACTCATTCATTTCCGAGCAGTTTGCTAGGTAGTTAGCTATAGAGTCTAGTGTAGAGGCTGGGGAGTTAGGGGTTCCTTTGTCGGTGCACACACCAGCAGGAACGGTATCGACTAGGAAGTGTATTCCGTCTTTACCTGTGTGCATTGAGGATCGAGTCTTAGATGGGTGCTTCTATTTGCTAAAGATGAAGGACTATGATGCAATTCTAGGACTGGATTGGCTAGAGGAGCACTATGCATTAGTAGATTGTCGTGGGAAGAAGATCACTTTCCGTATTCCTGGTGAGGAAGAGTTTTCACATCCATTGCCAAGGAACTTAGCGGGAAGGTTTGTTATCTCCTCTATGAAGGCGATGAAGATGGTGAAAAAGGGATGTGGCGCTTTTCTTGCCAGTGTGGTCTTAGTACCGAAGGCTGATCAGTCACCTACCCTTGAGGAGATTGATGTAGTGCAGGAGTTTCCAGACATATTTCCCGATGATTTGTCTAGTTTGCCACTGGTTAGGGAGATAAAGTTTACCATAGAGTTGCTTCTGGGCACCTCTCCTATCTCATAGGCTCCATATCGGATGGCACCTGCGGAGTTAGCAGAATTGAGGAAGTAGTTATAGGATTTGTTAGATAAGGGATTTATTCGCCGTAGTGTATCCCCTTGGGGCGCACCTATATTATTTGTAAAGAAGAAGGATGGTTCACTTAGGTTGTGCATTGATTATAGAAAGCTCAACTAGGTGACTGTGAAGAACAAGTATCCCTTACCGCGGATTGATGATCTATTTGACCAGCTGTAGAATGCATCGGTATTTTCTAAGATTGATCTACGGTCCGACCATCATCAGTTGAGAATTAGGAGTGAAGATGTGTCCAAGACAAACTTTAGGACTCGTTATGGACATTATGAGTTTTTAGTTCTTCCGTTTGGTCTGACCAATGCCCCTGCAGCGTTCATGGATCTCATGAACAGGGTGTTTAGACCTTATCTATATAGTTTCGTAGTAGTGTTCATCAATGATGTGCTAGTCTATTCTCCGGATGAGGCTACACATCATGATCATCTGAGGGTAGTGTTAGAAGTTCTCCGAGAGCACAAGCTGTATGCAAAATTCAGCAAGTGCGATTTCTGGATGTGCGAGGTTCATTTCCTTGGGCATGTTATCTCTAGTGCTGGTGTAGCAGTTGATCCAGTGAAGGTCCAGACTATATTAGATTGGGAGATTCCCAGGACCACATCGGAGATTCAAAGTGTTCTTAGTTTTGCGGGCTATTATCGGCGATTTATTGAGGGATTTGCATCTATCGCGCTCCTTTGACTAAGTTAACCAGGAAGGGTGTAAAGTTTGTCTGGTTCGAGGAGTGTGAGAGTAGCTTTCAATTGTTGAAGGCTAAGCTTACTTCTACACCGGTGTTGATTTTGCCGTGTGGTGTAGAGGGTTTTGCCATTTATACGGATGCATCTCAGATTGGTTCAGGCTGTGTGTTGATGCAGCAAGGAAGGGTAGTGGTATATGCTTCTCATCAATTGAAGGAGCATGAGCGTAACTATCCGACTCATGATTTGGAGCTTGCGGCAGTGGTTCATGCACTAAAGATCTGGAGGCACTATCTTTATGGTGTCAGATTTGAGGTGTTCACTGACCATAAAAGCTTGAGGTATCTCTTTTTCGCAGAAGGAGTTGAATCTGTGGCAGAGGAGATGGATTGAGTTCCTTAAGGACTATGACTTTGATCTTCAGTATCATCCAGGGAAAGCGAACATCGTAGCGGATGCTCTTAGCAAGAAGAGATCATTACTCCAGCAGGATTGGAAGATGTTGGAGGATGCTGCTTGTGCGAAGACAGAGTTAGAGTCATTGTTATGTCAGGCTTTTGTGGCTCAGTTGTCCATTCAGTCTACTAAGCTTTATGAGGTGATTGAGCAGCAGAAAGCTGATCCTAGGCTTTAGGAATTAGTAGGCAAGGCGGTAATTGCTCGAGATGAGGATGGTGTGATTAGATTTCATCATCGAGTATGTGTTCCTGATGTTGTAGATGTTTGTGAGCATGTTCTAGCAGAAGCTCATAGGTCGAGATTCTCTTTTCATATAGGTAACACTAAGATGTACCAGGATTTAAAGATATCATTTTGGTGGTCTAGCATGAAGAAGGATGTGGCGGATTTTGTATCCAGGTGTTTAGTATGCCAGCAAGTGAAGGCCGAGCGTCAGCGATCATCTGGTCTTATGCAGAAGATGGAGATCCCAGTATGGAAGTTGGGAGGCCATCACTATGGATTTTGTAACGGGTTTGCCCAGATCAGTGAAGGACAATGACTCGATTTGGGTAATCGTAGATAGATTCTCTAAGACTACACATTTCTTGCCTATGAAGTAGAAGCAGTCAGTGGAGAGTTTGGCTAGGTTGTATGTTAGTAGTATTGTTAGGTTGCATAGTGTGCCGAAGTCGATCATTTCAGATCGAGATCAGAGATATACTTTGAGGCTGTTGAAGGGTCTTAAGGATGCTTTGGGTTCCGAATTGAAGCTTAGTTCGGCGTTCCATCCTCAGACAGATGGACAGTCCAAGAGGACTATCCAGACGCTCGAGGATATGTTGAGAGCATGTGTGATGGATTGGAAGGGTGATTGGGAGCGTCATTTACCTCTTGTGGAGTTTGCATATAACAATAGTTTTCATGCGAGTATTGGTATGGCTCCATTTGAGGCGTTGTATGGGCGGCCTTGTAGATCTCCTTTGTGCTGGGAGGAGACTAGTGATAGGCAGTTGATTGGTCAGAAGTTGGTGTAGGAGACTTCGGATAAGATCCACCTTATTAGGCAGAGGCTTGTTGCGGTGCAAGATAGGCAAAAGAGTTACGCTGACAACAGGAGGAAAGAATTGGAGTTCGAGGTGGGTGAGCATGTATTTCTAAAGGTTTCGCCTACTCGAGGTGTTGTTAGGTTTGGCAGGCATAACAAGCTAAGTCCTATATTCATTGGCCCATATGAGATTCTCAGGCGTTTGGGCAGCGTGGCATATGAGCTAGCTTTACCTCCAGCGTTAGCTAGTGTTCATCCAGTTTTTCATGTATCTATGCTTAGGAGATATGTCCGAGGCCCATCTCATGTTATAAGTCATGAGCCAGTTGAAATCCAGCCAGATCTATCATATGTTGAGCAACCGGTAGCTATTCTTGATCGAAAGGTCCAGCACCTCAGGAACAAGAGCATTGCATCCGTGAAGGTGCTTTGGCGGAACTTCTCGCGAGAGGAGGCTACTTAGGAGCTTGAGGATGCTATGAAGAAGAAGTATCCCCAATTGTTTGAGTAGTGTCATTCTAACTTCGAGGACAAAGTTTTCTTTAAGGGGGAGAGGGTGTAAGGCCCTCGAATTTTGGCCCTTTTTAGTTAGATTTTAGTCATGTGATGTTTAGATGCTTTGTGTATATAACTATGTCTATATATGTATAGGTATCTATATATATATATTTATTCTATATATTGTATTAAAGAATGTTGTACATATATATTTATGTATATATTGCATTATTTACATTGTACATATGATGTTTAAGTTATACATTACATATTGCATGTATAGAAATATAATGTATTAAAGTTTATGGTCATTTCTGTGTTCTGGACGAAGTGCATGTTAACGTCAACATGCATGGACGTTAGAGGAGATTCGACATCCAGATCGATGGACATTTATTTCTAGTAAACGACCATGAATGTGGACGTCTATCTTCCCAGAATTGTGCGGGTTTAGATCCGAAAATGGCCGCCATTCTTTCGGCTCCAGTTTTGGAAACTGACTTCCAACAGTAGGATACCCTGTCTATTGCGTAACTCGACCCCTTGGCTCTATAAAACCACCCTCTTCGGCCGGATAAGGTTCCCTTTGGCTCTTTGAGAAACCCTAGAAACTCTGTGCGAAACCTGATCTTTGGAAGCTTCAATCCGGAGATTGGGGAGTCCTCTTGGTGATCTACATCGACTGGGAGGTGCTCCTAACATTGGTGGATCTTCCCCGACTCTGGTGGACAACCAGCATCACCACAGAATCAGATCTGGGAGGATTTTGGACATCGTCTTGGCTTGGCCGAGGAGAGCTTCTTCGGTAATTTAATCTCATCTAGCAAGTTTTTAAGAGGCAAGTAACCATTGGACATCATCCCTATACATGTCAGCTAGGTCCTTGAAATTTTACAGAATTTATCTCGTGTCCTGGAACCCCCATTCACCATGATTTATGCGTTCAATCTATGTTCCTATAGACAAGAACTTAACGACAACATCTTGTGCCGTTAAGATCCAGGGTCAGTGACAACATCTTATGCCGTTAACCCAGTTGGCGGCAACCCTTGTGCCGCCAAGTTCATCAGGTTTGACAGATTGATGTTTTGATCTTTGTGACACATTTACCGGACTTCTGGATATAATTGCATGCTGTAAATTTTATATGTGGTCAAGGACAGAGAGTAGGTCAAATCATGAGCCTAGGACGAATTTCTATGCACAATTTTATTTATTAAAATTTTTTGTAAATGGATTGTGAATATGATTTAATCTTCATAATTTCTGATTAATTAGATCCATTAATTGGAATCTTCTTGAAAGCCCCGAGTTAGCTACTCGAGCAGAATGCAAGGAAAACACAAGTCTGGACGAGAAGGAAGGAAGAAAAGGACGATCAACCCCTCGATTGATAGGTACCCTAGCCGATTGGCCTGCAGGTTTCATTTTGGAGGGACATGTGCGTGCCAGGCAGGTAACTCATGACTCTGTCCTAGGAGCGGTTCTCAACCAAAACGGATCAAAAGGAATAAGGATGAAAATCATATGGGAAATCCAGACAGGGAAATTCTTGACAAACTGGCAGGAACAACTCGCTCGGAGGCAAACCTTCGGATTCAGAGTGGAATAGGATTCCTTGTGTTGATCATGAAGAATGGTTGGGCACTCAACAAGGGCTTACCATTAGCTAGGGATGAGTCATGATAGCTCAAAGTCCTACATGATGCATGCTGGGCTAAAAGAAAAGAAATCATAAAATCAAATGCAAAGAAAAAGATAAAATAGAAAATAGAAAATATATCAAGGATAATATTGTTAAGCCAAATAAGAATGGGTCAAGAGACTACCTACAACCGCAGTGTAGGCCTGAATCCATCGTTCCCAAACCTATCTAACCCAACGGCCTATCCAGCGATTAGCAATGTGCACCTAGATCATCACTATTTTTGGTAAAGGGGAACTCAAATCCCAGAGCACGTTGAGAACCAGTTGGTCCTTGAGACAATATAATAAGTAAAGTAACATATAGTAATGCAAGGGAGTAAGGATAGAGATACTTACCTGACTTACTTGTGACGTTCCTTTTTTTGTGATTTTCTGATTTTCCAAATTTTTTGTGGCTTTATGATAAATAAGAAAGGAACAACATAGAATAGAAAATATATACACACAACAAACTAATTATGCACAGACACAAGTAAGCACTCAATTAGTATCATACACATAAACACAACGTCCCAGATTAATGGACTGGGGGCTGGATTAGGTCGGTGCATGTCGCGACTAGGGAAGTGGTCGCCTTAAGGTCGCGGCATGGCGGCAGGCCACGACAAGGTCGCGGCCTATCCGACCACCGTGACTTGAATGTGACGCACATGGGCGTCGCGACTCTACCTGAGGATTCAAAATGCAGCAACCCCCTTTCTTCCCCCCTTTGTGCGTTCAAACTCCTTTGCTCTGGCGATTTCACACCCTTCTCTGACTCTCTCTTCACTCTCTCTCTCACTCTTTCTCATACTCCCTCTCTTTCACCCACTCACTCACCCAAAACCCCCCAACGATGGAAGGAGGTGGCGAAGGTGGAGCTGGATCCTCCTGTGGGAAGGGGAAGAGGACGGCGGTGAGGAGGAGCTCTCGGCGGCGTGAGGCGACTCCTCCAGTGGCGGAGCCGATGCCGGAGGTTGAGATGGAGGAAGAGGAAGTCCCGGACATCAACATGGCGGCAGCGGCAATTGCATGGGAACAAGCAATGAAGAAGGTACGTCTTTGAAACCCTAACCCTTGATTTGTCGTTGTGGATGAATAAGGAAGCCCCAAAGAGGGCCAATGTTGGGCGTGATGCCCTGAGAAACAGCCACCAGACAAGGAAAGGTTTGGTCAGTCTGCGTCTAAGAACATGACGGCTCAGCCCGTCGCGACACCAGATGTTGCGACGGGGCCAAGGGCCGCGACCTTGTCACGTCGGCCATGGCCGGCGTGACCTGGTCACGGTCCGCCTGGATGCCACGACCACATTGTGATGCATCGGGGCGTCGCGACAAGGTCACGGCCTACCAGGCCGGCGCAACCTCAGCCGAGAGACCAAATTGAAGCATGCTTGAACTGACCAATGGACTGATTTGTGCTTCCAAGGAGAAATGAGGGCCCGGGTTTTGTGGATTTTGATTCTAGCAGTGTTCCTAGCCTTCCTCGAGTTCCAGAGAGACATGCTAGACGAGATGGGGTTCGGGGAGGTCCTTAGGATGGAGTGGATGAAGGCGGACGCCCCTCTCACTCAAGCTCTGCATAGCAGGTGGGACGCGGAGGCGACGACCTTCGTGCTCCCATGGGGACATATGATCCCCAGCCTGGAGGATGTGAGCAGAATTACCAAACTGAGGGTTTACGGTCGTCCGGTGAGTGGTCATACCTACCTATGCTACAGAGAGCTGGCCCATAGGCTACTAGGTCTAACCGTAGGGCAGAGGTCTTCACTTCTCTCTAGGGTTGAGCTTCAGGAGAGCCTAGGGCTGTTTGAGACTGGGAGGAAGGTAGTTGAGTCGGTAGATGAGCAGCTGTAGAGGTTGACGAGTGGCTGCGAGGAGACATTAGCTAGTGAGCCAGCGGCACAGGCAGACTTGGACCTGAGGCGTTTCCTCATCATCTTCTTTGGCAGACTCTTGTTTGCTACGAGGGGCGACGCGGTTCATTGTCGGTTCTTGCCACTTCTAGAGGACCTAGGCCAGGTGGGGAGCGGCATTCCTGGCGCACCAGTTCGAGAGCCTGGGTTCCTCCAACAGACAGACAACCATCATCGGCATCTACCCCTTCCTTCAGGTACGCTCTCCTTCCCTTGCCCCCTTTTTTTACTTATACTGCCTTTGATATTAATTGTGATTAGACAGTACCTTCATGTTTTTGTAGGTCTGGGCCTATCTCTATCTCCCTGGCCTGAGGAGGGGGACTTTAGAGCGATCGGACCTCGTGCCTATAGCTCGACGCTGGGTGTCGTGTCTTGACATGCACCAACTAGAGGACCAACTAGCATCCCTTTAGGATGCCATCGATCTCTATCCTTAGCTAGATGCAAGTGTTCAAACCCCTCTCTAAGTTCAATTTGGATTTGCTTTAATTACTCGGCTACTAACAAGATGTGCTTGATGTGCAGGTAGTGTGGCAGCCATATCTAGGGAGGCGGATGAGGGACAGCCTTGGTTGGAGCCGGCCCGCCCCTACTTTGGTAGGACGGTGTGGATCCATGCTCTCAACCTTGTGCTACCTCTGCACCTGCACCTGACTCAGAGGTCCCTCGGCCTGCGACAGAGTGCGGTGGAGTTCCCTAGCCGAGACCGGACCCCTAGGCCTAGTCAGAGTTTTCGGGGACTTCACGTGTCACGTCCTGAGAATTACGTAGCAAATATTAGTTCGAATAATTCGAGTCGATATCTCGAGATGTGAACAGTCGGCAAGTAAGCCTCTAGCTAGCACGCACTAAATGTATAACAACATACATCATCATAGGGCTCAAATATTGAACTCAACTAATCTTGTATTCAAATCTCAACTCATTGTATTTCAAATGGAAACTATTACAGGACTAAGACTCAATAAAAAGGAAAGTACATTCTATTCCTCACTACCTACTACATGAATCTAACACTCAAAATAAACTAACTATAGATAGACTCATATTTGGAATGCTCATCACTCAGATGCATTCTCATCCTCGACATGCTCCTCCTCTTGAACTTCATAGTCACCTAGATTGGGTAAAAATAGGGGATGAGCAAACTAGCCCAGTAGGATTTATATCTCAATGTGCAGGCAATGATATAAGTGATTAACATTTTAGAACTAGGTAAGCACGATGAATGTCATGATATGCATGTGCGAATAAAACTCGTTAAAACTACATGAAACAAGCTAGATAGAGTGATCATGATAGAACAAGATCTAGAAGGATATAACAAGATAGAACTAGCAATAGATCACTTTGTACAAGCATGCAGGATTTCATTTGATGTCAATAGCTTTCAAGAACGTAAGATATCACTAATTGCATTAAATGCAGGATGGCCATATCACGCAAGCAAGCAAGCACGCATGAGCACGATCATGTAACACTAATCAGGCACGTAGACACTAATGTACACCAAGAAAATATCCATCAAGAATGTACACCAGGACACGTGTATGTGGTTATTGTATCTATCATTCAACACGACACGCACGACTCCCAGCACAGATGCAACGCCAGTAATCATTATACCCCATGGTTAACAGTATCTTTATGACTCTCCGTCATTGGGGCTAGACTGGAGCCCTTGGACACTCGCCGTGCCCGGTCAGCATCTCACTTAAATTTTAAATGTAGATACCCACAATCATTAATAATGGCCAATGAGAGTTTCAATAAGTAAGCATGTGTAACGTCATGTTCATGATGATAATGAGAACTAGTAATAAGTAATTAAACATGATTTCATGATAACAATGGTCAAGAGGTAAGTTCGGCAGCATAACGGTACGATTTATATTGTAGTGCAATCTTTACATTAACGGCTTTAGTCTAGATTGTAATTCACACTCACGAGAACAAGACGAGAGAGGAAGTGCATGCTATCTCCAAGGAACTTCAATGGTACAACCAACTCGTCGGCCATGTGGGAATCCATGGTCAGAGGAGATTTACGGAGGCCTTAGAGAAAAGGTCACTAGTCTA
Source organism: Colocasia esculenta (assembly GCA_014218235.1). NCBI lineage: Eukaryota > Viridiplantae > Streptophyta > Magnoliopsida > Alismatales > Araceae > Colocasia > Colocasia esculenta. Next base: position 41,489,186 of record CM024759.1, on the reverse strand, counting down.
CCGATTCGGAATGACCGGTAGAGAGCTTCCAAATCCTCAAGAAAGGGCTGCCTAGAAGTGCAAGTGTGTAGTGATGTACGCCTCTCAATCCACAACCATCGGTTTTAAACTTGCGGAAAGAACTTAACATGATGGCACGAATTGAACAATGCATTTAACTACACATGGGTTCGCAAGATTTTCAGAATAATAATTATCATTTAAAACATGGTAGAATAATGGAAAGATTGAATCACAAGTCGCATGAATGGATCATAACATTTAAAGAGCAATTAGAATAACCTTCATGTAATTAAAACTTTTAAATGGGTTAACCACTTTTAAGCGATTAATAACCATCATGCAATGATCAGACCTGAGACATGTGAATCACGTGCTGAAATCATATTTAAACAGACCTCAGGTACAGTGGTTAGGTTTGCAAGAAAATAAGTGGGGTTCATGCAAAATCCTGAGGTCGCGACGGACCCTTGTAAGGGTCGCGACGGGGTCAGATCAGATCGCAACAGTGCCTTGTAAGGATCACGACAGGCTTGTCTGATCAGGCAGGCAGATCGCGGCGGGTGCTTATGAAGAAGGCGACATGTCTGTCAGACCCGGAGGTCAGGTCGCGACGGCGGTCCGGTCGCGTTCAAATCGCGACGGCATTCTTGTCACGATCTGCCTGAGAACGCGGTCTATCGAGTCGTCGTGTTCTCAGGTCCTTGGCCTGCATCTGCTAGAGAAAGGACAGTGCTTTGGATTGGGGACCAGACTTTTCCTATTTTGACACAGGGTTGTTCCAAAATTAAGAACAAATTGTACAGTAGATGAAAAATAACGAAACTAGTTTTAAACAAACCTAGACATGCAAGGGTGCTCCCAGTAAATCGGAATTGGAAAACCATGATGGTTTAAATAGGCTTTAATCAAGTCCAACACAGACGTAAAACCAAGTGCAACCCGAAAACATAGTGTCATGCAGAGACCATCTTATCACGCTGATAACTCTCTAACTAATGACATTTGGACAAAATGTTAAACACAAGATATGATGATGACAACTAGTAGAAAAACTTTCATGTTGTGAGTATGCTCTAATTTGGTCTCAAATAGCATGCAACATATAAAGAACAGAAAAATCCCTGACAGTGCTCAACTTGGGGAAAACACTTATAACTCAAAATCTACTCATTGGAATTCGATGAAACCAGTGGAAAATGAATGTTAACTTGATGCTCTACACATTGTTATTGGATATGTTTAGGTTTGGCCCGAGAAAACTTACCTTCTGGGTCGAAGAAGTCCCGTTCTTCCAGAAAACCCGTGTTCAGACCACTCACAGGAGAACGCTTAATACTCTGTGTATACTGCATGGAATTTAGGCATTCCACTTGGGTTAGGACGTAGACTTGACCCTATTTCCAGGGGTATAAGCCTTGTAAGGTTTGGTTTAGGTTTGTCCTACCTTTGATCGGCTTCAAGTGGACGGTTTGTGCAGGTTGTAGTAGACGAATGGGGGAAGAAGATGTCCTTCTTATGGTCGATCCACAGCTCCCCAGCCCCCAAGAGCTCCTCCACACGACCCCAGAAAGTTGTAAACTCATCCCTAGGGTTTGGGAGAAGAGTATTTAAGTAACTAAGGTATTTAGGAGTCCTATTGTAACTAGGAAAGAAGGGTTGCGGGATTGGCTTGTGTCTTTCCAAAATTTGAAGATCTCTCCCTCCATTAGAGAGTCTTGGCCATCAAGCAACCTCTATGGGTGGGTAGGCACGAATTTGGGTTGCCAAGAGTGCAAGATCTCTTCCCAATTTAACTCTAATTGCCTCTTTTTAATTTCAACTAATTTAAGCTACGAATTTCCATGCATTTCCTATCTTCATTTGATTTTTGGGTCATATGTGGTCCATTGGCCCAATTAAGATATTGGGTCATTAATATATAATGTTGGGAGTCTCTCCAACACTTTTATTAAATTTTTGGTTGCGTCATATTTTCGTGTTAACGGTTTTTCGACTTGTTTCCTAATTTGGATAATCGGTCACAATAACTCTTAAACCTAGTCCAAATGATTTTTATTGACCCAAATTTCTTGATGGGTCAATAGAGGATATTATTTGAAGCCCATATATGATTTTTATTTAATTTTCTTACTCATCCAAGTATGTGTGATAATGATTTTCCGACTTATTCATGAATTACGATAATAAGTCGTGAAACACTTTAAACTTGGCTAATACGATTTTTCTTAGCATAAATTTCTCTGTGAAACTTTTAGTAAAAATGTTTGGGGTTGATTTATAATTTTTACAGATTTTTTTCCGATGTGTTTTAGCTCATACGATAATGATACATATGTTTTAAATACTCCGATGTTATGGAAATTATTTATTTCCATTTATTTGAGTTTTTATGTAATTAAAATTTTCAGGGTGCTACACCCTCCCGCACTTAAGTTAATTTGCTCCCCAAATTCATTGATCATTAATTGGCTTTTGAAAGTTATGATCCTTGAGGTCGTTTCGGATTTAATTCCTCTAACTTGTTTCAACATCGTGGATGCTAGTCCAACATCTACACCTCTGGCCGCCCATATTATTCATTTGGTTCCTTCCACTCCTGTTTGTCTTTCACGGTTGTTATAACTCCATCTTAATCCACCAGATGAACTACGGTATAACCACTAGATTAGTCTTTTTCAATTTCTCCTTAATGATCTCCCCCACTTAGAAATGGACTAACGAGAAAAACATCATAAGATTAGTCTAGGCGTCTAGAAATCCTGCCCACTCTAGCTCAGCTACATTTGGCAGATGGGCCGATGTGGCCTTCCACCATGCTCGGGCATCCTTAGTAAACTAGAAAGTGCCCAGTACCACCTTCTCCCTGTTCGAGCATTGCATGACTTAGAAGATCCTTTCTATCTCCTCCTGCCAGTTCTCTGCTTTGTCTGGATCAGGGGATCCAGAGAAATGAGGAGGGTTCAAACTCCTAAAATTACGGTGCAGATCACCAGCTCCGTTTCTAACAGCAACAGCCTGATTTCCAGCTTGAACCACATTTTGTAAAGCCTGAGTCAATCCAGCCACGGTTTCTTGCATAGCTTGCCACTGATTGCGAGCCATTGCAATGTAGTTAGAGAGTTATGAGGGTTCCTGAGAAAAGGATGGAAACCAATTAATGTCTCTAGATACATTATAAGAGTCAATGCGTAGGAGTATTTGTTTATTCTATCATATTTCCAGTCTCTACCCATTCTCACCGGGTACTATATTTAATTTCCATGACCTAGGTTCCATAGGTATCTCCTAATCCTGAGACATATATCCTATTTGGTATTCCTAGGCTCTGATACCACTTAACTGTCATGTCCCGAGAATTACGCAGCGAATATTAGTTTGAATAATTCGAGTTGAAATCCCGAGATGTGAACAGTCGGCAAGTAAGCCTCTAGCTAGCACGCACTAAATGTGTAACAACATTCATCATCATAGGGCCCAAATATTGAACTCAACTAATCTTATATTCAAATCTCAACTCATTGTATTTCAAATGGAAACTATTACAGGACTAAGACTCAATAAAAAGGAAAAGTACATTCTATTCCTCACTACCAACTACATGAATCTAACACTCAAAATAAAATAACTATAAATAGACTCATATTTGGAACGCTCATCACTCAGATGCATTCTCATCCTCGACTTGCTCCTCCTCTTGAACTTCATAGTAACCTAGATTGGGTAAAAGTAGGGGATGAGCAAACTAGCCCAGCAGGATTTATATCTCAATGTGCGGGCAATGATATAAGTGATTAACATTTTAGAACTAGGTAAGCACGATGAATGTCGTGATATGCATGTGCGAATAAAACTCGTTAAAACATGATACATGAAACAAGCTTGATAGAGTGATCATGATAGAACAAGATCTAGAAGGATATAACAAGATAGAACTAGCAATAGATCACTTTGTACAAGCACGCAATATTTCACTTGATGTCAATAGCTTTCAAGAACGTAAGATATCACTAATTGCATTAAATGTAGGATGGCCATATCACGCAAGCAAGCAAGCACGTACGAGCACGATCATGTAACACTAATTAAGCACGTAGATACTAATGTGCACCAAGAAAAGATCCATCAAGAATGTACACCAGAACACGTATATGTGGTTATTGTATCTATCATTGAACATGACACGCACGACTCCCAGCACAGATGCAAGGCCAGTAATCATTATACCCTATGGTTAACAGTATATTTATGACTCTCCGTCATTGGGGCTAGACTGGAGCCCTTGGACACTCACCGTGCCCAGTCAGCATCTCACATAAATTTTAAATGTAGATACCCACAATCATTAATAATGGCCAATGAGAGTTTCAATAAGTAAGCATCTGTAACGTCATGTTCATGATGATGATGAGAACTAGTAATAAGTAATTGAACATGATTTCATGATAATAATGGTCAAGAGGTAAATTTGGCAGCATAACGGTACGATTTATATTGTAGTTCAATCTTTACATTAACGGATTTAGTCTAGATTGTAATTCACACTCACGAGAACAAGACGAGAAAGGAAGTGCATGCTATCTCCAGGGAACTTCAATGGTACAACCAACTCGTCGGCCATGTGGGAATCCATGGTCAGAGGAGATTTACGGAGGCCTTAGAGAAAAGGTCACTAGTCTACCGATTCGGAATGACCGGTAGAGAGCTTCCAAATCCTCAAGAAAGGGCTGCCTAGAAGTGCAAGTGTGTAGTGATGTACACCTCTCAATCCACAACCATCAGTTTTAAACTTGCGGAAAGAACTTAACATGATGGCACGAATTGAACAATGCATTTAACTACACATGGGTTCGCAAGATTTTCAGAATAATAATTATCATTTAAAACATGGTAGAATAATGGAAAGATTGAATCACAAGTCGCATGAATGGATCATAACATTTAAAGAGCAATTAGAATAACCTTCATGTAATTCAAACTTTTAAATGGGTTAACCACTTTTAAGCCATTAATAACCATCATGCAATGATCAAACCTGAGACATATGAATCACGTGCTGAAATCATATTTAAACAGACCTCAAGTACAGTGGTTAGGTTTGCAAGAAAATAAGTGGGGTTCATGCAAAATCCTGAGGTCGCGACGGACCCTTGTAAGGGTCGCAACGGGGTCAGATCAGATCGCGATAGTGCCTTGTAAGGATCGCGACGGGCTTGTCTGATCAGGCAGGCAGATTGCGACGGGTGCTTATGAAGAAGGCGACATGTCTGTCAGACCCGGAGTCAGGTCGCGACGGTGGTCCGGTCGCGTTCAGATCACGACGGCATTCTTGTCGTGATCTGCCTAAGAACGCGGCCTATCAATCCATCGTGTTCTCAGGTCCTTGGCCTGCATCTGCCAGAGAAAGGATAGTGCTTTGGATTGCGGACCAGACTTTCCCTATTTTGACATAGGGTTGTTCTAAAATTAAGAACAAATTGTACAGTGCATGAAAAATAATGAAACCAGTTTTAAACCAACCTAGACATGCAAGGGTGCTCCCAGTAAATCGAAATTGGAAAACCATGATGGTTTCAATAGTCTTTAATCAAGCTCAACATAGACATAAAACCAAGTGCAACCCGAAAACGTAGTGTCATGTAGAGACCCTCTTGTCATGCTTATAACTCTCTAACTAATGACATTTGGACAAAATGTTCAGCACAAGATATGACAATGACAACTAGTAGAAAAACTTTCATGTTGTGAGTTTGCTCTAATGCGGTCTCAAATCGCATGCAACATATAAAGAACAGAAAAAGCCCTGACAGTCGTGCGACATGGGAAAAACGCTTATAACTCAAAATCTACTCATTGGAATTCGATGAAACCAGTAGAAAATGAAAGTTAACTTGATGCTCTACACATTGGTATAGGATATGTTAAGGTTTGGCCCAAGAAAACTTACCTTCTGGGTCGAAGAAGTCCTGTTCTTCCTGAAAACCCGTGTTCAGACCACTCGCAGGAGAACGCTTAATACTCTGTGTATACTGCATGGAATTTTGGCATTCCACTTGGATTAGGACGTAGACCTAACCCTCTTTCCAGGGGTATAAGCCTTGCAAGGTTTGGTTTAGGTTTGACCTACCTTTGATCGGGTTCAAGTGGACGGTTTGTGCAGGTCGCAGTAGACGAATGGGGGAAGAAGTTGTCCTTCTTGTGGTCGATCCACAGCTCCCCAGCCCCCAAGAGCTCCTCCACACGACCCCAGCAAGTTGTAAACTCGTCCCTAGGGTTTGGGTGAAGAGTATTTAAGTAACCAAGGTATTTAGGAGTCCTATTGTAACTAGGAAAGAAGGGTTGCGGGATTGACTTGTGTCTTTCCAAATTTTGAAGATCTCTCCCTCCATTAGAGAGTCTTGGCCATCAAGAAACCTCTATGGGTGGGTCGGAACGAATTTGTGTTGCCAAGAGTGCAAGATCTCTTCCCAATTCAACTCTAATTGCCTCTTTTTAATTTCAGCTAATTTAAGCTATGAATTTCCATGCATTTCCTAGCTTCATTTGATTTTTGGGTCATATGTGGTTCATTGGCCCAATTAAGATATTGGGTCATTAATATATAATGTTGGGAGTCTCTCCAACACTTTTACTAAATTTTTGGTTGCGTCGTATTTTCGTGTTAACGGTTTCTTAATTTGGATAATCGGTCACAATAACTCTTAAACCTAGTCCAAATGATTTTTATTGACCCAAATTTCTTGATGGGTCATTAGAGGTTATTATTTGAAGCCCATATATGATTTTTATTTAATTTTCTGACTCATCCAAGTACGTGTGATAATGATTTTCCGACTTATTCATGAGTTACGATGATAAGTCGTGAAACACTTTAAACTTGGCTAATCCGATTTTTCTTGGCATAAATTTCTTTGTGAAACTTTTAGTAAAAATGTTTGGGGTTGATTTATAATTTTTAGGGATTGTTTCCTATGTGTTTTAGCTCATACGATAATGATACGTATGTTTTAAATACTCCGATATTATGGAAATTATTTATTTCCATTTATTTGAGTTTTTATGTAATTAAAATTTTCGGGGTGCTACATCACGACACCACAGACTGGCGCGAGCGGGCCCGCGAGCGGATAGACAACTGGGAGCACAGATGCAAGTAGGTCCGGTCCAACGCCGTGTCGTACGACGCGTACCTGCAGGCATTCTCCTTGAAGTATGGGGCGAAGGTCTACAAAGGCGCGAGGCGACAGGTAAATCTCCTAAACTCAAACTCCATGACTCCAGGCCTTACTGCATTCGGTAGTACAGGACTTGGAGATAGCCCAGAGGGAGGTGGAGCAGCTGGTAAGCACCTACTTAGACTTCAGTAACTTACCAATTTCTTTTAGTTCATTGAGAAACTAACAAGTGTCGCATGTGCAGCGTGCGGAGCTAGCAGGTGTAAGGAGGGCACAGGCCGGTGCATCCTCATCTAGGGCAGCAGCAGAGGGCTCCCAGTTGGATCTAGAGGACCGGCTGGCGAGCGCATTGGGGAGGGCTGAGGAGGCACAAGCTGAGCTGATAGAGAGAGTAAGTATGACAGTAATTTGATCTGAATTTGACTTATGCTTGGTACTTACTTGATTTGCCACAGGTGACCGAGCTGAGGGCTGCTACTAATCGGGCGGCCCGCTTGCAGGAGGAGGTTGATGCGGCGACAGCGTTGGCTGCCGAGCAGCGCCTCCAGACAAAGATGGTAGTAGCAGAGTGGGACCGGCTGTGCACATAGGTAGAGGAGCTGACGAGGGAGTTGGCGCTGCAACGCACACAGGGACCAGCAGTAGATCAGGCCGAGTTGTCCCGCCTACGCACTGAGCTGGTCGTGAAACAGTTCCTGGCCCGGGAGCTTCGGGGTATAGTGACAGGCATAGGTCATACTTGGAGCAGGAGCAAGAGCAGGACCAGAGCAAGCGAAGTGAGTGGCACCTCTGTCAGGCAGTTCTTAGCCAGTTCCTCCAGTCGGCGGAGGAACGAGGAGGAGGAGAGGCGCTTAGCCGGAGAGACTAGCGTCAGGAGTGGTAGGGGTGGGGATGAGATGCCACCCCCACCTGAGAGACATGAGGGATGCGGGGAGAGTGGCGATGGTCAGTGAGGAGCATGTGAGCCACCTCCCCCCTATCTTTGTACATGATGCTCTTGTTAGTGGATCTTTTATGTTTTGTGCCAATGTTTATGATTGAATGATTTGAGATTGACACGAGTGTGATATGAAGCCCGAGAGAGAGAGAGAGGAAGCTGAGTATATTGTTGTGCTGCTTATCTTCATTTTTTTATTTGTTTTTTATTTTTATTTTTTTGATGATTGTTTTGAATTGTTTTTTGAATTTTGAATATTACCTAAAGCCAACACAGCCTTTCCTAAGAAACACATGAAATGGAAGGTACTCACACTTGTTATTACAGCACTAAAGCAAGATCAAACTACTAGCAAGGGGTCCCCATTCAGTACCCTTTCATTAAAGACCACCAAAAGATTGGATGTGCATTAGGCAGGTGGCATCCTGTAGTTGGTTGCCCCTAACTTGCGGTGCCACTATAAAGGCCATATCCGAGAGACGTTCGAGCCTTATAGGAAGAAGGGGAAGAAAGTATGAGGATAAGTCTTTTTTTTTTTTTTGGCAAAAGGTGGCAAAGCAGTGTCAGCGACCGGTCGAGTGCATCCCACCCCAGCATGGTGGAATGGAATCACTCCTCTAGGTGAATATACTGCTGCCACGAGATTTATATATTAGAAATGAATATGTATAAAAACCTGCAGGGCATACCCCTGAAGTCCCAACAAGAGTTAACCAAGTTAGCCAACACTAAAACTAACAAGACACAACTGATCCACAATAAGAGCAGGAAAACAAGACTTGGGGAGTTGAGAAGAAGAGGTAAAAAACCCATTACAGTGAACATGGCAAGCAAAGTTGGCCAAGGCACCCGCAACTTGATTTGCTTCCTTATACACATGCGTAACTTGAACCTGATACTGCTGCACAAAATCATGCACCATCCGCCACCACCTAACGCACTCCCAAGATGGAGGAACCCCAGACCAAAGAGAGTTTACTAACACCAAAGAATCGATAGAAATCTGAGCTAAGTCAACACCTTTTTCCAAAGCCATTTGAACGCCATCACACATTGCACGAACTTCAACTAGTAGACTAGTCCCAGCGCCATAGAAATGAGAGAAGGCGAATGAAACAGTACCAGCAGCGCTCCAAACTATGCCACCTCCCCCACAAGGGCCAGGGTTGCCTTTAGAGGCACCGTCCACATTCAGCAGGAGACCATGTAAAGGAGGAATCCATCTTACCATTTTAACAGTCTTGACAGGGGGCTGATATGAAAAACCAAAATCCATAATCATTTCCATCTGTTGAGATGTGGCAGAATCCTTGAAGACCAAAGTATCCAAAGCAACATTAACGAGGTAATGAATGTTGTGACGGATCACAATAGTGGAACATGCAGTCTGCTGAAACTTCATTTTACATCTGATTTTCCAAATTTCCCAGATAATGAGCATAGAAGAATAAATGGAGATGAAACCCATTGTCTGTGTTTTTCACCATTAGAAGCACCCCAAAAAAAAGCAACACAAGTGCAATCAACAAAATGAAGGATAGTTTTTGGGATAGCCGAAGTAGTGGCAAGGTAAACCGGCATGGAGGAAAGGACAAAATTAATCAAAGTCAATCTACTCGCCTTGGACAGGAATCTGGATTTCCAAGAGCCAATACGACCATTAACTCTATCAATCAAATATTTGTAATCAGCAATCAGAGTTCTTCCCTGCTTAATAGGAACACCAAGATATATCATAGCACTCCTTTGGCGGTGGAAACTAGTCAGATGAATGATGTTACTAGATAACTGAATTGGAGCATTTTTAGCAGTGAGAAAGCTGCTTTTAGCATGGTTCATCCTTTGTCCAGAAGACTCTTCATACAAATTCAGAAACTTCATTATTTTCCTGATATTCCAAGCTTGACCATTAAGGAAAATGAGTGCATCATCAGCATAAAGGAGATGAGACATGGGTGTACATCCTCTGGGACCCGAGTAAGGTTTGAGATTACCAGTTTCCAGAAGCATGTGCAGCCCCCTACTAAGAGTTTCCTCCATAATAATGAAAAGCGCAGGAGCAAGGGAATCACCTTGACGAATCCCTTTGGAAGATTTGAAGTAGCCAGCAAGGTCACCATTAAACAAAACAGAAAACCAGCAGTTTGAAATAAGCATTGCTACATAGGAGGTGAATCTTGTAGAGAAACCAAATTTTCGAAGAACAACCAGCAGAAAGTCCCATTCAACTCTATCATAATCTTTCATCATTGTCAAGCTTGAAGATAACATTGGGGCCTTTAGTTTTCCTACCCAGATCAGCTGCCAATTGTCTAGCTAAAAACACGTTATCCATGATGTTCCTGCCTTGGACAAAAGCACCCTGCCCAACTGAGATAATAGAAGGCAAAATCAAAGACAACCTATTTGCAATAATCACAGAGACAATCTTATAGCAGAAATTACAAAGACTGATGAGGCGATAATCACGGAAGGAGGATGGACTGTCCACCTTCGGAATAAGAGCAATAATGGAGGAAGATATGCCCCTAGGAAGAGGGTAACCAGCAAAAAAACCATAGACCGCCTCAACAACATCCTTCCCAATAATGTCCCAGCAAGTAGTGTAAAAGATGTCTGTGAAGCCATCTGGGCCTAGAGTGCTATCCCCTTTAAGCTTCCAAACCGAGAGTCTGGTTTCCTCGCTAGAAGGAACTGCAATTAACATCTGATTATCCTCCTCAGAGATGAGATTAGGATTGCAGCTCTCGTGCAAGTTTTAAAAGACAAGTTAGGCTTAGCTTACTTCCACGGCACACCTCTTAGAGGTTCAATCTGTTGAGGAGGGACTTTTGGTCACTTTATTGTACCTGCTTCTTGTTTGGGGCATGCGTACGACCAGGCTCAAGGGCGTCCCGTGGGAAACTGTACTGCCACTCTTTGCCATGCCCATATTCCTCGATTTTCTTTCATTTATCCTTCTCTCTTCTGATTTTGCTTTTCTTTTGTAGGCCCGATTGACCGTCCCTATTTGAGATTTCCTCTCAGCACGGTGTGCTTAGGTTGGTCGCCTCACCCAAATAGCCTTTTCTTTGCCTTTACACTTCAACCGAGTAAAGAGGAGAACAGCTTTTGCACCTCCTAGGTATGGCCTAAGTAGCAACGATGTTTGCTAGAGGAGCCGACTAAGGTTGCCGTGTGAGTGTGTGATGATCCTTTCTTAAGGTGGCCTTTAATGATAGGGAATGAACGTCGGTTCCCTAGCGCGGAACAATCTCTAGCCTCAGTGCTGCAGAAGTAAAATAAACCTAAGATTGACTCGACCACTCTAGTTGTGAAATGAGATGACTCTCTTTGATGGGTTGAAATAAATATTCACATGTACAATGTGACCCCTATATTGAAAATACAACCTGCATTTGAACTTTGACTTTGGTGGATTTTAATTAGCTCATTTGCAGGAAAAGGTAGGGATGGTGAGAATTGGAGTCAACTCAACACAAGAACAAGAGGGAGACAAGACTCTACATAAACTTAAGAACAAAAGGATTTACAAAGAAGGAGAAGAATGTTAGTGAGGACTGAAACCTCGGGAACAGTGAGAGAAAGTGTCAAGACCCCGAATAAGTAGCGAAGGAGGAATCGGGTCAGGCCTGAGATTAGGAGGGATTAAAGAAAGGAACTGTAGGATAGAGGGTGGAGGATCTGGAGGATAGGATGGGGAAGTGGAAGGAAGGGAATCAAGACCAAGATCAGATGTCCCCGAAGGATATGGACCCGGCCTATAGTTAGGTGGTTCAGGTGGAAGAGGAAGTGGGAAATCCTGAGCACCAAAAGGAAGATCAGGTGACTCAAGTGGATATGGAAAGAAGCCCTGGTGATCCGGAGGGCGATCAGGTGGCTCAGGAGGAGGAGATAAGTGAGGGGAATCCTGAGTGCCCACAAGATGATTAGGAGGCTCAGGTGGAGGGGATGGAAAGATACCCTGAGTACCCAGAGGATGATCAGGCGGCTCAGGTGGAGGAGATAAGTGAGGGTCCAAAGACCCTGGGGGAGTAGGAGGAGAAGGATATGGCACCAATCCAGGATTGAGAGATCGGGTGCCTCCTCTAGGAACAAGATTGGCTAGAATGCATAGAGGGAATAGCTCAGGATCAGATGGTGCCAAGGTATTGGAGTGAATATTCTGGAGCTTCGATCTTGAGTTCAGCCTCCTCTGCTTCTTGGCGGACGTCTTCTTGTGGTGTCGTGGCTTCTTTGCTCTTGCAGACAGATATGACCGCTTCATCTTGACATGCCTTCTCAAATAACGAGACCAAGCGGCAGATGGTCTTGCTCTTCTTTGCAACCACATGGCTCTCTCATCAATTGTCATGACTGCCCTGAGTGCCTTTGTCCTTTGGTCATGATTCGCATACCCAACCTCCATAGAGTCCCGTGGGGGAATGCCATAAATAGGTTCTTTGGCTGAGAGATTTTCCCCAATTTGCCCCCAGTCTGAATAGATGAAGGTACGAAGGGCCTCCAAAATGATCTTCGACATTTTCAGCGGCTTGGCCTCTTGCCCCTTAAGTGAAAACTGATTCATGATGGATTTGGCAGCAGCGTGAGACAACACCACACTTATAGAGAATCCCTTGCTTTGACTGGGCATATGCAATATAACTGAGCGAGGAGTGATGAGAGCATCAATCTTATCATCTCCAATAAGCAATATAATGGCTACCATCCTCACTTTGGATCCTACTGGCACCAATGCTTGGGAACTCCTCTTGGAGATCATCTCTTGAGGGGACAAAGACTCATCTTCCCCAAACGTGCCTGAGATAAGGACATAGACCGGCATGCGGCTGATATAGCTGTAGGGCTCAGAATGCATGACGGGGGCTGTGCTACCTTTGCACGAACTATCTTGCTCACGGGAAGTAGATTCAATGCATGCCCCCGGTGGTTCATACCTGCTCCGTTGGGTGGTGATGATGATGGGATGCGTGGGTGTTGTGGAGAGTTTATTGGATGCGGAGGTTTTAACATAGGGTGATTGGATGGTGGCAAGGATAGACTCTTGCGGAGAGAGCTCTTCTTCCAACTCAGAGGCTGAGGCCTTGGGAGTAGGAAACTCTTGCTCCGACTCAAAGATGAGTGGAGCTTGCTCGAGCCTTGGTGTGGTGGTAATGGCTTGCTCAGGTGCAAGTGGTAGTGGGGTGGAGATGATGGCGAGGGGTAAAGATGGAGGGTTTGTAGGAGTCGAGGGATTAGTGGTTTGCGATGTTGGTGGAGATGACTAACAATGCGCCGACGCAATAGGTCGAGCTAACAGCATATCATCAGGGTGCGGTGTGGTGGTGCTAGCCTGAGCAAAGGTTGGTAGAGGGGGTTGTTGAAATGGTGACAGAGCAGGTAGTGCACTTGGAGGGTAAGTAAAGAAATGCCTATGCCTTTGAACGGGTGTAGGCTGCCTTGGCTGTGACTGCAACTGATCTGCCTGAGGCTGCTCGGGTGGCTATTCCACTGCTTGTAATGGAGAGGGCCGCTGTCCCTGGCCTTGTGCTTGACAATATAGGATGAGCCTGTGCATTTCAGCCCAATCTATCTTGTGCTCTAGATTATAGATCACATCTCGAAATTCGCAGTAGTTCGCGACTGTATGCCCCAGATGGCGATGATATAGATAGTATTCTGATTGGTCCACTATCATGTCCCAGCTTGGCTTTTCTGGAAGGAGTTGTAATGCATTGATGGACATCAGGGCTGTGAAGACATCAGAGAGGGACTCAGGCAACAGATGATAAAGGGCTCGCTTTGGGCCAAGTGGATGTTGGGATGGATGAGTAGTGGATGGTGTGGTGCGGTGGCACGGGCGAGGTGGTTGTTCTTGTGGAAGTGGAGCGAGTTGGCTACATGGAGGTGGAGATGTATAGTGATTAGCGGAGTGGGTAAACATGGTGTGGTGGATGGCATCAACTTGGGCATGGTTTTGGACTCCCTCATAAGTGGGCCCTTGGAATGTGCAACTAGGTTGTTGGGCCTCAAACAAGGATGGCACGGGAGAGTCGCTAAGCGGGGTTTTAACAAAGCAAGCACGGTTGTATAATTGTTGCATGGATGTGATGTTGTTCATAGCCAGGATGTGGCGGTACATGGATGTTGCATTGGCAATAATGAGCTTAATTTTCTCCTCTTCTGGGATGTGCTTTTGAATATGGGCAGACATCTGACGCCACCTATCAGCATAGGTTACGAACTCTTCATCGGGCTTCATCTGCTCAGCCACCAGATCGGCCATCAAATACACAGGCCCTGCCCAGCCTTGATATTGTCGCATGAATCTGACCTTGATGACTTTAAAATTCTCAACTTCATCGGGAGGCAAGGAATAAAACCACTCTAGAGCAGGCACATCCAACGGCCACCTAAAAAGGTAGGCCAGTAAGCGGCGATCATGTTGGTAGGACACCGAGTCATAGAGGAACTCCTTCAGATGGATGTGAGGGTCTCCCGCTCCACTATATTTCGACAGACAGGAAGCTGAGAAAGTGGAGGGATCTGAAGACCATGGAAATCTGGGAGTGTATTTTTGAAGGAGGGTTTGTGATTTAATTGCCTCCGCAGGTGGCTAAGCTCTCGCTTCATGGACTCGAACTCTGATTGGAAGTCCTGAGTCGAGGTGAATTGCAGATAGCGAGGGCCAGCTTGGGAATGAGAGCAGAGTTGAGAGTCAAGGTTCGGACCAGATTGAGTATAATGGGCCGGCTGTGATGATGTGGGTTGAATAAAAGGATGGCCCGATCCAGGAGTGACAATGTGAGTGGATCTAGAACAAGCAGGATAGTGTGCGCCTGTTGGGCCCTCCCTGGAAGATGATTGTGGAGCGAAGGTGGACAATAATCCGCAGGCTTGGTCAGGGCCCATTTCAAGTAGGAGGTGCTCCAATTCAGCGGCCTCATTAGAAGAGGATGGTGTTGGAACAGATTGAGGACAGGCACTATCGTCGGCCCGATGGGCCCGGGACAGGGCCGAATTTGGAACAGACTGATGAGACAAAGGGGCTACATGAGGAGGAGAGGTTGGAGGATAGGTGAAGTGGAGAGGAGCCATGAGAGGATGAGAAAAGGAAGGATTAAAAAGGATACACTAAAATACAAATAAGGGGTACAACAACAATTACAAACACACAAGAAGGGGATGAGAAAAGGAGTTCTCAAGCAAACACCTAAGATAACATGATATACGTCAGGGTTTTAGGGTTATCACTTAGCCTTTAAATAGATTGATTTAATTGAAGTACACTCGGCTAAAGAAGGGCCCTAATGGGTATGAACTCAAGTACTCCGATGACACTAAAGGGGACATACAACTCACGCGTGACACGACCTGATCTAAGGGTACAACAGGGACAACCAGCCCGGCGAACCGCAACGTGCGTACGACCACGGGGACTTACGGAGGACCTCGGTAGGTGGCCCTAATCAGCCCACGAGTGCTCGTAGGTGAGAGGGTCTACTCTACCAAGGAGGAAAACCTAATCAACACGGATCAGTATGCATGAGCCCTAGGTGCACCGAGGTGCATGCAATTCTATCCTACAACTAACACACAATGACTGACAGGGCTCGGCTGAGGTCATGACGGCCAGATCTGCCGCGACCTTTTCGCGCCCGGCACACGGACCGTGACAGAAACAGAGGGCAAAGTCCCACAATCACATGCGAACAGTAAGCAAGCTGACAAACCTAGAACACTATACAAGCATGGAGGGAAGTAAACATCAGATCAGGACTACCTAAACAGTCAAAAACCGATGCATGGAAGGAAAACAGTAACATACATAGCATACATGTCGTCACGTCCTCACACACCGGCGTGACCAGATCGCGATCATCCGATACGCCGCGACATGGACCGAAAATGTACAATGAAAATAAAAGGAAAAGCTGAACCCTAGCAGAATTCTAACAAAGAGAATCGTGAGTATACATGGAAAATAGCAAGAAGAGGGCGTGGCAACAGCCTCAGTGAGGAAACAGTGTAGGGGGGAAGGAAGAACACGTACCTGACGTCGCAGCTGCCAAAGTCGCAGTTGCATGATGCGCCACGTTAACAACCGAACGCAGAAATACAGAAAAAACATAGAAACATACCTAGCAGGGTTCTACAAAACACTTAAATAGAGGAACATGGCAGGCAAACAAGCAACAATCACGAAGCTAGCACTCAAGGTCCCACCGTGATCACCAAAAGGTGTAATCACGAGGTTGTGCACCCCTCAAAACACGTTTTAAAATTAAGTAAGGGGCATGGAAACATGGAGGATGTGATCGCCACCTAACACGTTGCCATGATAAAGAAATACGTAGGCTAACTGTGCTAGGAAAACGAGAGAGAACGGGTACTCACTGAGATCACGATGGGTCTCCTCGTCACGATGGGACTGATGTCGCGACACCCAACCGGGACACGTTAAGCATGTCGTGAAGCCCTAGCCTGCCGTGTTCTCTGTAGTGAGGGAGAAAGTTGGTGTGGATCTTCTAACTGTCCTCCGGCCGGCCAGAGAACAAGAGCCCCTCGTAGACTGATGTTCGTGTACCTACCAAAACAAAAGAAACAAGACAATAAACCCTGTTAGAACATATTAAGTGTAGTAACTATCCATAAATGAAGAGAAAGGGGAGATCAAGGAGTGAAAGGACCTGGGGGTGGTTTTTAAACCCCTTGGGTGGATGGAAAACGTGGGAAGTAAAGAGTGAAATACGTCCGATCTAAAAAAATAAACAATATGCATGAAAGAAGAAGGGGAGAGGAAGAGGAAGAAAGAGCCCCAATGGGGCAACTCTCTGGCTTCAAAGGGTGTCCTTGCGTTGTGTACGAGCATCAGGGATCGCCTCCTCCACCTCCAAACTCCATAGATGAAGAAGTTGATTTTAGTGGAGAAAGTAGATGGAAATGAGAGGGAATGGGTGAGCCACAAATTAAGTCATGGCTAAAGGAAATTTCGGCAGCACTTCATGACAAAAATGGGGCTCTCCCTCCTCTGAAGGAGAGGCCTTGCTTTTATAGAGCTGGAGAGAGAAAATCCCGTCCTCAAGTGATAATGACCAAAATGAGAGGATAAATCTAATTGAAAATTGCATGGGAGAGTCCTAAGGAGGTCTCCAAGGGTCCTGGAGCCTCAAACCGTGCTTAGGGGGGTTGGGAGGTTGCATGGGATGATGATAAGGCCAATAGAGGATAAAGATGAGGTGGTTGCAGAGGCCAGCGCACTCGACTGTAGTCGCGACGGGTCGTAGGGGCACGACAGGGATGAACGTGACGGCCATGCAGGTCGCGACTATAAAGCCACGTGCATGGATATGCATGGGCTGTCGCGACGGCCATAGGGGGCGTGATAAGGCTAACGCGGCGCCCCTACCTGTCGCATTAATGAAAATCGAATATTCTCAAAAATGGATCAATAACATGGGAGAATAATGGAGACTTGAGGCACATGGACTCTTTTAAAAGGATAATGGATGGGACATCATGAAAATTAGGCTCTTAATGGGCTCAAAGAAAGGCTAATGGTGGGCTCAAGGTGAATGACCAACTTGGGGCTCATCAAGATAACAAGAAATGTGGTTCGACTTATGGGCCAGAATCGGGTGTCTACAGTCGCGACTGCTTTTCTTACCGACTTGACTGCTGTCCTATTTGTCCGAACGACCTTGTCAGGTGTCAGGTGTATACAGCGTTGACGCGACTGGGTCAGCCATCACGTTCTTGTTTCTCTGTCTTCGAGGTTTGATCGCTTTTGGTGTCGCGTCATGGGTGGTCGTCGCGACATGGTCACAACACCTAGATGTGTCGTGACATGCCCGTTGTCGCACCGGGCTGACTCGTCACGTCTTGGGGCCCATCGGTTTATAACCGAGGCCTGCGCCCCATTTCCCCCTCTCCCCCTTTCCTTCCTCTCCTTCCTCCTTCTTCTTCCTCCTCTGAGCTCTCTCCTCTCCGGTGGTTTCTTGGCATGGTTGAGGTGCTCGTGGTGGAGGTGACGCCCTATTCGTGCTGGCGGTGTGATCGTGGAGCTTGGAACGAGGAGGAGGTGGCCATTCCTACGTGAAGGCCCCAATGGGTCGGCTCTACTCTTGGAGGTAGGGACCCTTGACTCTTCTTGCCCTAGGATGCTCCCTTCCCCCTTGAGATTGTAGTTTCTCCGTGGTTTGGGGTTGTGGGGGGCGTGAGAAACATGCTTGTGTGAGTGAGGATTCCATCGAGCAAAGATTCGTTATAATCCATGTTTTGTGGGGTTTGAGGGTGGTTTGTATGGTTTATGAGCTTCCTTCTATGTTTTCCATGCTCCCCTCCCCCGTGTGGATGTGAATGTATCGTTCTTGGGGCGGTCCTTGGGAGGACTGTATCGGGACGCCCCTCGGCTGAGAACCCGGCCTGTATAGAGGTCGTGATTATGTCACGATCGGCCAGGCCACCATGACATCGTCGTGATGTCGCGACATGGTCGCGGCGGCCCAATGCGTCGCGACTACAGCAGAGACACGTAAGGTCTTGCAGAGTTCCATTTTCTATGGAGTCTTACTATGCCCGTGGCACCAGTGCTAGTTTCCTAGTACGGTCATACACTAGTCATTCGTCTGGTGCTCAGCACCTCAGGGCTTGTCCCGTGAGAGAGGTTGTTACCATTGCCTGGGACCCCCATCCTCGTGTGTGTTAAAGGGAGTTACGAGCGTACTCGAGTCACGGACTTTGGAGTTGAGGAGAAAATGGTAGTTAGGATAGCAGCGTCGAGTCATTTGCAGAGCTCTCTTGGTTGGTCTGGGACACCAAAGATGGCCGGAGTTCTACCCGGTGCAGACCAGCCAGTTCTTCTTCTCACTGCCTCACTATTTGCGGCCTCGGAACCGCCTAGAGAGACCAGGCATGGGACCGTAGTCTGGCCAGACTACGACGGTTACTGTTGTGTACTTTGTGTTCCTGCCCCCACTCTGACGAGAGTGGAGGTTTGGACCTGGGTCGAGGATAAGACGTCAGTGGACATACTTGACCGGTTGACTAGTGGTAGTGTTTTCCATAGCTAGTGTCTCTTATCTAGGTGGGGTTCTCCCTATCTGCGTAGCCAGTGGTGTGGTGGTCAAGTCGTGCAGGTTCTACGGAGTTTCTAACCATGGTATTCTCCATACCGTTGTTAGTTAGTAGCTTTGCTTTCGCTCTTTCCTTTGTAGGGTAGAAGATATAACTGCTGTTCTTTAATTATTTATATATATTCTTCTGCTTGTTAGAGCTAGTAGGAGATTGGTAGCCCCTACTGAGCTTCTGCTGTGAAGCTCATCCCTTCCTTTTCCAGGTGAGACTTCTCAGCAGTGGCAGGGCGCAAGTCGGGCAGAGGAGATAGGGAGATAGTTGTCATCCTCATAGCTAGCAGTGGTTCCCCTCTCAGTTGTACATCACCCTTAGGGTATGCCCCTAAGGGACTTGTTATTCCCCTGTCTTTACTTGTACTAGTTGTGTGTATTGGGACTATACCTAAAGCGATACGCAGCGGTCTCGCTCATCTTTCTGCTTCTGTGTGTGTGCTCCTAGTTAGCAGTTGACGTTTATTTCCTTTACATGTTCTGTTAGACTTGTGTTTATAGCCCTTCCGGGTCTCCAGATTCGTCGGCGGGGACCGCAAAAATCGGGTCCTCGGCGTGGGCCCAGGGTCGAGTTCTCGGGGTTGTTACATCAGTAATCAATGTAGGTGCCAATCGATAGAGAGTCAATCAATCGAAACAAGCATGGAACAGCGAAACATGACGGCCTCTACCATCGCGAATCATTGTTCAGCAATCGATGCATGCCCAATCAATTGTTCCTCAGCAGTATAATCGATTGTATGAAAATGCAACGTAGTGAACCGATGCATATATCAACAATCAATGTAAGCCCAATCGATTGTCTCCACCAATCGGTATACGAATACGTGACGGAGTGACCCGATGCGAATATCACCAATCGAAAAACTCAATCGATTGACTTTAACAATCGATGTTTAATCGATTCAACCTTTATGAATTGACATATGAAACACGACCACTTGACCCATCGCGAATCAATTATTCATTATGACCCCCAATAGCACGACATAAAAATTTCTAAAAATTTTATAAAATTTAAAAAAATAGAAAAATCACTCAAATGGTTAATTGAGGAAAGCCACTTTAAGACATTGTAGTATAACGTGAAATTTACCCAGTATGCTGTAAAATTTGGCGTGTCTACAATGTGGTCTTGATTTACTTGAGACGTTTGACATGACTACTTGCAAGAAAGTTGATACACCTATGAATGCTTATGAAAAATTAACTCTTAAATATGGGACAAATTTGCCAAATGAAAATATGTTTAAAAGTGTCGTAGGAGGTTTAATGTACCTTACACATACTCGACTTGACATTACTTTTGCAGTAAGTATGATGTCAAGGTTCATGCATAAACCAACAAAGCAACATTTTGGGGCTGCAAAAAGGATCCTTCACTATATTCATAGAATAAGGAATTACGACATATGGTATTATTTGAATATCATCACCTAGATTTCATTGTGTATCTCTTTTTTATACTCTATTTTCCCTTTTGAGCATGTAGGGAAGAGCAGCCAGTAAGATGCTTTTCCAACATTTCTTGGTATAAGAGAAATTTTCACCTAGAGCTCGAATTCTATTAATAACTACAGTAGCTCTAGAAAAGAACTCTTACACAAATTCTGAATTTTCATAAAGAGAGTTTCAAAATCACGGTGAAGCTTTGAAGTTTAATAGTTTTCACCTTGTCTAATCTTTGAAATTCATTCTCCAAAATAGTGCAAGCTTCCTTAGATTTTGTAGCTGTAGCTATCCTTAGAAAGATGGACTCATCTACTGCTTGTTGTATCACCAGCAACACTTTTGAATCTTTCTTCCAAGTCTCCTTCAGTTCAATCCTTTTTTTAGGAGTAAGATTTTCTCATCCATCACCTGGTTCTACATAACCATTCTTAACAAGATCCTATAAATCTTGACATAAAAAGAACGTCTTCATTTTAATTTTCCAAAACTCATAACTTTGTCATCTAAAGATAGGAATTAAAGACTGACCAAGACTTAGACCATTAGCATTAGCTATTGCCATGAGATCTTATGGGAGAAATTTTACCAAACACCTGAAGGACACAAAAAAACTTCTTACCAACTTCTTCGAAAAGGATCACCTGCTCTTGAATCTCCTTCTATGACAGGAGAATACCACTAGCCTGAGCCACGAGCACAGCCAACCGAACTTGGAATTTGGCTATGATACAAAGAAATGTTGGAAAAGCCTCTTACTAGATGCTCTTCCTTGCATGCACAAAAGGAAAAATAGAGAAGAAAGCAAAGATACACAGTGAAATTCTTGCTATTTGTTTATATGTGGATGACGTTATCTAAATAGGGTCTTCTAAATCTCTGATTGCAAATTTTAGAAGGCAAATGATGGCTGATTTTGAGATGATAGATTTGTCGCCCCAGGGGGGGTGTGAATAGATTGCAAAAAATTCTTCTTACAATAATTCTTGTAAATAAACACACTTGACAGACAACACTAAGATTGATAGTTAGAGTTAGTGTTAATCAAAACAAAGAGAACAATCACACAGACAACAAGAAAGTTTATCCTGGTTCGGATCTCCTATCCCATGGAGTCCTACATCTAGTCCCTAAACAACCACTTGGGATTCCACTAAACAAGGGTACAGTCCCCCTTAAGGACACTTACACATCCAACAACAGCTGGCCTTCTCTTCTCTACCAGAAGAGGAATCGCACCACCTGATGGAACAGGTCTTCTCTTCACACCCGAAGAGGAATGCTCACAGAAAGGATGAGTTGAAAGAGAAAGTCCTCAAGACAAAGCTTATAATCACTGCTTGATCTAAGGCGAAGTTTGAGAGATACAAGATTATCACAAATGGACTCTCTCAGATCAACGCAAGCTCTCAAAGGCAATGCAGTATTCTGCAAAGAGCTAAGAGCTATAGAGTTGCAATGGATGAGTTAGCTTTTGTTGTTCTTCAGGTGACTAAGATGTTCAAGCTTCTCAAAGGTTGTTCCTTAAAGAGTGAGTGTTGGCTTGGAGTCACCAGTCTTCTTTTATCTACTTTGAAATAATTTGACCGTTGAAGTATCCGTTGTCTCATATGTTCATGCACGTTGGAGTATCTAGTCTGAAGTATGGAGCAGGTGAGCTTGCAGCCATTAATGCCCAGATTGACACATACACTCATGTGGAAAGATTGTCTGAATCTTCTATCCTCTTGTCAGGTTTGACAGGTCCATCTTTGCAACGTGTGTTTTTACCGGAAACCCTGCACATAATAAATGCTGACACCTAGACAACTTATCTTTGTCTAAACTATTAGTCAACATTAGTAGTCGTGCTGTATGAAGATACACAAGAAGGGAAATTCCATTCTGTCATAATGAAAAGTGTGACTTTGTGTGTCATAGGCAAGATAGGAAAAAGATATATCGTGCAGAGGTTTGTACTGTCACAATAAATGTTAGAGAACATGTGATACAACATGCTTTCGCGAGAAAGCTTGAAATCCACAAAGATTTAAAATACATTTGAATATCATGTGGAACGAAACTAAAGAATGTTTAAAAATGATTTAAATGAGAATGTTTGACAGCTGTCTTAAATGTAATCAATAACAGAGGGTTTTTGTATTTAGATAGGTTGTACCCATAGTGAGTCAATGTTGATATTAAATCAATGATATAATCATAAGTCAAGTGAGAATGTAATCCATATTTAAATCAAGTCGATGTGAGCATAATCCTTGTATTAATGAAATTGATGTTTTGTACACAGTCGTTGTTTAACTGAAGTCGATGTGTTGATAAAATCGTTGTTTGAAATGAAGTTGATATAAACATGAAGTCGTTGTTTCATATAAAGTCATTGTTCTAATGAAATCGTTGTTTAAGTGAGACGAAATCATTGTAGACATGAAGTCGTTGTTCTACTGAAATCGATGAAGCAACCAAATCGTTGTTTAAGTGAGACGAAATCGTTGTAGCTACCAAATCGATGTTTCTGTGAGGTCGTTGTAGCAACGAAGTCGATGTTTAAGTAAGATGAAATCTATGTTTCTATGAAGTCATTGTAGCGACGAAGTCGATGTTTAAGTAAGACGAAATCGATGTTTCTATGAAATCGTTGTAACGACAAAGTCGATGTTTAAGTAAGACGAAATCAATGTTTCTATGAAGTCGTTGTAGCGGCGAAGTCGATGTTTAAGTAAGACGAAATTGATGTTTCTATGAAATCGTTGTAACAACGAAGTCGATGTTTAAGTAAGACAAAATCAATGTAGAACCGAAATCGATGTTCTAGCTATGAAGTTGTTGTAAGACCGAAATCGTTGTTTTACTTATGAAATCGATGTTAGGATGAAATTGATGTGTACTCAGGAAGTTGTTGTTTAAGTGAAACTGATGTAGGGATGAAATCAATGTTCTTCTAAAGAAATCGTTGTTCTATCAAAGAAGTCGATGTGTACTTAGACAAAACATATGCATTGAACTTCAGATAGTAGTGTGTGTAGACAACTAACAGATATTGCTTGAATTACTGCCTATGGATAAACTTCAGAAAATATTGTTAGAAAGTACTTTTCAAGGTTTTGTTAATCACCAAAAATATATATAATTAATAATAAATTACTTGGAGATGGACTGATCATCAATCTCCCCCTTTTTGGTGATCACAAAATATAGAGAGTTGCATGTATATAAAAGACTGAAATTAATTTGTGGAAAATTTTTAAGGGTATGTATTTCGAAATAATTTCTCCCCTTTTTTGTCATTAAGCAAAAAGAATTTGATAGACAGATGATAAAATGGGAGATAGACAAAGATAAATGGAGCCAAGAAATGGAATTTCATTCATTAGAGGGGGTAGGCATGTAGAAGGCAGGAGACAATCTAGAAGCATGGCGAGTTATGAGCTGCCAAGCTTGAACTTCCTGCTCTTCAAAAAGATTTCTAAATACACCCTAACTAATATTATAAGATGGCCCCATCTCTAGAGTAAGTCTCTTGATGTGGAGCAGTCTATGTTCTTCAATGAAAGAAGTATACTCCTAATTACTAAGGGATGACTTGTAGGTCCAGCAGTTCCAAAGCTGGCATGCTGAAGAAATTTATCAATAGAAAGAGGGTAGTGGAGTTCGTGAGCAAGCAAATCTTTCTTCAAGTCTATAAAGATCTTATACCTCTCAATCCAGGTAGAATAGGGATCTAAAACCAGATTTAAGGAGTTGAGGTCCATGAATTTTTCTGGAGTGAGAGTCTACTGATTTGACTTGTGTAGAGAAGAATTCAGTTGATCAAGCTAAAATGCAGCCTCAGGATAGTCTTTACACCAATCAGTGTTGACAAATCTCTCAGCCTCTAAGAGCAGTGGAGCTAAGACTGATGACTTGATGAAGTCTCTTTGGTATTCCCTCAAGAGGAATCTATGAAAAGCAAGAGGGGCTCCCTGTTGAACAAAAATTCTTGCCATGACTCTTGCAAATCTTTCGAAAATGATGGGACCCACTTTAGAGTCCATAAGGAGAAAATGAAGCCTTGGGGAGATAAGCAATTTTTGGCATCTTCAAGGTTGCAAAATCAAACTGAAGAGTGTTGTTGATAGGATTCTCTGTGCGGAGCAGAGCTATGGCTGCTCTGAATTGACCAAGCTGGACCTCTGGAAGTAGTCTTGGTACATTTGGAATTTCCTGATGAATTTGATCTCCTTCTGAATGAAGGGACCCAAGAGTCTTTGTGTTGGCAGACAAACCACTCTAAGAAGGTGAGAGGTTGATCTTTGGGTGGAAAGATGTTGGACCTGGCAACCTCAAATTTTCTGTAGAGTGTTTTGTTGGCCTTGGCCCATTGATCCTCAGTCTTGGACTCAACAGTAGATAAGATTTTGGTTTGTTCAGCTTTAGGAAGACCAGAAGTAGGAAGAATGATATTTAGAGGTTTAGAAAGATTAAGATAAGGGATACGAAAAATAGCTGCAAAAGTGTACTTTTGGAGATATTCAGCAAACAAGGTTTTCCTTCTATGGACAACACAGAGAGAGTACCATAGAGGAGGGAAGAGAACTTGTGATGAAGGAAAGACAAGTTCTTTAGAAGTCTTCCTTTTCTTGGATACAGGACTAGAGGAGGGATGAGAATCAGTCCTGTGAAGGTGAGCAGCAACAACAAGAACTGTGCGGAGGATGGCTTCTTCAAATTCATCCTTGATGTCATGCACAGAATGAGGAATGACACTGGCGGATTCAGGAATGATTGTGATAAAGGAGGGTGGAGTAGGTGGATGAAGAGAACCAAAAGATGAAGTGGGAGGAGGTTGAGAGGATGGTCCAGTAGAGGAAGGACCTACTGAGGAAGGACCAGAAGAAGAGTATGAGGTTGGAGGTGCCTCTGATGTGCTAGGAGAAATGGAGGAGGAAGAAATAGGTGAGGAAAATGTTGCAACAGGGAAAGGGGTAGGAGAGGATATGTGTTTAGGAAGGGGTTTCTTGAAGGTTTCAGGTGCAGGAGGGGCAGTGAAGGATGTGGGTGGAGAGGAAGGGGTTGGAGTCTGAAGATTGGAAGATTCAGAAGGCCCTGGAGGCACAACAACTTCATCTACAGATACCTGAGGCCCGGTTGGCCCTGCCGCTGACTCCATTTGCACAGATGGCCCTAATGGCCCAACAGTAATATCTTCAATAGCACACGGCCTTGATGGCCCTGACTCTTCCAAGGATGGCCCTTGTTGCCCGGATTCTGCAACTGATGGCCCAACTTCCTCTAAAGATGGCCCTGACGGCCTGGCAACTGGCTCAACTGGTTTAGAAGGCCCTGGTGGCCCTGCAATGACTTCTGGCATAGACTGAGTGGGAGCAGGAGGGGCAGGAGCTGACAGCTGCACACTCACAAAATCTGAATTAATCAGTTACTAGCTTCTTTAGGCTACCTAGCTCACTTCTCATCTCTTGGAGCTCTGATTCGACTACTCCAATCTCCTTGGCTCCAGTGCTCTGATTAATGAAAATAGATGATATATCTGATTGTAAGGAGCACAGGATTTCCCCATGAGCATTCAGTCTAGCAATGACTGGCTTTATGTGCACATGAATCTTCTTTTTCCTGGATCTGTGGTGTGCTTTCCTGGTGAGCAGGGGAACTTTAGGAGCAACACCTTTACTTTTATCTCATGATCTCACAGCCGGCTCCACATTATCATCATCTGAAGTATCATCAACCAGTCCTTCATGGAACTGGTCTGTAGGGGCACTGGCAATGGGCTCCCCTTGAATCTCTGTCTCCTTTTGGACTTATGGCTCCCCCTGAGCTGGAGCATCTATCATCAGAATCTCTTCAGTGTGGCCTGGTGCCACAACTTCTGCAACTGTGTCTTCATGGCTCTCCTTAGTGCAGTTTTCACTTCAAGAACATTGGGGGTTTCTTCTATATGAATATCTTCAAGCTCCCCCTCAAAATGAGCAGCACTTTCAGCAATTACTTCTTCAACAATGGCACGTACGGACTATAGGAGGGACAATTTCTTCAGTAGATTGCCCAATGGGCTCAATGTGTTCAGGTGCAATGTCCTCAATCCTCCTTTCCGGAGTAGGAGGCTCCTCTTCTCTAACAGCTGCCTCTTCTTCTTGAACTAGAGGGTCTACAGGGACTTCTCCAATGATAGCTTCACCCTCTGCAACTGAAGTCTTGGTCCATACATTTCCAATGAGGGAAAATCCACTCTTCTTCAGGTTCCTTGATCTGATTGGCAGACCCATCTTTTCCATCAATTCTCCTTTCAAAACTATATCCAAGTGACTGAAAATCCTTGTCAGTAGATGAGCATAGGGAAGGGACACTACTAGCTTGTGCTTCCTATCCCAAATGGCTTCTACAGTAGACTTCATTATTTCTATAATCACCTAAGCCATGTTTATTTCTTGCTTTTAAACAGCCCAGAACATCATGTTTGCATCTCCCTTGGTACATGACGAAAAAGTTGCACTCATTTGTACTAAAATTTGACAAACTATGAAATGAAGGATCCTATTGAAGCCATTGAACTGATTGATATCTATCTTCCCATCCTTCAACCTGTATTCAGTTCCTATAATCCCTTGCCCCTCAGCATGAATATCCACATATTCAACCAGACTGTGCCCGACTATGAACACACCAAACAACCTCTCCAACAAATCATGAGTAATGTGAATAGGTGTACCTTTGACTGTGGAGGTGAGAGAACCATCTTCCTCTGTCTTCAAACATGTGTAGAAAGTCTTCACCAGATGTGGATAACTGGGTTCTGAGATTGTACACATCCTTGTCCACTTCAACCTCTGAAGGGCTTCGACCACACTATGCATCCCATGCTTCTCCAAGTCTGCTAAATCCACTGCCTTGTTCCCACAGAGCTTGATCTTCACTGCTGAATATCTTTCCTGTTGATCGGCCGTAAGAAAGGCAACATTGTAACCACCTACGCTGCCGAAGGTCCCAGAAGCGGCCATGGAATCTAGCAAGAAAAGGTTCTGGAAGATCGTGGGAGGAGGAGGAACAGAACCCCTCAAGAAATTTGAGCGGGAAGGAATGGTTTCTTCGAAAGCACAGAGAGGTTTGTCGTAGTCGATGAGGGTTTTTCAGGCTTTCGAGTCGAAGGGGATAAGAGAGAGAGTGAGAGTGAATCAGTGAGGGAAGGATTATGGAAGTAACGGAAGGACATAAAGGCACTTTTTGAAATGGTGGAGCAATAAATGCGGATAATGACAAAATAATTGAAGATAACGCAAATAGAATGAATTTACTTAAATCTAGCGGGGAAGGATAAGTCTTATCCTGAAATTTATTATTTTATTTTAGTTTCTTACATACATATCTGTTACAAATTGCACATACCTAGTTCCCTTCTAAGAGACATAAATCTCTCTTTAGGTAAGGCTTTTGTAAAGATATTTGAGTATCTACAAATGAAATATTAATATTACCATTAGCTATATGATCTCGAATAAAATGATATCTGGCCTCTATATGTTTCGCCCTGGAATGTTGTACTGGATTTTTCGTGAGATTTATTGCACTAGTGTTGTCGCACAGCAGCGGGATGGTCTTGATATGCAGTCCATAGTCTTCAAGCTATTGTTTGATCCATAGGATTTGAGTGCAACAACTTCCAGCAGCTATATATTCAGCTTCAGCTGTTGATAGTGCTACTGAATTTTGTTTCTTTGAAGACTAGGAGATCAAGCATCTTGCAAGAAATTTGTTGGGTTGAGTGTGTTTTGGAATTTTCTAAAGTTGTATTTTAATAATGACCAATGAACATCACTCATAATTTGATTTTGATGATGACATTTTGTACATATTAAAATGATGACTAATTGAACATGTTATATATTTTCTACATATCACAACAATGCTTAAACAACATGTTTTTTATGTTTAATATCTCACATTTTAATGATAATATCTTGTATTAATGGTTACACTTTATATTTTCAGGTTCACACAAATTTGTCACAGTGGTGTCAACACAGTCCACCTGTGTGTCGACACTAGTTCACTGTCCCAGAAGCCTGTTCTGAAGTTAGCAGTTGATTTTAGCATTCGATTGTAGCAGTCAAATACTGAAGTCGAAGTTAGCAGTCAAATTTACCATTCGACTGTACCAGTCGAATTTAGCATTCGACTTCAGCATTCAACTACAGCATTCAACTGCTGCAGTGGGAGTCAACCAGTGGTGTCGACACAGTCCACCTGTGTGTCGACACTAGATGACTGTCCCAGGAAGCAGTCAGAACAGTTGAAGCCTGTGGTGTCGACACAGTCTGCCTGTGTGTCGACACACTTCGATTAAAGCTCAAAAACTTGAATTTCTCTGGACACGTGGCCGCTTGGGGATCAAGGGAATCTACCTAGGTTTTTGTGCCCACACACTCCAAAGATCAATATGGACTTATAGGGCTATAAATACCCTCAATCCTTGCCCCCCTAAGGGTGTGTTGCTCTTGCAATTCCCAGAGAAACTTTTTGGCGGCAAAAAGGGATCTCTCCAGTTCTTACTCATCTCCAGAAGTTGTGATCCATCTTTTCAAGAGAAAGTACAAGGGAGTGAAGGCCAATTTCTAGAGAGGGATTTGAAGTGCCGAGCAAGGGAGTAGATCCAGCAGAAGCACACGATTCAGAAGCTATTGAAACAGAGCATCGCCAATTGACAGGGAGCATCTTCAAGCATCTTCAATTCAACCTTCTGCAAGAAATCTTCATCGAAGAACACTCATTCTACATCCATTTCTCTCACTTCTGAGTTTGTTCTTCCTTATTTCATCTATGAGATTTGTGCATGAAGTTCTGCACAAATTTCTGTGTACGAATCTGTCTTGAATCAGATCATTGCTAGAGGATCTGATTTTATGTTGTCTTTGATCTAGCTTTTGTATTGTGAGCCATCGAGCTCTGGTTTGTGAGTCGTTGTACTCACTGTGTGGTTTGAGCCGTCATGCTCAATTTGGATTCGTCGTGCTCCAGTTGTTGTTTGAACCGTCGTGCTCAGTTTGTGAGTCGTTGAACTCAAGGTTGTGTGTTGAGCCATCATGCTCAAGGGTGTTTGGAGTCGTCGTGCTACGGTGTGAGTTGTACTCTTTTGAGTAGTGGAGCCTCACTGTGTGAGGGGTGGATGTAGGAATCATTGGTGTGATTTCCGAACCACCTAAAAATCCTCTGTGTAGTGGTTTGAATTGTGGTTTGACTTTGTATTGCGCTAGATGCATGCATAGGGATTTCGCTCACAGTACTAATTGATTTGCTCACACACACTAATTACACTTCAGAACAGTAAATTGTTTGTCAGAATTGATCTCTGATTCCAAGTAATTTTGAATTGCTTAAGCTTCCGCGTTAATTTGTGTTAGATCTATTCATCCCCCCCCCCCTTCTAGATCTGATATATCCACCTATTCGATCCTACAAAATTGACAACCACCACTGGTGCTTTTTCTATCTACTTTGCATCCAGCATAGTCAGCATCCGAATATCCCACTAAACTGGTTTCACAAGCTTTAGAATACCATAGACCTAAGTTATGAGTTTTGGCTAAGTATCTAAAGATCCTCTTAACAGATGTTAAGTGAGTTTCCTCGGGATCAGATTGATATCTATCACACATGCATACACTAAATA
The DNA here is from genome assembly GCA_014218235.1 of Colocasia esculenta. Classification (NCBI taxonomy): domain Eukaryota; kingdom Viridiplantae; phylum Streptophyta; class Magnoliopsida; order Alismatales; family Araceae; genus Colocasia; species Colocasia esculenta. Next base: position 41,458,862 of record CM024759.1, on the reverse strand, counting down.
AAATATCAGGTTTACTAGCTATTAAATAAAGCAATGACCAAATCATACCTCTATAAAGTTTCTCATCGACTGTCTTACCTTTCTTATCACTGTCTAACCTGGTGGATGTGCTCATTGGAGTGGACAGTGGCTTAGCATTATCAAACCCAAATTTCTTCAACAGTTCCTTGGTGTATTTTTCTTGACAAATGTGTGTACCTTCATTGCTTTGTTTGATTTGTAATCTAAGGAAGTAGTTGAGCTCTCCCATCATGCTCATCTCAAATTCTCCCTGCATGAGCTTCTCAAAATACTTGCACAAGGATTCATCAGTATATCCGAATATAATATCATCTACATAAATGTGTACAAGTAATATATTTTTGACATTTGATTTAATAAACAATGTGCTATCTACCTGTCCTCTAAAAAAAACCATAATTTAGTAAGAATGCACTAAGTCTTTCATACCATGCTCTAGGTGCTTGTTTTAAACCATATAATACTTTATGCAATTTAAAAATATGATTTGGAAAATCTAAATCATTAAAATCAGGAGGTTGTATCACATAGACTTCCTCCTTTATATAACCATCCAAAAATGTTGATTTAACATCCATTTGAAAAACTTTTAAATCTAATGTAGATGCATATGCAAGTAATATTCGAATAGCCTCTAGTCTAGCCACTGGTGCATAGGTTTCATCAAAATCTATGCCTTCCTCTTGGGAATAGCCTTGAGCAGCCAATCTTACCTTGTTTCTAGTGATAACACCAACTTCATCCAATTTGTTCCTGAACACCCATTTGGTGCCAATCACAGGATGATCTGATGGTCTCGGAACAAGGGATCAAACTTGATTTCTCCTGAACTGATTAAGTTCATCTTGCATGGCCAGAATCTAAGATTCATCAGACAGTGCTTCTTTGACTGTCTTCGGCTCTATTTGAGATACAAATGCTAAATAATCATAGGAATGATATTACCTCTTGTTCTTACCCCAACTGATGGATCTCCAATGATGTTATCAATAGGGTGATCCTTTTTATACCTCCATTCCTTTAGAAGATCATCATGGATAATATCCTTATGTTGTATTTCTTCTAAGGGTAGATCTTCATCATTCTTGATGGTAGATTCTTTCAGCTTCTGGGTAAGATTATATGTATCTTCATCATCACTTTTAGATTCCTTTATTAAGAAAGGGTTAGATTTATCAAAAATAACATGCACGGTTTGTTCAATCAATAAACTTCTTTTATTAAAAACTCTATAGCCTTTAGGTTTAGAAGTGTACCCCATAAAGATCCCTTTGTCGGATTTGGGATCTAGCTTACCTATGTCTCTCTTGCCATTGTTATGAATGAAGCATGGACATCCAAAAGTTCTGAGATGACTGATCTTGGGCTTCCTTTCCTTGTATAGCTCATATGCAGTCTTCTTCAGGATTGGCCTTATCGTTACTCTATTTACAATATAACATGTTGTATTTATAGCTTCTGCCCAGAAGTATCTTGGAAGATTATATTCAGATAACATGGTCCTGGCCATATCCAATAAGGTTCTATTCTTCCTCTCAGCTACTCCATTTTGTTGTGGTGTTTTAAGTGCTGAGAAATTATGTTCTATACCCTGATCATTACAAAATTTTGCAAATATGTCATTTTGGAATTCTCCTCTATGATCTAAACAGATACTGATGATGTTGAACTTCTTATCTTTTTGAACAAGTTTGTTGAACTTTAAAAAACTCTCAAATGTGTCCTTTTTATGCTCAAGAAATGATACCCATGTAAATCTTGAATAATCATCAACTATAACAAATCCAAAGTTCTTTCCTCTTAGGCTAGTAGTTCTCATTGGTCCAAACAAGTCCATGTGTAGCAGTTCTAGTGGTTTGGAGGTAGTGACTACTATCTTGGATTTGAAGGAAGATTTTGCATGCTTTCCTTTTGCACATGGCTCACAAATACTGTCTAATCTTGAGTTAATCTTTGGCAGACCTTCTACTAGATCTTATTTGATGAGTTTTCTTATTCCATCTAGGCTGCAGTGACCTAATCTTCTGTGCCACAGCTCAACATTCTGCTCTTTACTTGCCTCTAGACAAATGTCTTGATCCTTAAATTCTTCTAGATGTAGTACATATAAATTCTTTTCTATGTTGGCTTCGAAGATAGTTGCACCATCCTTGATAATCAGACATTTAGATTCCTAAAATTTGATCTGGTGACCCTTGTCGCGCAGCAGGCGAATGCTTATTAGATTGTGGTTGAGACCTTTGACGCATAGAACATCTTCTATAGGGATTTTGCCTTGACTTTCAATGGATCCACAACCAATTACTGATCCTTTTCCATTATCGCCATTGGTTACTGTACCTTCTTCATTTTTGATATGAGTGAGCAGTTTCTTGTTACCTGTCATATGCCTTAAGCACCCGCTGTCCAGGTACCATTTTGATGCTTTAAGGCTTCCTTGCAATAAATCAATGAGATTTAGGTACCCAAGTTCTTTTGGGTCCTGGTTGGTTAGCATCTTCACAGTTTATTTTGGGAATCCATTTTAGGTGTTTGGTAGTACAAGTTATTTTAGTGTGACCTAATTTGTTACAGTGAGTGCAGCAAGGAATATCATTTATTATCCTGTTTGGCATTTGGTTCTTATTGTTTTTTGTTTTATTGTTGAGATTTTGTTCAGCTACGAATTTTGTTGTTGGATAGATTTTAGGATGAATTATGGTTTCTTCATTGTCTGGTGGGGTAGATCCTAAGCCATACTTTTTCCTACCTAATCTTCTTGCTCCTTTTAATATTAAGGAAGATTTTCCATTTGTGAATTTTTCATTTGTGGCTGTTAAGTATTCATTATCTTTTGTCAGTGTGCTAATTTCACTTTTAAGTTTGCCTGTGGTTTCTTGATTTTCTAAGTTTGATATCTTCTCATTTTTAATTTTTATATCTTCGCATAGTAGTTCATTTCTCCTTTTTAGTTCAGAAATTTATTTTTCTAACTGTTCAGTTTCAGATTTTAGATCTGAGTTTGTTATTTCAAGACATGCATAATTTTTCTTAGTTGTTTTTAAAAGTTTACAGACATCTTTATATTTACTATATAATTCATTAAAAGCATCTTCTAAACTATCTGAATCTGATTCATAGCAAGAAGTAAAGGATGAGTTAGAAGATACCTTATAATCAATATTTGCCATGAAGGCCAGGTTGTCCTTTTCTTCTTCTTCTTCACTGGTGCTTGACTTACTGTCTGAGTCACATTCGTTGTTCCATGTAGCAACAATGACCTTCTTCTTGTACTTTTTGAATTTCTTCATGTTGTCCTTCTTCTTGAACTCTATCTTCTTTAATTTTGGACACTCAGCTTTAATGTGTTCAAGCTTCTTGCACTCATAGCATATTGGTTCTGATTTCTTTACATCTTTACCTTCAGATCTTTTAAAGTCTCTACCTTTCTTGAAATGCCTTCTTCCTGATTGATACTTCTTCTTAGCCAATATGCGCTACAATCTTCTGGAGAGAAAGGCTTCTTCATCTTCACTGCTTCCATTGCCTTTGTCACTTTCTGATTCACCATCAGATGTGTCTTTTGTGGCCTTGAGAGCATTGTTGTGCTTCTTCTTGCTAGAAGATTCTCCTAGCCTTTCCATATTTATCTCATGATCCATCAAAGACCTAATGAGTTTTTCAAGTGACATTCTCCTAAGATCGTTGGCTTCTTTTATAGCTGTTACTGTTGGAGTCTATGAGGTTGGTAGGGATCTTAGTATTTTCCTTACCATGTCTCCAATTTTCATACATTTTTCCAAGCTCGGCCAAACTGTTGGTGATGTCTGTGAATCTACTGTATATTTGAGAGATGGACTCTCCAGACTGCATTTGAAATTTTTTGTATTGAGCTACCAGAATATTTATTCTTGTAATGACCCACTTCCACCCAATATGGTTACACCAACCCACATCGGATGAGAGCAAGCCGCTACAGGGGAGAAAACCCCAACGATATTCATATGAGCTGAGATATACACGAATAGAAAGGAATATTGCAATGGAATTTAAATAAATCTTATTCCATCAACATTTTAATCCACATACCACAGTCTATATAGTCCAAGAAGAATTAACATAATCACAATGATTTTGAAATAATATTCTATGTATGAGTCTAGGTTGTGTCATCTTGAAGACATTGAACAAATCTAATGGCTTTAACCTAACTCACTTGAATAACTCCCTTGTGGATAATCATTTTTCTGAAATGGCTTGACAAGTAAGAAGCTTCTTGAACTTAATGTCTTTCATTGGCTTTTAACCTTAAATAACCTTTTAAACTTGATTTCTCAATTAAAAAAATGGAGAAAAGCTACCTATTTCAAAATTCATGAGAATCCAAATAAAAATAAATAAGAATTGTGACAAAGGCAGAGCAATGATAAGCATCACTGAGTAACCGGGGACATGGGCATCACAAATATCTGTCTTCGCGTCAAAATGTCCTTTTATTATCTTTGTACAATGGTATGATGGTCACCTATACTGAGTAACTGGGGGTACGGACATCACAAATGTCTACCTTCACATCAAAAGGTTAAAGTGAACCTTATTACCACTTATCCCAAAACAACTTAAAAAAATGTTAGTTTACATGCAAGAAATAGAGTAAAGCCTCCATGTTTTTAAATCAAGGGCAACTTGTTGTTTATTGTTAATTGCTCATGTCAACATTACCTTCACTTACCAACTGAACATCACCCACTAAGGAATATGTTTTTCTGCAACGGTTTTATTCAAAGGGGTTATCTTATTTTCATATGTTTTTGAACGATGTATTCTAAATACTACAACTTTAGGTTCCCGGGGTATTATCTCTTAACCATTGTAGAACATTTAAATGTCTTAACACTAGTGTGTATGACACTTTGTAATGGGTATGTGCCAGTTCTCAACCTTAAAATGTCATTTGAACACTCATTCCCCATTCATTTCTGATCATCTCACTAAGGAGTTTCATGATTTTCGTCATCCCACTACTCCTGGGAATGACGATGCTTAGAGTGTTTGGGATCAGTTTGGGGTCCTGTAGTTATTTTTCACTAGCTTGGGTCATGAGTCTGTTAGCTATGTCAGTTATGTCATTTCCCTTTTGCTTTTGTTGTGTCATGTAATAGATCTCATTTTGAACTGTGTGTACTTTTCACTCAATTAATGAAATCACAGTTGCTTGCTAAATTCTATCCATTTGTGAATGCTTTACCTTTTTGGATGTTGTCAAAAGGGGGAGAAACATTAATTGCAATTTTGTCATCATCAAAAAGGGGGAGAATGTTGGGTTACAATATGTATGATGATGATTGTGATTAAATGTTTTGATGTTTTTGATGAATGACATGATTGATGTTGCAAAGACATGATAAAGACATGAAAGAAATGATCAAATGAAAAAATGTTTTCTATAACCATCTATGTATTCATGTTATCTCACATGGAATGTTATTTATGTAGGTGTGAATGAACACACAAGATAAGCAACAAAATCCAAGTGCAAAAGGTCTGAAAATTCACATCAAGTACTCACATGTCGACAGCCAAGAAGTCACCTGTCGACAGATGGACAAGACAGAATAAAACAAGTTTCTAGAAATCAATAAAAAGCAGTACATGTCGACAGATGAGGTGTGCCTGTCGACAGACAGATGGAACCTGTCGACAGATCCAGTTTTCCAGCAACAACATGGTTCTGGAAACCATATGTCAGTAGTATCTGTCGACAGCTGCAGGATAAGTTACAACAGATGATCACGATATGATCTATATTAGGGTGTTCCCTTTTAGCACGACTCTCCATACTTGGACACCACTATATATAGATCATATAGAGGTATTTTCGCAGCAAGAAGCCACCATACCAAAACCCTAAGCAAAGGTCAAGAAGAAAGGCTTCTCCCTGCTGCTCTGCTTCAACTCCCTGTCCTGTTCAAGGAAGATTCATCTCGCGCGAGGAGTTGAAGCCGGTTCGTCTACAGATCAAGCTTCATCTACATCATCTGGTCATCATCAACACGAAGCTTGAAGTTCTTTTGGACGACCACATCGAAGAGTTCACATCTGGATTTGATTCTCAACTCAGAACTCTTCTTTTTCTCTACTTTTCATTACTCTGTGTGTGTGGTGTGTTGATCAGATCAAGGCTACAGGATCTGATCTATTGTGGACTTGATCTAGCATGTGTGTGTGTTTGAGCCTGAGTGCTCGTGTGTGTGTTGTACTCATTTCTTGAGTAGTGTGTGCCTCACAGTGTGAGGGGTGGATGTAGGAGTCACATGGTGTGATTTTCGAACCACCTAAAAATCTCTGTGCAATGGTTTGATATTGTCTCATCGTTAGATGCATGCATAGGGGTTCGATTAAACTCTTAACATTCACACACTAGTTCATATAATATGATTGTTCAATTGTCTCACACACTTTGTGCACTTATCACATCAGATCAGTGGGGTTTTGAATTGAGTAAATTTATTAATTTGAAGTAATTTTTAAATTGCTTAAGTTTCCACTGCAAATGTATTCAACCCCCCCTTCTAGCTTTGCCATCACCGAATATTCGATCCTATCAGAATTCTCACAGAAAAATGAGTTTAATGAGAAATGCGTAAAGACCAAGCTTATAGACAATGCTTGATCTGAGGTGAAGATTGAGAGACACAAGATTATCTCCAATGAACTCTCTCTCTCTCAGATCTACGCAAGCTCTCAAAAGCAATGCACTATTCTCACAGAGAGCTAAGAGCTACAGAAAATTCGAATGCACGAGCTGACTCTAGTTTTTCAAGTGGTGACTAAGATCTTCAAGCTTCCCAAGGGTTCAAAGTGAAAAGTGTTCTTCCTGCTTGGAGTCACCAATCTTCTTTTATCTTCTTGAAATCATTTTATCGTTGTAGTATCCGTTGAAATATCCGTTGTCTCACATCTTCCTACACGTTGGGATGACTGGTCCGAAGCAAAGAGCAAGAGAGCCTACAGCCATTAATGCTCGAATAGACGTATACACTCACGAGGAAAGATTGTCTGAATCTTCTATCCTCTTGTCAGGTTGACAGGCCTATCATTGAGATGTGTGTTTCCTCCGAAAACCCTGCACACAATAAATGCTGACACCTAGACAACTTATCTTTGTCTAAACTGTCAGTCAATATTAGTAGTTGTGTTGTATAAAGATACACTAGAAGGGAAATGCCATTATGTCATTGACTTTGTGTGAATAGGCAAGACAGGTAAAAGATATATGGTGTAGAGTTGTGTACTGTCACAATAAATGTTAGACAATGTGGGATACAACATGCTTTCGGAGGAAAACTTTGAAATCCACAAGGATTTGAAATACATTTGAATATCATGTGGAATGGAACTAAAGAATGGTTAAAAGAAGATTCAAACAAGAATGTTGGATAGCTATCTAAAATATAATCAATAATAGAGGGTTGATGTATTTAGACAGGCTGTACTCAGAGAGAGTCGATGTTGATATTAAATCACTGTTATAATCATAAGTTAAGTGAGAATGTAATCCATGTTGAAATCAAGTCGATGTGAGCATAATCCATGTATTAATGAAATCGATGTTCTGTACAAAGTTGTTGTTTAACTGAAGTCGATGTGCTGATGAAGTCGTTGCTTGAAATGAAGTCGATATAAGCATGAAGTCGTTGTTCTACTGAAATCGTTTTTTAAGTGAAGTCGTTGTAGAGATGAAATCGTTGTTTCAACCAAATCGTTATAACAATAACCAAATCGTTATGGTGACCAAATCGTTGTTTAAGTGAAACAGAATCGATGTAGCTACCAAGTCGTTGTTTAAGTGATCAAATCGTTGTTTTGATGATGAAATTGTTGTTTAAAAGAAATCGATCATGAAATCGTTGTTTCAATGATGAAATCGATCATGAAATCGTTGTTTAAGTGAAATCGATCATGAAATTGTTGTTTCAATGATGAAATCGTTGTTTAAGTGAAATCGATCATGAAATCATTGTTTAAGTGAAATCGATCATGAAATCGTTGTTCATGTGAAATCGTTGTTTCAATGATGAAATCGTTGTTTTACCAAAATCGATGTTCAAGTGAAATGAAATCGATGTAACAATGAAATCGATGTTTAAGTGATATGAAATCGATGTATCAACAAAATCGATGTTTAAGTGATATGAAATCGATGTATTCAACGAAATCGATGTAGCAACGAAATCGTTGTGAGCTATTATATGGAAGTCGATGTATACTTAGGCAAAATTCATGCTTTGAACTTCAAGTGACAGTGTGTGAAGACAACTTACAGATTTTGCTTGAGTTATTTTCTATGGATAAACTTTAGAAAATGTTGTTAGAAAATATTTTTAAAGATTTTGTTAATCGCCAAAAATACATATTTAATTCATAATAAATTTTATATAGAGATGGACTGATCATCAATCTCCCCCTTTTTGGTGATGACAAAACATAGAGAATTTGCATACATAGGGAGAGCTGAAATAAATTTTATTTGTGAACAAAATTAATTTAAAGGTATGTATTTCAAAATAATTTCTCTTCCTTTTTGTCATTAAGCAAAAAGAATTAGATAGTCAGAAGAAAGAAGAGAAGAGATTAAGATAAATGGGAGCCAAAATAGTAGATTTGATTACTTAATGGGGATCTGAAATATACAAGACAGGAGACAAAAGGGAGGCATGGCGAGTAATGATTGGCTAAGCCTGGATTTCTTGCTCTTCAAAGTAATTATTAAAGGCACTGCAACTGATGTTGTAAGAAGGCCCCATATCTGGAAAAAGTCTCTTGATGTGGAGCTGCCTCTGAGCTTCAATAAAATTGGCATACTCATCTTTACCAAGAGATGACCAATATAAGGTAGTAGTCCCAAAACTGGCATGGTAACGAAATCTATCAATGGATAGAGGGTAGTAAATCTTGTGCTGTAACAGTTCCTTCTTCAAGGGTACATAGATTTTGTACCTCTCAACCCAAATAGCAAAAGGGTCCTGAACCAAGTTAATGGAGTTGAGATCCAAGAATTGTTCAGCAGATAGAGTAGGTTTCTTGGATCTGGACAGGGAGATATTCAGATTGTCCAATTGTTGAGCAGCTTGGCGATAGTTCTTCTCCCAATCAAAAGGGAAATGTCTTTCGGCCTCAGACAAAAGAGGAGCTAAGACATCTGACATGATAAAACCCCTGTGAAATTCCCTGAACAAAAATCTGTGGAAAGCAAGAGGAACTCCCTGCTGAATAGTAATTTTGGCCATGACTCTAGAAAATCTTTCAAAGATACTAGGACCCACAACAGAGTCCATGAGCAAGGAATGTAGCTTAGGGAGAATAACAATGTCTGGCATCTTCAGAGTAGCAAAGTCCACTAGAAGAGAAGTATTGACAGGATTTTTAGTTCTGAGCTGAACAATGGCTGCCCTGAATTGACCAAGCTGAACTTCTAGAAGTTTATTGACAAAACGATAATCATTGAACAATTTGAAGTGCCAGATTAACTTGATTTTCCTCTGGATGAAGGGACCCCAAGTATTTCTGTGGTGGAGGACAAACCACTCAGTCAGTGTAAGAGGGTGGTCTGAGGGTGGGAACCTGTTAGATCTGGCAAGCATAAACTTTCTATAGGGAGATTTATTACCTCGAGCCCACTAGTCTTCAGTCTTAGACTCAGCTGAGGAGAAGATTTTGGACTGATCAGATTTGGATGAGGAAGAGATAGGAAGAATAATGTTGAGATGTTCGGCGAGATTGAGGTGAGGGAGGCCAAAAAGTGCAGCAAAGGTGCATTTTTGTAAGTATTCATAGTAGAGAAGTCTTCTTCTATTAACAACAGAAAGAGAGAACCAAAGAGGAGGGAATCAAGGTTCAAAGGAGAGAGCAAGTTCCTTAGAAATGTTTCTCTTTTTGGAGGCAGGATTGGTGGAATCTGTCCTGTTAACATGAGATGAAACAGAAAGAATTGAGCGAAGAATTGCTTCTTCAAACTCATCTTTAATGTCCTGAATGACATGGCCTTGAACAGTAGCACTCTCTGGAATAATAGTGATGAAGGATGATGGAGTGGGTGGATTAAGAGAGGTGAAAGAAGTAGGAGGAGGTGGTGCAGATGGTCCAGCAGATGATGGACCAGCAGAGGATGATGCTGGAGGTTCCTCAAATATTGGAGGAGGAATGGCAGTAGAAGAAGTAGGTGAAGGAGAAGAGGTAGCAGGAAAAGGTGTAGGAGAAGAGATGTGTTTTGGAAGTGGTTTCTTGGAGGGTTCAGGTGGTAGGTGAAGCAGTGAAGGATGTAGGTGGAGAAGAAGGGGATGGAGTTTTAAGATTTGAAGGGACAGAAGGCTCTGGGGGCACAGCAGCAACTTCTACTGATGCTTGAGACCCGGTTGGCTCTGCCACTAACTCCACTGGCCCTGATGGCCCAGTACCAACATCTTCAACTTCATATGGCCTTGATGGCCCTGACTCTTCAACTGATGGCCCTGGTGGCCCTGATTCTTCAACAATTGGCCCTGATGGCCCAACTGGTTCTTCTGGTACAGACTGCTCTATGCTAACTACTGGTACGGGTTGGGTGGGAGCAGGAGGGGCAGGAACAGATAATTGCACCCTCACAAAGTCTAAAAGATCTGACACTAGCTGCTTCAAGCTACCCAACTCACTCCTCATCTCCTGGAGCTCAGTTTTAACTACTCCAATCTCCTTGGCTTCAGTGCTCTGACTGAGAAAAATGGATGTTACTTCGGATTGCAAAGAGCACAAAATCTCCCTATGTGCATTCAGTCTATTAATGACTAGATTCAAGTGCACAAGAATCTTCTTGTTCTTGGATCTGTGGTGTGACTTACTGGTGAGTAAAGGAATTCTTGTGGCAACACTCTTACTCTTTCCACCAGAGCTAATAATGGGTTCAACATCCTCATCTGAGGTGTCTTCAACAATACCTTCCTGGAACTGGTCTGTAGGAGCACTAGTAGTAGGCTCCCCCTAAATCTCTAGCTCCCCCTGAGCTGGAGCAACTTCCATTTGAATGTCTTCACTGTGGCCTAGTGCCACAACTTCCGGAATGACTTCTGCCAAACTACCTTCCATACTAACATCTGCAGTAGGAACACTAGGGATGTCTTCCATGTGAGTATCTTTTTGCTCCCCCTCAGTGTGAGCAACAGTCTCTAAAGATTCTTCAATAGCAGGTACAGGGACTGTAGAGGGGATCACAGCTTCAGATGATTGCCCAACGGGCTCAATGTGCACAGGGTTTATTTCCTCAATCCTCCTTATAGGTGCAGGAGGTTCTTCAATTTTGACATCTACCTCTGCCTCTTGGACTAGAGGTATTTTAGGAGCTTCACCAATGATGGCCGCTCCTTCTGCCACCGAAGTCTTTGTCTAAACATTCCCCACAAGAGAAAAAGCATCTTCTTCAAGTTTCTGGACCGAATAGACTGACCCATCTTTTCCATCAATTCTCCTTTCATATCAATTTCATAGTGATTGAAAATTCTGGTAAGCAAATGGGCATATAGTAGGGATACTGCCAACTTATTGTTCTTATCCCAAATCATTTCTGCAGCAGACTTCATCCTCTCTATTATAACTTAATTTTGGATGGCCCAGAACATCATATCAGCATCTCCCTTTGGGCAGGTTGAAAAAGTAGCACTCCTCGGTACCAAAATCTAACAGACTATGAAATGCAATATTATGTTAAAAGCATTGAACTGGTTGATGTCGATCTTCCCATCCTCCAGTTTGTAATCTGTTCCAATGATCCCTAGCCCCTTAGCATGAATGTCCGCAGAGTCCACCAAACTGTGTCCAAATGTAGAAACTCCAAATAATCTTTCCAAAAGATCATAAGTGATGTGAATGGGTGTACCTTTGACTGTGGAAGAGAGAGACTCATCTTCTTATGTTTACAGGCAAGTGTAGAAAGCTTTCGCGAGGTTTGGATAACTCAATTCAGAAATAGTACACATCTTTGTCCACTTCATCCTCTGAATAGCTTCGACTATGTTGTGCATACCATGCTTCTATAGGTCTTCTAGATCCACTGCCTTGTTTCCACATAGCTTGATCCTTACAGCAGCAAATCGTTCATGTTGCTCCGCCATGAGGAAGGCGACGTTGTAACCACCCACGCTGTCGAAACTCCCAGAAGCGGCAATGGAATCGAGCAAGGAAGGATTCTGGAGGATCGTGGGAAAGAGAGGAACAAGATCCCTCAAGAAATTTGAGCGGGAACAGAGAGATCCTTTGAAAGCACACAGAGGGGATTCTGGAGTCGATGAGGGTTTTTGCAGGCAAGCAAGTCGAAAGAGATAAGAGAGAGAGGAAATCGATGAGGCAAGGATTTCGGACGTAATGGCAAGACATAAAGTATTTTTTTGAAATGCCAGAGTAATAAAAGCAGATAACGACAAAAAAGGAGAGGATAAAGCAAACAATAACAAATTAATATGAAATGCCATGGCAATTTATGACGCAAGTAATAAAGGATTTACTTAAATCCAGCGGGAAGGATAAGTATTATTATGAAATTTATTATTTTAGTTATGTACAGACATATCTATTACAAATTGCACATGTCTAGTTCCCTTCTAAAAGACGTAAATCTCTCTTCAGGTAAGGCTTTTGTAAATATATCTGCTAACTGATTTTGAGTATCTACAAATGAAATATTAATATTACCCTTAGATACATAATCTCTAATAAAATGATATCTGACCTCTATATGTTTTGTCCTTGAGTGTTGTACTAGATTTTTCGTCAGATTTATTGCACTTGTGTTGTCACACAGCAGCAGGATGGTCTTGATGTGCAACCCATAGTCCTCAAGCTGTTGTTTTATCCATAAGAGTTGAGTGCAACAGCTCCCAGCAGCTATATATTCAGCTTCAGCTGTTGATAGTGCTACTGAATTTTGCTTCTTTAAAGACCAAGAAATCAAGCATCCTGCAAGAAATTGACAACCACCACTGGTGTTTTTTCTATCTACTTTGCATCCAATATAGTCAGCATCTGAATATCCAACTAAACTAGTTTCACAAGATTTAGGATACCATAGTCCTAAGTCATGAGTTTTAGTTAAATATCTAAAAATCCCTTTAACAGATATTAAATGAGATTCCTTAGGATCAGACTGATATCTTGCACACATACATACACTAAATAAAATATCAGGCCTACTAGCTGTCAAATAAAGCAATGACCCTATCATACCTCTATAAAGTTTCTGATCAACTTTCTTACCTTTCTTATCACTGTCTAACCTGGTGGATGTGCTCATTGGAGTGGACAGTGATTTAGCATTGTCAAACCTAAATTTCTTTAACAATTCTTTTGTGTATTTTGCTTGACAAATGTGTGTACCTTCTTTGTTTTGCTTGATTTGTAATCCAAGAAAATAGTTGAGGTCTCCCATCATGCTCATCTCAAATTCTCCCTGCATGAGTTTCTCAAAATACTTGCACAAGGATTCATCAGTAGATCTAAATATAATATCATCTACATAAATTTACACAAGTTAGATGTAGTACCCCGAAAAGTCCATTAATTAAAAATAATGGATAAATTGAAAATTTATCAATTAATAATTTCAACCACTTAAAAAGTACGCATTATTATCACATGCGTATAAACCCATATAAAAATTCTATAAAAATAATAATTATACTTTAAATAATATTATCTAATGACCCATCATTAAATTTGGGCATGGAAAAATCATTTAGGTCAAGTTTAAGAAATTATGCGAATTATTAGCATAATTAAGGAGTAAGTCGAAGAACCCGTTATTTTATGAGCCAAAGTAGATTATAAATAAAAATAAACATGTGGGTAGACTTTAAATAATATGGGATGATAGCCCATTATGATATTTGGACCAATGGACAATCTTGGCCCATGAATAAATCCTCTAATAAAAGGATAATTAAAAACCCATTAAGCAAAGTAAGAACATGGGTTGTACAATTAGAGTCACATGAGTTATTGGGCCAAGAGTAAAAGCCCAAATGATGAAGATTATAAATATTGGCATAAATAATATTAAATCAAATTAAAAGTATGAAATTAATTAAATAAGCGTGATAAATAGATTTACATAAGGATAAAGGGTGAATAATTGGAATTAAATCAATACCCATTAAGTCAAATTAATAATGAGTTTTGTCAATGGACCTAACATGGATTGTTGGGCCCAAATAAGAAGAGCCCATCATGAGATGAGAGTTAATTAAGTGAAATTCGTATTAAATATATTAAAAATTAGAAAAAGGGTTAAGATAAATAATAAATGACCTTTATATATCCTCAAAAAGAGTCATAGACTTACCCTAACCTATTACCCCGAAATTAGATCTCTCCCCAAGTCAATTAGTGGATAAATACTAGAATATGGGGAGATAAATATGGAAATTCGGAGTTAATTAATAAATAAATTAAATAAGGGTAAGATAAATACTAAAAAGGGTTATAAATATCCTAAAAAGAGTCCTAATCCTATCCTAATCCATTACCCACGAAATTTAATCTCTTCTCAGCCCTAATTAGGAGATGAAGGAGAGAAATTAAATGATAAATAAGGAAAATTCGAAATTTAAGGAAATGGAAGAGTTTTAGAAGAGTATGACTCTTAAACCAAGCCATACACCCCCCAATTCGGCCCTATCACCCATAGATCGTTGCTAGAGCTCTAGGGGATGAAGAGAGGAGCTGAGGACGAGATGACCAAGAAGGAATGAGCTTGGAGCAAGAGGATTTCATCTTTTACCTCATCTTCAAGCCCTAGGATTTCTTAAACGCGTGAAAGGTAGGCAATCTCTCAAGCCAAATCTGTGTAAAAATTATCCTAGGAAGACTTCATGTTCCCAAGCAAAAGCCCTTGTTTCGCTCCATTTCGATCTCCCATGAGGGAGAATTAGTTCTTTAAATCCCTGTCAGTGCCATGTTCCCAACCCTTCATGTTTACTCTTAAACCTCGAGCATACATGACCCCATGCCATGAGAAAATTCTCATAAATACTACATCATGTTAGCTTTCAAACGCCTCTGGTTTGCCTAATTTGCATCATGTATTCATCTCTAATTAATTCATTGAACCCTGTCTGCGCATGTTTAGGTCACTAAAATGTCACTTAATAAAAGTATAGCTAAACCTTGTCTATTTTCAAATAATCATTTATGTTAATAGATCTATGTGTCTACTTTCGTTTAAAACTAGTTTCATGATTTTTGGATCACCGTGCGATTTTATATAGAATTTAGAAAGACCATGTGTCAAAAGGGATTCGCCCTAGAAAATGGGGAAAGGGTTGGACCCTACCTGATATCGCGTCGGCGTGACCCGCCGCGATAACAGCGGGGTCGCGCCGGGCTGTCGCGTCACGTCAAGAACGTGACGGGCTAAGCCGCCGCGATTTCCACCACTGGACTGGGCCGGACCGGCCAGTCCACATCACACGCCAAGCCGACCCGTCGCGATGTCAATCGCGACAAGCTCCCCCACTGCGATTTCGGTTTTCGGCTAGAACTTGATATTTGCAGTTATACCCCTATTTTATTTACTATATAACCCTTGTTTAAGCTAAATCATACACTATTAATCCTATTCTTTACCCGAATATTATTAATTGACATTAATTAAATAATATTTAGTAATTAAAAGCCGTGAGCACGACTTATCATATTCTCAAGATTTCTTTACACTTACACACACATACATTATTAATTGCCATTCGACCCTAATAAATTATGCAATAATATATCTGGTAAATTAGAGAAATAAATGACTAAATTACCCTATTTTATTAAATACAATTGTCTTCGTTTTATATGCGCGTTTTGAATACCATTATCATTTTTCCTCGGCTTCGAGCACTCGAGGCACGACGGACCAGTTTTTCTATACACTTTCTCTTGACTTGGACCGCCTCTCCATCGGGAATACTCTCGACTGGGCCAGGGACTCCTTGTCAAGGCCTCCGTAAGTCTTCTTGGCTTTGGCGCACGTCCATTGCCGACGAGCTAGTTGTACCCTAAAACCCTTTACACCCTTAGGGATCAGTACGATCCATAGCCTTAGTATGATTTCTCCTTATCTAGTTATCACGCCGGACCATCTAGTCTATGTACACAGCACAGCTAGTGGGCGGTGGTGACTTCTACCAGACTGCCAGCCCACTAGGGTGTGCCGTGCAATTGTGACTATCTTTGTTTCTCGTGTTTTTACGATATTGTCCCTATCTCATCTACTATCTATATCCTCTCATCTGTTCACGTTCTCTCTACACTCTCATCTATCTCGTCTAGTACTCTCATCTATTTCTTGGTACTCTATTTGGCCATACAATTGATTGTCTAAATTAACAAACAAGTACTATATGCCAGTGTAATAGGGCCCGATCAGGTCCTGAGAGGAGCGCCCGAAAAGTGCCAGTACCCATGGGAGTTAAAATGATCAGGATGTGCACGGCATGCATCCAGCGCCATTTAATAACAATCACAATTTAATTTATGACAATCAATATATCAATCACTATGCCATCGTTCTCTGGGTTGACATGCTCGACTAGAGGTGCTATCTCTACCAGTGCACCGTTGTGCAATCATATACACTCTCATCTATCTCGTCTAGTACTCTCATCTATTTCTTGGTACTCTATTTGGCCATACAATTGATTGTCTAAATTAACAAACAAGTACTATATGCCAGTGTAATAGGGCCCGATCAGGTCCTGGGAGGAGCGCCCGAAAAGTGCCAGTGCCCATGGGAGTTAAAATGATCAGGATGTGCACGGCATGCATCCAGCGCCATTTAATAACAATCACAATTTAATTTATGACAATCAATATATCAATCACTATGCCATCGTTCTCTGGGTTGACATGCTCGACTAGAGGTGCTATCTCTACCAGTGCACCGTTGTGCAATCATATACACTATTTCATTACATGGCCAATCATTTATCATACTAGTTTTGCAATATCTCTGTTGGAAGTTTTATCATTCTCTTGCCATCATGTTCTATTACTCTCTTGGCTACATTTTAATCGTTCTCTTTAGTTATACTGCCTTATAAGAAATTAATTATTTAAAGTAAGCTTGTTTACATGAGATATTAAGTCCTACTGAGCGTTATCGCTCACCCTGCGCTTTTGTTGTACCTGTTTCAGGTAAGTCACGTGATGACCCTACGCACACCAATGGGAATGGACTGGAGTGATGAGCGACCCAAAGTCATAGCGATGGAGTGTCATTAGTATCTTAGAGTACAATTAGATATTTACTTAATTCCCCTTTTCAATTGTCATGATGTTAATGAGCCATATGTTTTAGCTCAGAATTAGTGGATGTAATAGTTTAGATGAATTATCAATAAAATAAAGAGTTTATTGCAATTACTGTTCATTAGTTGCTATGATATTTGCGAATGTATGCGCAATCCACGTTACCATACACGTTGTTCATGCCTCCCCGATTTATTCCGCTGCTAAATTGGCGGGGCATGACAGTTGGTATCAGATCTTAGGATGTTCTTATTAAGATATTTTAAGTCTAAGATGTTCTAGATGAACTGCCCTGACACGTGTCTTAGTCAACCACTATACCTATGTGAGGATTGGGTAGAACCATAGTTAAAGATCTGGATACATTCATCTATATATATGTATCAACTAAAATATTACTACTTTAGCATCCTGATGCCAATTTTATTCTTGAAGGAACCCTTAAATGGACTCCAAATATATGCCACTGGAAGACGAAATGGGGTCAACTCAAAAACTAGCCCGGGCATGTCAGAAAGTCGCCCAACTGTTGGAAGGAGCCTTAAGATGACTAAGAAGATTAGAAAAGTGGCTAAAAAGAACGAGAAGAAAAAGACACAACCAAGACAAGAAGACGAACACACAAAAGAAATATAGCAAGATCATCTGCCCTCATTGTAGTAAGCTGGGTCATGTGGCTAAGGAATGATGGCGGAAAGTGGGTGCATGTTTACGATGTAGCAGTATGGAGCATCGGATTCAAGACTGTCCCCTCCCAAAGGAAATACCTACTAACACTAAAGCTCTCAACCCTATGACAATAGAGAAACAACCAAAAGGGGGTCAGAGAAAAGTAAAGGATAAGAAGAAGGTCGGGTGATTAGTCTTTAGTCACGAAGTATAATGTGAGCACTATAATAAGACGTGCCACATATCAAATGATTGCTGGAGGGCCGCATATACAGGGGCCAACTATTTTTTTTCTCTCTTTTTCTCTCTCTTGGTTCCCGCTCTTTCTCTCTCCTGGTACCCTATGACGACTGTGGGTGGGGGGGGGGGGGGGCCCTAGGGCGCCCAGCTGCCCTCCCAGCTACGCCAGTGTCCCCCTCAGATGCGCCCTCTCAGCCCAGCAAGGGAGCCTGGGGAGCTGCCAACGGTGCGTCTCCAAGCTTTGCACAGATTCTTCTGAAGTCCATTCAACCGCCGGCTGTTCCAGTCCAGGTACACCCTCCTGCGACCACTTATGCAGGAGAACCATCTGCATTCTTCTCTGCTGAGGAGGTGCAACTGTCCTGCAAAGCCCTAGAATGGGCGATCATTGCAAAAACCCCTCAAGGCTGGCCCCCATTCCAGGACATCCGCACCCATCTCACACAAAGATTCAAGCTTCAAGAGGACTTCCTGATCAGTGCTAATGATGGAAGGCACCTCATCATCCAGTTTAGGAAAGAGGATGACTACTACAAAGTGCTGCTCAAGGAATCGATGTTTGTCGATGGACGGTTATTCAGATTCTCAAAGTGGACGATGGACTTCTCCCCTACCAAGGACTCACCGGTTGTCCCTGTTTGGCTACATCTACCTGGTCTTCCTGCTAATTTTTTCAGTGAACCTATGATCAGATCAATAGCGGGTAGCATTGGGCCGGTCCTTCAGATTGATCAGAACACAACCAGAATGACAAGAGCAGATGCTGCTGTGGTATGTGTCCAACTTGATGTATCCAAAAAACTCCCTGATCGTGTGTGGATAGGAGTTGGAGCAGGTGGACACTGGCAACCGGTGATCCATCTAGCTCTCCCACCCTTTTGCATCTTCTGTTCAAGGCTTGGCCATCTCAATACCAACTGCAGGCAGACCACCAAGGAAAAAAACGAGAATAAAGGACAGCCCCCACCGGAAAACTACAACAACCAACCTGAGCTCATGGCGAAAGCCAACCCCCAACCCCCAGCCAGCACCAAGACTACTACCTGGAGACCTGTCAAGGATAGCAACAGATCCCAACCTATGGAGCGGAACAAGCAAAAGGAAACAGCAACCACACAACAAGAAGTCCATGTAGGGGACCAACTGCATGGGCCACCTACCTCCACACCTGTCATAAATGCTTCACAATGCCATCCTCACAGCGGATATAAGAAGCCTTCGGAGGAAGTATCACCACAACAAAACACAGAAGAAAATGACAAAGGTAAGGGCCTATCTCACACAGAAGAAGTGGTGGAGAGCTCAGAAACTACACATCAAAAGAAAAAGCGACACAAACACCCATTCAGGCAGGCTCTGTATCAGCTAGCACCAGTCAGAATGCAAACAAGGTGTATGATCAAATGCCTACCCCAACCAACATCCATTTTGAGCAGGCTCCCAGGATTACAATCATGGACAACGACCCTCATGAGCAGCAGAAAACACAAACACAGGAGGAAAGCTACAAAACACCCCAAGAGGACTGCAAAACAAATGATGAAACCAGCTCCATGGAAAGAAATGAAGATACAGCCCTCACTGTGGAAGAATTCAGATAACTGTCTGAACCATGTAACATCCACAAGGAAGAAAGACAGGAGAAAAGGGGCAAAAAACACTCCTGATAGATTGCCAATGAAGAGGGTGTGAGCATATCTATCCCAGATTTATACAAAGTTGGAACTGTCCCCAGAATAGAACTGGAAGAAGACAGCAATCACAACACCTTGCATGTTGCTTTTGTCGGAAAACCAAAACCACAACCTGCTAAGGATGAGGGTGTGCGCACCCTTCAGAACTTGCGCCGCATCCACTCACATCCCGATGTCAACACAACAAAACCAAAGCTTCCTCATATGGAACATTAGGGGGCTGGGGAATGCCCAATCCATCAGTAGATTAAAGCTTCTGAAGCGCAGGTATAATTTGTCCATTATAGCTATCATAGAACCAAAAAAGGCCACTTCTTGTATAGAAAGGTATATGAATATGTTGCATATGGCAAACTGTATAGCAAATATAGATGAGCATGCTCGAATATGGCTGTTCTGGGATCAAACCGTTCAGATTTTGAAGACTGATTCGAGCAACCAATTTCTCACTGTCACTATTTCTTCTGAATTTTGCAAGACTTATCACCTTACCATTGTGCATGCCAACTGTTCAGTCATTGAAAGGAGAACATTGTGGGATTATATGATGAACTTTTCTGTAACTTGCAAGGAACCTTGGCTCATTGGAGGTGACTTTAATAGTTTTTTGGCCCTTCATGAGAAGAAAGGGGGGAAGAGAAACTACTCCAGATCCACCATGGATTTTCAGGCTTGTGTATTAGCTGCCGGACTTGAGGATGCCGGCTACACTGGGAGCAATTATACTTGGTTCAATGGGCAGCATCAAAATGGCATATGGATCTGACTTGATAGGGTTTTCTTTAATGCCAATTGGACAATAAACTATCCCATGGTTCAGGTCCAACACTTGGGTAGATCTTGTAGTGATCACTGTCCACTTCTCATATCCAGCAAGAAGGACAGCGAAAAAGTTCCATCTAGATTCACGTTCCAACAAATGTGGTGCACTCATGAAAAATTTACTTCCGACTCATCTGTTGCCTGGAGAATGGCACCCACCTCTTCCCTCCCTCTGATTAACATGGCCATGAAGCTCAGATTCATGAAGTCCTTTTACAGGAAATTGAACAAGGAGGTTTTTGGTGATCTTTCCACCAACATTAAAGAAGCTGAGGCTGATTACTCCACTGCCCAGAACCACTATGATGAAGACCCATCCACAGAGAACTACAATGTTTACTGTCAAGCCAAAGAAAAACTGGAACATATTCTATCGCAAGAAGAGGTTTTCTGGCGACAAAAATCCAGAATCAAATGGCTGCAAGAGGGAGACAAAAACACTAAGTTCTTTCATGCCTATGCTATCTCACAAAGAAGGCATTCAGTGATATAAGTGTTGTATAGGGAGGATGGCACCCGTATGGACAGGAAGGAGGACATAGCGGCCATGTTCATTACCCACTTTTCTGCTGCTTTCACCTCTGCCCCCCATCAGGTAAACTCTGAAATTCTGAACCACATTCCCACCATTCTAAATGAAAGTGATAATGACATGCTGTGTGCGATCCCGGATGAGAAAGAAATCAAAAAAGTGGTTTTCAGCATGAACCCGGATAGCGCCCCAGGACCAGATGGTCTCTCAGGGCACTTTTTCCATGCTTGTTGGGACTTCATTAAGATGGATGTTACCCATGCTTTTCAAGCTTACTTCTGTGGGCACAGTTTGCCAACTAGCTTCACCTCTTCCCTCATCACCCTGATCCCTAAGGTGGACAAACCCACTCAGTGCTCTGAATTCAGACCAATTAGTCTTTCCAACTTCATATACAAAATCATTTCCAGAGTGCTATCCGACAGAATTGGTAGTTTGCTGCCCTCACTAATATCGTAAGAACAAGGTGCATTCACTCAAGGGAGGAACATAGCAGAAAATATTCTTCTAACCAAAGAAATGGTTCAACATTTAGGAAGGCCCTGCAGAAGTGGGAATCTGATCCTCAAACTTGATATGGCAAAGGCATATGATCGCATGGAATGGGACTTCCTCTACCAAGTTCTCAGCAAATTCGGGTTCTCTTTGCAGTCCATTTCTCACATTGAGCCATTAATATCAAATTGCTGGTTCTCCATTCTTTTAAATGGCATAGTCCATAGTTTTTTCAAATCATCAAGAGGTCTTAGACAAGGAGACCCAATTGCCCCGGCCTTATTCATTATTGCGGAAGAAGCTTTGAGCCGTGGACTCACCGACCTTTTCCATCATAGCAATGGGGCATGGTACCAAACCAACGCCCGATGTCCAGCTGTTTCACATGTACTTTTTGCTGATGATACCCTTATATTCTCGAATGCTTCAGTCAGACATCTGAGGAGGCTGATGGCTTTCCTTAAAAACTACGAAGAAGCTTCTGGGCAGTTTATCAATAGACATAAAAGTTCATACTATATTCAAAGAGATGCCACAGCAGACCTCAACAAGAAGATAAGCGATATCATTGGGTTTAGCAGAAGTGAATTGCCCCTCACCTATCTTGGTGTCTCTATCCATCCTGGGAGACAGAAACTGGTCCACTTTGCTAAGATCATATCAAAGACAGTTAACAGGCTTCAAGGGTGAAAGACTGAGTTCTTATCTACGGGAGGTAGAATATCCTAGTTCAGCACATTCTATCTGCCCTACCAGTGTACACCATGGCGGCGCTGTCCATACCTGTCGCAGTCATGAGGGCCTTCAACAGAATCCTAGCTAATTTCTTTTGGGGATCCTATGAAGGATCACCAAAGAGGCACTGGCGCAGCTGGGCTGCTATTTCCAGACCGAAGAACTGTGGGGGTTTGGGCTTTCCAACCTCCAACACATGCAAGTTGCACTCATAACCAAATTACTTTGGAGAGCACTATCCACACACTCCATCTGGGACAAATTCTTCAGGGAAAGCACTTATTTAATTGCCATTACTCAATAGCTCACTTCCCATTTATGACAGCCATGGACAGGAAACTATGGCAGGAGGCCGCCAAGCTCATTCAGAACAATCACAGGGTCATCCTCTCCAAGGAACATTCGGAAGCTTCATTCTGGTTTGACATTTGGACAGGAGCAGCTCCCCTTATGACCTATCTCCCGGAGGAAACTTGGCATAACATAAATGACAAAAATTGCACAGTCCAACAAGTCCTCAATGAACCCGCTAATATACACCTGCAGATTGCTAACCAATTCTGCCCCCACCACATCCTGGCTAGCTACTTGTATTCTAATCCACCTAAAGACACCTGGATATGGTGTCCTACCACCAGTGGCATCTTCTCTACTAGATCTGTGCGCCATCTCCCTCTACCTACTGCTGATCAGAAATGGAACAACATATGGAAGTCCCATATACCAATCAAGTGGTCTGTGCATATTTGGAAGCTGATATCAAACTGTGTGCCAGTGGACGAGATAGTGAAAGCCAAAGGGATTCCCTTATGCTCCAAGTGCTCTTGCTATTCCAATCCTCAAGAAGAGACTGCCATCCACTTATTTTTCAGAAGTGAAACAGCTTGCAAAGTGTGGCCGATTTCTTCCTCCTGCAATTCCACAATCAGGTCGCCACCAACATTTCTGATGGACTGTTCTCCTTCCTCTCAAATCAAGAATCTTCTAGTACAGTTGGAAAACTCATGCAATTCACCTTCATGTCTTCCATATGGGAGATTTGGTGCAGCCGAAATTGGGCCAGATTTCAAGAACAAGGTATGTCAGCAAAGCACATAGTGAACAGGACAATGCTCTCAGTCCATGCAGTGAGCTCAAACTTTAAAACCCAGCAGCTTCCCCAAGCTTGGTCTAAAGCACTCAAGAAGAATGGTGATAACTGGCTACAGAAGAAAATCATAGCTCCAATGGTTATCAAATGGATGCATCCGCCTGTAGGAAGGCTCAAACTAAATGTGGATGGTGCCTTCAAAAGTGCCACAGGAAGTGCGGGAGGGGGAGGCATATTGCGTGACCATAATGGAAGATGCATATGTGCCTTTGCTAAAAATTATCAAGGGACTATCTCAGCTCTTGATGCAGAAGCCAGGGCCCTCCGGGACGGCCTTGCAATGTTCTGCAGTAAGGGGTTTCTTGACATCATGGTGGAAACCGATTCATTGATGCTTACTCAATCTATCACCGGTCAATCACAATGCCCATGGGATCTTACATGCATTTTTCAGGAGATGGCTGAGATAAATCACAAGCTCACAACCCAAATTCACATATACCTCGTGAAGCCAACCAAACCGCCCACCACCTTGCTGGCTATGGATGTTCCACAGACCAAACCGCCCACCACCTTGCTGGCTATGGATGTTCCACAACCAGACCTGCTTCTGGGAACTTGAGGCTGTCCTACCCCACATTGTAAAGGATCCCTACCGACTTGATAAGGTGGGGTACCCTACCCTTAGGACCTAGACTGCCTTATGTACCTCTCCCCCCCCCTCCTCCCTCCCTCTCTTTCCTTTCCTTTGTTCCTGCATATAATAGAAAATCATAGCCGCTTGGTGCGGGTAGTGGCCCCCTCACACGTGAGGAACCCCCCTACCTTCTCGTTTTGGTTCGGCAATATTAAAAAAAAAAAACAGGAAGCTATTTGCGATGTGGCGACCCACCCATTGGATTAGCAGATGCCCACAATAAAGGACCAACGTCATGAAGGATCAAGACCACAAGCTACACTGGAAATCTTGGCACGATACTCCCTAAAGAACGTAGTGGGAACCATGGGAGGTAACTTTGAACTTACGATGATTAATTCATTTTAAGCATGTAGGGATGATTCATACTTAACAGAAGTAGTCGTGGAAGGTAACTCTAAACTTACAACAAAATACGTATTTGACATGAAATGATGATTTATATATAACCAAAGTGGTTATGGAATTTGAGGACCAAATTCTTTTTAAGAGGGAGAGGGATGTAGTACCCCGAAAATTCATTAATTAAAAATTATGGATAAATTGAAAATTTATCAATTAATAATTTCAACCAATTAAAAGGTACGCATTATTTCACATGCGTATAACCCATATAAAATTCTGTAAAAATAATAATTATACTTTAAATAATATTATCTAATGACCCATCATTAATCTAGGCATAGAAAATCATTTAGGTCAAGTTTAAGAAATTATGCGACTTATTAGCATAATTAAAGAGTAAGTCGAAGAACCCATTATTTTATGAGCCAAAGTAGATTATAAATAAAAATAAACATGTGGGTAGACTTTAATAATATGGGATGATAGCCCATTATGATATTTGGACCAATGAACATTCTTGGCCCATGAATAAATCCTCTAATAAAAGGACAATTAAAACCCATTAAGCAAAGTAAGAACATGGGTTGTACAATTAGAGTCACATGAGTTATTGGGCCAAGAGTAAAAGCCCAAATGATGAAGATTAGAAATATTGGCATAAATAGTATTAAATCAAATTAAAAGTATGAAAATAATTAAATAAGCGTGATAAATAGATTTACATAAGGATAAAGGGTGAATAATTAGAATTAAATCAATACACATTAAGTCAAATTAATAATGGGTTTTGTCAATGGACTTAACATGGATTGTTGGGCCCAAATAAGAAGAGCCCATCATGAGATGAGAGTTAATTAAGTGAAATTCGTATTAAATATATTAAAAATCAGAAAAATGTTAAAATAAATAATAAATGACCTTTATATATCCCTAAAAGAGTCTTAGACTTACCCTAACCTATTACCACGAAATTAGATCTCTCCCCAAGCCAATTAGTGGATAATGTTAGAATATGGTGAGATAAATGTGGAAATTTGGAGTTAATTAATAAATAATTAAATAAGGGTAAGATAAATACTAAAAAGGGTTATAAATATCCTAAAAAGAGTCCTAATCCTATCCTAATCCATTACCCACGAAATTTAATCTCTTCCCAGCCCTAATTAGGAGATAAAAGAGAGAAATTAGATGATAAATAAGGGAAATTCAAAATTTAAGGAAAAGGAAGTGTTTTAGAAGAGTAGGACTCTTATACCAAGCCATACACACCCCAATACGGCCCTATCACCCCATAGATCGTTGTTGGAGCTCTAGGGGACGAAGAGAGGAGCTGAGAACGAGAGGAGCAAGAAGGAAGGAGCTTGAAGCAAGATGATTTCATCTTTTACCTCGTCTTCAAGCCCTAGGATTTCTTAAACGCGTGAAAGGTAGGCAATCTCTCAAGCCAAATCCATGTAAAAATTGCCCTAGGAAGATTTCATGTTCTCGAGCAAAAGCTCTTTAGTTCGCTCCATTTCGATCTCCCATAAGGGAGAATTAATTCTTTGAATCTCTGTAAGTTCCATGTTCCCGACCCTTCATGTTTACTCTTAAACCTCGAGCATACATGACCCCATACTATGAGAAAATTCTCATAAATATTACATCATGTTAGCTTTCAAACGCCACTAGTTTGCCTAATTTTCATCATGTATTCATCTTTAATTAATTCATTGCACCCTATCTGTGGATGTTTAGGTTACTGAAATGTCACTTGATCAAAGCATGCCTAAACCATGTCTATTTTCAAATTAATCATGCATGCTAATAGATCTATTTATCTATTTTTGTTTAAAACTAGTTTTGTGATTTTTGGATCACTGTGCGATTTTATATAGAAATTAGAATGACCATGTGTCAAAAGGGATTCGCCCTGGAAAAAGGGGAAAGGGCTGGACCCTACCTGATATCGCGTCGGCGCGACCTGTCGCAATATCAGCGGGGTCGCGTCAGGCTGTCGCGTCACGTCAAGAACGCGGCGGGCTAAGCCGCCGCGATTTCCACCCCTGGACCGGGCCGAACCGGCCGGTCCGCATGACGCGCCAGGCCACCCCGTCGCGATGTGAATCGCGACAGGCTCCCCCGCCGCAATTTCGGTTTTCGGCTAGAACTTGATATTTGCAGTTATACCCTTATTTTATTTACGATATAACCCTTGTTTAAGCTAAATCATACACTATTAATCTTATTATTTACCCGAATATTATTAATTGACATTAATTAAATAATCTTTAGTAATTTAAAGCCGTGAGCACGACTTATCATATTCTCAAGATTTCTTTACACTTACACACACATACATTATTAATTGCCATTCGACCCTAATAAACTATGCAATAATATATATGGTAAATTAATGAAATAAATGACTAAATTACCCTATTTTATTAAATACAATTGTCTTCATTTTATACGTGTGTTTTGAATACCGTTATCGTTTTCCCTCGGCTTCGAGCACTCGAGGCAGGACGGACCAGTTTTTCTATACACTTTCTCTTGATTTGGACCACCTCTCCATCGGGAATACTCTCGACTGGGCCAGGGACTCCTTGTCAAGGCCTCCGTATGTCTTCTTGGCTTTGACACACGTCTATTGCCGACGAGCTGGTTGTACCCTAAAACCCTTTACACCCTTAGGGATCAGTACGATCCATAGCCTTAGTATGATTTCTCCTTATCTAGTTATCATGCCGGACCATCTAGTCTGTGTACACAGCACAGCTAGTGGGCGGTGGTGACTTCTATCAGACTGCCGGCCCACTAGGGTGTGCCGTGCAATTGTGACTATCGTTGTTTCTCGTGTTTTTACGATATTGTCCTTATCTCGTCTACTATCTATATCCTCTCATCTGTTCACGTTCTCTCTACACTCTCATCTATCTCGTCTAGTACTCTCATCTATTTCTTGGTACTCTATTTGGCCATACAATTGATTGTCTAAATTAACAAACAAGTACTATATGCCAGTGCAATAGGGCCCGATTAGGTCTTGGGAGGAGTGCCCAAAAAGTGTCAGTGCTCATGGGAGTTAAAATGATCAGGATGTGTACGGCATGCATCCAGCGCCATTTAATAACAATCACAATTTAATTTTTGACAATCAATATATCAATCAATATGCTATCGTTCTCTGGGTTGACAAGATGCTCGACCAGAGGTGCTATCTCTACCAATGCACCGTGGTGCAATCATATACACTATTTCATTACATGGCCAATCATTTATCATACTAGTTTTGCAATATCTCTGTTGGAAGTTTTATCATTCTCTTGCCATCATGTTCTATTACTCTCTTGGCTACATTTTGATCGTTCTCTTTAGTTATCCTACCTTATAAGATATTAATTATTTAAAGCAAGCTTGTTTACATGAGATATTAAGTCCTACTGAGCGTTATCGCTCACCTTGCGCTTTTGTTGTATGTGTTTTAGGTAAGTCAGGTGATGACCCTACGCACACCAATGGGAATGGACTGGAGTGATGACCGACCTGGAGTTGTAGCGATGGAGTGTCATTAGTATCTTAGAGTACAATTAGATATTTACTTAATTCCTCTTTTCAGTTGTCATGATGTTAATGAGCCCTATGTTTTGGCTCAGAATTAGTGGATGTAATAGTTTAGATGAATTATCAATAAAATAAAGAGTTTATTGCAATTACTATTCATTAGTTGCTCTGATATTTGTGAATGTATGCGCAATCCACGTTACCATACACGTTGTTCATGCCTCCCCGATTTATTCCGCTGCTAAATTGGCGGGGCATGACATTAGATATTTTGACTTTTGATTTAATAAACAGTGTGCTATCTACCTATCCTCTAATAAAACCATGATTTAATAAGAATGCACTAAGTCTTTCATACCATGCTCCAGGTGCTTGTTTTAAATCATATAATGCTTTATGCAGTTTAAAAACATGATTTGGAAAATCTAAATCATCAAACTAGGAGGCTGTTCCACATAGACTTCCTCCTTTATATAACCATTTTAAAAAGTAGATTTTACATCCATTTGAAAAAGTTTTAAATCCAATGCACATGCATAAGCAAGTAAAATTCGAATAGCCTCTAGTCTAGCCACTAGTGCATAGGTTTCATCGAAATCTATGCCTTCCTCTTGGGAATAACCTTGAGCAACCACTCTAGCCTTGTTTCTAGTGATAACATCAGCTTCATCCAATTTGTTCCTGAACACCGATTTGGTGCCAATCACAGGATGATCTCATGATCTCAGAACAAGGGACCAAACTTGATTTCTCCTGAACTGATTAAGTTCATCTTACATATCTAAAATCCAAGATTCATCAGACAGTGCTTCATTGACTATCTTCGGCTCAATTTGTGATACAAATGCTAAATAATCACAAGGAATAACATTACCTCTTATTCTTACCCCAACTGATGGATCTCCAATGATGTTATCAATATGGTGATCCTTTTTGTACCTCCATTCTTTTGGAAGATCATTATGGATAATGTCATTTTGTTGTAGTTCTTCCAATGGTAGATCCTCACCATCCTTGATGGTAGATTCCTTCAGCTTCTGAGTAAGACTATCTGTGTCTTCATCATCACTTATAGATTTCTTTCTTAAGGAAGTGTTAGATTCATCAAAAATAATATGAACAGTTTGTTCAATCAATAAACTTCTTTTATTAAAAACTCTATAGCCTTTAGGTTTAGAAGTGTACCCCATAAAGATCCCTTCATCGGATTTGGGATCCAGCTTATCTATTTCTCTCTTACCATTGTTGTGAATAAAGCATGGACATAAAAACGTTCTGCGGTGACTGATCTTGGGCTTCCTTTGCTTGTACAGCTCATATGCAGTCTTCTTCAGGATTGGCCTGATCATGACTCTATTTATAATATAACATGTTGTATTTATGGCTTCTGTCTAGAAGTATCTTGGAAGGTTATATTCAGATAGCATGGTCCTAGCCATATCCAACAAGGTTCTATTCTTCCTCTCAGCTACTCCATTTTGCTATGGTGTTCTAGGTGCTGAGAAATTGTGCTCTATACCTTGATCATTACAAAATTCTACAAATTTGTCATTTTGGAATTCTCGTCCATGATCTGAACGGATACTGATGATGCTGAACTTCTTATCCTTTTGAACTACTTTACTGAACTTCACAAAACTTTCAAATGTGTCATCTTTATGCTCTAAAAATGATACCCATGTAAATCTTGAATAATCATCAACTATGACAAATCCAAAGTTCTTTCCTCCCGGGCTGGTAGTTCTCATTGGTCCAAACAGATCCATATGTAGCAGTTCTAGTGGTTTGGAGGTAGTGACTACTGTCTTGGACTTGAAAGAGGATTTTGTATGCTTACCTTTTGCGCATGGTTCACAAATGCTTTCTAATCTTGAGTTAATCTTCGGCAGACCTTCTACTAGATCAAGTTTGATGAGTTTTCTTATTCCATCCATGATCAAGTTTGATGAGTTTTCTTATTCCATCCATGCTGCAATGTCCTAACCTTCTGTGCCATAGTTCAGTGTTTTGCTCTTTACTTACTGCTAGACAAATGTCTTGATCTTTCAATTCTTCTAGATGCAGTACATACAGATTCTTTTCTCCACTGGCTTCAAAGAAAGTTGTACCATCCTTGATGAAACAAAATCGATGTAGCTACCAAGTCGTTGTTTAAGTGATCAAATCATTGTTTTGATGATGAAATCATTGTTTAAGTGAAGTCGATCATGAAATCGTTGTTTAAGAGAAATCGATCATGAAATCGTTGTTTCAATGATGAAATCGTTGTTTAAGTGAAATCGATCATGAAATCGTTGTTCAAGTAAAATCGATCATGATATCACTGTTTAAGTGAAACCGATAATGAAATCATTGTTTCAATGATGAAATCGTTGTTTTACCGAAATCGATGTTCAAGTGAAATGTAATCGATGTAACAATGAAATCGATATATCAACGAAATCGATGTTTAAGTGACATGAAATTGATGTATTCAACGAAATCGATGTAGCAACGAAATTATTGTGAGCTATTATATGGAAGTCGATGTATACTTAGACAAAATTCATGCTTTGAACTTCAAATGACAGTGTGTGAAGACAACTTACAGATTTTGCTTGAGTTATTTCCTGTGGATAAACTTCAAAAAATGTTGTTAGAAAATATTTCTTATGGTTTTATTAATCACAAAAAATACATATATAATTCATAATAAATTTTATATGGAGATGGACTGATCATCATCTTCTTTTATCTTCTTTGAAATAATTTGACCGTTGAAGAATCTGTTGCCTCATATCTTCATGCACATTGGAGTATCTGGTCCGAAGTATGGAGCAGGTGAGCTTGCAGCCATTAATGCCCAGATTGACACATACACTCATGTGGAAAATTGTCTGAATCTTCTATCATCTTGTCAGGTTTGATGGGTCCATCTTTGCAACGTGTGTTTCTACTGGAAACCCTGCACATAAAAAATGCTGACACCTAGACAACTTATCTTTGTCTAAACTGTCAGTCAACATTAGTAGTCGTGTTGTATGAAGATACAGAAGAAGGGAAATGCCATTCTGTCATAATGAAAAGTGTGACTTTGTGTGTCATAGGCAAGATAGGTAAAAGATATATCGTACAAAGATTTGTATTGTCACAATAAATGTTAGAGAATATGAAATACAACATGCTTTCGCGGGAAAGCTTGAAATCTACAAAGATTTGAAATACATCTGAATATCATATGGAATGAAACTAAAGAATGTTTAAAAATGATTTAAACGAGAATGTTTGACAGCTGTCTTAAATGTAATCAATAATAGAGGGTTGATGTATTTAGACAGGTTGTACCCAGAGAGAGTCGATGTTGATATTAAATCAATGATATAATCATAAGTCAAGTGAGAATGTAATCCATATTGAAATCAAGTCGATGTGAGCACAATCCTTGTATTAATGAAATCGATGTTCTGTACACAGTCGTTGTTTAACTGAAGTTGATGTGTTGATAAAATTATTGTTTGAAACGAAGTCGATATAAACATGAAGTCGTTTCATATGAAGTCGTTATTCAACTGAAATCGTTGTTTAAGTGAGACAAAATCATTGTAGACATAAAGTCATTGTTCTACCGAAATCGATGAAGCAACCAAAACGTTGTTTAAGTGATACGAAATTGTTGTAGCAACCAAATCAATGTTTAAGTGAAACAAAATCAATGTTTCTATGAAGTCATTGTAGCAACGAAGTCGATGTTTAAGTAAGACGAAATCGATATTTTTATGAAGTCGTTGTAGCGACGAAGTCGATGTTTAAGTAAGACGAAATCGATGTTTCTATGAAATTGTTGTAACGACGAAGTCGATGTTTAAGTAAGACAAAATCGATGTTTCTATGAAGTCGTTGTAGCGACAAAGTCGATATTTAAGTAAGACAAAATCGATGTTTCTATGAAATCGTTGTAACGACGAAGTCGATGTTTAAGTAAGACGAAATCGATGTAGAACCGAAATCGATGTTCTAGCTATGAAGTTGTTGTAAGACCGAAATCGTTGTTTTACTTATGAAATCGATGTTAGGATGAAATCGATGTGTACTCAGGAAGTTGTTGTTTAAGTGAAACCGATGTAGGGATGAAATCAATGTTGGGATGAAATCGATGTTCTTCTAAAGAAATCGTTGTTCTATCAAAGAAGTCGATGTGTACTTAGACAAAACATATGCATTGAACTTTGGATAGCAATGTGTGTAGACAACTTACAGATATTGCTTGAATTACTGCCTACAGAAAATATTGTTAGAAAGTACTTTTCGAGATTTTGTTAATCACCAAAAATACATATAATTAATAATAAATTACTTGGAGATGGACTGATCATCAAGATTTAGGAAGACTCTATTATTTTCTTTGTTTGGAAGTTAAACAAACAACTGATGAGATTTTTGTCTCACAAGAGAAGTATGCTCTTGATATACTTGAGAAGTTTGGCATGACTGCTTGCAAGAAAGTTGATACACCTATGAATGCTTATGAAAAATTAACTCTTGAAGATGGGACAGATTTGGTAGATGAAAATATGTTCAAAAGTCTCGTAGGAGGTTTAATGTACCTTACACATACTCGACCTGACATTACTTTTACAGTAAGTATGGTGTCAAGGTTCATGCATAAACCAACAAAGCAACATTTTGGGGCTGCAAAAAGGATCCTCCACCATGTTCGTGGAACAAGCAATTACAACATATGGTATTCTCATGTTTCTAACTTGAAAATGGTAGGTTTTTGTGATAGTGATTGGGCAGGTTTCATTGATGATCGGAAGAGCACTACTGGCATCCTTTTCAGTCTCAGCACTAGCATGGTCTCTTGGACTTCAAAGAAGATTGTTGCATTGTCTTCATCAGAAGCTGAATATGTTATAGCTGTTGCTACAACATATCAAGCAATTTGGATGCATCGAATACTTGAGGGTCTTCACCAACCATAGTTGAATAACTGAATTTTTTTGTGACAGCATGTCTGCCATTCTAATGTCAAAAAATCCTTCTCACCATGGTTGCATGAAGCATATCGACATTCTACATCACTTCTTACAAGAGAAGGTGTCTGAAAACTTGATCCAAATTAAGGAATGTCAAACAAGTGAGCAAGTCCTAGATATCTTAAGAAAAGCACTTCCACCTGAAAAATTTGTGTATTTCAGGAAATTCCTTGGTGTTTGTGATTTTGTATGAAGGGGGAGTGTTAGAGTGTGATGCAAAATGTTGGAAATTGTTAGCAATTTCTTGACTGAATCTATGTAACGCATTTGTGTTTAATATCTGAATTAGTTGGTCATTAGATAGAGGAATTAGTGATAATAATGGAGTGTCAGTTAGATAGTGTTTTTCAATATGAATTGCAAAGCGTGAATATCATCACCTAGATTTTATTGGGTATCTCTATTTTCTTCTCAATTTTTCTTTTGTGCGTGTAGGGAAGAGCAGCCTGCAAGAAGCTTTTCCAACAATAGCTGGGTTGCAGAGGAACTATACACAACGTGAAGGTGTGAGGCCCTTTGGTCTGTCCACCTTGATCATAGGCTTGAGTAATACTTAATGCACTCCATTTTTAGTGCAAACTACACACTAATGGTACGGAGATGCATACCACATGCCATAAAAAGTTTTGAGATAAGTGTCAATAGAGCAAGTAGCATATATCTCCACCATTACCAACAATGAAGTGCACCAAATATTTCTCCATAGGCTTTGAGCCTTTGATCCCTACACGAGTCTGCATCTCTGCCATACGAAGAATGTTCTCAGCCTGAAGGGCGAATGCCGTTGGGAAGGAATTCAAATTTGATGAGGAAAGAGAAGGCAGAGGAGCGACAGTGGTGATAACCAACCTGATAAGCATGTCTTCAAGGAAATCTGCCACCAACCAACAATAAAAGACTCGGAGCTCAAGAAATCTAGATGATGATGAACAACACATCTACCAACCAACAATAAAAGACTCGGAGCTCAAGGGATTGTAAATATCTTGTACAGTTGCTTATATATTAAGAAGGAACATGACAGAGGAGGCTAAGTAGAAGAGTCTCTCTATTTCCCTTATTTTCTCTACGTTTCTATTTCTATTATGGTATCAGAGCAGACTGCTTAACCACTACTGAATCCTGGTCTCTCTTCATCCTTCGTCTGACTTCTTCCATTTCTCTACATCTAATGGCCCATAGAATCTCAAATGAACCCAGCAACACCAATCCTAATTCCAATGGAGGTGATCATACTGGAAACAGTTCTTCCTCACCAACCATGGTTGTTCCTGACGGAGGTGATCGTGCTTGGAACAATTTCTCTTCTTTAACCATGGTAATCTCCAACATCATAAATCTGGTCCATGTCAAACTTGATAGCACTAATTATATTGTCTGGAAAGGTCTTTTGAACCTATACATTGAGGTCATCGTCTTATGCATCATTAAGATGGTAGTCTACCTCCTCCTCCACCAAATTCCTCTGAATACACAGAGTGGTATGAAAAGGATCAAACGATCCTCTCATGGTTCAATGCTACACTTTCCTTTAGTGCTCTTCCTTACACAGTCAAGGTTGCCTCTGCCAAAGAAGCATGGGAAAATCTTGCTCGCCGATTTGGCGCCACCTCCCCAGCACACATAATGAACCTCAGACATCATCTGCACAACATTTGCAAAAATAACCTCTCCATGTAGGAGTATCTAGATTAGTTCAAAGTCATAATCGACAAACTTGGAGCTGGTGGGTCTCTAGTATCACTACAAGAAAATGTGCTATTTCCGACGGACTGAATCCGTCGGTATTCCGTCGGAAAAGGCGCCTTCCAACCGCTTTCCGTCCAAAGCTCGTCGGAAACTTTTCGTCGGAAATACTTGGTCAGAAATTTCCGACGGATGACAATTCCGTCGGAATTCAGTCGAAACCTCCGACAGATATAATCCGTCGGTAAAGCCGTCAGTATTTTCCGACGGAATTACCGACAGTGTTTAGCCGTCGGTATTTTATCAGTTCCGACGGATACTTATCCGTCGGCCAATCCGTCAGTATTTTCCGACGGGATTACCGATGGTCTTTTTCCGTCGGTAATTTATGAGTTCCGACGGATACTTATCCGTCAGAAAATCCGTCGGAAAATACACATATTTTTTTTAAATAGGCAAATAAAAATGATTTGTCAACATTGCTACAATGTCAAACCTGCTACAATATTCATAAATTTAACAAATACTAACAATCAATATAAAATCATAAAATACAATAAATATAAAATCATATAGAATAATGAATACAAAAATCAACATAGATCTACTAGATTGTCTGCTGTCCCTGCCTTGTCATCGTCTGGAGCTAGATCCTATATTAAAACAAATTAAAATGAGAAACATTAATAATAAATAAAAGACATACAGTATTTTCAAAAATAAAATTTAAAACATGTGATTATTTCTCAAGCTTAATACAATACTATTTTTAGATCCATCATTTTCTTGGGTGTTTTTAGATCCGTCCTTTGAATGCCCAACCCAATCTGGAGATCCAAATTGGATTCCGTCAGTTCCCACACGTCACTTTAACCCACCCGGTCGTGTCGAAGAAAACGGCACGTCGATCGGA
Organism: Colocasia esculenta; assembly: GCA_014218235.1. Taxonomy (NCBI): domain Eukaryota; kingdom Viridiplantae; phylum Streptophyta; class Magnoliopsida; order Alismatales; family Araceae; genus Colocasia; species Colocasia esculenta. The sequence continues at coordinate 41,423,064 of CM024759.1, read as the reverse complement.
TCCCTATTTGGGATTTTAGACCCCCGGGTTGCGTTTTTTAACCATTTATATATGTTTGGCCGTGTTTTTAGATCCGTTCTTTGAATGCCCAACCCAATCCGGGGATCCAAATTGGATTCCGTCAGTTTCTACACGTCACTTTAACCCACTCGGTCGTGTCGGAGAAAACGGCACGTCGATCGGATCCCTATTTGGGATTTTGGACCCCCGGGTTGTGTGTTTTAACATTTTATATATACTTGCCCATTTTTACATCTGTCCTTTGAATGCCCAACCCAATCCGGAGATCCAAATTAGATTCTGTCAGTTTGTACACGTCACTTTAACCCACTCGGTCGTGTCGGAGAAAACGACACGTCGATTGGATCCCTATTTGGGATTTTGGACCCCCGGGTTGCGTGTTTTAACCATTTATATATGGTTGACCGTGTTTTTAGATCCGTCCTTTGAATGTCCAACCCAATCCGGGGATCCAAATTGAATTCCGTCAGTTTCTACACGTCACTTTAACCCATCCGGTCATGTCGGAGAAAACGGCACGTCGATCGGATGTCTATTTGGGATTTTGGACCCCCGGGTTGTGTGTTTTAACCATTTATATATACTTGCATGTTTTTAGATCTGTCAATTGAATGCCCAACCCAATCCGGGGTTCAAATTGGATTCCGTCAGTTTCTACACGTCACTTTAACCCACCCGGTCGTGTCGGAGAAAACGGCACGTCGATCGGATCCCTATTTGGGATTTTGGACCCCCGGGTTGCGTGTTTTAACCATTTATATCTGTTTGACCGTGTTTTTAGATCTGTCCTTTGAATGCCCAACCTAATCCGGAGATCCAAATTAGATTCCGTTAGTTTCTACACGTCACTTTAACCCACCCGGTCGTGTCGGAGAAAATGGCACGTCGATCGGATCCCTATTTGGGATTTTAGACCCCCGGGTTGTGTGTTTTGACCCTTTATATATACTTGGGTGTTTTTTATATCCGTCATTTGAATGCCCAACCCAATCCAGACATCCAAATTGGATTCCGTCAGTTCCCACACGTCACTTTAACCCACCCGGTCGTGTCGGAGAAAACGGCACGCCGATCCGATCCCTATTTGTAATTTTGGACCCCCGGGTTGTGTGTTTTGACCCTTTATATATATACTTGGGTGTTTTTTAGATCCGTCAATTGAACGCCCGACCCAATCCAGAGATCCAAATTGGATTCCGTCAGTTCCCACACGTCACTTTAACCCACCTGGTCGTGTCGGAGAAAACGGCACGCCGATCCTATCCTTATTTCGGATTTTGGACCCCCGGGTTGCGTGTTTTAACCATTTATATATGGTTGACCGTGTTTTTAGATCCGTCCTTTGAATGCCCAACCCAATCCGGGGATCCAAATTGGATTCCGTCAGTTTCTACACGTCACTTTAACCCACCCGGTCGTGTCGGAGAAAACGGCACGTCGATTGGATCCCTATTTGGGATTTTGGACCCCCGGGTTGCGTGTTTTAACCATTTATATATGGTTGACTGTGTTTTTAGATCCGTCCTTTGAATGTCCAACCCAATCCGGGGATCCAAATTGGATTCCGTCAGTTTCTACACGTCACTTTAACCCACTCGGTCGTGTCGGAGAAAACGGCACGTCGATCGGATCTCTATTTGGGATTTTGGACCCCCGGGTTGTGTGTTTTAACCATTTATATATGGTTGACCGTGTTTTTAAATCCGTCCTTTGAATGCCCAACCCAATCCGGGGATCCAAATTAGATTCCGTCAGTTTCTACACGTCACTTTAACCCACCCGGTTGTGTCGGAGAAAACGGCACGTCGATTGGATCCCTATTTGGGATTTTAGACCCCCCGGGTTGCGTGTTTTAACCATTTATATCTGTTTGACCATGTTTTTAGATCCGTCCTTTGAATGCCCAACCCAATCCGGAGATCCAAATTGGATTCCGTCAGTTCCCACACGTCACTTTAACCCACCCGATCGTGTCGGAGAAAACGGCACGCCGATCCGATCCCTATTTGGGATTTTGGACCCTCAGGTTGTGTGTTTTGACGCTTTATATATACTTGGGTGTTTTTTAGATCCGTCAATTGAACGCCCGACCCAATCCTAAGTATATGAAATTAATACTAATACTGACCTGAGCTGCTGGCTGTGTGGGGCGTACTCCCTGCATTATTGAGATGAACTGCTGAACCATATCGCTGAACTGCGTCTGTAGTTGTACCCGCTGCGTCTCTATCTCTACCCGCTGTGCCTGTAGCTCTACCCGCTGCGTCTGTAGCTCTTCCCGCTGCGTCTGTAGCTCTGTACGTAGCTCCTCCCGAATGATGCCTCTAATGTCCTCTACACCACTGACGGGCGGCGCAGAAGATGAACTCGCGTGTGCCGGAGGAGCGATCGAACTGGCATATGAGGACAACACTCGATGAGTATCCAGGCTGTCCCCAAAGCCGTACACTCGACCCTTCCTCGGCACTCCCGCTGCCTCGACCCAAGCGTCCGCATCCAAATCTGGCTGGGGAGTGCCCTCTGTGTAGCGCTCCGCCATCGTCATGTCGTACGTCTCCTGTAAAATAATTTAAAATTAAATTATTGAAAAAATTACTTTAATATCATAATTGAATTCATAATTTAAAGCTTGACTTACAGCAATCGTGCGGGCACTCTCGGTAACATAGTCATCCGTCCCCTTCCGCTTAGGAGTCCGGTCAAATAACTCGCGGAAAGTAGGGGCACGCTCCAGGTCGTGATGCTTAAAATTCAACAAAATTAGTTAGTTTCACAATAATAATCCATATGTATATATGAATCGAACAATAAAATACTTACCAATTTTTTACTGTGGGTCGCATAAGATACGGATCCACTAGTATGCACGTTCTTCTCCGGTTGAGTTGCTCTGTTGTGTATTGCCGCCTGTGACCGCTGCTGCCATGGTCCAGCAGCCCAACGCGCGCAAAGGGACTCCCAATAGTCCCTCCGCAACCAAACAGGGCCGTAATCCACCCAAGCCATAGGATCCCGGTTGCCTGTGGTCTTCATTGCCTTGTCCCGTACCTCCCACATCGACTTTCTTAAATTAGTCTGGGCCGTAATCTCCTAGACAGCTCGAGCCCAAGGGAGATCCTCGGGTCTCGTGAACGCGAACCTCCGCTGTAAAGAAATAAAATTAATCAACGTTCTGCAATAAACCCAAATTAATAATAATTGAATAAATGACTTCAACTCTTCTAAAAAATAAAAATACCGTAAACATGTCAAATAATAAATCCCGGACTGGCACCGGGAAGTCTCTCCATGCAACCACTGGTCCTGGAATATGTGCGTGGACCAGCGTCGTAATATAGCGGGAAGCAGGACTGGGATCTATCTTCCCCCTGCAATTCCACATTAATTTTCTACATGAAATGTATATCCTAAATAACAAATACAGTGACACTAAGATGATGAACTTTACCCTGAGATCCAGCATGGTTGTCGTCCTGGTAGCTGAGGCCCCTCCTCAGCTGCTGGATGCTGGCTCTCCACCTCTGTTGAAAACAATTTAGTACACTTTTATTGTATAAATTGCAAGAGACCAAACATACTAATCTATTGAAACATATGTTTACCTTGTGGTGAGGAAGAAGACGAAGGCGGCACTGCTCGGATGGTCGACAGGGAGGCAAAATTTCATACACATTAGAAAATATGAATTTCAAATAAACAACAATATAGAAATTTACCTGTCGCTGGGACGACGGGCGTGGACGGGGAGGCAGTCCCTGCAAAATTTCATACACATTAGAAATTATGAATTTCAAATAAACAAGAATATAGAAATTTACCTGTCGCTGGGATGACGGGCGTGGACGGAGAGGCAGTCCCTGCAAAATTTCATACACATTAGAAATTATGAATTTCAAATAAACAACAATGTAGAAAATTACCTATCGCTGGGACGACGGGCATGGACGGGGAGGCAGTCCCTGCAAAATTTCATACACATTAGAAATTATGAATTTCAAATAAACAAAAATATAGAAATTTACCTGTCGCTGGGAAGACGGGCGTGGACGGGGAGGCAGTCCCTCTGCCAAAGGACGTGGCAACCGTCCGACTGCGTCCTCCACGTACCATATCTCTATTGATACAAATAAAGATATAGCAAGTCATCAGCACTCAATTTGAAGTAGCAATTTATTATGAACATGTAATTAACAACAACACCAATTTCTTACAAAATATGCAGTATATTATCTGTATTCATCATCAGATGCTGAAGACATGTTTAATTCAGCATCATCTTCATCATCATCTTGGAATTCATCCTCATCATCTTGGGAGTCTTCCTCCACATCAGACTCCACCTCCCGCTCAGCAACATTTGGGTCAACTTCTTCTTGTTCGTTATCCTTATGTAAGCAAATTGTTTCATTTATATCATGAACATTGTATTGCGTAGAAGCTGCCAACTCTGTGCGTCACTCCGATCTGATTGGAAAAAGTTGTCATTAACACCTTCGAGCTCATCATCAGTCGGGAGAAGCTCATACTCAGGGAATAGTCTTGATTTCACTCTACATGCAGCCCACCAATCTCCTAATTTGAGGGATGTATAATTTGAATAATAAACTTGTTGGGCTTGTGCCGCCAGGATGAATGGCTCATATGTACTCAATTTGGACTTATGCTTCACATCGATTAATCCATATGTTGTGTCATGACGAATAGATGTCGGGTCAAACCAATGACACTTGAACAGAAATACATTGTTGTCTTGTCCCAAAAATTGCAGTTCAATGACTTCTTCGAGAATGCCATAATAGTCAATTTCATTTTCATTGTAGGCACTTCCCTTCACACATACGCCGCTGTTCATCGTAGACTTATTCCGTCCATAATCTCTCGTGTGAAATCTGTATCCATTCACAATGTAGCCTGGATAGACAAGTACAATCTTCGAGGGGCCAAAACTAATCTGTTGTACTCTTGAATCGGGAATGAAGCCTTGTTCAACCTATTATGAGATAAATAGACAAACATTGAATAAATGACTTCAACTCAGTCTGCATAAAAACATAACACTTATGTTTCAAAATAATTAGACACATACTCGAGATCTTAACCAAGTAGGAAAAAACTTCTCCCGTTCCTTTTCAACCTGCACGTCAGTTAGACGTGGATTCCGTCGCAATATGACCGATTCAAACTCTCTGCAATGTAAATATCACACAACCGTTAAGTTCTGCAGCAATGCACGCAAATGATGACGAATAAGCGTGGAGAGCTTACTGAATGTAGGGTTCTAGTTCTTCGCAATTCATGAACACGTAGATCTCCGCAGCTACCAACTCTCTGTCTTGGAGTGCGCGAGTAGATGAAGATCCGAACGCCCGTCCGGGACACTTGAATACAGAGAGTCAGTCTGACACCTCGGAATCTCCACCATCATCATTACGTGGAGGTTGAGTGCGTCGGGTTCGTATTTCCATGTCAAAGTACATCGAACAAAAGTTCGATATCTCCTCAATGAGGTACGCCTGAGTAATGGAGCCCTCAACTTATGCTTTGTTGCGGACTTTCATCTTAAGATCGTGCATGCACCTACGACAATAATTCAAATGCATACATAAGTAATATAAAAGATCGTCGTAATGGCAATAAATTGAGATGTAGAAATATACCTCTCAAACGGATACATCCATCGAAATTGTACTGGTCCTCTGACCCTTGCCTCATATGGTAAATGGATGATCAGGTGCTCCATTGAATCAAAGAATGCTGGAGGAAATATCTTCTCTAATTTGCAGACTGTCTGAATTATATTTTGCTCCATATTTTACAAGTCATGAATTTTGAGTTCTGATGCAGATAAAATCCTGAAGAATTGACTCAGCTCAGTCATTGCTCCCCATATTTGTTTCGGCAACAACTCACGAAAAGCAAGAGGCATCAGTCTTTGCATGAAAACATGGCAGTCATGACTCTTCATTCCGTATATTTTTCCCTCGTTCACATTTACACAACGCACAATATTCGAGACATATCCATCCGGAAATCTCAATTGCTTTAACCATTGCAACACTTCCTTAATCTGTCTAGCCCCAAGCACATATGCAGCTTTAGGTTGCACCACTTTTCCTTGAACATGCTGTAGCTCTAGTTTTGGACGTTTGCAAAGTACTTTCAAATCGAAACGTGCCTTGACGTTATCCTTCATTTTGCCTTTGACGTCCATAACTGTGTTGAACACATTATCAAAAACATTCTTCTCTATATGCATGACGTCTAGTTATGACGTATTAAAAGTGTTGACCAATAAGGCAATTTCCAAAAAATGCTTTGCTTCACCCAATTGTGATCCTTCCCAAAGCCAGGGATTTGTCGGGTACTACCAGCCAGTTGTGTTACAGTCGGTAAGTTCTGGACCCGCCTCGCCATGTTTCCACCAGACACCCGTTCCATATCTACCTCCTCCATCACAGTTGTATTTTTCATAAAAGAATCCTTTTGCTTTCGGAAAGGATGGTCACTGGGTAGAAACCGCCGATGACAATCGAACCAACAAGATTTTCCCCCAGATTTCAACACAAATGATTTAGAATCCTCCATGCAATAAGGACATACCAACCTCCCATGTGTGCTCCAGCCAGATAACATGCCGTAGGCTAGAAAGTCACTTATTGTCCACATTAGTGCAGCCTTCAGATTGAAATTCTGTTTTCTGGATGCATCATAAGACTGCACACCATCTGACCATAACAATTTCATCTCATCAATCAACGGTCTGAGATATATATCTATATTCTTTCTTGGACATTTTGGACCCGGAATCAGCAATGAAAGGAACATATTCTCACACTTCATGCATATGCCTGGCGGAAGGTTATACGGTGTTAGGAATACTGGCCAACATGAGTAAGATGCCACCGAGCCTCCGAAAGGATTGAAACCATCTGTGCATAAACCAAGCCGTACGTTGCGTGGATCCCTTGAGAAGTAAGGATGAGTACGGCTAAAATGAGCCCAAGCTTCACCATCGGCAGGATGACTCATTTCACCTTCGTCGCGACGGACTCTTTCCGCATGCCAAGTCATATGTCCAGCTGTCCTCGAGGACATGAACAATCGCTGCAATCTGGGTGTGATAGGAAAGTACCTCAATGACTTATACGGAACATCCTTCTGCTTTGACTTGTCCCCTCTCTTGGGCTTGAACCTATCATGCTTACAAATATAGCATGATGTCTTATCTGCATCCTCTTTGTAGTACAACATACAGTGATTCGGACATGCATCAATTTTCATAAAACCAAGCCCCAAATCATTCACCATCTTCTTCGCACGGTAAAAGTCAGCAGGTAACCTCTCTGATTGAGGAAGCATGCTCTTAACCAGTAAGAGAAGCCGGTCAAAACAACTCTCGCTCATATGAAATTCAGATTTCAAATTCAATAGCTGCGACACTGCAGACAATCGTGTATGCTTCTCACAACCATCCCATAATGGCTCATCAGCATCTCGAAGTAACTGATAAAATCTCTGAGCTGTATCATTCGGCACTTCTTCATTTGTTTGATCTTCATGAATATTGAACTCCGGACCAGCAGCATCGACAACCTTGTCTACGTACGTACTTGTGGAGGCAAAGTAATTAGCTGGTGCAGACGACTAAATATTCAACTCACCATGACACGACCATAACTCATAATGGCCAACAAATCCTCTCGTATACAGATGATGCTGCACATCCCATGTCGATATCCACTTTCTGTTCTTACAAGTCGAACACGGACATCGGATGTTACCCATCGGATCAACTGCTACTGAGGAATTACTCAATGCAAACTGAATAAAACTGTCAACTCCATCTTTAAACTCCTCGGTCACAAATCCATTCACTAATCCACGATACATCCATGACCGATTCTCAAAAGACATTTTTCCTACACAGATTAAATGTCATGTCACGAGTTAAAATCCAACAGACCCTCACATCGTTCGAGTAAGTCAAAATGAATAGGTAGGATATATTATTAAGATTATCACTTTTTACCCATCTGTGAATATTTGATCGCACTCAGATGACCATTTATTATGTGTTTGTATTATTTGCTGAAAATTTCGGCAGCATCTCCCCACACCTCTCCGATATACCAAAAATATTTATTGATTGAGATATTTTCTTAAACACTTACTAATAAGTGGTTAAGAAAATATTCTAAATCAATAAAGGTATATCAGAGAGGAGTGAGTAGAAGCACCCGAAATTTTAAGCAAATAATACAATCACATAATAAATGACCACCTAACTCCGATCAAACATTCACAGACTGTCCAAAACAGGACAATTCAAGACTTTGAGTTAGATATACACGTTCTCATTATTGAAAATAAGACTCGTGCACATCAATCCCAAAGTCTTGAACGGGAATGTTCATTGACACGGGCTGAACACGCTCTCGTGATGTGTATGCAGTGAAAAATTACTATACATGCATAGATTAAATTTCAAACGCACATGAATATGAAATCAAAATCATGCATGTGAACAAGTGCAATAATAAACCAAATTCATACATACATGTACAAGAATTACGTATAAACAAGTGCAATACTAAACTAATATATTATAATAAGATGTGTAATACTAATCATTAAGCAGAAAATAAATAATTAAACGTAAACTAAACTAATGTGAAAGAGGAATATGTGAGGAATGACCATGAAAAATATGTAAAGTTGAATAATGCTTACACAATTTAAGACAACTACGCATGAAACATTTGATAGGATTCACATGCAGGTAATTGAAATTTGTACACGTCTGGAGATGGCTTCACAAGTTCGAAATTGACCAAGTGGATGGTGCAGATCAAAAGTAGCCCATTTCACACAGCCCCATTTAGATCTCCTTTACCCGATCGATTAGTGTAGCAACTTCTCATTTTGGAAGGAAGTGCCTAAAAACCGTGTAAGACGGTGAGAAGGACCTCACATGGTGGAAGGGATGGTGTTAAAATCAACTTGCATTGTGGAAGATAGGTATGGTTTAGGTCCGCAACCACTAACAAGATTCTCAATAGAAATTGGGGGAAACGATGTGCATATACTCTAGACATAATTAGGATCCTACAGTAGAGTTTAATTACCCAAGAATATCTACCTTTTGGTTTGATTAAAGGAAAATCGATGAAGAACGCTAATCAACAATGATGAATTAGAGAAAAAGATGATGTCCACAGGTTCTCCTTGTTTCCTCTACAACCCAGCCACCTCAGCAACCTTTAGAAATGTGCTAGGGTTGTCCAAGATGAGAATTAGATGGTGTATTTAAAGATGAAAGGGCAAAATCGATAACTTTCCAAACTGTGCAATTGGGTCTACAATTTGGGTTGCTTCTACTGGCGGGATTGCCATCTTTAAATCCCAATTTAAGGGGGTGTATGACAGCAAATTTGTGCTCCCGCTCATATCATGGCACGCATGACTTACTTTTAAGTTGATTTGACCCATGTTCTTAAATAAGGGTATTTAGATATTTTGAATTTTAAAGATTAATTGCCTTTTTTAGGCTTTTCTTTGTACCATAACACCTTTGAGAAATCTTTGTTCGTTACAGGGGAGAGGGGTCTTCACAGGTGGAGGGGGGTGGGGGCCGGGTGTTTGGAAGATTAGTAGAATCTTCGCGTGTTGACTGCATTGGATGACCGGGACCATCTCCCAGTCGGCCGGTCGGCAAGAACTTTATTTTAATTGGAGATTGCAGTATAAGTATCAAGCAATCGAGCGTAGTTTATCAATTGTGAACTTTCAATATTCTAAGATCAATATACTTTGGCTTTAATCATGGCAGGAGAAAGTTACAGGGTTATGAAAAGGAGAGATCAAGAGAGAAGAAACCAGTTGGGTACGTAGCAACTTCCCTTTTCCCTGTCACCGATCGATGGATCGATCTTAATTTGTCCTGTGCATATAGTAGGGGGAGGAGGACAAATTTTCAGTAGCAATGGTAGAACGTGTTTGTGGGATTATTGCATCTCTGAGATAATTCTGATAAGGTTACTGATGCGCGCCATCAGATCAGATCCTTACACTAGACAACGATAGAAATCCAAATGCTAATTATCTGAACAGACGGACTCCCTGATCAAGAAATGGCCCATAGTTCACAAATTCTAATTAAACAGGAAGTGCCACTTAATTCAATAATTAACTAACAGATCGGCTAGGCCAAAAAATTAACTCAATTAAGTTTAGTATTCAATGGAGCACAAACCTTGCACAATATTAAGAACTTGAGAGAATTAAAATCTGCTACCAGGGCAGTGTAAGGGCAAGACATATGCTGAAATTATAAGGAAGCCTCCTAATTAGATTAACATGTGCAATTCAAGTCCCGTAAGAAAGGTTAATTTTTGTGCAGGCTTATATTTATAAATTAGATGTTTAATGGGATAAGAGTACTCTATGATGATATAACTAGTGGTTGTTTTCCCGAACTATATATTTAGTTGAAAGTACCCCCAACAACTTTCAGAATATTTATTTAATATCTGATTTAAAACTAATTAATTAGGTTGCAATAAATAATTAATAGATGTGCTCTTGCCTGTTACAATAAAGTCTTTTGAGGTGGGTTAGGGGAGAGGGTGGGGGGCCGGGTTAGGGGAGGGGGTGGGGGCCGGGTGGGTTAGGGGAGAGGGTGGGGGCCGGGTGGGTTAGGGGAGGGGGGCCTTCACAGGGGAGGGGGTGGGGGCCGGGTGGGTTAGGGGAGAGGGTGGGGGCCGCAGGAGGGGGAAGGGGGCCACATTTAGGAGAGGGGGCCTGGCATGGGGAGGGGGAAGGAAATGGAGGGGAGGGGGGGCGCGACAGGGAGGTGGAGGGGACGGGGAGGGGGACTGGGACTGGGACGGGGAGGGGGAGGGGGACTGGGATGGGAGGGGGAAGGAAATAGAGGGGGAGGGGGCCGCGACAGGGGAGGGGGGCGCGACAGGGAGGTGGAGGGGACGGGGAGGGGGACTGGGATGGGGAGACGAGGAGGGGGACTGGGACGGGGAGGGGGGCGTGACAGGAAAGGGGAGGGGGGCGCTGGGACGTGGAGGAGGGGAATGGAGGGGGGCTGGGACAGGGAGGTGGAGGGGAATGGAAGGGGAGGGGGGGCTCGGACGGGGAGTGGGAGGGGAAAAGAGGGGGAGGGGGGGTGCGACGGGGTACCTGCGCCGGCGGGACCTCGGGGCGACGGCGGGCCGGCATCTCGACGGCAGTGGCGGGAGCTTGGGGCGACGGCGGCGTCTCCACGGCGGCGGGCTGCAGGCGGAGAGAGAGAGAGAGAGAGAGAGAGAGAGAGAGAGAGAGAGAGAGAGAGAGAGAGGGAAAGAGGGGGAGGGGGAAGAAGGGGGGTTTCACGGGATTGGGAATAGCGGTATTACCGACGGATATTCCGACGGTATTATTTTCGTCGGAATATCCGTCGGTATTATCTTAGTTCCGACTGATATTTCCGACGGATTAATTTCCGTCGGAATATTCCGATTGATATTCCGACCGATATGTTTTAGTCGGTAATTCCGACGGAATTACCGACGGACAATAATCCGTCGGAAATATCCGTCGGTAATCCCGCAAATTCTTGTGGTGTATCCAATGATGAGCTTTTTTATTCTATGTTTGATGGTCTGCCTTCCCAGTATGGCACTGTCTCAGCCATCATTCGACCGAGAGCTCAAACCTCTATCATTAGTCGTGAGTGTAGGATCGAAAATAGAATGGACCAGATTTAGAAGGGGGAGGGGGGGTTGAATAGATCTAGGCCAAAACTGCGGAAGCTTAGCCAATTTAAACAGATGTTTTGAATCAGAGTCAACTTAGAAAAGCAATTCACAGATCTGATGAGTGATTGTGTGAATTAAGTGATTAAAGTGTGTGATCAAGTTGATTAGAAGTGTAAGCAAAAATCCTATGCATACATCTAGCGCAAAGTGAAATGAAATCACAGATCAAACCACTGCACATGAGATTTTTAGGTGGTTCGAAAATCACACCATGTGATTCCTACATCCACCCCACACACAGTGAGGCTCCACTACTCAACTTGAGTACACCACACACTGGAGCTTGACAACTTCAACACACTGAGTTCAACAACACATACACAACCTCTAGAGCACAACCACTCTAGAAACCTGAGCACAACTGCTCAACCACAACCTGAGTGCGATGACTCAATACAACTGAGCATAAAAGCTCACAACCAACTTGCTAGATCGAAAACAACAAGATCCAGATCCTCTAGCAATGATCTGATCTATGAAGAGTTCATTCAAAGAGACTGGTGCAACACTTTTATGCACAATCTCAAGAATGACTCAGAAGAACTAAGGAGAATTGAGGAATTGAATGTAGAGTCCTTGTTCTTCAGAAGAACTCCCTTGTAGAAGACTGAATTGAGAAGATCTGTGAATCCTTGAAGTCCCTGGGTGATGCTCTGCAACTTGTGCCTCTGGATCTTCCTTGAAGTCTTCTCAATTGACTGCTTCTACTTGATTAGCTCCCTTGGAAGTGATCTCACTGCATCTTCATAGATCAATCTTCACTTCTTGTGCTTGCAAGGATAAGAATTGGCTTGCAGCAGCACAGGGAAGGCAGGAACAGGGAGGAGACCTCTTCTTGCCACCAAAGAAAATTTTCTGGAAGGCTCTGAGGTGTTCTTCTTCTTGGGGGGCGATTAGATAGGTATTTATACCCCAACATGGCCAAAAGAACCCTTGGGGTACGTGGGCACATAATCCAAGGTCGATCCAATTGATCCCTAGAAGGCCACGTGTCCAGGTTTAACTTAAGATGAAAAATCAGCCGGAGTGTGTCGACACGGTCATTGGGTGTGTCGACACACTGTCCCAATTCCACAAAACAGGTCTTCTGGGAGATGGCTCTAGTGTCGACACACTCACTGGCTGTGTCGACACACTGTCCTAGTCTGGAAAAAGGGACTTCTGGAGACTGGGTCTAGTGTCGACACTGCCTGGGACTGTGTCGACACAGTGAACCCTATCTACATGAATTTTCTTCAGGGATTGATGCCCAGTGTCGACACCAGCAGTGGGTGTGTCGACACTACCATTGCAAGAAGTACATGCCCTTGAGAAATAAACACATAAATCATTAGTCCAATGTATTATCATGAATATATGTGATATAATGTGTTTGAAAACATGCCTTTTAAGCATTGTTATTACATGTGTGATGTATTTAACATGTTCCAATCATTATGCATTAAAATCACAACTTGTCATCATCAAAATTTTAAGGGGAAATGTGTTAAATTCACACTCAACCCAACAATCTCCCCCTTTTTGATGATGGCAACATTAAGTCCACATGAAGGTTTGAATTTTAAATGGATGTGATTTTAAATACACATTGAATGACAATAAACACATGTTTCAACATTTTCATTCACATTCATCAAAGGCCATTGAATACAATTTAGCAACATTTGACAATTTTCACACTCAAGAAACAATGTTACTAATAGTCAAGTCTTTCCATAAATGGCCAAAAAAATCATACAGAGTTTGATATTTACACTCATCCATTCAACCATTCACAATCAAAACCAAGATGTTCCTTCTCATTCAACAAAAGTATTCATTACAAGGATATTTCTTCTCCCCCTTTGACATCATCAAAAGATAAGATCCATCAAGAGGATGAAGGTGGAGGAGGAATAGGAAGATAAGAGCATGAGGAAAATTGGTAAATTATGGGAAAATTTTAAAATGATGAAATATGGATGGAATCAACTGGACAAGGATTTTTAAGAGGCCAAAGAATTCATTTGTCATATTTCTACAAAAATCCAATAATAACTCAAGTGTTACACAACAACCTACAAGATATATTCATTAAGTGACTTGAGCCATTAAAATGATAGTTTGAGTGATGTAGGACATCCAACAGCCAATGACAAACTACCATATTCTCTCAATTCAAAGAAATAAAAATGTCTTTTAGATTGAAATCAATTATGATGAAGTTAAACAACTTTAAGCAAACTGATGGAGGACAAAAAATGTTTATTTTAAGCAATTCTCCTTGGACACACACACACACACATATATATATATATATATATTAATCAAACTATCAAATGTAGTAAATCTTGTTTACTCAAGAACTAATGCTTTTGACACACCATAGTCCCTGGTTACTAAAGATTTGCTCATTATCCAGTTTCAAGGGGCAAATGACAACCTTTTGACATGAAAATATACGTTTATCAGACGCCAATATTTCCAGTTACTCAGTCATCATCAAAATGTATAGAGCATCTTTTATTTTTATTTATGATTTGTTGAACCCCTTTGAACAGAGATAGCAATAAATACCTCATGACATACATGGCACTTCATTCATTTTGAAGGTTTGTAGTTTCTCAGCATTTGTGCCATTGCTCTGTTGAGTAATAGATGTAAGGAGAATTTTATAAAATTGAGATCATTTATATCTCACATCAGTTGCAAAAGAGGTGTTTAAAGTCAAAGCACACATTATCCTTCAGTCTTTGAAAGAGATTTAAATTTCTGTTGAGTTGAAGAGTATAGTTGAGAGTTGACTGCAAAAATGTAGTAGATCAATCAAAAAGTCATTTTGAGGTTCTAGCCAAACTTAATGAGAACATCATGAGAGGAAGTTGATATAACTCAAGAGGAATCTTGAATTTTGTAAATGAATGAGTAGTGAATTCATTAGCTCCCCCTGAAATGATGATTCCAAAATTTTTTCGTCAGAACAAAGATATGCAGGAATTAGGAAAACTGAAATGTTTCTTTTTTAAGAAAAAAAAACTCCCCCTCAACAATTGCATATTTAATTCTTGATACTTGGCGGAGACACATACTCTCGCATCGTAAGAGTGTCCAGACAAGCAGAACTTGTCCTTCTTCAAATCACCATTTGATATATCAAGAATTTCAACACAATGTGAGTTGAAGAATTTATTGACAAAAAGAAATGGAAGTTGATTTATGAGAGATGTGAACAACATGAATCAAGGAAGCAAAGAAGAATGATGAAACAGTGACTCCCCCTCAGAACATGCCTAAACACTCAACCCAATGAGAGATATCAAGAAGATGGACATTTGCATACACCAAGCTCTCTCCTTAAGGATGAAAATTTGCTGTCAGGAAGAGGTTTAGTGAAGATGTCAACAATTTATTTTTCAGTTTCAATAAAGAGGAGTTCAAAAGATTTCTTTGCTACCTCATCTCTCAAGAAATGATGCCTAATTTCAATGTGTTTTGTTCTAGAATACTGAATTGGGTTTTTAGACAGACTTATGGCACTTGTGTTATCACAAAGAATGGGAAAACAACCTAACCCTTGGTTATAATCAAGAAGCTGATGTTTCACCCAAAGAATTTGAGTGCCACATCGACCAGCTGCAACATACTCAGCCTCTGCAGTTGATAGAGCAACTGAGTGTTGCTTTTTGGAAGCCCAAGAGATTAGGCATCCACCTAAGTACAAACGCAAGCCACTTGTGCTTTTCCTATCAAGCTTACACCCAGCATAATCAACATCACAATAGGCAATCAAATCTAATTTACAACCAGCAGGATGCGAAATACCAAGATCACATGTTCCAGCAAGATATTTGAAAATTCTTTTAACAGCTAACATGTGACTTTCTTTAGGATTTGCTTGAAATCTAGCACACAAGCATACACTGAATTGTATATCAGGTCTAGAAGTGGTAAGATAGAGTAGAGAACCAATCATACCTCTGTATGTCTTTTGGCCTACTGACTTACCAACTGAATCTTCTTCTAGTTTCACATTAATTACAATGGGTGTGCTTGAGTGCTTGAGGTTCTAGAAGTCAAACCTTTTCAGAAGTTCTTTAACATATTTGGTTTGGCTCACGAAGATTCCCTCATTGGTTTGGTTAACCTGCAATCCCAAGAAAAATTGTAAGTCTCCCATCAAGCTCATTTCAAAATCAGTTTTCATTTGATTTGCAAATTCAGTGTACAAGCTTTTATTTGTGGATCCAAAGATTATGTCATCAACATAAATTTGGACTGCAATTATTTATTTATTTACAATTTTTGTGAACAAAGTTTGATCAACATTACCTCTGGAATATCCTTTTTCAAGCAGAAAAGAGCTCAAACGGTCATACCAAGCTCTTGGAGCTTGCTTAAGACCATAAAGAGTCTTATGAAGCTTAAAAACATGATCAGGATGTTTTTCATTTTCAAAGCTTGGAGGTTGTTCAACAAAAATATTTTCTTTTATCTATTTATTCAAAAATGCATTTTTGACATCCATTTGATAAATTTTGAACTGCAATGAAGATGCAAAAGCAAGGAATATTCTTACTACTTCTAGTCTAGCTACAGGGGCATATGACTCTTCAAAATCAATTCCAAATTCTTGGTTGTACCCCTTGGCAACTAGTCTAGCTTTATTCCTTATGACTTGACCATTTTCATTCAATTTCTTTCTGAATACCCATTTAGTGCCAATGACAGATTGGTCACTAGGTCTAGGTACTAATTCTCACACTTGATTTCTTTCAAATTGATGAAGTTCATCATGTATTGTATTTACCCAGTCTGAATTCATTAGAGCTTCATCAATTGACTTTGGTTCAATTTGGAAAATTAGTGCTAGTGGGTCTTCATGAATTACATTCAAGAATGATGATCTAGTTCTTACCCTATCATGTACATTGCCAACAACATTTTCTATTGGGTGATCTCTCAAAAATCTGTGTTCAGGAATTACCTGTTGAGGTGCATTTAAATTTGGAACAACATTACCTGATCCACTTGGAGTAGGTGAGTGATTGTTCAAATTTTCACCAAGGTCTTCATTCTCCTCAACAGTTGGTGAAGAATCAATAATGAAGTCATCCTCATCATTATCTGGACAGTCCCTGTAAGATTTAGAATAATGAGTTGAAAAGGAATTTTCATCAAAAACTACATGTGGAGACTCTTCAATAGTTTTGTTTTTGAGAGAATAAACTCTAAATGCTCTTGAAATTTTAGAATAGCTAAGAAAGATAGCTTCCTAACTTTTAGCATCGAATTTATCAGGATTTTCTTTATTGTTGTTATGCACAAAACATTTACACCCAAAGAATTTGAAATAAGATAAGGTTGGCTTTTTGTTTTTCAACAATTCATAAGGGGTTTTTCTGATTTTTGGTCTGACCAATGCTCTATTGAGAATATGATTTGTTGTATTTACAGCTTCAGCCCAAAAGGATTTGGGCAATTTGCTTTCCAAGAGCATGGATCTTGCCATTTCCACAAGTGTTTTATTCTTTCTTTCCACAACCCCATTTTGTTCTGAAGTTCTTGGTGAAGAAAACTTGTGAAAAATGTGAAGTTCAGCACATAAATCAGAGAAAGATTTGTTTTCAAATTCACCCCCATGATCAGTCAAAATATTTTTGATTTTATAAGGAAAACTTGTTAAGGCAGTAGTACAGAAATTCTTGAATTCAGGGCAAGCATCACTTTTGTGGGATAAAAAGATAACCCATGTAAATCTAGTAAAATCATCAATAATGACAAAAGCATATCTTTTGCCACTAAGACTTAGAATTCTTGTTGGGCCAAAGAGGTCCATATGAAGCAATTCTAGTGGCTTAGATGTGAGTACATCATTGAAGGTTTTAAAAGATTTTCTAGTTTGTTTTCCTTGGGCACAAATCCCACAAAGTTGATTCTCTACATTTGAAAAAGATTAAGGAAGACCTTTGACCAAGTTTAGCCTTAACAGTTTATTTATTGTTCTGAAACTTGCATGACCAAGTCTTTTGTGCCAAGTCCATGCAATTTCATTTTTATTTTCAACAAGACAAATGTTTTCAGAAAAGTTTTTATGAAGGTTTATCATGTAAACATTATTTTCTCTTTTTTTAAAGAATTTTATTTCATCTGTTGAAGAGTCAATTATTCTGCAAAAATCTGATTCAAACACAACTTTGTGACCTTTATCACATAGTTGGCTAATGCTCAGCAAATTATAATTCAGACCATCAACTAATAAAACATTTTTAATTGAGTTTGAGGAAGATTAACCAACCATTCCAGATCCAATGATTTTTCCTTTATTTTTACCTCCAAATGTCACAGAACCTCCCTCCTTTTCGATCAGGAATGAAAATTTTGCTTTATCTCCTGTCATGTGTCGTGAACACCCACTATCAAGAAACCACACATTTGAGTTTTGTGCACGACCTTCCTGCAAAATCAATCAGTGAAAAGAAGATTTTGGTACCCAAACATTGTTGGGACCATTAGATTGTTTGAACATTGATAGCAAATCTTTTCTAATCCGAATCTGATTTGTTTTTTGCTTTTGTTTTGTTTCAGTGGTGTTTTTTTGCCTTTTTCAATTTATCCTTTCCTTTTGGAATAAAAACACCAGTGTTTTTTTTTTCATTAGGATGGGAGTTATGCATTTGGACATGATTGTTCATTTGTGGAGGTCCAAACCAAGGATTTTGTTGGTACATAAAAAATTTTGGATGAAAGAATTAAGAGTGGTACCAAAAAGGATTGTGATACCATTGGTTCCAAGAATTAATCCAATCAGCTTGATGTGCTGTCTTGGAAGTCCAAGGTTTGTCATGAATGTCTTCTTTTGTATTTTTCTTATTTTTCAAGTCTTTATTTGATTTTTTGGTTGACTGGTTGGTGGTTTTTGAGGTTAAGCAGGTCGACCTATCTTTGACTGGTGTCGACTCAACAGTCATAGATTTCATCTTTTTGTTGACTGGTTCGACCTGTTAGGTGAGTGTGCCGACCTGTTTGGTTTCTCTTTGTTCTGGTTTTTCAAAGTTTTTGTTGTGTTGTTTAACACTTGCTTGTTTTTGTTTTTCTCAGGAGTGGGACTTTTGACAAATTTTATTAAAGATGCTTTTTCCCTCATTTCACCAGATTTGTCTTTCTTGGATTTTTGTGTGAAAAATCCTAGTCCCTATGTTACAGATTTCATTCTTGTTCCTAACAAGGTATCCAAATTATCTTTTCCTTTTGTAAAGGTTTCAATGACTTGTTCTTTTTCTTTTAACTGGTTTTCTAAAGTTTTGATTTCATCATCACTTTGTTGTTTTTCTTTTGGTTGCAATTCCAGTTTTTCAGACAGTTTCTTAAAGTCATTGTTGGCCTTTTGGGATGCAAGCTTGAGCTCATCAATTACATTTAGAAGATTTTCTTTTTCTTCATTGAGCTCAACCACTTCATTTTCCAATTCACAGATTATTTTGTTTATTGATTGGTTATGCAGGATGTTTTCAATTTTCTTCTTTAGATGCTTATTTTCTTTTCTTGTTTCAGAATAGTTTTCAACTAATTCAGCATAAGCATCTTGCCAGTCATCAATTGTATAATCTTCAAAGGATGTACTTACATTTCCATCAGAACTGTTTGCCATAAAGCGGATTTCCTCACTTTCAGAGCTTGAGGACCTTTCTTCTTCATTTTCACTTGGATCTTCATCTGACCAAGTGACAACCATTGCTTTAGGCTTCTTGAATTTATTGATCTTCTTGTATTTTTCCTTCTTGTTCTCAGGATATTCTCCTTTCATGTGTCCTGGTTTGTTGCACCTGTAACAAATAACAACTTCATCAGTTTTCTGATTTCTATTTGAATTGGCATTTGAAAAGGAAGTATTTATTTTCCCAGATGAGAATTTCTTTTTCCCAGTAAATTTTCCCTTTCTAGATTTAAGAATTTTCTGAATTGCCTGGTCATGAGGGCAAGTTCTTCCTCATTGGACTCAGACTCATCAGAACTTGTTTTCTCTTGATTTTTTTCCTCGTTACTAGATGAAGCTTTAAGTGCTACTGGTTTGATTTTGATTATGTGCTCTTCATTTCTCTTCAAATTTATTTCATAAGTCATCAAAGATCCTATGAGTTCATCCAAAGAGATTTTGGATAAATCTTTAGAATCTTCAATAACTGTGGCCTTAGTGTGCCAAATTGAAGAAGGAGAGCGCAAGATTTTTCTTACCAAATCAGCATCAGTATAGTCCTTACCTAGAGCTTTCAGTCTATTCACAATTATCGTGAATCTAGTAAACATTTCAGAAATTGATTCATCAGTTTTCATCATGAATAATTCATATTCAGAGATGAGAATATT
Organism: Colocasia esculenta; assembly: GCA_014218235.1. NCBI lineage: Eukaryota > Viridiplantae > Streptophyta > Magnoliopsida > Alismatales > Araceae > Colocasia > Colocasia esculenta. The sequence goes on along the minus strand of CM024759.1, from coordinate 41,402,893 downwards.
TTCTTTGGTTTCTTTTACTTGGGATGTTCCCTCATAGAGTAACTCAAGCTTATCCCACATTTCCTTGGCAGATTTGCATATGGAGATTCTTGAGTACTCTTTTGGGTGGACTGCACATTGAACCATGTTCATGGCACTATAGTTCAGGGTGGCCCTTCTAATTTGTTCCCTTGTCCAGATTTCCTGTTCTCCCTAGTTTTCATAAGGACCTACCTCAACTACCCTCCAAATCTCATAGTTCTGGGCTCTAAGGAAGACTTACATTCTATTTTTCCAATAGGAATAGTCAGTCCCATTGAAGAATGGTGGCCTCTTGATGGATTGGCCTTCAGCAATGAAGCCTCTAGAATCCATTGAATCAAAATGAGGTGCAGTGAAGGAAAGGCTTAACAAACTAGCAAGTGAAACACACAGAGCAAACCGAAACACTCAGATCAGATCAGATATGAACCCGCTCTGATACCAATTGTAGGATCGAAAATAGAATGGACCAGATCTAGAAGGGGGTGGGGGTGGGGTTGAATAGATCTAGGCCAAAACTGCGGAAGCTTAGCCAATTTAAACAAATGTTTTGAATCAGAGTCAACTTAGAAAAGCAATTCACATATCTGATGAGTGATTGTGTGAATTAAGTGATTAAAGTGTGTGATCAAGTTGATTAGAAGTGTAAGCGAAAATCCTATGCATACATCCAGCGCAAAGTGAAATGAAATCACAGATCAAACCACTGCACAAGAGATTTTTAGGTGGTTCGGAAATCACACCATGTGATTCCTACATCCACCCCTCACACAGTGAGGCTCCACTACTCAACTTGAGTACACCACACACTGGAGCTTGACAACTCCAACACACTGAGTTCAACAACTCACACACAACCTCTAGAGCACAACCACTCTAGAAACCTGAGCACAACTGCTCAACCACAACCTGAGTGCGACGACTCAATACAACTTAGCACAAAAGCTCACAACCAACTTGCTAGATCAAAAACAACAAGATCCAGATCCTCTAGCAATGATCTGATCTATGAAGAGTTCATTCAAAGAGACTGGTGCAACACTTTTATGCACAATCTCAAGAATGACTCAAAAGAACTAAGGAGAATTGAGGAATTGAATGTAGAGTCCTTGTTCTTCAGAAGAACTCCCTTATAGAAGACTGAATTGAGAAGATCTGTGAATCCTTGAAGTCCCTCGGTGATGCTCTGCAACTTGTGCCTCTGGATCTTCCTTGAAGTCTTCTCAATTGACTGCTTCTACTTGATCAGCTCCCTTGGAAGTGATCTCACTGCATCTTCATGAATCAATCTTCACTTCTTGTGCTTGCAAGGATAAGAATTGGCTTGCAGTAGCACAGGGAAGGCAGGAACGGGGAGGAGACCTCTTCTTGCCGCCAAAGAAAATTTTCTGGAAGGCTCTGAGGTGTTCTTCTTCTTGGGGGCCGATTAGATTGGTATTTATACCCCAACATGGCCAAAAGAACCCTTGGGGTACGTAGGCACATAATCCAAGGTCGATCCAATTGATCCCTAGAAGGCCACGTGTCCAAGTGTAACTTAAGATGAAAAATTAGCCGGAGTGTGTCGACACAGTCATTGGGTGTGTCGACACACTATCCCAATTCCACAAAATCAGCCGGAGCAACCTGCAGGATACATTGATCCCACTCATCCTGATTATGTGTGCTACATGAAAAAGTCTATATATGGTCTTCGACAGGCCCCTCGTGCATGGTATTCAAAATTTAGTTCTGCTCTTGTTGATATGGGTTTTCACACCTCCACTTCTAATCCTTCACTCTTCATATTTAAGAGTGATTCATGCACGGCCTTCTTGTTATTATATGTCGACGACATCATCTTAACAGGAACCAACCCCATTGTGTTGCGCCACTTGATCACTCTCCTGCAACAACATTTCAGTATGAAAGACATGGGTGCTCTCTCTTACTTTCTTGGCATACAAGTAACAAGATCCTCTGATGGTCTTTATCTAAATCAGAGCAAATATATATCTGATCTGCCATTGAACATCAACTTCCTCAACTGCAAACCAGTGGCTTCTCCTTCCTCCTTGAAAAAACTTGATGTGAATGGTCCAGCCTTAGTCGATCCACATCCTTACCACAGCATAGTGGGAGCACTACAATATGTGACATTAACACATCCTGACATCTCTTATGCAGTTAACCAAGTATGCCAGCACATGCATCAGCCAATTGAAGATCATCTACTTTCTGTCAAAAGGATGCTCCATTTTCTAAAGGGCTCCATTGATGTTAGTCTTCATCTTTGACCAGGCCCTCTTCAGCTAAATGCCTTCTGTGATGCGGACTGGGCTGGATGTCCTATTGATCGACGTTCTACAAATGGTTTCTGCATATTTCTTGGCACTAACCCAATATCTTGGTGTGCCAAGAAGCAACCCACTATCTCTAGGTCGTCGACTGAAGCAGAATATAGATGCCTCGCCTATATAGCAACTGAGCTTCATTGGTTATGTTCACTCTTCAAAGAGTTGCACCTTCCGATCACAAGCAAACATGTCATCTGGTGTGACAATATATCAGCCATTGCTTTAACCCACAATCCAATTTTTCATGCTCAAACAAAACACATAGAGGTTGATTACCACTATGTGAGAGAATTAGTGACCAAGAACCTGTTGGACATACGGTACATTTCTTCGGTTGATCAAATAGCTGATATTTTCACCACGGGGTTACATCCACGCCGCATGCAATATCTTCAAGGCAAATTGAGCCTTCACATGCTCAATTTGAGGGGGAATGATAACCAACCTGATAAGCACGTCTTTAAGGAAATCTGCCACCAACCAACAATAAAAGACTCGGAGCTCAAGAAATCTAGACGATGATGAACATCACATCTACCAACCAACAATAAAAGACTCAGAGCTCAAGGGATTGTAAATATCTTGTACAGTTGTCTATATATTAAGAAGGAACAGGACAGAGGAGGCTAAGTAGAAGAGTCTCTCTATTTCCCTTATTTTCTCTCCGCTTCTATTTCTATTAAGTGGCACGCCTTTCCTCCTCCTCCATGCGGATCCCGTCCTCCAAGTCCCGGATGCTCTGACAAGTACAGGGACTGCCGCGCTGTCATTTTCGTTGGCCTCATTGAGCAGGCAGCTGAAGAGCAGTGGGAGTGTGAAAGGTACACTTGGCCAAATCTCATTGTACCGAGAGTAAGAGCACGGTCGGGTCAGTTATGTCATAGATCGGTATGGTCCAGTCTCACATCCAATGTATTTAAGGAGTTTAAATGGTGTCTAATTGAGATGTAATTTTAAACATAACCTAATTAAGACATGATACAAATTATAGTAATTTTAGTTTAATTTTTTAAATTAATTTTTTGTCAAGTAAAAATTATCTCTAAAATTATTAGATCGACTTAATCTCAACATCTAATGATCTAAATACTATCTAATTTAGATGAAATTTCAAACATAAGCAAATTAAAAGATGATACAAATTATATTAATTTTAATTTAATTTTTAAAATTAATTTTTGTTAAGTAAAAATTGTCCCAAAAATCATTAGGTCGACTTAATCTCAACATCTATACATCAATAACTCCTGATATTTATATTTTTAGAATCAGTACATTTTTTAAATAATCATGATGACCTCATATTTGATTTTATTTTCGGAACCAAATGTCTTCCTGTTGAAGTGCACAGAGGGTTCGTCGTACTGCTGTAAACCCTATGTGCACTTAAAGGGTCTAAATGGTGTCTAATTACGATGAAATTTCAAACATAAGCTAATTAAGGGATGATACAAATTATAGTAATTATATTTAAAAAAATTTAATTAATTTTTGTCAACTAAACATTGTCCCAAAAATTATTAGGTCGACTTAATCTTAACATCTATGCATCAATAATTCCTGATAATTTATATTTTTAGAATCAATATATTTTTCTAATAATTATGTTGACTTCAGGTTTGACTTTTTTTTTTGGAACCGAATGTCGTCCCTTTGAAGTGCACACAATCAAAGATAGTACCAGAATTATATTAATAATATAAAATATTTTAAAATTAAAGATAATTATGTTTTATATTAGTGATCATGTCTTACGTATAATTTACTATCTCTTTTAATTTCTTAGTTTGTCATATTAATATTTTATTATAAATTTTAAGGAGTTACAGTTTTGTTTATGTTTTCAGATTCTTGGTGTTGATCTAATGGAATAAATTAGTCATATCATGAACAACTTTCATGAAGAGCCCAAAGACTGGATCACCCTCGTTCATGCTGTAGAGAGGCCACACTCACTGCTAATTTGGATCGCAATATGAGAGAGAAGGTCAAGAATAATCCACTGTATCTTTAAGCACAGACCTTCATTTGATGTGATTCTAGTTGGAGCTCGTAGAAGAAGTCGTGAGGAACAACTTTCATGAAGAAGTCTCGAAGGGATATGCCCTCGTTTGAGATGTGGAAGGCATGATAATCATGTATATGTAGATCATGATATGAGAAAGAATGTAAATAATAATCTGCTATAACTTTGGGCACATACCACCAATTGAGGTAATTCGACTTCGAGGACGAAGCTGAAGAAGAATAGAACAACTTTGATGAAGACCTCGTGAGCATATCAACCCCTTTCAGACTGTAGAATGCGTGATATCCCTGATAGTTCTGGAGAATATGAGAGAGAAAGGGGAGAGAGAAAGGGTGCATGCATGAGAAGAGATGGAAAATCTATCTTGAGTTTGGATGGAGAGTCTTCTTCTGAAGTTTGCTCATTTTAAATATTCATCAAGTCACAAAACTAAAAAACAAATCAAACAACTCATTTCCCCACCGTATCTCAGTTGTACGGTACCGTACCGTACCACGGAGAATGCGGCACGGTCGATCCAGACGGTACGACGAACCTTGGTGAAAGGTGGGTACTGTCGACGACGATACGGGTAGGCGGAGGGACCAAACGCCCTATAAATAAATTCTAGGGACATATTGTAAAAATATATGTATGTGAGAGTGTGTGAGAGAGAGAGAGAGAGAGAGAGTTTTCATGAGGAGAAAGGCTTATTGCACGTTAAGTGCAAAATGCACCACTCACATAGGGAATGATAAAATGACAATCCAATTGTTAGATGCCACATGAGCTTATTGCCTAATCATATTATACTTAAAGTGTAATATGCAAGTGCAATAAGTCTTTCTCTTTTAGGAGACCTATCTACATACGCTAGAGTATGGGGTGCACGTGCAGGGCTTATAGAGTCTAATACTACTGGACTCAATTTAATTGGGCCACACCGGAAGAATATCCAGGTCACATAAAGGAAAAGGAGAAATACTTAAAAAAAAAGGAAGCGACCCGCCCGTCTCTCTCTCCTCCAGGAAACCCCGCCACCGGTTTTCGTCCTTCCTAGCTGTTTCACAACCGATGCCAGGAGGGAAACCCGGCACCCCCGTCGGTGCCACCCAGAAAATGGAAAAGTAGCTGGCACTAGAGCTGCAAACTATCCGAGCTGAGTCGAGTATTAGTCTGCTCGAGCTCGGCTCGTTCGTTTACTGGCAAGCTCAAACTCGGCTCAATACTCGCCGAGTATTTGCAAGGTATGTTCGAGCTCAGTTCGATAAGTATTTGTCATGTTCGAGCTCGGTTCGTTAAGCTACTCGTTTACATAAACGAGCTCAAATATGAGCTCGAGTTCGAGTTCAAAATTCTTACCAAACGAGTTGAGGCTCGAACTCAACTCGTTTAACCCAAACATACATTCAAGCTCAAGCTCGAACTCAAGATAAAAAATTAGCAGATAAACGAGCTCAAGCTCGAACTCGGCTCGTTTAACATACTATACAATTATGCTTCCAATGTTTCATCAAAATATGACATAAAAATAAAAAAAAAATCAAAAATGCCCCTAATGTCATACTATATAAACTATTGCAGGCTATAAAATTATGCTACCATTTTTTCATCAAAATATGCCAAAAAAAATTAAAAAACCCAAAAATGCCCATAATGTCATACTATATGAACACATATATACACATCTTCCACTTAACAGTGGAGATGACCTGCAGAATTTATTCTTCAGATTTCTCTCTCTCTCCAAATTTAAGTAAAAAGACAATCAGATTTATAGGACAGCAGACCACTATCTTGCAAGGATAGATTATATGAAATCAGATTCTAGATGTAGCAGATTCACGTTTCTTTAAAAGTAAGAGAAAATGAAGGGAAGTGGTTATGTAGGGCTTACAATCATAAATGAAAGAAAAACAACTTAAGTGAAATCTATATTTGCTTTGAGTCATGTGTATTTGTTTTTGCATATGACTGAGTTAATTTTGACAACTTTCAATGGTACATGAATATAATCTTCTCTCTTTTTCTAACTAAAATGAGATAGGATATCATACAACCAATTTAGATCTGTAGATGTCCAAGCATCTCTTATAGAAGATATGCAAAGTTAAAAGTACACAAAAAAAGACCATGCTCACAGTTTACCTTCCCAAATACATTGCTCACAGTGTACCTTCCCAAATATTTTGGGAGAAGAATAATAAACTTAAAACAATGAATATACATATATGTGGGATGGCTATATAAACTAGGAGGATGCGTATCTCATCAAGAAGAGTATGTCCTCTTTCCTTTGCTTGTCTTGCTGCAGGCTCAACAGAAATAATAATATCACCTAGCATCAACTGTAAAAATTGAATTAGAAAAGATTCATTCTAATCTCATGGCCCTTTTAAGTTTATGATACACAAAAGACCATGAAATTTCCTTTAGATAGACAAAACATCAAGCAAGAATGTGTTTGAGGGAGGCCAACTGTTTTGATGAGGAATACACCTGCCATGGGGCAGACATCAAGCAAGAAATTTCCCATGGATTTGAAGAGAATTCACAAATACACATCACACCTGCCATAGGGTAGACACCTTTTACCTTTTGCTCATAATTAAAATTTAAATTGCTTTCTGAAAATAGATGAACAACTAGGAAAAGAACCTGAGAGCCTTGCAAGAGAACCTGAAACAAGAACTGCAAGATCAATCACTAATCTATTATTTCACTAAAACACATATTACATATATTGAAGATAATAAGAAAAACAAGCAAACAACTTCTTAAAAAGAAGTTCTTTGCTAGTTAAGATAGATACCTAAAAAAGTTTTCCTAATAAGGACATAACAAGAGAACTGCGACTCGTGGCTTCCACTGTTGTTGTTGGATGTGCAAGCAATCACTTGGCCTTCCCCACCTACGCCTCACGGCTTCCACTGTTTCTGCGCTCTGCAAGATACCAATAAGAAACAACAATAACTAAGGCAGAAGCTCCTTCTCACAAGCCCTCTGCGCAAGGATGATTTGCCCAAATACAAGCCAGAGTTTTTTCTAATCCAAAGAAAAAAAATAAAGGAAGAAAAATACAAGCCATAATTATTTCTGATCTGAAGAAAAAGTAAAAAAGAAAAGGAAAAATAACAAGTACTCCATCAAAACAACAAAATAGACCTATCATCTACTTCGTAGTGTATGAACCCACTATGACTACCTAATGTTATACGAGACTTGTTGGTGAAAAAAGAAGAAGACCCCAAGATGATGTTGACCAAAAGGTCAAATCTTCCATCTATACGATTAAGGTATTGCTACATTAATATTGGAAGAAAAAATCGAACAAACCCAAGTCCCTCAAACCACCACTTCTACCTGGTCCGCCGTGTGAGAGGTTGGAGAGGGAGGAGGAAGCAAGTGACAAGAGAGTGACTGGCCCTCAAACCATGGGATCTACATCAGAAAACTTGTCCCTCTCCATCAGAAGAACCAAGAAAAAAAAGGACTAAAAAAATGAAGCAATAAAGTGATGTTCTCACTGTGGTTGTTGTTGCCCAGTTGACGAACCCAGAGGGGGGTGAATGGGTCTTTTAAAAATTATTTGATTAGTACCTATACTTAAAACATTCACACAAAGACATTCTTCGATGAAGGTTAGTGAAAGTTAGAATAAACAGCAAACACACACAGGAAATCAATCACACAACACACAGAGTTTATCCTGGTTCGGACCTCTTTTCCTTAGGAGTCCTACATCCAGTCCCGGAGCAGTAACTCAGGTTTCCACTAACTAAGGTACAGTCCCCTTATGGACACTACAACATCCAGCTCAGCTGGTCTTCCTTCACACGAAGGGAACTACAACACCCTGGATACCTCACCAGGTCTTCCTTCACAACAGAAGGGAACTACAACACCCTGGATACCTCACCAGGTCTTCCTTCACAACAGAAGGGAATAACACAGAAAAGATGAGCAATAAAATCAAGCCCCTAGATCAAGCTTTAACAAGCAACGATCTGAAGCAAAATAGCCCTGAGAGAAGGAGATCTACACAATGGTCTCTCTCAGAACTACACAGGCTCTCTCTCTCAAGATTTCTATTACAGAACAGAGAGCTAAAGAGCTGAGACAATTTGGAGTGGGATGCTTGGCTCTAAAATTCTCACAGAAGATTTGAATTTGCTAAGACTTGCTTGTAGTATTCGTTTGTAAGTCTCATGCACTTCTTTTGGAACTGCTGTAATGTATTTATATCTTCAATTTGAAAAGTATTCGTTAAAGTATCCGTTGTCTCTAGCTTTGGTAGACATTAGACTGCTTGATACTTGGAAGCTTCCAGTCAACAGTCTTTTATCCATTTGTGCACGCAAAGAGATAGGATCTTCTGGCGTCTATATGGCCCAACGTTGTATGGCATAATGTCTTTAGGGCCCTGTATACATTAAATGCTAGAGCAGTAGACAACTAGGCTGTCACTTGTTGTCAGTAAACGTTGATGTGAATATTCACCAAAATAGTAATGCCATTTTGCTATATCTAAAAGATGCATACAGAGTAAGCATGATAATGGACGTTATTGTCTGCATGCATGCTGAGATACGCCCAATCTACATTAAATGCAAAGGTGTCAGAAGGATATGCGTGACGACTTTGACTATTCAATGCTTTGACCAGTAGCAAATCGTTGTACATAAGAAGTCAATACATTTATGACTTATGGAATCGTTATGATCAAGTCAATTCAACTAAATCGTTGTAAGACATAACCAAATCATTATGTTTACTGAAGAAATCGTTGTGGAGAGCAAATCGTTGTGTTTAGTGAAGAAATTGTTATGAACACTTAAGAAATCGTTGCATGAAGCAAATCGTTGTGTTCAATGAAGAAATCATTATGAACACTTAAGAAATCGTTGCATGAAGCAAATCGTTATGAGCTCTAAAGAAATCGATGCGCGAAGCAAATCGTTATGAGCTCTAAAGAAATCGATGCGCGAAGCAAATCGTTATGATGACTAAAGGAATCGTTGCGATGAGCAAATCGTTACGATGACTAAAGGAATCGTTGCGATGAGCAAATCGTTACGATGACTTAAGGAGTCTTTGCGATAAGCAAATCGTTACGATGACTAAAGGAATCATTGCGATGAGCAAATCGTTACGATGACTAAAGGAATCGTTGCAATGAGCAAATCGTTATGATGACTTAAGGAGTCGTTGCGATAAGAAAATCGTTATGATGTCTTAAGAAATCGTTGTGATGAAATCTTTACAGTTCTACTCAAATTGTTGTAGCATAAGGAAAATCGATGTGGACTTAGAGAAACTTCATGCTGAACTTAATATTGCTTCAGAAAGGTAATACTTACCAAATTTGCTTGATTTTCCTGTAGTATTTCCTGTGCTCAAGACTTATGGAATATGTGTTAGTAATCTTTGACATGGTTTTGTTAATCACCAAAATAAATATATAATTATATAAAATTACATGAGGACAGACTGATCATCAATCTCCCCCTTTTTGGTGATGACAAAACAAAACTAAACTTATCAATAAGCATAAGTGACCTAACTTTGTATTTCTGAAAATAAAAGTTTTGTATGTCAAAAATGCGAAGGAAATTTCTCCCCCTTTTTTGTCATTAAGCAAAAAGATAAATGGAGACAACGAAGAAGAGAAAGGACACGCAAACAAAGAGATGGTATTACTTTTGAGAAGGTACAGGAAGATAGACCAGAGGAGAAAGAAGAGAGGCATGCTGAGAAATAATTGTAACACCCCGGAAATTAGCAAAATTTAAAATTTTAGAAAGATAGAGGGATAAAATAAATAAACGTATTGGAGAGACTTCAAATACCATGCGTTAATGACCTATTATTAAGATTGGGCCAATAGAGCATATTTGGCCCAAGGATATGAACAAACTAGGACAGAAAATTGCCCAAAAATTCATGTATGTAATTATGCAGTAATTAGTGAGGGTAATTTAGGGTTAAATTGTAGATGAGTAGTCATGTAAGGTAAGCCAAAACCGAACTCAATCCCAATTGGAGGTTTGCTAAACAATTGCTACTTCTTTTGGGTAAGAGAATCCCAGATTTTCTGGAAACTAGGAAACAGAGCTCGTAGCCCCTTTCCTAGCATCATTAGGACTCTTAAAAACATCCTAAAACTATAAGAACTCATCCCTAAACTCTTGAGGAAGGTTTAACAACGAAGTTGGAGTTGTTTGGAAGCAAGCAAGAACTTCTGAGGAACAAGAGAAAGGCTGGGAATCCGGAGCTTCATCCCCTGCATCCTCTGTTGTGTCTAGAACATCAACAGGTTTTAGATCTTCGTAAAGGTAGGTGTTCTCGGGCCAAGATTAAAGAAAATTAATGCCAACATGTAGTTCTTTGAGTCTAGGATCATTTGCACTTGATTTGTCCAATTTTCATGGAGTATTCATCATGTATTGGTGATTTTCCCGAAGTCTTGCACCGTTAGGGCTTTTCTCGTTCGTCATATTGTGCACACGATTAAAGACCAAATTTGACTAAACTTTCTTCATAAAAGTTCTTCCAATTGAAGTCACGATCATCTTCTATGTTGGACATTTTGTCCAAAAATCCTTCGTTAGAAAGTTAGGAGCATGATAAGAGAGTCTCTGTATGATACTACGATTTTGGGCTACACTTGACTTTCCGTTCTTCATATGTTTTCTTGAGATTCGAGACCGAATTAGATCAAACCCTCAACATCAAAGTTCTTCCACTAGTTGTCCTCTTCATCTTTTATGTTGAACATTTTATCCAAATGTCATTCGTTAGAGAGTTATAAGAGTTAGAAGTGAATCGCTGCATGAGACCTGTTTTCTGGTTACATCTGACCATGTGTTTTGTTCTGGAAGGGCCACTAGTGTCGACACTGCCTGAGCTAGTGTCGACCTACTGTCCCAAAACAGCCCAGATGGTGTTCTGGGAAAGCCACTAGTGTCGACACTGCCTGTGCTAGTGTCGACCTGCTGTCCCAAAACAACCCAGAAAGTGTTCTGGGAAGCCCTCTAGTGTCGACACTACCCCATCTAGTGTCGACACACTGTCCCAGTTTGACCCAGAAAGTTCTGGGAAGCTGATCTAGTGTCGACACCACCTGTGCTAGTGTCGACACACTGTCCCATATTGACCAGAAGGTTTTCTGGAAGCTGTCTCTAGTGTCGACACTACTTGATCTCGTGTCGACACTACTTGGCCTTTTTGACTTGTATTTGATGCACTGTGTCGACACCACCTGAACTAGTGTCGACACTACCTGACCAGTTTTGCCTGTTTTGTCTTGGGTTTGGAGCATGGTGTCGACGCCACCTGATCTACTATCGACACTACCCTTACAAGATTTTTGTATAATTTGGGTCTAATCATTTCATGATGTCTTCAAGCATGTACATGATGTTATATGGTATGCATGGACTTAAAATAAATCAAACCATTAAAGGAAATGGTAATGATATGAATATGATTCTAATGTGTAAATTTTGATTGTTCTTATGATCCTTGGATTATCTTGTGATCTTGCTTATTGTCAATTGATAAGATAAGAATACGTCATGAATGTGGGGATGAATACATGATTAGTATGGACATGTTAGTGGTGATTTGCATATGAGTTTCATGGTTTCATGTTTTCCGGTATTCAATTGATTATTTGTCATATGCATACATGTTAGGAAAGTACATGTTCTACGTATGATTTGTCTTTAGAAACACCCTCATGTCAAGACATTAATGAACTATGAAACATAAGATGCGTCGTTATCCTGCCTTGTTCTTTTGAGCTGTTTGTCATTCCTTGACTCTATGAATGATCATGTTTCTCTTACTGCTAGCTTATTATTGAAACTCTGTGGCCATAATATGAATATGTTTGTTCGGCACAACGTGGGACTCCGGTCCAAAACTTGATACAATGCCTGTGCAATAGGGCCCTGTCCGGTCCTGGGGAGGAGCGCCCCGACATACTTGTTAACCGAGGGAGTATGGACTCTTGGTGCTTGGCATAGCACACCTGACATGCAAGATTGTGAATTGTGCCTCCTATTTGACATGATAAGTTTAACTTGACATGATATGATAAGTTTGTTCTTGTGAACACATGAACTCTGCTTGAATATGGCCAATCTCTTCTGACATGATTTTATTCTTGAAATAATTGTCCATTGTATATGGAACTCGACAATTGATCTGATATGATATCCGTTCTACTTTGCTATTCAACTTGTTAGGAAAGCATGCATTGTCAGCATACTCATCCGCATATCTGCCTATATAAAATGTTAATCATGTATACTAGTGGCTGCACGTGATTGAGATATAAATTCTACTGAGCTAGTTCGCTCACCCCTATCATCCTGCCCTTTTCAGGTAGTGATGAAGAACCAGAGGAGTCGGATGGGACTAGGCAAGAGTGACGAGCACCCGTCTTAGAAATAGATGACAGTTTAGAAATAGAAATTTGAAGTAGTCTATGTATTAGTGAAACTTTTCTGGAAGTTTATTTGAATGATGGACCCTTTGGTTAATTCTTTCTTGTAAGGTTGTATCTAGTTGAATGAAATGAAATAAAGAGTAACTTTGAGGATGTTATTATGATTTGAAAAGTGTTATTATATTCAATTGTGACTCTGCGCTATTCAACTGTGATACGTTTGTTTGTATCGTTCACATCCCCCAGTATTTATTCCGCTGCTAAATATTTGGGGCGTGACAATAATAGTCCATGCCTTAAGCTCTTGTTCTTCAAAAAGTTGTTGGAAAACCCCAGACTCTATAAAAAAGGAGTCACCCATGGAAGGGATCATGTGCTTAATGTAAAGCTGTCATTGATCTTCCAAGAAGAGGGCATACTGATCCTTGTCAAGAATAAATCTGAAGTAGCTGCTCTTTGCAAAACTGGCACACTGAAGGAAACAATCCAGTGTGATAGGATAGAAGAGCTGGTGATCATGCAAGTCCTTCTTCAAAGAGATGTAAGCTGAATACTTGGAAGCCCATTGAACATACAGTTCTTGAACGAGATTAATGGAATTCAGGTCCAAGAAGGCTTCAGCAGATAGACGAGGCTTGCCTGCTCTGACCAAGGAACTGTTTATTGATTCCAACTGGAGAGCGGGTTGATGGTAGTGCTTTTCCCAGTCTGTGGGAGAAAGCCTTTCACATTTGGAAATTAACGGAGCTAGAACTTCAGAGGAGAGGTGGCCCAAGTGATATTCTCTGAAGATAAATCTATGAAATAAGGGGAGGCGACCCTGCTTAGCTGACAGTCATCCCATTACCCGAGCAAATCTCTCAAAAGCATGAGAGCCAGCGGAGGAGTCAAACACTAATGAGTGTAACTTGGGAAGGAAAACTATATCAGGCATTTTGAGGCTTGTGAAATCTATTTGGAAGGAGAAATTGACTAGATGTTCAGTCCGGAGGAGAGCAAGGGTGCCATGGAATTGACTAAACTGAACCTCAGGGAGCTTATTCAGATAGCAGTAATCATTATAGAGCTGAAAATGCCTTGCTATTCTAATTTCCTTAAGAATGAACTGGCCCCAGACAGTTTGATGATGAGAGACAAACCACTCAGAGAGAGAGAGTGGGTGATCTCGACGAGAAATGTTGTCTACTTTGGCTTTGAGGTATTTACTGTAGAGAGTCTTGTGCCCTTTTGCCCACTGGTCTTCAGTCTTGCACTCAGCTGACTGGAAGATTTTGGATTGGTTTGCTTTAGACATGCGGAAATAGGGAAGAACAATGTGAAGATGTTCAGTGAGGTTAAGATGGGGAATGCCAAAAATTGTAGAGAGAATGCATTTCTGTAGATATTCTCGATAGATTGGTCTCCTTTTGATTTCAGCAGTGAGGGAGAACCAAAGAGGAGGAAATTTGGGTGTAGAGGGTAGAGAGATAGAGGTGGAGAGTTTCCTCTTTTTCTGAGCAGGACTGGGAGAATCAGTCCTGTGGACATGATTGGCAACTTCCAGAATTGAGGTGAGTGTTGAGCGTTCAAACTCATCCTCAGCTTGGGTGAGAAGGACGCTGCCAAGTTGTGGGTTTTCAGGTATGAAAGTAATTGATGTAGGTGGAGTAGGAGGATAAAGAAAAGACCTTGGATCAAAGGTGGAAGAATGACCAGATGAGGAGGATGCCCCAGCTGATGAGGAGGCTGGATGGTCTTCAATAAAAGATGGAGAAAGAGGACAGATTGGGAAAGAGGGAGGAGAGAGGGAAGGTTGAGATGGAAAGGGTGTTGGTGAGGAAATTGTGCGGGGCAAGGGTTGTTTGAAGGTGGATGGAGCTGGAGGTGCTGTGGTAGAGGATGGTGGTGAGGAAGGGGCTGGAGTTGCAAGGGATGAAGACTTAGGGGCTTCAGGAGTAACTGCTGACTCTTCTACATCCTGCTGCCCAGCCTCGGAGATCACTAGCCCTGGTGGCTCAACAATCGAGTGCTCAAGAGGTCCAACCACTTCCGCTGACTGCTTGCCTGCTGCTATCTCTGGCCCTGATGGCTCAGTCCCCTTACTAACATCAGCATCTAAAATAGGCAAACTCTCTGAAAATTGTGCTGCAATACTTGGCCCTGATGGCCCTACTGGCGCATCAACATCAACTGAAGTCCCTGATGGCTGCTCGTCTTGATCAACAACAATGGGCCCGGATGGCCCTAAAATACCTTCACTTTGCCCTGGAGGCCCACACTCTTGAAGAGAGGGCCCTGATGGCCTAGGAACATCGCTTGTAGTGCTCTCAGGGACAGAAGGGTGAGGAGTAGAATCTGTAGATCCTACTACCTTCAAAATCTCAGACACCATCATCTTCATAGTGCCCATTTCCTTATTGAACCACTTCATGGCATTTCTTATCTAAGAAATATCATTGGACATTGATTCTTGGCGAACAATAATAGAACTCACATCTGACTGCACTGAGCTCAAGATCTCACCTTGATCATCCAACCTCTTCAGAATAGGCTTCAAGTTCACTTTCTTTTGAATTTTCCTCTACTTTCTGTGAGCAATTTTCTTGCTTTTGCTTCTCCTTTCCACTTGCTCCTCGACCTCAACATGAACTTCATTTGGCCTTTCATTTACAAGGGCATCTTCAGTATGCTCCCCCTGTGATGCTACTTCCTTCTCAATATCTTGCTCCCCCTGAATAGGAGCCTCTTCCACAATTCTTTCTTGCTCCCCCTGAATAGAAGCATCTACCATTACAGTATCTTCAATGTGGCTAGATGCCACAATCTCTTCTACCAAACTCCCACCAGTTTTTAGAATCACTGGGGTGGAGTGAATGGAATCCAATACTTCTCGAAGCACAGAGACCACTATGGAGGTGGGCAGAGGATCCTCTGGTCTTCTGTCAGAATCTTCCACTGCTACATCTCCTTGAGCTACTAGAGTTTCCATTGAATCTTCTCTGTCTGCAACTACTTCCTGTGAAGCTCTAGACACTGCGGCCTCTTCTGCTGCTGGTTCTGCAACTGCTGATGGTCCCTCTGACTCTACTACTGCTGCCTCTAGATGGACGTCTTGGGCTTCCCCTATGATGGGTTCACCCTCAGCCATAGAGGTCTTGGTCCATACTCCGTTGACCACTGAAAATCCACTTTTCCTCAAATTCCTAGACCTAATTGCTTGGCCCATCTTTTCTACAACAGCGCCAGACACATCTACTTCAAAATGCTTAAAAACTTTGGTGAGCTGATGAGCATAAGACAGAGATACATTTAACTTACTCTTGGTATCCCAGATTTGATCATGGGCAAACTTCATCCTTTCCATCATCACTTCAGCCATATTGATCTCTTTGTTCTGTACGGCCCAGTACATCATATCTGAGTCTGCCTTGGTGTAGGTTGAAAAAGTAGCACTTCGAGGAACAAGTATCTGACAGACTATAAAGTGTAGAAGACGGTTGAATGCATTCAGTTGATTTATGTCTATTTTCCCATCTTTTAACTGGAATTCAGGACCAATAATTCCTAGACCCTTGACTTGGGTGTCCACAGTGTGGATTCCACTGTGACCGGTCGTGCTCACACCAAACAAGGTCTTCAGGAGATCATGATCAATCTTGATCGGGGTTCCCTTGACTAAGGATGTCAGGGACCCATCTGCCTCAGATTTCAAGCACACATAAAAATGCCTTCACGAGGTCTGGATAGCTTACCTCTGAAAAGGTCGAGATGACTGTCCACTACATTCTGCTCACGACGGCCACTATGTTGTGCATGTCGTTCTTCTCAAGATCAGCAATATCCACTGCTTTATTGCCACAAATCTTTGATTTCACAAACGTAAACCTCTCCTGCTGCTCGGCCGTTAGAAACTCAGCGTTGTAGCCCCCAAGACTGTCGGAAACAGCTGATGCGGCCATGGATTTTGGGTGGAAGAGTTTTAAGAGGGATGAGAAGGTGGCAGAAGTGAAAGCCCTCAAGAAATTCTTCGCGGGAAGAAGTGAGAGGCTTCGAATTTTGCAGAGAGTCGATGTCGGAATCGTTAGGGCATCGGCTCAGGCAACTAGACGAAAGAGGGAAAAGGTAAAAGGTAGGAGATGAATCGTTCCCACATCGATTTTAGAGTAAATAAATGAATACTTTATCAAAAAGTGAGGCGCCAAAAGGCGGGAGGAAATGACAAACAAGTTTGACTTTTCAAAAGGACTTTTCAAGAGTGACCGTCAAAATAGGATAATTGAGTATATTTTTTTCTTAACGCCATGGAGAGAAAGATACCTTAAATTCTGAAAATTTATATATCAGTATAAACAGAGATTTTTTCACAAATTACACATGCCCAATTCCCTTCTAAGAGATGTGAATCTCTCTTCGGGTAAGGCTTTTGTGAAGATATCTGCTAACTGACCATTTGTATCAATAAAAGATATTTCTAAATTACCATTAGCTACATGATCTCGAATGAAATGGTATCTAACCTCAATGTGCTTGGTCCTTGAATGATGTACTGGGTTTTTGGTGAGATTTATAGCACTTGTGTTGTCACACAGCAGAGGAATTGTTTTGATGTGAAGCCCATAGTCCTCAAGTTGTTGCTTGATCCACAAGAGTTGTGTATAGCAGCTCCCGGCAGCAACATACTCAGCTTCAGCAATTGATAGTGCCACTGAATTTTGCTTCTTGGAGAACCATGATATCAAACATCCTGCAAGGAATTGACAACATCCACTGGTGCTTTTTCTATCTACCTTGCATCCAGCGTAGTCAGCATCAAAGTATCCTATCAAATTAATTTCACATGATTTCAGATACCACAAATCTAAATCATGAGTTCTAGCTAAATATTTGAAAATTCTTTTAACACTGATTAAATGAGATTCTCTAGGATCTGCTTGATACCTAGCACACATGCATACACTAAATAAAATATCAGGTCTGCTAGCTATTAAATAAAGCAAAGACCCTATCATACCTCTGTAGATCTTTTGATCTACCTTCTTACCATTCCTGTCACTGTTCATCCTTATTGATGTACACATAGGTGTTGACAGTGGCTTGGAGTTATCGAATCCAAATTTCTTTAGAAGCTCCTTGGTATATTTGGCTTGACAGATGTGGGTGCCATCTTTTCCTCGCTTGATGTGTAATCCAAGGAAATAATTGAGCTCCCCCATCATGCTCATCTCAAACTCTCCCTGCATCAACTTTTCAAAATACTTGCAAAGGGATTCATCAGTAGATCCAAAGATAATGTCATCTACATAAATCTGTACAAGTAATATGCTTTTGACTTTCGATTTTACAAATAGAGTGCTATCTACCTATCCTCTAGTGAAACCATGATTTAATAGAAAAGAACTAAGCCTTTCATACCAGGCTCTAGGTGCTTGCTTTAAACCATACAATGCCTTATGAAGTTTAAAAACACGATTAGAAAATTCTGTGTCATCAAAACCCGAAGGTTGTTCCACATAAACTTCCTCTTTAATAAAACCATTTAAAAATGTGGACTTAACATCCATTTGAAATAATTTTAAATCTAATGCTGATGCATATGCAAGTAAGATTCGAATAGCCTCAAGTCTAGCTACAAGTGCATAGGTTTCATCGAAATCTATACCTTCCTCTTGGGAATAGCCTTGAGCCACCAGTCTGGACTTGTTTCTTAGGATCACATCAGTCTCATCCAATTTATTTATGAACACCCACTTGGTGCCAATAACTGGTACCTGGTTTCTCTTGAATTGATTAAGTTCATCTTGCATGGCTATTATCCAAGATTCATCAGTAAGAGCTTCATTGACTGTCTTAGGCTCTATTTGAGAAACAAATGCTAAGTAATCACAAGGTATTACATTACCTCTTGTTCTTACCCCTATAGATGGATCACCAATAATGTTCTCAGGTGGGTGATCTTTCTTGTATCTCCACTCCTTTGGAAGATTTTCATGAGTAATGTCCTTTTGTTGCATGTCTTCTAGGGGTGGATCATCCTTGTCTTCAATTGTTGTACCCTTTAATTTTTCAGATAATTTATCTGCATCATCAATATCACTATCTTCTTCCTTTCTTAAGGAAGGGTTAGTTTCATAAAAAATGATATGAACAGACTGTTCAATTAATAACGTACGCTTGTTAAATATTCTATAGCCTTTAGGTTTAGAGGTGTATCCCATGAAGATGCCTTCATCTGATTTGGCATCTAACTTACCAATATCCCTTTTTCCATTGTTGTGGATGAAGCAAGGACATCCAAATGTCCTGAAGTGACTGATCTTTGGCTTCTTTCCCTTGTACAGCTCGTAGGCAATCTTCTTTAGGATTGGCCTGATCA
This sequence comes from Colocasia esculenta, assembly GCA_014218235.1. Classification (NCBI taxonomy): domain Eukaryota; kingdom Viridiplantae; phylum Streptophyta; class Magnoliopsida; order Alismatales; family Araceae; genus Colocasia; species Colocasia esculenta. The sequence continues at coordinate 41,383,721 of CM024759.1, read as the reverse complement.
TTACTCTGTTGATGATATAGCTTGCTGTGTTTATTGCTTCAGCCTAGAAATATCTTGGCAAATCATATTCTGACAACATTGTTCTTGCCATATCCAATAAGATTCTGTTCTTCCTCTCAGCAACTTCATTTTGCTGTGGTGTCCTTAGTGCTGAGAAATTGTGCTCAATTCCTTCATTTTCACAGAACTTTGCAAATTTCTCATTCTGAAATTCACCTCCATGATCTGATCGAATACTAATAATGCTGAATTTCTTATCTTTCTGAACCTTTTTGCTGAAACTGACAAAGTTTTCAAAAGTGTCATCTTTATGTTCTAAGAATGATACCCATGTAAATCTGGAGTAGTCATCAACTATAATAAATCTAAAATTCTTTCCTGCAAGACTAGTGGTCCTCATTGGCCCAAACAAATCCATATGAAGGAGTTCTAAGGGTTTTGAGGTGGTTACCATGGTCTTTGACTTGAAGGAGCTCTTAGTGTGCTTTCCTTTTGCACATGGTCTACAAATACCTTCCATTTTCGTGTTGACCTTTGGTAGACCTTCCACTAAGCTTTTCTTTAATAATTTCCTCATACTATCTAAGCTGCAATGTCCTAATCTTCTGTGCCATAATTCAGTTGATTGATCTCTATTTGCTGCCAAACAGACATCTTGTTCTTTTAGTTCTTTAAGATATAGTACATACAGATTCTTTTCTCTATTTGCTTCAAAAACAACTCCTCCATCCTTCAAGATAATACACTTGGATTCTTGAAACTTTATTTGGTGACCCTTGTCACACAGCTGGCTGATGCTTATGAGGTTATGCTTCAAACCCTTTACACAGAGAACATCTTCAATTATGGGTTTTCCTTTACTGCCAACAGATCCAGTATCAATAACTATGTCTTTCCCATTGTCTCCATAAGTAACTATTCCTTCTTCGGCTTTTAGTTGAGAGAAAATTTTTCTGTTCCCTGACATATGCCTTGAGCACCCGCTGTCCAGGTACCATTTTGATGCTCTAAGACCTCCCTGAAATGAAAACATTAAGCTTTAGGTACCCAAGTTCTTTTGGGTCCTGATTGGTTAGTATCATTGATTTCGCTTTTGATTATCCATTTCTTGTGTCTTGTTGGGCATGTTGTTATGATATGTCCTAACTTGTTACAATGACTACAACAAGATAATTTAGATATTTTTTCTAGATATTTGAAATCTGCTTTGTATGCAATGTTTTGTTCAGGTACAAATTTTGGTGTTGGATATGTTTTAGGATAAACTATAGTTTCTTCATTATCTGGGGGTCTATATCCTAATCCATTTTTCTTTTTACCAGATCTTCTAGCACCTTTTAATATGAGGGAGTTTTTACCATTTGTGAATTTTTCCAAAGTGCTAGATAACTTTTTATTCTCTTCAGTTAATGAATTTATTTCTGTTTTCAGTTCATCTGAGCTTGCTTGTTTTTCCAATTTAATTATTTGTTCATTCTTATCTTTTAGATCTTCACATAATAACTCATTTCTTCTTTTAAGTTCAGTTAATTGTTTTTCTAGCTGTTCATTTTCTGATTTTAGATCTGAGTTTGCGTTTTCTAAGCAAGTGATGTTTTTCTTATTAGCTTTCAATAATTTAGATACATCTCTATATTTATCATATAGTTCATTGAATGCTTCCTCTAAATTATCCGAATCAGAATTATTACAGGAATCAAAAGAGGAGTCAGATGTTACCTTATCATCTGTATTTGCCATGAACGCCAGGTTGGCTTCTTCCTTATCACTGCTTGAGCTTGGCTAACTGTCCGAGTCGCTGCTATTTTCCCAAGCGGCTACCATTGCCTTTTTCTTGTACTTCTTGAATCGTCTGACGTTGTCCTTTTTCTTGTGTCCATCTTTCTTAAGCTTTGGACATTCTGCCTTGATATGTCCAGGCTTCTTGCACTCATAGCATATTGGTTCTCCTTTCTTCAGATCCTTTCCTTCTGGCTTCCTAAATTCTTTATTTCTCTTAAAGAACCTTCTGCCAGACTGAAACTTCTTTTTCTTAGCTAGAATTTGTTGCAGTCTTCTTGATAGTATTGCTTCTTCATTTTCACTATCCTCAATGCCTTCACTATCATCTGAGCTTGCTTCTGATGATTCTTCTTCGGCTTTCAAAGCATTGGGGTGCTTTTTCTTGCTTGAGGACTCTCCTAGTCTCTCCATATTTATTTCATGGGCCATAAGGGACCCGACGAGTTTTTCCAAGGACATCCTTTTTAGATCATTGGCTTTCTCAATGGCCGTTACCTTTGGGGTCCATGAAGATGGTAGGGATCTGAGAATTTTCCTTACCATATCTCCAATCTCATAAGTTTTTCCTAGACCAGCCAACCTATTTGTAATATCAGTAAATCTACTGAACATTTGAGTTATGGACTCACCTGATTGCATCTGAAATCTCTCATATTGTGTAACAAGAATGCCAATTCTTGTCTCCTTCACCTTGTCTGTGCCTTCATAGGTAATTCTCAGCTTTTCCCACATTTCCATTCCAGATTTGCAGGCTGACACTCTATTGAACTCCTTTTTGCTGAGAGCACAGCATAGAATGCTTTTGGCCTTACAGTTCAAGGAAATCTTTTTCCTGTCATCATCTGTCCACTGAGCCTTCTCATTTGTGACTAGGAGATCGCCTTCTTCTACTATGGACCAGATTTGATAATCTAAACCTTGCAGGAAATACTCCATCCTGGTTTTCCAATAAGCATAATCTTCACCATCGAAGAGAGGGGGTCGATTGACATACTGACCTTCAATGTCACCTTGGGCTGCCATGGATCTTTACTCTTCAGATCGTTAGATCTTTTTCATTGTCAAAGAGACTCGCTCTGATACCACTTGTTGCCCAGTTGACGAACCCAGAGGGGGGGTGAATGGGTCTTTTAAAAATTATTTGATTAGTACCTGTACTTCAAACATTCACAGAGTTTATCCTGGTTTAGACCTCCTTTCCTTAGGAGTCCTACATCCAGTCCCTGAGCAATAACTCAGGTTTCTACTAACTAAGGTACAGTCCCCTTATGGACACTACAACACCCAGCTCAGCTGGTCTTCCTTCACACGAAGGGAACTACAACACCTTGGATACCTCACCAGGTCTTCCTTCACAACAGAAGGGAACTACAACACCCTGGATACCTCACCAGGTCTTCCTTCACAACAGAAGGGAATAACACAGAAAAGATGAGCAATAAAATCAAGCCCCTAGATCAAGCTTTAACAAGCAACGATCTGAAGCAAAATAGCCCTGAGAGAAGGAGATCTACACAATGGTCTCTCTCAGAACTATACAGGCTCTCTCTCTCAAGATTTCTATTACAGCACAGAGAGCTAAAGAGCTGAGACAATTTGGAGTGGGATTCTTGGCTCTAAAATTCTCACAGAAGATTTGAATTTGCTAAGACTTGCTTGTAGTATTCGTTTCTAAGTCTCATGCACTTCTTTTGGAACTGCTGTAATGTATTTATATCTTCAATTTGAAAAGTATTCGTTAAAGTATCTGTTGTCTCTAGCTTTGGTAGACGTTAGACTGCTTGATACTTGAAAGCTTACAGTCAACAGTCTTTTATCCATTTGTGCACGCAAAGAGATAGGATCTTCTGGCATCTATATGGTCCAGCGTTGTATGACAGAATGTCTTTAGGGCCCTGCATACATTAAATGCTAGAGCAGTAGACAGCTAGGCTGTCTCTTGTTGTCAGTAAACGTTGATGTGAATATTCACCAAAATAGTAATGCCATTTTGCTATATCTAAAAGATGCATACAGAGTAAGCATGATAATGGACGTTATTGTCTGCATGCATGCTGAGATACGCCCAATCTACATTAAATGCAAAGGTGTCAGAAGGATATGCGTGACGACTTTGACTATTCAATGCTTTGACCAGTAGCAAATCGTTGTACATAAGAAGTCAATACATTTATGACTTATGGAATCGTTATGATCAAGTCAATTCAACTAAATCGTTGTAAGACATAACCAAATCGTTATGTTTACTGAAGAAATCGTTGTGGAGAGCAAATCGTTGTGTTTAGTGAAGAAATTGTTATGAACACTTAAGAAATCGTTGCATGAAGCAAATCGTTGTGTTCAATGAAGAAATCATTATGAACACTTAAGAAATCGTTGCATGAAGCAAATCGTTATGAGCTCTAAAGAAATTGATGCGCGAAGCAAATCGTTATGAGCTCTAAAGAAATCGATGCACGAAGCAAATCATTATGATAACTAAAGGAATCGTTGCGATGAGCAAATCGTTACGATGACTAAAGGAATCGTTGCGATGAGCAAATCGTTACGATGACTTAAGGAGTCGTTGCAATAAGAAAATCGTTACGATGACTAAAGGAATCGTTGCGATGAGCAAATCGTTACGATGACTAAAGGAATCATTGCGATGAGCAAATCGTTACGATGACTGAAGGAATCGTTGCGATGAGCAAATCGTTACGATGACTTAAGGAGTCGTTGCGATAAGCAAATCGTTATGATGCCTTAAGGAATCGTTGTGATGAAATCTTTACAGTTCTACTGAAATCGTTATAGCATAAGGAAAATCGATGTGGAATTAGAGAAATTTCATGCTGAACTTAATATTGCTTCAGAAAGGTAATACTTACCAAATTTGCTTGATTTTCCTCTAGTATTTCTTGTGCTCAAGACTTATGGAATATGTGTTAGTAATCTTTGACATGGTTTTGTTAATCACCAAAATAAATATATCATTAATTAAAATTACATGAGGACAGACTGATCATCAGTTGCGGCATCATTAGAGGAGGCTTGCACAGTGCTTAAGTCATGGCCATAGCACTGCAGGCCCGCAAGGTCCAATGCAGATCGGAGGATGTTGAGAGCTCGGACTGGCACGTCGTTCCTTGGCAAGCGTCCAGCCACCGTCGCGGCATCGCCCTTTAGATAGAGTCGAGGGAGATACCACCAGCTAGTGCTCTGTCGCCCTTCGAATCGCGGAGAGAAGAATCAGTTGGCGCCCTTTGAATCACCGGTCGGCCGATCCCGGCGCTTCCTCAGCCGCTCCGCTCAACGTAGCCCTAGTAGAAAACGAGAACGTAGAACCCAAAAATGAGAATTGGGGCTTCGATCATGGTGAACAGTTTCTTGTTTGAATTTTGGAAGGGAGACTTTTACATAAAAGTCCTCTTCAAATTTTATAATTTAATAATAAGTTTAGAACAACATATAAATATATTTATATCTTCATACTAACGAGCATTAAATTGAATATGTTAATGACTATATTAACAAATATTAAATCAAGTATATTAACGAGTATTAATTGAGTACATTAACGAATAATTTATCGAGTACCTAAACGAGTATATTATCGAGTATCTTAACGAGTTACTCGCAAACATAATCGAGTTGAGCATACATTTGTTCAAGCTCAGCTCGTTTATGAACCGAGCTTATTTTTTTTGTTCAAACTCAGCTCATTAATTTAATAAACGAGCCGAGCCGAGTTCATATCGAGTCGAGTTACGAGTTTCTCATCGAGTGTATTGGTTCGTTTGCAACCCTAGCTGGCACAGGTCGTGTTGCCCGGTTGGCTAACCCAGAGGGGGGGGGTGAATGGGTCTTTAAATTAAATTTATCAGATAAAAACCTGAACTCAAACAAACATAAAGAGTTCTTGAAAGAGATTAGTAGTGGTTAGTAAAAACAACAATCACACAATGAAGACAATCACACAACACACAGATTTATCCTGGTTCAGATCTCCTCTCCTTAGGAGTCCTACGTCCAGTCCCTGAGCAACCCTCAGGATTTCATTAACTAGGGTACAGTCCCCCTTGGACAAAAACAACCACCCAGCTCAGCTGGTCTTCCTTCACTCCTGAAGGGAACACAACACCCTGGTACCACCAGGTCTTCCTTCACTCCCGAAGGGAAAAACACCACCCTGGAAACCACCAGGTCTTCCTTCACACACGAAGGGAAAAACACAAGAAAGTCTTGAAAGGAATGACTAGCCCCTAGATCAAGCTTTTACAAAACTCAATCTGAAGCTACAAGCACTGAGAGACGAAGATCTACACAGTGTGCTCTCTCTCAGAACTAATCTAGCTCTTCCTTAATTTTTCTTCTCACAGCACAAGGAGCTAAGAGCCAAGATGGAAAGGAATGAATTTCTGGCTCTAGAGATCTTCTAAAAACTTGAAAGCGGCAGAGTTCTAGGCTCTCTTGAATATCAATAATGCTTCCTTCATGGATAGATCGATGATCTATCTTCAGAACTTCGTCTTGTATTTATATCTCTAATTTGAATGAGGACGAAGAGATGACCGTTGTCTCACAGCTTTGGTGTACGTTAGACTGAAGGATCTGTAGAAACTTCCTGTCGACAGTCTTTTGTTCTTTGGAGCACGCAAAGTGATGAGATCTTCTTAGTTGCTTGTAGTTCTTTCTGTGTCAGATGTTGTAGGATAGTATATCCTTAAGGTTCTGCAAGGTTGAGCTTTAATGGTAGACAGCTATACTATCTCCAGATGTCAATCAACGTTAGAGCAGATAGACACTAATAGGTAGTGACAGTTTATCGTTCTAGAAGATGCATGCAGAGGATACACGAGAATGGAAGATATGTTCTGTATCCGTGCAGAGATACGTTCAGTCTTTATTAAATGCATGGCAGTCAAATAGACGTGATGCGACTTTGACTATTCAACGTATCTTAAATCAAGGAAAAACAATTAATTAATGGAAGCATGACTTATGCAATCGTTATGAAAGTCTGATAGAATCGTTATGAATAAATTGCTATAAACTCAGAAGAAGTCGTTATGAAAACTTATGAAATCGTTATCACAACCAAGTCGTTATAACTCCTAAAGGAGTCGTTACGCTTTCTTACAGAATCGTTATGATGAGCAAGTCGTTGTAACTTTCCAAAGAAATCGTTACGATGACTTACAGAATCCTTATGACAAGCAAGTCGTTATAACTTTCTAAAGAAATCGTTACGATGACCTACAGAATCGTTATGACGAGCAAGTCGTTATAACTTCTGAAGAAGTCGTTACGATAACTTACAGAGTCGTTATAATGAGCAAGTCATTATAACTTCTGAAGAAGTCGTTACGATAACTTACAGAGTCGTTATAATGAGCAAGTCGTTATAACTTCTGAAGAAGTCGTTACGATAACTTACAGAGACGTTATAATGAGCAAGTCGTTATAACTTCTGAAGAAGTCGTTACGATCTTACAGAATCGTTATGACGAGCAAGTCGTTATAACTTTCCAAAGAAATCGTTACGATGACTTACAGAATCGTTATGACGAGCAAGTCGTTATAACTTCTAAAGAAATCGTTACGATGACTTACAGAATCGTTATGACGAGCAAGTCGTTATAACTTCTGAAGAAGTCGTTACGATAACTTACAGAGTCGTTATAATGAGCAAGTCGTTATAACTTCTGAAGAAGTCGTTACGATAACTTACAGAGTCGTTATAATGAGCAAGTTGTTATAACTTCTGAAGAAGTCGTTACGATAACTTACAGAGTCGTTATAATATCGACTTGTTTGATACAGCAAGGTTATTCAACCTTTCAAGTAAATCGTTACAGCTTGTGAGGAAATCGTTACAGTTAATGAATGAATCGTTATAGCTCTTCTGAAAACAAGGTATGTAAGTACTTACCACAAGTGCTTGACTTTCTTTGGGTATTTCCTGTGCTTAAGGCTAAATAAAACATAGTTAGAAAAACTTTTGACAGTGTTTTGTTTATCACCAAAATAGGCATGTAATTAATTTAAAAGTACATGGGGATGGACTGTTCATCAATCTCCCCCTTTTTGGTGATGACAAAACTATGATCAACATTAAGTAGTACTTAACAGTAAACAGGAATTTAAGTACTTCAAGCATGATTTCAAGAATGTGTCAGACACATGTAGTAGGTAAACATTCTCCCCCTTTTTGTCATTAAGCAAAAAGCAATAGGAAAGAGACAAAGAATAAGAGACAATGAGGAGAAAGAGCACAATCCATTCATTAAGGTTGAGGAGGTACAGGCAAATAATAAGCAGGAGAGAGAAGGGAGGCATAATGAGAAATAGCTTCCCAGGCCTGCTCTTCCTGACGCTTGAAAAATTGCCTAAAGGCACCACTCTCAATGGAGAAGGTTGGTCCCATGGTTGGAGCCATCTTGGATAGATAGATGCTGCGCTGCTTGGTAAGAAACTGGTCATACTCATCTGGATCCATGGAGGAGCAGATGATGAGAGTTGTACCAAAACTTGCACAGGCAAGAAATTGATCCATGGTGACAGGATAGAAAATCTGTTTCTCCTTGAGTTCATGGCGAAGAGCTAAGAACACCTTGTACCTTTCAGCCCAAACTTTGTAGGGATCAAGGACCAGATGGATTGAGTTCATATCCAAGAAGGTGGCAGGAGAGACAGGAGCTTTTCCTTCCCTGGCCTGAGCAGCATTCAGATGAGCTAGCTGTTGAGCTGACAGAGAATAAAGCTTGGACCATTCGGAGGCATTCAGCCTTTCACATTCTGAGAGTAGAGGGGCAAGAACATCTGATTTGACAAACCCTCTATGATATTCCCGGAAGAGAAATCTAGGAAAACCAACTTGGAGGCCTTTCTGAATCTCAATTCTGCCCATAACTCTTGCAAAACGCTCAAAGATGATTGAACCAATCGAAGACTCCATGATCAGGAAATGAATCTGAGGCAGGAGAATGTCTTCAGGGAAATGAAGAGTTGCAAAATCTACTCTGATTTCCTCAGACTGCTCAGAGTGGATAAGAACCTTGATGGCTCTCTTGAACTGGCTAAGCTGAACTTCAGGTAATCTGTTGAGATACCTGTAGTTGTTGAACATTTGGAAATGCCTGACCAGCTTGATTAGCTTCTGAATGGCAGGGGCCCAGGTGTTCTGGTGGTGAAACTTGAACCACTCAGAAAGGGTCAAGGAGTGATCCCTGGGAGGAAATCTTGCTGCCTTAGCCTGAAGAAAGCGATTGTACAAATCTTTATGAGATTTAGCCCATTGCTCCTCAGTTTTGGAGTGGGCTGAGGAGAAGATTTTGGATTTTTCGGCTTTAGACAGAGGAGTATAGGGAAGAATTACATCTAGATGATCAGAGAGGTTAAGAAAAGGAAGATTGTGAAGAGTGGCAAAAACAACCTTTTGAAGGTATTCTTTGTACAGTGAGGTATGCTTGTGGGTGACTGTAAGAGAAAACCACAAAGGTGGGTAAAGAGGAGTGTTAGAGGAAGAAAGTTTGCGTTTCTTTGAGACAGTACTGGAAGAGTCTGTCTTGGAAAGGTGGTCTCCTACCTTTAGCACAGACCTAAGGATAACCTCTTCAAACTCATCCTTAATTTTATCAAGAAAGGGAGAGTCGATTTGGACATTCGTAGGAATAATAGTGATAAAGGAGGGAGGTGCAGGGGGGTAGAGAAATGCATCAGAATTGAGAGATCCTACTTCTGGAAATGAAGATGTACCAGAAGAGGATGAGGCTCCAGCTGAGGATGCTGGAGGGGCCTCGAAATTTGAGAAGAAGAAAGATGAGAAGTGGTAGAAACAGGAGAGGATGAGATAGGATGAGGAGGGAAAGGTGTGGGAGAAGAAATGGGCCTGGTTCTAGGCCTTTTGAAGTGAGGTGGAGCAGGTGGAGCTGTGAAGTTAGTGGGTGGAGAAGGAGGAATGGGAGTGTTGGTAGAAGTGGGAGCAATGGGTGGAGGATCTGAAACCACTTCTTCAGGCAAGGGAGGCAAAGGATCCAACACTGCCGGCCCTGGTGGCCCTGATTCCAACACAACTGGCCCTGGTGGCCCTGATTCTTCATATGGCCCTGATGGCCTTGACTCTTCAGCTGGCCCTGATGGCCCTGACTCTTCAGCTGGCCCTGATGGCCCTGAGGGTTCGGCCTCTGCTGCTGCCTGGGCTTCATCTGCTGGGGCTGCTGCTGTTGCTGCTGCTGCTGTCTGCCCGGAGGGCTCAGGTACACTTGGGTTAGGCTCCTGAGCTGCTGGAGGAGGAGGAGCTTGAGCTCCAACTGCTTGAAGGATGTCGGATAACATATTCTTCATGGTCCCCATCTCCTGATGGAACCATGTCATGGCAGAGCGAATCTGAACCAGTTCCTTGCGGGCTGAAGCTTGGCTTAGAAAGATGGAATTCACATCAGACTGGAGTGAACAAAGCAGCTCACCCTGAATATCCAACCTCTCAATCACAGGTTTTAAATTGATGACAATCTTTTGCTTGACCTGTCTTTCAAATGGTGCATCAGCTAAAAGGGGTACTTCAGGAGCTATATCTTTCTCTTTGCCCTTTGTAGCTGGAGGAGGTGGATCATTATCCTCATCAGAACTTGATGAACTAGCTGTCTCCCCTTCTCTGGCATCCAAATTTTCAGAATCTCTCTGTTCTTCCTCCTGATCTCTGGTGGCTGGAGGTGCATCATCTAGTTTCTCTTGGGATTGCTCCCCCTCAAGTGGAGCATCTTCTGCAACTGCACCAGTCTCCCCCTGACAGGGAGCATCCATTTCCATAGAATCATCTTGAGGATTTTGCTGCTCTTCTTCCACTGGACCTTCTTCAAAGATGTGGCCTGATGCCACAGTCTCTTCCACAATAGGCAAGATGTCTTCTGGGAGAATATCCTCAATTCTCCTTTCAGCATGAAGTACAACTGGATCTGCTGCTGCTGGCCTTTCTTCTTCTTCCCTCACTGCTGTTGCTGCCTCTGATTGATTTCTGGCCATAAATGGCCCTTCCTGCTCTGCTTCTACAAAGACTGGAACAGAACCTGATTCCAGTGGCAATTCGGGCATCACATCATCTGCCGCCAACTGAGATTGAGCAACTGAAGGCTCACCAATAAGTGCTTCACCTTCTGCAACTGAGGCCTTGGACCAGACCCCATTGACTACTGAAAAACCACTCTTCTTTAGATTTCTGGACCTGATAGCTTGGCCCATCTTCTCTACAACTGCCCCTGAGACATCTACACCGAAGTGTCTGAAGATCCTGGTAAGTAAATGGGCATAGGGCAGGGACACATTCAACTTGCTTTTAGTGTCCCAAATCTGTTCCCTGGCAAATTTCATTCTCTCTATCATTACTGCGGCCATATTGATTTCCTCATTTTTAATGGCCCAGTACATTAGGTCGGAGTCAGCCTTAGTGCAAGAGGAGAAGGTTGCACTACGGGGAACCAAAATCTGACAAACAATGAAGTGAAGGAGGCGATTGAAGGCACTTAATTGATTGATATCTAGCTTGCCATCCCTCATCCTGAACCCCGGCCCAATAATCCCCAAACCTTTTTCTTGGGTTTCCACAGAATGAATCCCACTAAAACCGGATGTGCTTACTCCAAATAGCATCCTAAGCAGTTCCTGGTCGATTCTGATTAGGGCGCCCTTGACCGAAGAAACGAGGGCCCCATCTTCTTCTGTTCTTAAGCACACAAAGAACGCCTTTACCAAGTCCGGATAACTTACCTCTGAGCAAGTGGTAAGCCCTTTCCATTTCATCTGATTGATCTTCTCAACGATGCTGCTCATTCCATTCTTCTGCAGATCTTTAATATCTACTTCCTTGTGACCACAGAGCTTCGTCTTCACAAAGGTGAAACGCTCCTCCTGAGCTGGGGTGAGGTATTCGGCGCTGTAGCCACCCACACTGCCGGCAATAGCTGGTGCGGCCATGGATTCAGGTGGGAGAAGATTGGAAAGGTTGAAGAGAAGGGTGACGAGAAGAAACCCTCAAACGATTTCGCGGGAAGGAGATGGAAGCTTCAAATTTGCAGAGGATAGAGGCAAGAGTCGCTAGGGCATCGGCTCGTGCGTCGGGACGAAAGAGGGAAAAAGGTGAGCGAGGAAGGGGAATCGTTAACGCATCGATTTAAAGAAATAAAAGCTCCAAAAGGTGAGGCGTCAGAAAACGACAAACGAGGTTGACCGCCTCGAAAGACTATGACTTAAAGGACGGAAACGCTTAAACTGAGAATTTTGAATTGATTTTGCCTTAAAAGGAGAGAGAGAAAACCTACTTAAATTCTGAGAATTTTTATACCAGCTTTAAATGAAGATCTTTTCACAAAATACACATGCCTAACTCCCTTCTAAGAGATGTAAATCTCTCTTCAGGTAAGGCCTTTGTGAAAATATCTGCTAACTGATTGTTTGTATCAATAAACGATATTTCAATATTGCCATTAGCTACATGATCACGAATAAAATGGTATCTGACCTCAATGTGTTTGGTCCTGGAGTGCTGAATTGGATTTTTGGTGAGGTTGATAGCACTGGTGTTGTCACATAGCAGTGGAATTGTCTTGATTTTGAGTCCAAAATCCTCAAGCTGTTGCTTTATCCATAAGAGTTGTGTACAGCAACTTCCAGCAGCTACGTACTCGGCTTCAGCTGTAGATAGTGCTACTGAATTTTGTTTCCTTGAGGACCATGAGATTAAACACCCTGCAAGAAATTGACAGCATCCACTGGTGCTTTTTCTATCTACCTTGCATCCAGCATAATCAGCATCAGAATATCCTACTAATTTTACATCACAGGAGTTTGGATACCATAGTCCTAGATCATGAGTCCTGGCTAAGTATCTGAAAATTCTTTTAACAGAAATTAAATGTGATTCTCTAGGGTCGGCTTGATATCTAGCACACATGCATACACTAAATAATATATCAGGTCTACTTGCGGTTAGATAAAGTAATGAACCTATCATACCTCTGTAGATCTTTTGATCTACCTTCTTACCATCCTTGTCACTGTCCATCCTAGTTGATGTACCCATTGGTGTTGACAGTGGCTTGGTGTTTTCAAATCCAAATTTCTTTAGCAGTTCTCTGGTGTACTTTGCTTGACAGATGTGAGTTCCTTCTTTCCTTGTTTGATTTGAAGTCCAAGGAAGTAGTTAAGCTCTCCCATCATACTCATCTCAAATTCTCCCTGCATTAGCTTTTCAAAATACTTGCACAAGGATTCATCAGTAGATCCAAAGATGATGTCATCCACATAAATTTGAACCAACAGTATATTTTTGACTTTTGTTTTTATAAAAAGAGTGCTATCTACTTGACCTCTACTGAAACCATGTTTTAGGAGAAAAGAACTAAGTCTTTCATACCAGGCTCTAGGTGCTTGTTTTAAACCATATAAAGCCTTATGCAATTTAAAAACATGATTCGGAAAGTCTGTATCATCAAAACCCGGCGGTTGTTCCACATAAACTTCTTCTTTTATAAAACCATTTAGAAAGGCAGATTTAACATCCATTTGAAATAACTTTAGATCTAATGCAGAAGCATAAGCAAGTAAAATTCTAATGGCCTCAAGTCTAGCCACTGGTGCATAGGTTTCATCAAAATCTATGCCTTCCTCTTGACAATAGCCTTGAGCCACCAGTCTGGCCTTGTTTCTTAGAATTACACCAGATTCATCCAATTTGTTTCTGAACACCCATTTAGTGCCGATCACAGGATGGTCTGATGGTCTAGGAACAAGTGACCATACTTGGTTTCTCTTGAATTGATTTAATTCATCTTGCATTGCTATTATCCAAGATTCATCAGTTAAGGCTTCATTGACTGTCTTAGGCTCTATTTGAGATACAAAAGCAAGGTAATCACAAGGAATCAAGTTACCTCTTGTTCTTACCCCTACAGATGGATCACCAATGATGTTTTCAGGTGGGTGATCTTTCTTGTATCTCCATTCCTTTGGAAGAGTTTCATGAGACATTTCTTCTTGTTGCAATTCTTCCAGAGGTGGATCATCCTTGTCTTCAAGTGATGTGTCTTTCAGTTTATTAGACAGTTCATCTGCATCATCATTATCACTTTCTACTTCCTTCCTCAAAGAAGGGTTAGTTTCATCAAAGATAATGTGTACAGACTGTTCAATCAATAAGGTACGTTTATTAAACACTCTATAGCCTTTGGGTTTAGAAGTGTACCCCATGAAGATGCCTTCATCTGATTTGGCATCCAACTTACCAATATCCCTTTTTCCGTTGTTGTGTATAAAGCAAGGACATCCAAAGGTTCTGAAATGGCTGATCTTTGGCTTCTTCCCTTTAAACAGCTCATATGCAGTCTTCTTCAGGATTGGCCTGATCATGACTCTGTTGACAATGTAGCTGGCTGTGTTGACTGCTTCTGCCCAGAAATATCTTGGTAACTCATATTCACAAAGCATGGTTCTTGCCATATCCAAGAGAGTTCGGTTCTTCGTTCGGCTATACCATTTTGCTGTGGTGTCCTTGGTGCTGAGAAATTGTGCTGAATTCCTTGATCATCACAGAATCTAGCAAACTTTTCATTTTGGAACTCACCACCATGATCAGATCGAATGGATACTATACTGAACTTCTGATCTTTCTGGACTTTCCTGCTGAAGCTAACAAAATTATCAAAAGTATCATTTTTGTGTTCTAAGAATGATACCCATGTGAATCTTGAGTAGTCATCTACTATAACAAATCCGAAATTCTTTCCTCCAAGACTGGTAGTTCTCATTGGCCCAAATAGATCCATATGTAGGAGCTCTAAGGGTTTTGAGGTGGTCACCACCGTCTTTGACTTGAAGGAACTCTTTGTGTGCTTTCCCTTAGCACAAGGTCTGCAGACACTTTCTAATTTACCATTGATTTTCGGTAGACCTTCCACAAGATTCCTCTTTCTGAGCTTGCTCAAGCCATCCAAGCTGCAGTGGCCTAGTCTTCTGTGCCACAGATCAGTTGATTTGTCTTTGCTGGCAACCAGACATACATTTTGCTCTTTGAGTTCTTCAAGGTAGAGCACGTACAGATTCTTCTCTCTATTTGCTTCAAAGATGACTGCTCCATCCTTTAGTATGCTGCATTTTGACTCTTGAAATTTGATTTGATGTCCTCTATCACACAGCTGACTTATACTGATGAGGTTGTGCTTCAGTCCTTTGACTAACAGCACATCTTCTATGACTGTTTTTCCTTTGCTGTTTACTGATCCACTGCCTACTACAGTTCCTTTTCCATTATCTCCATAAGTGACTGTTCCTTCTTCATCTTGGAGATGGGAGAAGAGCTTCAGGTTTCCAGTCATGTGCCTTGAGCACCCACTATCCAAATACCATTTGGATGCTCGAAGGTTAACCTGAAATAAAGACATCAAGATTTAGGTACCCAATTTCTTTTGGGTCCTGATGGGTCAGTATCATTTTTTTACTTTTTATTATCCACTTCTTATGTCTTGTTGGACAGGTGGATTTTAAATGTCCTAGCTTATTACAGTGACTACAACATGATGTTATTGTTACTCTTTCTATGTACTTAAAATTCGCTTTATATGCTACATCTTGTTCTGGAGTGAATTTAGGAGTTGGATATTTTTCAGGATAGATCATTTCTTCTTCATTAACTGGAGGTATGTATCCTAAACCTCGTTTGTTCTTACCAGATCGTCTAGCACCCTTTAGTAATAAGGAGTTCTTCCCATTTGTAAACTTTTCTAAGGTGCTTGCAAGTGTATTGTTTTCTTCATTTAATTCTTTTACCGTTTTTCTTAAATCATCTGAGCTTTCCTGTTTTTCTAATTTAATGATTTGATTGTTCTTGTCTTTTAAGTTTTCACATAATAGTTCATTTCTTCTCTTAAGCTCCATTATCTGTTTTTCTAGTTCTTCATTTTCAGATTTTAAATCTGAGTTGGTATTTTCGAGACAGGTGATATTTTTCTTGCTAAGCTTAAGTAGTTTAGACACTTCTTTATACTTATCGTAAAGTTCATTAAAGGCACTTTCCAAATTATCGGAATCTGAATCATTACAGGAATCAAAAGAGGAATCAGAGGTTACCTTATCCCCGGTATTTGCCATAAGAGCTAAGTTGGCTTCTTCTTCTTCACTGCTGGAGCTTGACTCACTGTCTGAGTCGCTGCTGTTTTCCCATGCAGCTGCCATGGCTTTCTTTTTGTATCTTCTGAACTTCTTGGAGCTGTCCTTCTTCTTGTGATCATTTTTCTTTAGCATTGGACAGTCTGCCTTGATATGTCCAGGCTTCTTGCATTCATAGCAAAGTGGCTCATTTCTCTTCTGATCTTTTCCGTCTGGTTTCTTGAGATCTTTGTTTTTCTTGAAGTACCTCCTACCAGACTGAAACTTCTTCTTCTTGGCCAAGATTCTCTGCAATCTTCTTGACAGCATGGCTTCTTCATCATCACTATTTTTGCTATCTTCACTGTTATCCAAGGATTCTTCAGATGAGTCCCCATTAGCTTTAAGCGCATTGGACTGCTTCTTTCTACTGGAGGATTCTCCTAATCTTTCCATGTTTATTTCATGGGCCATGAGAGACCCGATGAGTTTTTCTACTGACATTCTCTTAAGGTCATTAGCTTCTTCGATAGCTGTGACCTTTGCCGTCCATGAAGATGGCAAGGATCTGAGAATCTTCCTTACCATATCTGCAATCTCATATGACTTTCCTAGACTGGCTAGACCATTAGTGATGTCAGTAAATCGACTAAACATTTGGGTAATAGACTCACCTGATTGCATTTGAAATCTTTCATACTGAGTGATAAGAATGTCGATTCTTGTCTCCTTTACTTTGTCTATACCTTCATACGTAATCCTTAGCTTTTCCCACATTTCCATGGAGGATTTGCATGCTGAGACTCTGTTGAACTCCTTTTTGCTTAGAGCACAACATAGAATGCTCTTAGCTTTATAGTTCAAGGAGATTTTCTTTCTATCTTCATCTGTCCATTGTGCTTTCTCATTTGTGACGACCAGATCACCTTCTTCCACTATCGACCAGATTTGATAGTCGTGCCCATGTAGAAAGTATTCCATCCTGGTCTTCCAATACGTATAATCTTCACCGTCGAACAAAGGAGGTCTGTTGACAGACTGACCTTCGAAGTGACCTTGGGCTGCCATGGATCTTTACTCTTCAGATCGTTGGATCTTGTTCTTTGTCGAAGAGACTCTCTCTGATACCACTTGTTGCCCGGTTGGCTAACCCAGAGGGGGGGGGTGAATGGGTCTTTAAATTAAATTTATCAGATAAAAATCTGAACTCAAACAAACATAAAGAGTTCTTGAAAGAGATTAGTAGTGGTTAGTAAAACAACAATCACACAATGAAGACAATCACACAACACACAGATTTATCCTGGTTCAGATCTCCTCTCTTAGGAGTCCTACGTCCAGTCCCTGAGCAACCCTCAGGATTTCATTAACTAGGGTATAGTCCCCCTATGGACAAAAACAACCACCCAGCTCAGCTGGTCTTCCTTCACTCCTGAAGGGAACACAACACCCTGGTACCACCAGGTCTTCCTTCACTCCCGAAGGGAAAAACACCACCCTGGAAACCACCAGGTCTTCCTTCACACACGAAGGGAAAAACACAAGAAAGTCTTGAAAGGAATGACTAGCCCCTAGATCAAGCTTTTACAAAACTCAATCTGAAGCTACAAGCACTGAGAGACGAAGATCTACACAGTGTGCTCTCTCTCAGAACTAATCTAGCTCTTCCTTAATTTTTCTTCTCACAGCACAAGGAGCTAAGAGCCAAGATGGAAAGGAATGAATTTCTGGCTCTAGAGATCTTCTAAACACTTGAAAGCGGCAGAGTTCTAGGCTCTCTTGAATGTCAATAATGCTTCCTTCATGGATAGATCGATGATCTGTCTTCGGAACTTCATCTTGTATTTATATCTCCAATTTGAATGAGGACGAAGAGATGACCGTTGTCTCACAGCTTTGGCGTACGTTAGACTGAAGGATCTGTAGAAACTTCCTGTCGACAGTCTTTTATTCTTTGGAGCACGCAAAGTGATGAGATCTTCTTAGTTGGCTTGTAGTTCTTTCTGTGTCAGATGTTGTAGGATAGTATATCCTTAAGGTTCTGCAAGGTTGAGCTTTAATGGTAGACAGCTATACTATCTCCAGATGTCAATCAACGTTAGAGCAGATAGACACAAATAAGGTAGTGACAGTTTATCGTTCTAGAAGATGCATGCAGAGGATACATGAGAATGGAAGATATGTTCTGTATCCGTGCAGAGATACGTTCAGTCTTTATTAAATGCATGGCAGTCAAATAGACGTGATGCGACTTTGACTATTCAACGTATCTTAAATCAAGGAAAAACAATTAATTAATGGAACATGACTTATGCAATCGTTATGAAAGTCTGATAGAATCGTTATGAATAAATTGCTATAAACTCAGAAGAAGTCGTTATGAAAACTTATGAAATCGTTATCACAACCAAGTCGTTATAACTCCTAAAGAAGTCGTTACGCTTTCTTACAGAATCGTTATGACGAGCAAGTCGTTGTAACTTTCCAAAGAAATCGTTACGATGACTTACAGAATCGTTATGACGAGCAAGTCGTTATAACTTTCTAAAGAAATCGTTACGATGACTTACAGAATCGTTATGACGAGCAAGTCGTTATAACTTCTGAAGAAGTCGTTACGATAACTTACAGAGTCGTTATAATGAGCAAGTCGTTATAACTTCTGAAGAAGTCGTTACGATAACTTACAAAGTCGTTATAATGAGCAAGTCGTTATAACTTCTGAAGAAGTCGTTACGATAACTTACAGAGACGTTATAATGAGCAAGTTGTTATAACTTCTGAAGAAGTCGTTACTCTTTCTTACAGAATCGTTATGACGAGCAAGTCGTTGTAACTTTCCAAAGAAATCGTTACGATGACTTACAGAATCGTTATGACGAGCAAGTCGTTATAACTTTCTAAAGAAATCGTTACGATGACTTACAGAATCGTTATGACGAGCAAGTCGTTATAACTTCTGAAGAAGTCGTTACGATAACTTACAGAGTCGTTATAATGAGCAAGTCGTTATAACTTCTGAAGAAGTCGTTACGATAACTTACAGAGTCGTTATAATGAGCAAGTTGTTATAACTTCTGAAGAAGTCGTTACGATAACTTACAGAGTCGTTATAATATCGACTTGTTTGATACAGAAAGGTTATTCAACCTTTCAAGTAAATCGTTACAGCTTGTGAGGAAATCGTTACAGTTAATGAAGGAATCGTTATAGCTCTTCTGAAAACAAGGTATGTAAGTACTTACCACAAGTGCTTGACTTTCTTTGTGTATTTCTTGTGCTTAAGGCTAAATAAAACATAGTTAGAAAAACTTTTGACAGTGTTTTGTTTATCACCAAAATAGGCACGTAATTAATTTAAAAGTACATGGGGATGGACTGTTCATCAGGTCGAACAACAACTGGCGGTCAGGGATCGTGATGTGGTTCTCAGTGATGGCAAAGTCGTGGACCAGACGACGATCCGAGTCTTTTCCTACACCTGTGAAGCCAGCTTCTTCCCCTCCCTTTATGGGCATCCTTAATTCCCCGAGGTAACCCGCTTCAGCGGCTTGCCGCTGCTTCTCTGGATGCCATCGAGACGAAGATCATGCGTGGCACCAATGGAGAAGCGGCGCCCTCTGCCCCTCACAGTCGAACCAGCCATACAGTTGTCCGACAACTTCACTGCCGTGCCCGAGTCGCAGGTGCGCCACGGCCTCCGAGTCTCCGCATGCATCCCCGACTACCTCCGCGGGGTCTACGTCGTCCGAAAATGTGCGAACCCGCTGCACCCTCCGACAGGCGAGCACCACCTGTTCGATGGGGATGGCATGGTGCACGCAATCTCATTGGCGAAGTCGATCAAGCTCAGTGAGCTACAGCTGCCAGTGCACTTGCACTAACCAACTGCTGCAGGAGGCCGTGCTAGGAAGGCCTGTGTTCCCCAAATTCATCGGGGTGTAAACACACTCTATCTGGAGGCAAAAAGGGGTTCTCACCAACACACGAGACCCCGGTGGAAGTCGCTCGTCAATATTGTTGGAGACTTTTGCTGCTAGTCCTGCACACACAAGCAAAGAGAGGAGCAGAGCAAAAACAGAGGAAGAACAAAAAACTGGACAGTCAAAATAGCAAGCTTTCATACATAGAAAAGTGCCATCTGCTGCCCATATCATAGGCATACAAAGAAGACCCCGCTACACTAGTATATCCATAACTAACAGTGTGATACCCCGAATTTTTATTCTTTTATATTATGTGTGGATATTTACTTGCTGTGTGCATAGAATGTGTATTTCACTATGCTTACTATAAATTTTATGCTTCTCATGAACATATGCATGTATATATATAATATTTTACATGAGAATAGGCAATTAGCTACATTGAAGTATATTGTGAATACTAAAAAAAAATCTTAGACTCATAATACTTAAGTCATATTATGTACGATAATCGAATTACTGATGTGCATGTTGTAGTTATCTACTTCATGCATAGTGTATATAATTATGTTGTAAATATACGAAGTACATATATATATACATATGTATGTTACTTTATGCATGTGCTATCTATCTATTTAATCCTATGTACATCAATTCATCTATAGTATATGAATAATACATAGATAACATTGTCCATGTAATAGGTAATTTGTTGTGGACCATGTAAGTATATGTGTGCTATTTTCATACAAGTATAAAACATACATAATTATGCATGTATTATCTAGTTATCAATGTATGTAAATCTCATGCATATGGTGCGTGTTGTACACATAGTAAGAAATTATTATCATACACTTTGTAAATAATCATGAGTTTATTTCTTAGCATGCAATATATATATTTAAACGTGTGTGAATTATCTAATTATTGAGGTGCCTATTGTATATAATTATTTTAATACACGTAGTTAGTGTTATGGATGTGTGTACGTATACATACATGTGTTATCCTTGTTTAAATAATATATATCTACTTTAAGCATGTTAAATTATTTAGGGTGTGTGAAGTACTTGGATGATAATATGCATACAATATTTAAATAATAATGAACACATTTTAATCATAGGTTCATGCGTAATGTATGTAATTATGCAATGTGTACGTATATGTGCATATATGTATGTATTGATGCATATTGTTCTTAATTATGATTAGTGTAAGTTGTAATTAATTAAATATTACATAATGCAAGTATTTTATGTGGTAAAGATATATGAAATTATTTTTACATATACTAAATTATTTTAGTGCATTTATACATTTAATTTTAGGTCTGACAGAGTTTCGGTTGCACAGTGCTGTTGGCGGCCAGGACCTGGACTCCAAGGCACTGCTGGCGTCCAGCCCCTGGACGCCAACCCCAGTGGGCGGCCACCCCCTGGATGCCAACCCCATTCTGGAGGCCAAACCTTGATGTCAACTGCCAGGTTGACTACAACCGATGTTAACGTTAATATCCTGTTGCGTAACGGTTCCAGAATTGTTAATGTCCGTGTTTTGGCTGGTTCCAGATTAGGAAACCCTTCCTAAACCTTGGGTAACCTACCCTAATGTGTACCCCAACCCTTGAACCTATAAAATGCCCACTCTGGGACGAAGGAAAGGCTTTTAACATTTGGTGAAAACCCTAGCTCCGAGATGGTGAAAAGCTGAACTTTAGAAGGCCGGATCCGTCAACTGGAGGTGTTCCCCGAAGAGCTACAACATCTGGAGGATAGCCTATGCATAGGAGAAGAGATCCCAACTCCGAGGAGCCATCTACATCGACTGGAGAAGAAGATCTAAGGAGTTTCCGAGCACCTTTTTGGCAGGGCCGAAAAGGGCTTCACCGACAATTTTGATCTTTGTAGATTTTTTTAAGAGGCAAGTAAACCTAGATCTTGATCCTATACATGTCCCCTAAGTCCTAGGTATTTTTACGGATTCTTCCTCCCGTCCTGGAACCCCGAATTCACCCCTGTATGAAAAGTCATATGTATGTGCTGTTGGGAGCAAGTAGAAGGCAACATAGGTTGCAGTCAAGTTCTTCAGAAGAAGTTGATGGCAACATCCCTTGACGTCTACTTCTTCAGAATCTGAAAGTGTGCTTTTTGATCTTCTTTTGCTGTTTAAATAATTTCTGGACATAGATATACTCTGAAATTTTTATAGGTGATTGTATAATGTTAGTAGGGCATATCATGAGGTTGCCTAAATTTTCTATGAACCATGTAAATTATTAAAATTTAGAGAGTGAATAAGGAGCATGACATGAACATGTTTAAATCTAGTATAAATAGATTTTGTTGTAAATTAAATTTTATAAATTTTCCATGACAGATTGAATACCGGTATTAGGTTTCTATTCTGTTAATGTCCAAATAGGTTGTTGTGTACCATACTTAATGATATTTCGATAATTATGTCTGCAACTTAGATTTAATTATAGAAATTATATTTACTGTTCGAAAAATCTGAAAAATTGCATATGGGACATACTTACTGCTAATGACCTGTGATAAAAATTAAAAATCAAATTGATGACAGCAAGTACAGTTATTAGTTAAACCATGGAAATTGTTCATATTAGATGTATTGAATTCGATCTTATGCAATTCAATAAATATACAGCATGTTTAGGACTGTAAGGTAAGATGTTTTAATTTTGAAAAAAGTAGTATCATGATTGGGTTAACTAAGACATGTGAAATTTATAATTAAGATGTGTAAAGTGATTAAGTATTATATGTAAAATATGTGAATAGGGTGAGAAAATGTGAATAAATAAATGTGTGATAATTGGGCCAAGAATGACACTGCTAACCTAGAGGCTTCGAGAGCTGTACATAGAAAAGTCCCTATGGAAAGCTCTATGTGTGAAAAGTTTGTCCTAAGGGCATTGGGAAAAACCTGGAGGTGGACAAGTACCACTGGATAGGGTGGAGAGTGCTTCTCCCGGTCTGCGCAGTTACCAAGATTCACCACTACATTGCCTAGGTGGTGGGTATGTGATATGAGTTATGTGATATGAGTTGTGTTATGAGTTATGTGCTATGAGATGCGATGAGTTATGAGTATGAGATATTTGTTTGTGTCCTCTAAAAGGTAGTTAGGACTATGTGTCATGGCATCTTAAGTTATTGAAATATGAATAAGTATACAATGATATGTAAAAAGTGGCATGTGATGAGTACAAATGACATAATACGTGGTAAATGAAAATGAAAGAGTAAACAAGATGAGGGTTATGTGAAGAGACAAATAAGGGAAAAGTTAATGTTAATAAGAATATGCTTACATGTGAAAACTAATATGTTAATGCAATACGTTCATATAATATCATGTATTAGTTATCCTAATTGCAATATCATGTTTAGTATCATGTTATGTGTTTTATTTCTTTTTATGAGATAGTGCACGTGAACCAACATACGTCATAATGCTTTTATGTAACATGAAAAATGAACAGGTGAGATTCCTAAAAGAGTGGGATTGTGTGTGAATAAGATTAAATTCATGTAATTGAGGTTATTCCATGTCAAAACAGCAAGTAAAATATAGTTATGAATATGTTAAACACAAAGAAGAATCTTTAGATTTTACGCTAGATGTGATGAGTACTTAATGTAGAGTTGCATGTTTAAATTGTTTAGTATTGCCAATTAACTTATCTTTGTTCTAGACTCTACAATTCATGCTATAAAATTTGAAACTATGCATATGTGATTTATTTACATTAAAACAGCAAGCAAAATATGAAATTTAATATGAAAAGTACATGTGAAAAGTAAATAGTCATCATGCTAGGTTGTTCATTTCTTTATGTTAAATTCTATGCTCTAGTTGCAAAATTTCATCATGAATGAATTAATGTGTGAATGAATGTTTCATGCCAAATGTTAGGTGTAAAGAATATGTTCAAGTGTATAATATTAGTATCCATGAATTTAAATAAACATGTAATAGAGCAAAGTATGGTTAAGCGAATTAGAAATGTGTTGATAGTTAAAAGTATGTTCCATGCATATTCTTGTAAATTAAATGATAGGGTGTATTCTATAGTGATTAATAGCTTAATGTGAATGTGATATGTTTAAGATTAAGTCTTTGTTTTACTTGCTGAGTCTTTGGACTCACCCTTGCTTCGGCGTACAGGTTGACAGGTATCCCGTGCTAGGGGGAGAGATGCTATCTTGGAGGAGAGGCTTTTGGGGAGCAAGTAGTAGTTGTATTTTCCTTTCATAGTTTGAATAAAAATGTTATTTGGACAATGTAGCTCTTTCATCATGTAATAATGTGGACATTGTCGTTCTATTTTTGCACTATATAGACTGTGGAATATGGGATGGTGATGGACTAAGTTAAATTGTTGAATTTATTCCGCTGAAATCAATTACTATCTACGTACTTTTCAACCTATCGGCTAGTGTTGGGTTTTATCCCACTGTAATGACGCTCTTTATACCGATGGGGATTGGTATAATCGTACCGGTATGAGGAGGGTCGTTACAGAGATTGGTATCAAATCCCAAAGTTGAAATTGTACATGGATAGACCATCATCACCACCATATTGCAAAGTCTTTATAGGGAATTGTCCATAAATATAGAAATTACTAATAACGAATGGAAGATAGTTAAGGAAGATAGTTAGGATTGGTAACCTAGATTCTAACTAATTAACTATTTTTCATATTATGGCTGGACGTGGTAGACGTAATGCTCAGTCTAGGAGGTATGAGCAGAACCGCAAGTTAAAGAATTTTGTGAAAGGACTCAAACCATCAGTGAGGGCTAGGCTTTTAGTGCTTGATTCCCGTACTTTGGAAGAAGTCCTAGACATGGCAACCAAGCAAGAGAATAAAGTGGAATCATATCAAGGAGAAAATGAAGCTCAAAAGGAGGAAGCACCAAAACCATTCCAAAGGCAAGGTAGGAAGATGAAGAAACTCAAGGAAGGTCAACAATCAACTGTGGCATCAGGCAGTGAGAAGCCCGAATGCATTCATTGTGGGAAGCGTCATGGCGGGAATGCATGTTGGAGAATGGAAGGAAGGTGTTTTAAATGTGGCAGTAAAGATCATCGGCTTAAGGAATGTCCAAACCTGAAGACGAAGTTCATTTCAAGAGATGCTTCATCAGTAACCTTAAAGGAGCAAGGATTGACCGGAGATGATCCCGGCGACGTCATTACAGGTACTTGATTCGATCTTCGAGGACGAAGATCTTTTTCAAGGGGGGAGAGTGTGATACCCCAAATTTTTATTCTTTTATATTATGTGTGGATATTTACTTGTTGTGTGCATAGAATGTGTATTTCACTATGCTTACTATAAATTTTATGCTTCTCATGAACATATGCATGTATATATATAATATTTTACATGAGAATAGGCAATTAGCTACATTGAAGTATATTGTGAATACTAAAAAAAAATCTTAGACTCATAATACTTAAGTCATATTATGTACGATAATCGAATTACTGATGTGCATGTTGTAGTTACCTACTTCATGCATAGTGTATATAATTATGTTGTAAATATACGAAGTACATATATATATATACATATGTATGTTACTTTATGCATGTGCTATCTATCTATTTAATCCTATGTATATCAATTCATCTATAGTATATGAATAATACATAGATAACATTGTCCATGTAATAGGTAATTTGCTATGGACCATGTAAGTATATGTGTGCTATTTTCATACAAGTATAAAACATACATAATTATGCATGCATTATCTAGTTATCAATGTATGTAAATCTCATGCATATGGTGCGTGTTGTACACATAGTAAGAAATTATTATCATACACTTTGTAAATAATCATGAGTTTATTTCTGAGCATGCAATATATATATTTAAACGTGTGTGAATTATCTAATTATTGAGGTGCCTATTGTATTTAATTATTTTAATGCACGTAGTTAGTGTTATGGATGTGCGTATGTATACATACATGTGTTATCATTGTTTAAATAATATATATCTACTATAAGCGTGTTAAATTATTTAGGGTGTGTGAAGTACTTGGATGATAATATGCATACAATATTTAACTAATAATGAACACATTTTAATCATAGGTTCATGCGTAATGTATATAATTATGCAATGTGTACGTATATGTGCATATATGTATGTATTGATGCATATTGTTCTTAATTATGATTAGTGTAAGTTGTTATTAATTAAATATTACATAATGCAAGTATTTTATGTGGTAAAGATATATGAAATTATTTTTACATATACTAAATTATTTTAGTGCATTTATACATTTAATTTTAGGTCTGACAGAGTTTCGGCTGCACAGTGCTGTTGGCGGCCAGGACCTGGACGCCAAGGCACTGCTGGCGTCCAGCCCCTGGACGCCAACCCCAGTGGGCGGCCACCCCCTGGACGCCAACCCCATTCTGGCGGCCAGACCTTGACGTCAACTGCCAGGTTGATGACTACAACCGATGTTGACGTTAATATCCTGCTGCGTAACGGTTCCAGAATTGTTAATGTCCGTGTTTTGGCTGGTTCCAGATTAGGAAACCCTTCCTAAACCTTGGGTAACCTACCCTAATGCGTACCCCAACCCTTGAACCTATAAAATGCCCACTCTGGGACGAAGGAAAGGCTTTTAACATTTGGTGAAAACCCTAGCTCCGAGATGGTGAAAAGCTGAACTTTAGAAGGCCGGATCCGTCAACTGGAGGTGTTCCCCGAAGAGCTACAACATCTGGAGGATAGCCTATGCATAGGAGAAGAGATCCCAACTCCGAGGAGCCATCTACATCGACTGGAGAAGAAGATCTAAGGAGTTTCCGAGCACCTTTTTGGCAGGGCCGAAAAGGGCTTCACCGACAATTTTGATCTTTGTAGATTTTTTTAAGAGGCAAGTAAACCTAGATCTTGATCCTATACATGTCCCCTAAGTCCTAGGTATTTTTACGGATTTTTCCTCCCGTTCTGGAACCCCGAATTCACCCCTGTATGAAAAGTCGTATGTATGTGCTGCTGGGAGCAAGTAGAAGGCAACATAGGTTGCAGTCAAGTTCTTCAAAAGAAGTTGACGGCAACATCACTTGACGTCTACTTCTTTAGGACCTGAAAGTGTGCTTTTTGATCTTCTTTTGCTGTTTAAATAGTTTCTGGACATGGGTATACTCTGAAATTTTTATAGGTGATTGTATAATGTTAGTAGGTCATATCATGAGGTTGCCTAAATTTTCTATGAACCATGTAAATTATTAAAATTTAGAGAGTGAATAAGGAGCATGACATGAACATGTTTAAATCTAGTATAAATAGATTTTGTTGTAAATTAAATTTTATAAATTTTCCATGACAGATTGAATACCGGTATTAGGTTTCTATTATGTTAATGTCCAAATAGGTTGTTTTGTACCATACTTAATGATATTTTGATAATTATGTCTACAACTTAGATTTAATTATAGAAATTATATTTACTGTTCGAAAAATCTGAAAAATTGCATATGTGACATACTTACTGCTAATGACCTGTGATAAAAATTAAAAATCAAATTGATGACAGCAAGTACAGTTATTAGTTAAACCATGGAAATTGTTCATAATAGATGTATTGAATTCAATCTTATGCAATTCAGTAAATATACAACATGTTTAGGACTGTAAGGTAAGATGTTTTAATTTTGAAAAAAGTAGTATCATGATTGGGTTAACTAAGACATGTGAAATTTATAATTAAGATGTGTAAAATGATTAAGTATTATATGTAAAATATGTGAATAAGGTGAGAAAATGTGAATAAATAAATGTGTGATAATTGGGCCAAGAATGACACTGCTACCCTAGAGGCTTCGAGAGCTGTACATAGAAAAGTCCCTATAGAAAGCTCTATGTGTGAAAAGTTTGTCCTAAGGGCATTGGGAAAAACCTGGAGGTGGACAAGTACCACTGGATATGGTGGAGAGTGCTTCTCCCAGTCTGCGCAGTTACCAAGATTCACCACTACATTGCCTAGGTGGTTGGTATGTGATATGAGTTATGTGATATGCGTTGTGTTATGAGTTATATGCTATGAGATGCGATGAGTTATGAGTATGAGATATTTGTTTGTGTCCTCTAAAAAGTAGTTAGGACTATGTGTCATGGCATCTTAAGTTATTGAAATATGAATAAGTGTACAATGATATGTAAAAAGTGGCATGTGATGAGTACAAATGACATAATACATGATAAATGAAAATGAAAGAGTAAACAAGATGAGGGTTATGTGAAGAGACAAATAAGGGAAAAGTTAATGTTAATAAGAATATGCTTACATGTGAAAACTAATATGTTAATGCAATACGTTCATATAATATCATGTATTAGTTATCCTAATTGCAATATCATGTTTAGTATCATGTTATGTGTTTTATTTCTTTTTATGAGATAGTGCACGTGAATCAACATACGTGATAATGCTTTTATGTAACATGAAAAATGAACAGGTGAGATTCCTAAAAGAGTGGGATTGTGTGTGAATAAGATTAAATTCATGTAATTGAGGTTATTCCATGTCAAAACAGCAAGTAAAATATAGTTATGAATATGTTAAACACAAAGAAGAATCTTTAGATTTTACGCTAGATGTGATGAGTACTTAATGTAGAGTTGCATGTTTAAATTGTTTAGTATTGCCAATTAACTTATCTTTGTTCTAGACTCTACAATTCATGCTATAAAATTTGAAACCATGCATATGTGATTTATTTACATTAAAACAGCAAGCAAAATGTGAAATTTAATATGAAAAGTACATGTGAAAAGTAAATAGTCGTCATGCTAGGTTGTTCATTTCTTTATGTTAAATTCTATGCTCTAGTTGCAAAATTTCATCATGAATGAATTAATGTGTGAATGAATGTTTCATGCCAAATGTTAGGTGTAAAGAATATGTTCAAGTGTATAATATTAGTATCCATGAATTTAAATAAACATGTAAGAGAGCAAAGTATGGTTAAGCGAATTAGAAATGTGTTGATAGTTAAAAGTATGTTCCATGCATATTCTTGTAAATTAAATGATAGTGTGTATTCTATAGTGATTAATAGCTTAATGTGAATGTGATATATTTAAGATTAAGTCTTTGTTTTACTTGCTGAGTCCTTGGACTCACCCTTGCTTTGGCGTACAGGTTAACAGGTATCCCGTGCTAGGGGGAGAGACGCTATCTTGGAGGAGAGGCTTTTGGGAAGCAAGTAGTAGTTGTATTTTCCTTTCATAGTTTGAATAAAAATGTTATTTGGACAATGTAGCTCTTTCATCATGTAATAATGTGGACATTGTCGTTCTATTTTTGAACTATATAGACTGTGGAATATGGGATGGTGATGGACTAAGTTAAATTGTTGAATTTATTCCGCTGAAATCAATTGCTATCTACGTACTTTTCAACCTATCGGCTAGTGTTGGATTTTATCCCACTGTAATGACGCTCTTTATACCGATGGGGATTGGTATAATCGTACCGGTATGAGGAGGGTCGTTACAAACAGCCCACTAATCATGAAACCCACTAACTAGTGACTCCACTAACCATAATCAGAAAAATAAGGAAACATGACCACGACCAGTCCAACAGACTCCCAAAATCCTCTGTGACCCAGTCCACCTAATTCTTAAATTTTAGCATCACATCTTAAAACTCCCCCTTGATGAAAAATCATATACACCAAGAAGTCTTCTGAAATATAAAAATTTTGCAGGAGGAAGAGCTTTTGTTAAGATATCTGCAACTTGTTCAGTTGTTGGGCAATCCTTCATCTGAATCAAACCTTCAGAGACTTTCTCTTGTAAGAAGTGATGCCGGATGTCGATGTGCTTTGTGCATCCATGGTGAGAAGGATTTCTAGACATGAGAATGGCAGCTATGCTATCACAGAAAATTTCTGTTGCGTCAATTTGAGGTTGATGCAGATCCTCGAGCACCCTTCCTGGCCATATCATCTGGCATGTTGCAGCTGCAGGTGCAACATATTCAGCCTCAGAAGATGACAAAGCAACAGTTGCTTGTTTCTTAGAGGTCCAGGTGATCGCTCCAGAGCCACATCTGAAGAGAAACCCTGTGGTGCTCTTCCGATCATCAATTGATCCTGCCCAATCACTGTCAGTGAGACCAATCATTTTCAGGTTAGAAACATGAGAATACCATAAACTATAGTTGCTTGTTCCACGAACATAGCGAATGATCCTTTTTGCTGATCCAAAATGTTGCTTTGATGGTTTATGCATGAATCTCGAAACCATACTCACTGCAAACATAATATCAGGCCGAGTATGTGTGAGATACATTAAGCCTCCAACTAAGCTCCTGAAAATCTTTACATCTGCCATATCTGTGCCATCCTCAAGAGTCAATTTTAGTGTTCATAGGTGTATTAACTTTTTTGCAAGTAGTCATGCCAAACTTCTCAAGCAAATCAAGAGCAAACTTCTCTTGTGAGATAAAAATCTCATCACCTGTCTCTCTTACTTCCAACCCAAGGAAATAGTGAAGAGTTCCTAAATCTGTCATCTCAAATTCAACCATCATTTGCTTGTTAAATTCAGCAATGAGAGGTTCAGAGGAACCTGTGTATATAATATCATCCACATATAAACAGACAATAAGAATTTCATTATTACCTTTTACCTTCACATATAATGTGGGCTCATTTGCACTCCTTTGAAAACCCTTTGATAGGAAGTAAGAGTCAATTCTGCTATACCAAGCTCTCGGAGCTTGTTTCAGTCCATAGAGTGCCTTCTCTAGCTTGTAAACCTTTTCTTCCTTGTCTTTGATCACAAAACCCTGTGGTTGCTGCACATACACATCCTCACACAATTATCCATTCAAAAAGGCTGATTTAACATCAAATTGATGAACTATCCATTTATGATGTGCTGCTAGTGACAAAATAATTCGAACAGTTTCCATTCTTGCTACAGGTGAGAAAGTTTTAAAGTAATATATACCTGGTTGTTGGGCATACCCCTTAACAACAAGTTGAGCTTTATGTTTCTGCATAGTTCCATCAGGATTATACTTCGTACGATAGACCCATTTCAGTCCAATGACATCTTTCCCTTTCGGTATGTCAACCAATTTCCATGTTTTGTTTCTTTCAATTGTTCACATTTCCACCTCCATAGATTGTCTCCATTTTGCTTTCTCCATTGCTTCCTCAAAGCATGTTGGTTCTGCAGCCATAAGAGCAAAGTTGCACGAATTATATATCCATAAGTGATCTCACCTTCCTTAGAGGACTTTCAGCTGTGGAACCAGATTCATTGCATGAAGGAGGGCTTTGAGGCACTTGCGAACCTTCCATATTTGGCGATGGAAGGTTAATTACAATTGTAGATGTGACATGTTCATGTTCATCCCAGTTCCAACTATTTCTCTCATCAAAAACAACATCTCTATTAATAAGTAGCTGCTGTGTGACAGGATTATATAAATGATAAGCCTTGCTCTCTTCACTATAACCAATGAATATGCATTTCACACTCTTCTCATCTAGTTTTTGTCTTTTTTCTGCACTAACATGGGCATATGCAATGCTTCCAAAAACTCTTAAATCAGTTACCTCTGGTGTCTTATCATACCATGCTTCAAATGGAGTGCAATTCCAAACTGCCTTTGTAGGAGAGATGTTAAGAAGATAGACAGCTGTGGCCACTGCTTTAGCCCAAAAGTAATTGGGGAGATTTTTGGTTTTCAGCATGCTTCTTGCCATCTCAACCATAGTGCGGTTTTTCCATTCAACTACACCATTTTGCTCTGGGGTGTAGCTTGCTGTTAGCTGTCTTTTGATGCCATGAAATTGACAAAACTCAACAAACTCATTAGAACAAAACTCACCACCCCGATCAGTTCTCAAGATTTGTATTGGCTGTCCACATTCTTTTTCAACTCGAGCCTTAAAATTCATAAACATGGAGAATGTTTCATATTTGTTCTTCAAGAAATAAACCCAACACATTCTGCTATAATCATCAATGAACAAAAGAAAATACTTACTATTGTTCAAAGATGGTGTTTGCATAGGTCCACAGATATCAGCATGCACCAACTGCAAAAGGTTCTTTGCTCTCCATGACTTTCCACTTGGAAACGACGCTCGATGATGCTTGCCATATATGCAACCTTCGCACACTTCTTCCACTTGAGCAATCGAAGGCAGCCCAACCACCATTTTCTTCTCATGCAATAGCTTCAGCCCTTTAAATTTCAAATGCCCATACCGTCTATGCCACAACCATGGGTCATTGCTCACACTAGCAACCATTGCAAAATCTAAAGAGGATATTCTGAAAGGGAACATCCTACTAGTTGTCATAAAAACTTCCATAACAGGCACATCAGAATTTTCTTTGCCAATAACACATTTGTCATGATGAAATGACACAAGATATCCCTTTTCAACCAATTGCCCAACACTAATCAGATTGTGTGCTAAACCAGGTATGTATAGAACATCATGAATGAACTTTTCATTTCCTGAGTTACTTCTGATTAGAATTGTACCTTTGCCTTCTGCCTAAACCTGCTTGTTGTCACCGAGATAAACTGGAAGCTTCACCGTTTCATCTAAATTCTGAAAAATTTCCTTGACACCTGTCATATGGTTGCTGCAACCACTATCTAAAAACTAGATATCTGCATTGCTGGCTTCCCCATTTAAACAAGTAATAAACAAATTAGCTTCCTCTTTCTTTTCCTCAATAAAAATTGCTTCATACTTAGGCTTTTCTTGACAGAACTTTTTGATATGCCCAAACTTCTTACAAGAATAACATTGCACATCAGAAAATCGATTACCATCTTGCTTGTTTTGGTAGTCTTGGGGAGCACAGAATCTACCTCGGCCACGTCCTCGGCCTCTCCCATGGCCATGACCTTCAGATCCACCTCGACCATGACCACGTC
Source organism: Colocasia esculenta (assembly GCA_014218235.1). NCBI lineage: Eukaryota > Viridiplantae > Streptophyta > Magnoliopsida > Alismatales > Araceae > Colocasia > Colocasia esculenta. Next base: position 41,350,903 of record CM024759.1, on the reverse strand, counting down.
CAGAGGTTTTGCTCCCTCCATGCTCAGCCTTTTCTGAAGAGACCTCCAATTTAGCTTGAAAGGCTTGCTCCATTCCTTTCTCTTGAAACCTATTAATTCTCTACTCATGGGCTTGCATAGAACCCATTAGTTCATCAAAAGAATAGGTACTTAAATTTTTGGACTCTTCTATGGCTGTAACAACATGATCAAACTTAGACGAAAAACTCCGTAACATTTTCTCAACAACCCTTTGATCAGACAAGTCTTCACCAAAACATGGATTTTGTTAACAACAATAGAAACTCCAGAAAAGAACTCCTGCACAGATTCTGAACTTTTCATAAACAGAGTTTCAAACTCACGGCGAAGATTCTGAAGTTTGACAGTTTTCACCTTGTCAGAACCTTGGTACTCATTCCCCAAAATGGTTCAAGCTTCCTTGGATGTTGTAGCTGCTGCTATCCTTGGAAAGATGGACTCATGCACAGCTTGTTGTATCACCAGAAAGGCCTTAGAATCCTTCTTCTGAGTCTCCTTTAGTTCAGTCTTCTGCTGAGGAGTGATCTTATCATCACTTGGTTCTACATAACCATTCTCAACAAGATCCCATAAATCTTGTGACAAGAAGAAAGTCTTCATTTTGATTTTCCAAAACTCATAACTCTCACCTTTGAAGATGGGAATCAGTGATTGAGCAAAGTTCAAACCATTAACAGTGGCTGCTGCCATGAAGACTTCTTAGAAGACTTTTATCAAACACTTGAAGGGCACCGATATTCTTACCAACTTCTTGGAGACAGACCACCAGGACTTGATCTTCTCCTTCTGGTCTCCTTCTGCAGTAGGAGAACACCTCAACCTCGGGCCCTTGCAAGCACAATCAGCCTCGAACCTGGCTTCTCTGATACCAAAAACTGTTGGATACTCTTGCTGCTAGTCCTGCACACACAAGCAAAGAGAGGAGCAGAGCAAAAACAGAGAAAGAACAAAAAACTGGACAATCAAAACAGCAAGCTTTCATACATAGAAAAGTGCCATCTGCTGCCCATATCATAGGCATACAAAGAAGACCCCGCTACACTAGTATATCCATAACTAACAGCCCACTAATCATGAAACCCACTAACTAGTGACTCCACTAACCATAATCAGAAAAACAAGGAAACATGACCACGACCAGTCCAACAGACTCCCAAATCCTCTGTGACCCAGTCCACCTAATTCCTTAACAAATATATAGGTGTTGTGTACAAGATACAACAGTGGAGATACCTCCGTGGGTCTCTTGCCCAACAGGATAAACACAAATTACAACACTGACAAGAGTCCCGCACGGGAGCCACGCAGAGTCCTGCATGGGAACCATGAGGCGTCCCTCTCCTTGACGATGTCTACGACCGCTGGAGTCCTACTGCATGGCGTCGACGGAGTCCCTTACGTCCAACGTAACCACTGAGAGAGTCCTGCGCTCGAGAGTCCAGCGGATAAGATATCTCTTATCCTTTACACGGGGAGCTCCACGGCTTCTCCGCCCTGGGGCGCCTGGCGCTGTTCCACCTCCGAGCGGCCTCGGACGTCATGGATGCCGCCTCCGGTTGGGGTGTGGCCAACGCGGGACTCATTTACTTCGACGGCCGCCTGCTCACCATGTAGGAGGACCTCCCATACCACGTCCGGCGGCCGGGTTTCCTGGAGGGGAGAGAGAGAGAGAGAGAGAGAGAGGGGCCCGTTGTTTAATAGTTCACCTTTTCTGCGAGCTGAATATTTTTACCATGCGACCCAATTAAATTAGTTGGAGCATATTGTGGGCAGGACCGTTTGGGGGAGGCGGAGGGGGAGGTGGGCATGCATGTGACCCGTTCTCCTCCGCTGCACCCGTTCCACCAACAGTGACGTGTTCAAGAAGCGGCCTTCCCTTTCTCTCCCATCTTCTTCTCTCCTCTACATCACATCTTACAGGAGGGGGGGGGGGGGGGGGACAGGGGACCGGGCTTTGCTTTCTACCAAGAGAAGGAGACAAGTTAATTTGCACAGAGAGAGAGAGAGGCCTCATTGGGTTACATGCAGAGGTTTGAGGAAGAAGAGTGATCGAATAGAGTGGCGCTACCCGGCAGCAACCATCGTTGATTCTAAAGAGGAAAGACCTAGCGATCTTCCCTCTCGACACCTTCATAGGCCATCGCCTTCTTTCATCTCTCTCGCCCAAGGAAAGGAAAGACAATGGAGGTCAGCAGCTTGGAGGACATTAGGAACGAGACCGTCGATCTGGTGATCTCCTCCTTTCTAACATTTACACCTTAGGGCCTATAGTTTAACTTCCACCAACATGTTCAAGTACTCTTCTCATATGTATACACATTATGTATTTGTACACATACACACACATGCATATATATATATATATATATGTATATATATCTTATGTTCACGTTTTTCTCGATCTGCCGACGATGGCAGGAGCGGATCCCGGTGGAGGAGGTGTTTGCGCAGTTGAGATGTACAAAGGAAGGCCTGACCACGGAGGAAGGCGAGCGCCGCCTCCTGATGTTTGGCCCTAATAAGCTCGAGGAGAAGAAGGTGCTCTATCTTCGTGACTCAACCCGAAAAACTTAACGCTAACGGTGTCCTTTTGGTTTCACATGTATGTGGCCTTCTGTTGAATGCTTAAACGACCCCGCTACGTCGATCTATTCTAATGCATAATTAATTTTGAGAAACAATTTTGTAACACCATAACATCATTTGATAATATCATCATTAAAATTGTGTCATATTAACAATTGAAATAAAAAATTAAAAACACCTTATAAATGATGAAGTTGTGGTGTACTTTGATTGGTATGTTATTTTAATGTGTTACCAAATGATGTTACTAAACTATTTTCCATTAATTTTAGTATACTTAATGTAGCACGATTTTATTTGTTTCCGTCGAGGTATGTGGCTTATTAACGTTCAGGTTCTGCGGCTGCAGTCGAAAGACTAACCCTAGCTCTACCACCAACCATAAGATATACCTTCGACCTACTGTTGTCTTCCGTTTATGTATTACCTTGTGCTCGATCTGTTTACCTGGTTACGTTAGGTGGGCAGAATATATAGCCCCAATTCTATCTACTAACAATAAGAAATCAATTTTTCCCCCTCTAATTTTCATCTTACTAGTCTAATGTTATGGCTCTCCTCTCGTGCTCTCTCTCTCCCTCTCTCATTCGATTGCAGGAGAGCAAGTTCCTCAAATTCCTGGGTTTTATGTGGAATCCTCTCTCATGGGTCATGGAGAGTGCCGCCATAATGGCCATCGCCCTCGCCAACGGAGGGGTAAGTAGTCCTACAAGCGCGTCCATATATACATGCATTTCGAGACCTTCCACCACTCTTTAGGTAGATCTATATTGGGATGATCGATTTGTCAAAAAAGTGCATAACCCCATATACATGACCATAACAGGGCAAACCACCGGACTACCCAGACTTCATCGGAATTGTCATACTGCTGCTGATCAACTCCACCATCAGCTTCATGGAGGAGAACAACGCCGGCAACGCAGCTGCAGCCCTGATGGCTGGCCTCGCTCCCAAGACAAAGGTCGGTCGGTCAACTAGATTAACTTGTTCATGGGTCGAACATATATACACATCATGCCGGGTCTCTCCCTTGGATATGCTCTGCCTTGATCCATGTATGGAGTCAATGCGAGTTACTATCTAGCCAGCTAGTGACTCTCGTATGGATGGGTAACAGATCTACATGCCGGAACCATTGCAGGTGCTAAGGGATGGGAGGTGGGCGGAACAGGATGCGGCCATCCTCGTCCCCGGTGACATCATCAGCGTCAAGCTCGGCGACATTATCCCGGCCGACTCTCGCCTCTTGGAGGGCGATCCCTTGAAGATCGACCAGTCGGCCCTCACCGGCGAGTCGCTCCCCGTCACCAAGAATCCAGGCGACGGGGTCTTCTCGGGCTCCACCTGCAAGCAGGGAGAGATCGAGGCCGTCGTCATTGCCACCGGCGTCCGCACCTTCTTCGGCAAAGCTGCCCACCTCGTCGACAGCACCAACAATGTCGGCCACTTTCAAAAGGTCAGGCAGTGTATACAGGCAATCAGAGTGTCCGACTGTGTGCTTGCTGGAGCACTCAGCAGCGTCCGACTTACGTATTCATATGGGATGTCCGCATGCAGGTGTTGACGGCCATTGGGAACTTCTGCATCTGCTCGATTGCGGTGGGCATGTTGGTGGAGATCCTGGTCATGTACCCGATCCAGCACCGCCGGTACAGAGATGGCATCGACAACCTCCTCGTTCTCCTCATCGGCGGCATCCCGATCGCAATGCCCACGGTGCTCTCGGTGACCATGGCTATAGGGTCGCACCGCCTGTCGAAGCAGGGTGCCATCACCAAGAGGATGACGGCGATCGAAGAGATGGCGGGCATGGACGTCCTCTGCAGCGACAAGACGGGGACCCTCACCCTCAACAAACTCACCGTGGACAAGTCCTTGATAGAGGTCCTCATCATTGGTCTATCTTGGTTAATTATATCATCATCTGGGAGCTGTGTGAAATTAAGCCCTCTTCTGTATCTACGTACGCACTGACATTGCTGCTGCTATTGATGAATTTTTTCTCTCTCTCTCTCTCTCTGCTCGTTTGGACGCGGGTAGGTGTTCGGCAGAGATGTGGACAGGGACTTGGTAGTCCTGCTCGCTGCGAGGGCCTCTAGGGTGGAGAACCAAGATGCCATCGATGCCTCCATCGTCAACATGCTTGCTGATCCGAGGGAGGTACGTAGAGCTCGATCTCTGCCAAACACTTTGCTTGCGCATCCATCACAATGCATACATATCTGATCCGATGCCGTGTGCTGATTAATCTTGTGCAGGCAAGATCAGGGATCCAGGAGATGCACTTCCTTCCCTTCAATCCCGTCGAAAAGCGCACGGCCATCACCTACATCGACAATAGCGATGGCACATGGCACCGCGCCAGCAAGGGCGCTCCCGAGCAGGTAATTAACATGGCGACCCCGGCCTCGTCCCTCCTGCTGGCTCTAATTCCTGCCTATATATGCCCTTTTGAGCACCAGATCATCGAGCTTTGCAACCTCCGAGGCGAAGTCAAGGACAAGGCCCACGCCATCATCGACAAGTTCGCCGAGAGGGGCCTGCGCTCCCTGGCCGTGGCGAGGCAGAATGTGCCGGAGGCGACGAAAGAGAGTCCGGGGGGGCCGTGGGAGTTCTTGGGGCTGTTGCCTCTCTTCGACCCTCCGCGACATGACAGCGCTGAGACCATCCGCCGGGCTCTCCACCTCGGCGTGAACGTCAAGATGATCACCGGCGACCAGCTCGCCATAGCCAAGGAGACGGGCCGCCGGCTCGGCATGGGCACCAACATGTACCCCTCCTCCACTCTACTTGGCGACAGCAAGGACGCTTCCGTGGCCTCCCTTCCCGTTGATGAGCTCATCGAGAAAGCTGATGGCTTTGCCGGCGTCTTCCCTGGTAGGCATGAACTGTATGTATGGTTTCGCAGGTGTATGTGAACACCGACGGATCTGCATGCATGGATGACGATGATTGATAATGCCGCGTCATTACGCATGCAGAGCACAAGTACAACATCGTGAAGAAGCTGCAAGGGAGGAAACACATCTGCGGGATGACGGGTGACGGCGTGAACGATGCGCCGGCTCTGAAGGCTGCAGACATTGGCATCGCAGTAGCAGACGCGACAGACGCAGCCCGTGGGGCATCGGACATCGTGCTGACGGAGCCGGGGCTGAGCGTGATCGTGAGTGCGGTGCTGACAAGCAGGGCCATCTTCCAGCGGATGAAGAACTACACCATCTATGCTGTCTCCATCACCATCCGCATCGTGCTGGGGTTCCTTCTCATCGCCCTCATCTGGAAGTTCGACTTCTCTCCCTTCATGGTCCTGATCATCGCCGTCCTTAACGACGGCACCATCATGAGCATATCCAAGGACCGCGTCAAGCCGTCGCCGGTGCCGGACTCGTGGAAGCTCGGGGAGATCTTTGCTATGGGCATCGTGCTTGGTTCCTACCTCGCCGTCATGACTGTCGTCTTCTTCTGGATAGTCCATGACACCGACTTCTTTCCTGTGAGTCGACGGCATATATGCATGCACGCATTCATGGGTACATGATGCAAAAAAGAAACCCTCCACACATGCAGACACACATGCTCCTGGCCCCGGGGAGGGGGTTGGGGTGGGATTGGATTTTGATTGATGACCCGGTCTTTAAATAAATTTGACTCAACCTTGTGCAGGATAAATTTCATGTTCATGCCATCAGGGACGACGTGCACCAGCTCAACTCGGTTCTCTACCTTCAGGTAAGCATAGTGAGCCAGGCGCTCATCTTCGTCACAAGATCCCGAAGCTGGTCGTACGTGGAACGCCCCGGCCTCATGCTTGTGGGCGCCTTCCTGGGTGCCCAAGTGGTAAGAAGAATCCTTTAATTTTGCACGTTTGATAGAATTCGTGCATATATATATTGGTCCCCATTGAGGGTCGTCGATCATCATCATCGTTCGCTCTTTCTCTTCCCGGTCATCCTTATCTTCATATCTCCGACGTCATTCATCTAAATCTTCATATGGTTCAATGCAGGTTGCCACGTTGCTTGCCGCCATTGCCAACTTGGACTTCGCCAGAATCCATGGTGTCGGCTTTGGCTGGGCCTTCTTGATATGGCTCTACAGTATCATCACCTACATCCCCCTGGATTTCATCAAGTTCGGCATCCGCTACGCTCTTAGTGGCAAGGCCTGGGACAATCTCCTGCAGAACAAGGTGGATTAATTCTTTGCCCTCAAACTTATACTGGGACCCAACAGCTACCGAGTGTTATGTATGACAGCTGTTGGCAGAAAAATAGTTTAGTTTAGCATTTTTTTTTTTTTGACACACATTGATCAAAACACGTTAAGTTACAACCCTGTCCTTATGAAGTGTTTATCGTATTGCATCTTGACAAAAGATGACGTGACATTTTTATGTGTCCGTTTGCGGGTGTGTCAAAAAAATGGGTTAATAAATGGGTTCCCCGTTCGCTAGGAAAACGGTTTAATTTATAACACACATTTTTTGCACAACTTTTAACACATTAATCCAAACACACCACGACCCTTCTTTTATCAAGTGTTTATTAAATTGCTTCTGACAAATGATATGACACATTTCTATTGATTTGTGCCGTTATACAAATATGTTAGCATACCGATTCCCAATTCGCTAAATAAAGCCTGGGTGACGCCAAGAGTACCATTCGACTTATCTTCCTCCATCAAGAGCTCACCAAAGATTTCTTTATGTTGCACGCAGACCGCATTCACAAACAAGAAGGATTATGGGAGGGGCGAGAGGGAGGCACAGTGGGCAGTAGCTCAGAGGACCTTGCATGGCCTCCAGGCCCCAGACAACTCCGCAGGCATCTTCCACGACAAGAATTACAGGGAGCTTTCGGAGATCGCCGAGCAGGCGAGACGTCGTGCCGAGGTCGCCAGGTGTGTGTATATATATATATAATCTCAAAAATCATGCATGTGGCAGAAGATGCAGCATGGAGGCCAAAAGAAATGAACCGATTACGTGCATGGGGTGAGTTGCCGACCACTTTGATAATTTCTTCTTCTTGCAGGCTCAGGGAACTCCACACGCTCAAGGGGCAGGTCGAGTCTGTCGTGAAGCTCAAGGGACTAGACATCGACACAATCCAGCAGCACTACACTCTTTGAAGAACCGTAAGAAGAGACTGCAGCAGCATATATGGAACAAGTCCTGGTTTTGCCTCTTTCTTTATTATTATTTTTTTGGGGTTTCCCAGATTTTTTTTTCTTTTCTATTTTTTCCTTCTTTTTGTTGGAGGATTCATCTCCGAGAACCGGATCCACCAACAAGCAGCAGAGTGGATAACAAAACAATCTGCTTCATTTCCACTAATTAGGGTTTTGGCACCAGGCGGGAAGGAGAGAGGAAATTAATTAATTAATTAATTAATGTACTGCTAACTTCGTATTATCAAGGAAGTACGTAGCCATGATCTTGTTTTCCAATATATATATGTACGTGTCTTGTGCTTCTCTCCACAGCAACCAACAAAATCCCATACGAAGCAACTCTTGCCGAGCAGTGTGCAGTGGAGAAGTGCACCACGAAGTATGTATAATTGCTCATCTAACAATATTCCAGAGGGTTAAATAATCTCCCAATCGATCAGATATTAGTTATAGTACTGCTGTTATATAATTAAGGTTTTACGTACTTTGGTTATTTTCCACATCAAACACCAAGGATATTGTTCCTTAGACGAAGAATATCCTTCAAGGCACGCCCTTTTATCTGCAAGGAGTCGTGGGGGAAAAACCCTGCATGGGTTTTAGGGAGTTTATTGTTACAATAGCCACGATTACAATGACTTGTTTAAAATTAGTATAGATTCCAAAGACTTGCTTATAAAAATTAATCCTCATGAATATTATGCATGGTTAACTTTGTGCATGCTTGGGATATGATATATATGGGCATACGTATACCGTGTGAGACTCCACTTCACAATAATTTGGTTTTGTGTTATATATATATATATATATATATATATATATCCACCGAACGAAGCACGGTATGGATATGAGATGGGGTTGCCGCAAGCATGTGAGATGTACTATAAGCTATATTTGGTATTTGGATAGAGTGGGGATAAAGTGAGGTTAATTTTAAATTTTCAAATTTTAAAATTTTGAAGATAAAATTTGAAGATAACCTCATTCTATCCCCACTCTATCCAAATACCACTACAACAAAAATAGGTAACACTTACGTCGGAAAATCGTAAGTGTAAGTGTCAAAACCGTAAACTTACGAAACTTCCTACGGTTCATTTTCGTAACTACAGCAAGTGTGGCTATAGCCTTATTTAAGGTTACAATACGTAATAAATACTTTCGTTTATAAACCGTAATAATAGACTTGGCCTACTTTTATAAAACGTAAGTACACATATGAAAAACCGTAAGAAATATCCTAATAAAAGATGGCATACGAAAATTAATCACTACGTTAGAAACTATAGCTATTATCTGTAGTTACGTATTTCTGAACCGTAAGAAAACTCCTAGTGCAAATATATATAATCTATAATTTGACTAAAAATATAACCTACATATTTACATACATCCACACACATAGCACACAACCTGCATATTTACATACACAATCCACACACATAACACACAACCTGCATATTTACATACATACCACATTTTTTGCACATCATCAATCTATGACATTTAACACAACCAACTTTCTCAAATTTACATTACACAACTTACACTGTTTGAAAAGAAGCATTCACATAATTACACCGCCAAAACAAGTGCATATAGCACTGATTTATATCACACCACAAATCTACAACATAAAACTTAAACATCACATACGCATCATTGTTTGTCCCGAAGATAAGACAATCATAATTGTTTTGATCATAGCATAAATCGAATGACTATAATTGTTTCATAGGGTGAGAGTGGACATTGTTACTCCTCTGCTTAAGGGAGGAGAGTTGTTCTGTTGGCACAATAAAAACTTCAGGTGTCATCTAACTCAACCTGTAAAATAAAATTCATTCAATTAGTATACATATAAACAAGTTCATTTATTTTCTAAAATAATTCTTCAAAATAAAACTTCAGGTGTCATAAACTTACAAAGTCTTTGAACCACACAATGTGACTTCCAACAACATCTTGGATGGTTTTTCGTTCATTATCTTTCACAAATAAAGGTGCATTGAATTTGTAAGCAAACAAAATAGCTACCACATAATACTCCTCGCCCAAACTCTTACCTATAACCATCTTAAATTTATCTAACGTCATGATTATGGCATTGGCTACCGAGTGTCCTTCCATGTCACACAATTTCACTTTCTTGCTCAACATCAAACTCTGTTATTCAATTCATTTTATAGATCACACATCAAGACACAATTGAGTTTCTAATGAGAATATAGAACATAATGAGATATGAACATATTTACCTCTTTTCCTTTAAGTTCTATTACACTTGCAGATGATTGCACACATCTTTCCATATTGGGAGTACTTTCTACCTGTTTTGACTGTCAAGAAAGAATACTAGTAAGAAAAAAATATTTCACAAGGAAGCATGCAAATGGCCTATGTTGTTTTACCCATGAAATGATCAAAGGAAGTTACATCTAGTAGTTCTGGAATGAGAGATAGGGCTCTTACTAGTCCATGCATGCTGCTCATTGTAACCTACAGTTCCAATCATGGTAGTTGGCATATCAACTAAAAACTATTCATTGTAATCTATAATCTCCAAAAAAATAGTATAATTTAAAAGTTGTGACAATTGTATTAGTGTTAAATAAGTGAGAGTGCTGCAAATGTATGTTCATTGTAATCAGCTCCTGCCCAAGTTGATGAAGTGAGCAAAGGAAGTGGACTCCTTCCATAGTTGTCAAGGCGACCGCCTAGGCGGCGCCAAGGCGGTTTTTGGGTGTCGCCTAAGTGGACCGCCTAATTGGGCTGGAAAAAGGCAACGCAAGGCGACGCCAAGGTGCGGAAGGTGGCTCAAGGTGTGCGGTTGGGCGCCTTGAGATGGTTTCCGGGTCCATTCGGATCCTTTTAGTGGATCGGATCCCCGGTTACATCCCCCCCTCTGCCCTGACTCCCCATCGCGACCCGTCTTCCCAATCCCACCCCCGCCTCGCCCCAGTCCAGACCCAGGTAGGGTTCCGCAGTCGGAGGCTCGGAGGAGGTCTCGCCGCCGGAGGAGATCGCGCCGCTGCCGTCGCGCCATTGTCGTCTCGCCGTCGCCGGAGGAGGTACGCTCCCCCCATCTCCCCTTCCCTAATTCCCTGTCACGCTCTCCCCTCCCCTTCCCTAGTTCCCAGAGGAGGCCGCCGGAGGAGGTCGCTGCCGGCAGCGGCATCTCCCAACCTCTCTCCCTCCGTCATACTCTCTGCCTATCTCTCTCTGTCTCTCTGTCTCATGGTCACTCCCCTCTCTCTCTCACGGTCTCACACACACACACACTATCCCACTGGAACCCCCTCCTCTCTCTCTCTCTCTCTCTCTCTCTCTCTCTCTCTCTCTCTCACGGTCACTCCCCTCTCTCTCTCACGGTCACACACACACACACAGTCCCACTGGCACCCCCTCTCTTTCTCTGCCTCTCTCTCTCTCACGATCACTCCCCTCTCTCTCTCTCTCTGCCTCTCTCTCTCTCTCTCTTTGTCTCTCTCTCTCTCTCTCACACACACACACAGAGACACTGTCACACACACTCTGTGTGTGTGACAGTGTCCCCCCACCCTCTCCTCTCTCTCTCTCACGGTCACACACACACACACAGTCCCCCCCCTCTCCTTTCTATCTCACACACTGTCACAGAGTGATAGTCCCACCAGCACCCCCTCCTCTCTCTCTCTCACGGTCACTGAGTCACTCCCCTCTCTCTCTCACGGTCACACACACACACACACTGTCCCGCGCCCCCTCTCCTCTCTATTTACAATTTTTTAAATTAGTTTTGCAGTGAGAAGAATGGATTCTTCTTCCTCAATACCCACAGCAGATTCAGAATTCAAGAAAGCGAAATCTAATGATCCAGGATGGAAGTATGCTTATTGGCCTGATGAGCACGATAAGAATAAAGTGAAATGTGAATTGTGTGGTTTAGTGACAAATGGGGGGATAAAGAGACAAAAGGAGCACTTGATTGGAGGTTTCCGTGATGTGAAGAAGTGTCCTAAGACTACAAAGGAGATTGTTGCAGAAATGATGGTGGCTTTGAACAAAAACAAGAAGAGGAAGATAGTAAGTGCAACAAGTGTTTATGAGAATGTTGTGAGCTCATCTGATGAGGAGTCTGAGCCAATAAAAAAACCAACTACTTTGTCAATTTTTACAAAACAAAAAAAGGAGAAGGGACCAATGGATGCATTTGCAAGGATGAATGTTGATGATTTTATTGATGCAAGAAGAAGCGGGAAAAAAATTTAGAGCACTATGTCTAAATTGAAGAAAGAAGAGAAATGCAATCTTGATCTTGCTATAGCTAGATGGTTTTATGATGTTGGCATTCCTTTCAATGCAGCAAAGTGCAGGAACTTTGAAATCATGGTTGAACTTATAGGCCGATTTGGACCAGGATACAAACCACCTAGTTATCACATGTTGAGGTTGCCTCTTCTACAAAAAATAGTAGAAGAAACAAAACAAATGCATGCTGAATATATAAAACATTGGAAGATTTATGGGTGCACTATAATGTGTGATGGGTGGACTGATAAAAGGCAAAGAAAGTTGATCAACTTTTTGGTGAATTGTCCAGAATGAACTTATTTTATGGAATCAATTGACGTTTCAAATCAAAAAGAAGATGCTATCTTGTTGTATGACTTGTTAGATAAGATGGTTGAAAAAGTTGGGGAGGAATATGTGGTCCAAATTATTACTGATAATGCATCTTATAATATTACAGCAGGAAGGTTGTTGATGGAGAAAAGAAAACGATTATTTTGGACCCCTTGTGCAGCTCACTGCCTTGATCTCATGTTAGAAGACATTGGAAAATTGAAATGCTATGTTGGCGCCATTTCAAAAGCAAAGAAGTTGACTGGTTATCTATACACTCATACGCGGCTTCTTGACCACATGAGAAGGGAGACAAAGGGGAGAGAATTGGTAAGATTTGGAGTTACAAGATTTGCTACAGCTTTTCTTACCTTAGAAAGATTGCATGATGATGTAATAAAGAGAGCACTGCGTAGGTTGTTTAGTTCAGATGCTTGGCATTCTAGTGCATGGTCAAAAACAAACATGGGAAAGAATGTAGCTGCAATTGTTTATCAATCAAAATTTTGGAATGCAGTTGAGGACATTTTGAGGGCTTCCAAACCCCTCTTGCAAGTGTTAAGGTTGGTTGATGGTGATGAAAAACCAACAATGGGCTATATTTATGCTACAATGGAGTTTGCAAGGAAGCAAATAATTCAAAATTTCAATTCTAATAGGGTGTTTGGATGTACTTTTTTAACAATTTTTTCTCTTAAATTTAAAAAAGAAAGAGGTCAGACATCTTAACCTGGTTACCAATTTTTTTTTAAAAGTTAAAATTTTATCCTATGTAAATCTCTTTCAAAATAAAAACAAGTGATGACCTTTTTTTTTTTTTTTAAATTACACACGCCCCAGCCCTCCCCCGCCTCCAGCCACCCCCCCCCCCCGAACCGCCACCCCCCGTCCCCCACTCTGGCGCCCCCCCTCCCCCCCGGCGCTGCTTGTAACGTCGCTTATTTTTTGATCCTTTTTGGACCGTGTGTGTTGTGGTTGTGATGGCTGTTGTAAGGCCAGTGTGGTGTAGACGCGTGGTGTGTGTAGGTGTGGTGCAGGTTAGGTCCCGAAATGAAATAGGACCTACTGCAGTTGAGTAGGAGTTGGCGGCCAGGGGTGGTCGTTGACTTGTTGGCGTCCAGGTAAGTTGCCGTTGACTGCATGATCTTGGCGGCATTAGATGTGGACGTTTAGTGTGGCGGTTGTCTTTGGCGGCAGAGGGGTTGACGCCAACCTGAGAATTCTGCAGGTTATAAGGTCACCCGAGGGCAGGTTCTTTCCCTGGTTCTCTCTCCCTCTTGCCCCAGCTTCACGTTCCAGTGTTTCTAGAGCTTCCAACATGTACTGAAGGGTGGTTGGAGGATCGTGGGACGTGTGGCGTTGCCGAATTGCGCGAGGAAACGCCGTGGCGTGGTGCAATTCCCGTGGGAGCTCGGGAAGGGTTCGGTGTGAACCGGGAGAATTCAGAGGGTTTGAGCGTGTTCTGAGGTAGGGGACGAAGCCTGTTAGCTCCGTAGAAACATTAAAACATGACGTAATCACTTGAATCAGCATGTTAATGCATTTTTGGATTAAGTTGCACCATGCGGGGTTAATGGGTGGTTTAAGTAATTTAGCGAACGAAGCATGCTGTATTGGGTTGTTTAAGGTTCATGCATGTTAAAAGAACTGTTTCAGTATGTTTTCCCGTGGTTTAATCGGTTGGGAAACCTGTAGAATCAGTTTAGGGTTTCTGTAGGAACTGGGGTTGAAGAGCTTAGCGTCAACATCGATTGACGCCAGGTTCATCAGCCGGGATATAGATGGCCAGATCCATTGCCGTCTACTTCCTATAAGCGTTAGTCGATGTTGCCGCCAACTGGTGCATGTATCCATGCAGTGTGGTTTACGTAGCTTTTCTGGTTATGAGTATTACGTGTTTGTGTGTGCATGGCGATGACCGGTGTGAGCCAGTACACTTGATATGCTCTTGGAGCATACTGCTCATGTAATGGGCATGTTTTACGTGAATAAGGTATGATGTACGTAGTGGTTTAATTATGTGAGTTTGTTGTCCATGTGTTGGACATGTGGTTTACGTGACTGACGTGTGGTACACCAACCAGAGTGTATTATACACGTGCTGTTTACGTGGTTTGGGTGTGTGCATACTACACACTTTGTCGTAATGTAATTCTTATGATTTGTCGTAGTAACTGGGCAATGAGGTTCTTGTGTGAGCCTAGCCATGACTTTGTGGTGTTTGGGCAATGAAGGTCGTGTGTGGATCTAGCCCTGGTTCGTTGTTGTCTTTCGAATAATATTATATTGATTTATGTATTAAGTGGTGTATGTGTTGCCACGGAGGTCATGAGGTGACCAATGATAGGCAAGTTTGTGGTTCAGGTATGTGTTGGTGTGGGATAGCTTTGGGGTCACATGGTGACCAATGTTAAGCTAATCCTAACACTTGTATATTGCGAATTTTAAGTAAAGGCTTTATGTGTTAGTATCGTGGTTTATGCTAGCCGAGTGTGGTGGTCCGGCGCCTATATTCCGGAATGCCTCTCTAGTCGGGTACCCCAGGTTCTTTGTGAGCCAGACACGTGTGTTTGTTGTGCTCGGGGTTTTGTCCCGGTACTTGTGTTGTACTGTTGAGGTCTGTGTCGTTTTCCTGGACACCCTCACTCCTGTGCTTGAGTTGTACGTCCGGCTGAGAGAAAGATGACAGTAGGGCAGCGGCTTGTGTTTGTGGGTGTGTAGTCGCTTGTAGCGCGCTCGTAGTTGGGGGTACGGACACCAGTAGTCGACACTGGTCCCCATCTAGTCCTATTTTTCAGTGCCTCACTTTAGGGCGCTCCGGCCAGAGACTCTAGAGGTGCCAGGCATGGGCCTGCAGTTGTGTGTCTGCAGGTGTGGTGTTGGTTGGTCTCCACAGTTGTTTGACTTGTTCTCGTGAAGCGGCAGTTGGACCTTTCATCCGTGACTGCGAGGCTGAGAGGTTGTTCTTATGTTGTGTTGTCCGGGTTGGATACTGGCCTGATCAGCTAGTAGTTCGTTCCCGTGTGGTGGCGCTGTTCTTTCTGACTCGTGCTTAGTTAGCTCCAGTTGTGGTTGTGGTGACGTCGTTCTTCGTGACTCGTGCTTTGCCAGCTCTAGCTGTGGCTTGACTTGTGCTTTGGCACTGGCTGTAGTTCGTGAGTTTGTGACTCGTGGTCGAGGTTTAACCAGTTCGAGGTGTGCTCTGGTGTTGGCACAGTTATGACTGAGTTGTGGTTTGTGTGACTCGTCGATTAAGGTTTCTCCTGTAATGTTGTGTCTAAGTGAAGGCATAATATATTTGTGGTTCAGTATGGTGTTTATCACCTACTTGTACCCTTGTTCAGGTGTTTTGTGTTGTGGTACCTCAGAGTAGCAGGTACTTGTTCTCTTCGTGGGTTACTTTGTAGTTTTGTGGTGGTACATTGTGTACCAACCTTTCCGGGTACTTGTGTGTTGTGGAGGTCTTGTGGTTTGACCTGCCACTTGTTGTATCCTATCCGTTTTAAATAGATCTTTGTTTATAAGTTTATTGTGGATTAGTTTGTGATTATTAATTATGTTACCTTTGTGGGTAATTTGCCGATGAGGCTTGTGGCCTAGGCATATTGTGGTTTAGTAGAGCTATGCTCCGTGGAGGCCGTGTAAGATCTTCTATTTGTTAAGTTTTACTCTTCTTGGGTATGATTCCAATTATAGTTTTAGTGTGTTATGGATTGGCTTCGTGGTAGCTAGTTTTGTTACCTTGTAAGTAGTTTCCGATGTAGTGTGGTTTGGAGTATAATGGACCAGCTCTTTGTTAGCAGTCCTATTACTCAAGTGATTGAGGTTCGCCTGTGAAGCTTGCAGCTTAGACAGTGACTTGCCTGTGTGGCTTATAGCTTAGGCAACCAGTTGTTGTAGCAGTGTGCCAGTGAGACTGTGGTTTAGGCACTTTAGTAGTTGGGATGACTAATGATATTATATTAGTCCTATAGTCCTACTTTTCTTCTGAGGACTTTATGTTTATTATCATGATTATGTTTAATTATTATTTATTATTATGATGTGAGCATGAAATGGTTTGGCTATTGGTGTTGCTAGTGAGACCCATTGGGGTTGAGGTGTCTGTGGTTACAGTGTTGTTTTGGGTAGCCCCTACTGAGCCAGTGACTTGTTAAGACTCACTCCCCTACAGTTCTTTTCAGGGCTTGTCGAGTGTTTGGCTTGTAGCAGCGTTGTGTCGGACTTGTACCACCAGCAGTAGTGTAGTAGTAGTTAGTGTTGTGTGAGCTTGTGCTCTCTCGAGGTATGCCCCAGGTAGTTGTACTCTTTTAATTGGACATGTATTAATGTAATGGGACAGTTGTACAAATTTGTGAGCAGATATGAGCACATGTACTTTCTTGTGTCTTATATTCTTGTGGTTTGTCTTTTATACTCTTATTGGACACGTGTGTGAGATATCCCTTGCGAGACTTCGGTCCGTTCGCGGGAGGCGGATCTCGATATGGAGCCTTAATGGGCATAAATACCCCGGTCCGTTACAGTTGGTATCAGAGCAATGTCCAGTTAGAATATGAGAAGACATTGAAAGTACAATATCCCAATACATGGATTAATGTTCACTGCTGGTAGTAAGTCTGCGGTTTTGTGTGATATAAAGTAGTTTTTACGTGAGCTTTTGGCATGTAAACCGTATGTTTCTGTTTGTTAGATTGGCAGTTGGGAGCAGTTGTTGTGCCATAGCGTGGATAGTGGCTTAAGTTGTGTGGTTGCATCCTGGCACTAGTGCAGTTAAGCAGTTAAAGTATAGTATTTAAAAGTTTTCAGTTGCAGAGATTAGAAGAGAAATGCAAAGTAGTGCTTTGAGAAGGATATACCCGTTATATGTTAGTAAAGTGCAGAGTTAGCAGAGACAAGTATAGAGTATTTCTGTGATAGATCAGTTTGGTTGTTAAAGATTTGCAGTTAAAGGAATTGAAGAGATTAGCAAGTTTGGATATGGAATTCAGTAAGTAAGTTATAATGAGATAGAAAGTTGGTAGAGATGGGTGTATGGTAACAAGGTGTTAAGGAGCAGGTCAGTGTGTGTGTGATAAGTTGCAGTTGAGAACCTTAGCAAATGTAATGTGGCATTAGAGATCTGAGTCAGATGATATTAAGAAACAGTGCGGATGAGAATGTGATTAGTGTTATGAAGAGTTTGATATGATTAAGAACGGCAGATCAGCTTTAAAAGAGGTATTAGTACATAAAAGAGCAGTGATTTATGGCAGATAGATTTAGTATGCCTGAGATCAGAAATTTGAGAAAAGTGTTGTTATGAATAATGATGGTAACAGAAAGTGCGATATGAAGATTGGTATAAATATATATAGAAATAACCAGTCGAATAAAGAAAGAGAGAAAAGAAGGATTAGTGTGTAATAAGAATCTGTGAAAATTGCACAAGAGGAATATTTAGTTGATGAATGGCAGATTATGAAAAGTTTTTCAGAAAGAACATTTAATGAAATAAGAAAGGTATTTTGCAGAAAAGATATGGATTAGAGAAATGAAAAATTTAGCAAATGATGAAGTGAATAAAGTCAGATGAGTCAGGAAATGTCAGTTAGAGTTTGCATATCAGTGCAAAGAAATGATTCAGTTAAACAGAAGTAAACTATTATTAAGATATTTCAGGGTTTAATGCTGGAGCAGATTGATTAAGAATATTTGGAAAGTTTATGCCCCAGAATTATGGGAATTAGCTAGAGACTGTCAGTAAAGCAAGAAAGATATATGAAAATCATAATTATATATCAATAGCAATTTGGCAGATCAGAAATTGCAGTAATTTCTTCAGCATGAATTAATTGAATGAAATGATTTGAGAAGCAGTTGAAGCCAGAAGAAAGTAATTGAAAGCAATACTGTGAGCAGAAATTGTGGAATATTTTGCAAAAGTGTTCAGTGTGATCAGAGTAGCGCAGCAGAAGCAGAAGCAAAGAAAGATTTAATATTCAGAGATTGTTCAAGTTTGCTGGGATAAAGAGAAAGTGTAAAGTTTTGCGCAGCGGAATAAAGGAATAGAGTTTATTATGGTTTTTAATCAGAGATTGGCTTTAAGCAGTATGAGCAGAATAATATGAAAAAGCAGGAAATTCAAAGATGGTGATTGGTTTTCTTTGAAGAAGTGTCAGTTGTGAATATAAATGTAGATGAATTAGGATAACAGCAAGCAGTGATAAATGGAAAAAGAAAATGGTGGCATGAAAGAATATTACAGTATAAGACATTCGAGAAAGATAAAGCGGTCTCGAAAGAAATGTTGCAAACACAGCCTAGAAATTGTGGAAGCAGAGTCAGTCCAAGGAGATAAAGCACCATTGGCAAGGTAAGATCGCCTACAGTTGAAAGGTAAAGAAAGGCAATGGAATCGACAGAACAGAGTGATTGTGAAATGAATTGAAAGAAAAGAAAGGAGTAAGGCAAGGATGGAAATGAACTGATAAATTGAAAGGCTGAAGCAGAGAAAGAGTATCCTACTTGTTCTGTGTTCGGCTTTATTTGTTTTTAGGTGATAATTTGGTTTATTGTGGTTTGTTTTATATGTCGAGGATGACATTTGTTTTTAGGTGATAATAATGTAACGTCGCTTATTTTTGGATCCTTTTTGGACCGTGTGTGTTGTGGTTGTGATGGCTGTTGTAAGGCCAGTGTGGTGTAGACGCGTGGTGTGTGTAGGTGTGGTGCAGGTTAGGTCCCGAAATGAAATAGGACCTGTTGCAGTTGAGTAGGAGTTGGCGGCCAGGGGTGGTCGTTGACTTGTTGGCGTCCAGGTAAGTTGCCGTTGACTGCATGATCTTGGCGGCATTAGATGTGGACGTTTAGTGTGGCGGTTGTCTTTGGCGGCAGAGGGGTTGACGCCAACCTGAGAATTCTACAGGTTATAGGGTCACCCGAGGGCAGGTTCTTCCCCTGGTTCTCTCTCCCTCTTGCCCCAGCTTCACGTTCTAGTGTTTCTAGAGCTTCCAACAGGTACTGAAGGGTGGTTGGAGGATCGTGGGACGTGTGGCGTTGCCGAATTGCGCGAGGAAACGCCGTGGCGTGGTGCAATTCCCGTGGGAGCTTGCAGAGGGTTCGGTGTGAACCGGGAGAATTCGGAGGGTTTGAGCGTGTTCTGAGGTAGGGGATGAAGCCTGTTAGCTCCGTAGAAACATTAAAACATGACGTAATCACTTGAATCAACATGTTAATGCATTTTCGGATTAAGTTGCACCATGCGGGGTTAATGCATTTTCGGATTAAGCTCTTTCGTGACTACGCCAAGAGGTTCCAACTCGAAGTTATGAAGGTGGTGGACCTTGACCTAAGAATGGCCGTCAACATCTTGACAAGGGTCTGCTCCAATGTGCCGTTCGTGGCCTCCATCGCTAAAAAGCCATCTGTGAGTCTCTCCAACCTCCTTTCCTGTATGCAGAAGTACATGAGGTTGGAATCCACCCTCGGCGCAGCTGGCAAGCTCGGGCGCCCGTCCGAGCTGGGATCCACGAGCAGGGCACCAAAGCAGAAAAAGCAAAGGAGGGACGAACCTGCAGCGCACAGGGAAAGGCAGCCCGATCTGAGTCGCCGACCAGATGAATCTCGCCGCATCAAGGATGTACCCCACTTCGGCAGGCTTCCCTCCGAGATCCTACCCATCATCAAGAAGTTGCCAGAATTTTTGCATCCCGAGCTGATGACTAGGCCCCTGTCGGGGCACGGAGCCAACCTGTTCTGCGAGTACCACAAGGAGTTTGGACACACCACCGACCAATGTCGAAGCCTCAAGGTGGAGATCGCGGAGATGCTGTGGCGTGACATCATTGGAAAAGACGTCGTAGACGGACGGCCGAAGGAGCGCACCCCGGAGGAGGAATGTGGGATGCGTGGAGGCAAAGGGGCGGTCCTGGTGTTGGCAGGCGGCTCGACAAGCGGAGGTGAGAGCAGGAGAAAGCGAAAGGCATACGCGTCAGCCACGAGCTCGGGCTCGGGCAGATCTGCACCGGGGGGCCAAGGTCTCATTACTTTTTTCGAGGAAGATGTGGCAGAGCTCAGTTTTCCCCACGACGACGCGCTGGTTTTGTTCATGCCGACGTCTATGGGTATGATGTACTCCATATCTTGGTTGATAATGGAGCTGCACCAGATGTCTTTTTTTATGACTATTTTGTAAAGATGACCAACCTGAGCTCCGAGCTGAAGCCAGTTGCCACACCCCTCTTCGGATTTAGTGGAATCCCTGTAAATGCCGAGGGATCAATCAAGCTGAAGGTCACACTTGGCACCCGACCACGTCATGTAACGGTTGAGGTCGACTTCCTTGTGGTAAAAGTGAAGTCGGCCTACAATGCGATTTTTGGTCGGGGTCTCTTGGGGAAACTTGGGGGAATCCCCTCTACTTATCACTAAAAGCTGAAGTTCTCGACACCAAACGGGGTTGGCAAGGTCGTGGGGAACCAAACCGAAACTCGTCGGTGCTATGTAAACTCCATAAAAGCAAAAGAACCAGTCATTTCCGAGTATAATCTTGTCCATGATGAACATGCAGAAAGGCACGAGCCCGGTGAACAGACGAAGAAGGTGGAGGTTGAAAAAGGGAGTTTGATGGTCGGCACTGAGCTACAGAAGTTGGAAGCCGTGGTGGTAGATTTTCTTAAAGGGAGTGGCGACGTCATCGCCTGGTCGGAAGACGACCTTCCGGGGATCGACTCGAGGGTCATCCAGCATCACCTGAACATCGACCCCAAGACCTGACCTGTGCGCCAGAAGAAGCGGCCATTATCGACTGATCGGCAGGAAGCGGTGGACGACAACCTCGCAAAGTACCTACGTGCATGGAAGGTTTGCGATGCCTTCTACCTCGAGTGGGTGGCAAACGTCATCCTTATGAAGAAAGCAAATGGAAAATGGTGCATGTGCGTGGACTTCACCGACCTAAACAAGGCATGACCGAAGGACAGTTTTTCGCTTCCTCGTATCGACCAACTCGTCGACTCGATGGCGGAACACGAGCTTCTGAGCTTCCTCGACGCCTACTCCAGGTACCATCAGATCAGGATGGCCGCCGAAGGCGAGGAGAAGACTGCCTTTACTACCGAAAAAGGTCTGTATTGTTTCACCCGAATGCCCTTTGGACTGAAGAATGTAGGGGTGACGTACCAGAGGCTCGTCAACATGATGTTCGAGCGACAGATCGGGAAAACGATGGAGATATACATCGATGACATGTTGGTGAAGAGCCGGCGAGCTGAGGAACATGTTTGGGATCTGGTCGAGACCTTCGAAGTGTTGTGGCAGTACGGGATGAAGCTGAACCTCGAAAAGTGTGTCTTCGATGTGCGAGTAGGAAAGTTCCTCGGCTACCTCATCTCGAACCGAGGCATCGACGTCAACCCCGACAAGGTGCAAGCAATCATCGACATGACGGCTCCAAAGACCATTAGAGAGGTGCAGAGGCTCAACGGCCGGATCACCACCTTGAGTAGGTTCATGTCTAGGTCGGCCGAGAGATGCAAGCCATTCTTCAACGTATTGAGAAAAGGACGATTCGAATGGAACGACGACTACCAAAGGGCCTTCGACGAGCTCAAGGTGTACTTGGCCAGAGTCCCAATGTTGAGCAAGCCTATCGTAGGAGAGGAACTTTTCTTATACATCTCGACAATGGCTCATTCAATCAGCTCGGTGCTCGTATGAGAAGAGGAGCGGAGGCATCTTCCTGTGTACTATACGAGCAAGGTCTTGTGAGGAGCTGAACAACGCTACTCCAACCTCGAGAAGGCAGGGTACACGCTGGTGATGGCGTCCCGACGACTTCAACCATACTTCCAAGCCCACAAGATTGTGGTCCTCACCGATGCCCCCATCAAGCAAGTGCTCTGCCAACCGAGGCCTCAGGGAGGATGGCCAAGTGGGCTATAGAGCTCAGCGAGTTCGATATATCATAGAGGCCTCGGGTCGCCATCAAAGCCCAAGCCCTCGCCGATTTCATTTTCGAAGGAACGGCGAGGTCGCCTAAACTAGAAGAGGTCGTCGAATGCTGGAAGGTTTATGTGGACGGGGCATCCAACTCTCAAGGCAGCAAGGCTGGAGTCGTCCTGCAATCCCCTGATGGCCTCGTCTTAAGGTACGTAATTCAGTTCGGTTTCTCCGCTTCGAATAACATAGCCGAGTACGAGGTTGTGATCTCAGGGCTCAGAATGGCTAGATCGTTGGGAGCAACAAGAGTCCTTGTTCACAGTGACTCCCAGTTGGCCGTCAGTCAAGTCTCAAAGGAGTTCGAAGCAAGGGAAGAAAAGCTCGCTTCATACATGGCCAAGGTCCTGAGGATGATGGGCGACTTTGAGTTGGCAGAGCTACTAAAAATCCCCAGAGCCGAGAATTCTCAAGCCGACTCACTGTCCAAGTATGCGGCTACCTCGAAAAATCGTCAGGAGTCTTCGGTGCTTGTGGAGGAGCTCGGCGAGCCCTCAGTGGGATCTACAGAAATCATGTGCACTGAGGCCGAATCGACGTGGATGACTCCTATTGTGGAGTTCATCCGAGATGGACGACTTTCGGAGGATCATGGAGAGGCGCTAAAGGTAAAGAGACGAGCTCCAAGATTTTTTATGATCGGTGACAACCTTTATAGGAAGAGCTTCAGTTTCTCGCACCTACGATGTGTGAGCTTAAGGCAAGCCAAGGAGATCATCCATGAAGTACATGAGGGCACGTGCGGAAGCCACGCAGGACTGCGATCGTTAGTCCAAACGATAACTTGGCAAGGTTACTAGTGGCCGACTATGTTGAAGGATGCTGAGGGCTTCATCCGGAAATTCCAACAATGCCAACTCTTCGGCAAAGTAGATCGGAAACCACCCTCGAGCCTCACTCCATTGAAAGCTCCATGGCCTTTCGCACAGTGGGGAATGGACATCCTCGGCCCGTTTCCACGAGCCTCGGGGCAACGGAAGTTCATTATCGTCGGGGTCGATTACTTCACCAAGTGGGTGGAAACCGAGCCATTGGCAAAAATAACTGACGCCAACATGTGGGGATTCATCTGGAAAAATCTCATTTGCAGGTTCGGGCTGCCCAAGACAATCATCACCGACAATGGCAAGCAATTTGACAACGCCAGATTTCGTCGTAACTGTGAAGAGCTCGGCATCGACCATCAATTCACTTCGGTCGCCCACCCTCAGTCTAGTGGGCAAGCCGAGGTGACCAACCAAACACTCCTCGATGGACTGAAGAGGAGGCTGGACGACCATAAGGGCCGGTGGGCTGAGGAGCTACCCCATGTGTTGTGGGCCTATCAGGTGACGCCCTGGGAAGCCACTCGAGAGTCTCCCTTTGCGCTCGCCTTCGGAGTGGAAGCAGTGACCCTTGTGGAGTTGCTCATGCCCTCAGAAAGAATCCTAGGGTTCGAGCGCGAGGGCAACAACCACTCACTACGCGCCGAGCTGGATCTAATCGAAGAATGGCGGGACGGGGCAACAGCAAAGGTGGAAGCCTACCAACGCAAGATGAAGTGAAGATTCGACACAACCGTCAGGCCTCATCTGCGACGACCCTCCTTATACCGATACGATTATACCAATCCACGTCGGTATAGTGAACATCGTTATAGTGGGACATTTACCCAACACTATCACATGATTGAGATGTACGCAAATATAGACACAGTGTAGCGGAAGTAAAAGAACTAACTGTCATTATATTTCATCCTCCACATTAAGCATACATGGTCCATGTAGAAATTTAAAGAAATAAAGTCCACATAATGAAAATTCCAAATCCAATTTACATTGTTTGTCCAACATTACAAAGTTTCAATCACATACTATGAAATATGAAAGTACAATGTCAATGATTCCACCACAACTACTCTCCTCGCTCAGAGTCACTCTCAACGGTCTCCTCCAAGGAAGTAGGGTCCACTGCTAAACTTGTACGCCGAAGCAAGAGTGAGTCTACAAGACTCAGCAAGTAAAATCATGCACATTGCGCATACATACATCTCATACACATCTTACTTTCAATTACATTAATCCGTACATGTAGCATGGATGAGCAACGTTAAGAAGAACTTATCATGATACTCCTACCAATTTCATAACACAAGATACATGGTTTAGGCCATTCCACAATAATATACCTACCACATGCTTTCTATATATTTACTCACATGGTAACAATATTTACATTGAGGTTGCAACATGACAGCAATTTAAGCATGGAGGTTTCACACATAAAGAAAGAATGCTCCTAACATGGATTCTACATACTTTTCCACATGCAAATCATAATTATACACACATTAAGCTTGCTGGTTTCACATGTATCTAACATCATTATACCACCTTTCACAATTTTACATGCTAACACATTGGTCTCACAATTTCACATATCCACACATTCACATGTTCACTTACACATTTCACAATTTCACTTATACACAATCACATTATTCTCATTTAATTGCCGTGACACATAGTCCAAACCACCACTAGAAGGACACATATAACACATTCACATAACACATAGACGCCACCTAGGCAACACATTGACGAATCTTGGTACTGCGCAGACCTGGAGAAGTAATCTTCACCCTAACCAGTGGTACTTGTCCACCTCCAGGATTTCATCCTAATACCCATAGGATATCAAACACATTGAACCTTCCCGTGGGGACTTTACCACGGTACGGCTCCACAGCCCTCTATGGAAGCAGTGTCACACACGGCACAGTTTACACATTTTTCGATTTAACACACGCACAATTTTACACAATTAACACACTATTTCCATTTTCACACTCATGCACATGGTTCAGTTTTCCTTAACATGATACTACTGTTAACAGAATTTAAACACTCAGGAAATTACCCTAATCATGTTGAAATCAATCAACAAGTCAATCATCACAATGAACATGCTTTAATTTCTATTTCCTCGTGAAATTTGCATGAATATCACCTTCAGTTGTCCAAACCACATGAAATTTTAACCACAGGTTGTAAATCATACATGCAAATTCTCATATTTTTCTGAGCTATACAGAATTTACAGAAAATAGAACACTCATTCGCATGCTATTCATAAATCAGTTTATCATGGAATCACAATGTTAGGATCGAATTTAACAGTTCAAAACCCTGTGTCTAACATTCATATCATCACAAGAATTTTCCCCGAATTTATCATGCATCATACAATTTACTAAAATTTTAAAACAACCCACTCATGCTCCCTATTTTCAATACAGAAATTATAACTAATTACATGGTCATGGGAAAATTCCCAAAATTTCAAGATATGAATTGACATTCATGCACACCATCTAACCATTTTATGGCACTCAAATTCCCCATACATCACGAAATCAGGGATTTATCATGTTGAAAACCTGTTTAACATGAGTTTCAGATAAATTTAGTAATTACTACCATTAACTAAAATCCACAGAAATTTCACAACACACTCTACTATCTATATTACATAACATACAAATCTTACAATATATCCTCATGCGTAAAAATCCAAAAAATAGTCATACAAGGCAGAATAGTTCACTGTTCTGTCCTGAAGAACTAAACGACAAGGATTTGGCCGTTCACAGAGGTTAACGACAGTATCACCTGCCACCAACTTAGGATCTTAATGGCAAGAGATCTTGCTGTTAAGTTCCTATCTGTGCAAAACACAGATTGAACTCCAAAGATCGGGGAATGTGGGGTTCCAGAACTCGAATAAGATTCCAGAAAAAAATGCCTAAGACCTACTAGACATATGTATGAACAATTGGGATGGGTTACTTGCCTCTGAAAAAATCTCTAAGGGGATTGAAATGGTTGAGGAAGCTCTCCTTGGGCAGTGCCAAGAAACCTCCAAGATCTCCTTGCTCCAGGTTCTAGGTTGATGTAGACTGCAACCCGGCATTGGAGAAGCTTTCCCCAACGTTCAGACTTCCCTCCAGTTGCAGTAGATCGCCGGAAGGAGCCTCCAGTCGTCGGATCAAAGCCCAGAAAGCTATGGTTTTTCTCTCTTTTTCCTCACAGCTAGGGTTTCTCCTTGTCAAGAGTTAAGAGAGCTCTTCCTGTCACAAAGAGGGCTAATTTTATAAGAAATGCCTTGGGGTTTTACGTTGAAGAGATGGGAGAGCCGTTGGGAGACAGCTCCTCAATCAGAGAGCAAGGCAAATCCAGGATTATGCCCTTACGGATTGCATGCAAGAAGCAGAGATGGAGGTATATCTAGAGGAGAAGAAGGCTTCTTTGAAGATGCCTGATTCAACATTTCAGCGGCAGGATAAGAAGAAGAAGGCCCCAGTGTTTCAGCCTAGAGCAGTGGTACCAACGAGAGTGGCTGCACTGACTCCAAGTGGAGGCACAGTTGTAGAAATGCCTTTGTGTTCTCAGTGTGGGAAGTGTCACAGAGGAGAGGTCTGTTGGGTTATTTCTAGTAGATGCTTGAGGTGTGGTGACAAGAACCACAAGATCCGAGATTGTCTTAAGATGGCACAGTAGACTGCAGTGGTAACAGTAGCTAGACCAGCGCCGAGAGCAGTTGGGAGACAGAGGGCTCAGGCTCGAGTGTTTGCTTTGGCAAGAGACAAGACAGAGTTGACAGAGCATGTCACAGAAGGTATGGTTTTGATTATGGGTATGCATGCTCGAGTTTTATTTGATACTGGTGCTACACATAGTTTTATCTCTGAGAAGTTTGCGAAGGTTTTGATAAAGGAGAGTGGCTTAGTTCCAGAAGTGTTGGAGGTTCCCTTGTCTGTTCATACACCAGTCGAGACTATGTTGACTGGGCAGTGTTTTTCTTCTCTTCATGTGAATAATGAAGAGCGAGTTTTGCCGATAGTTTTTATCTGTTGAAGATGAAGGACTACAATGCTATTTTGGGCTTAGACTGGATCGAGGAGCATTATGCCCTTATGGATTGCAGGAGGAAGATTATTATATTCTAGATTCCTGGTGAAGAGGAGTTTGCCCATCCTTTACCCAAGAACATGTCGGGTAAATTTGTTATTTCAGCCTTCAAGGCAACCCGGATGTTGAACAAGGGTTGTAGTGGTTTTCTTGCTAGCGTGGTCATATTTGAGGATTCGAAGAAGGTCAGCAACTCAAGTTGGTCTGATGGAAACCTCCTATATCTGATCTATGTTTAAATGTGGATGAAGCTTGCAAAGGAAACCCAGGGGACTGTGAGGGAGGTGGTTGCATCCGTGACAAGCAGGGTGAAATTCTGGTGGGTTTTTCTCATTACTATGGCTATGGTAATAGTTTGGTAGCTGAAATTAGAGCTTTGTGTGATGGTATTCGTATGGCTGAGTTCCTTGGGCTTCGGTTATCCATCATATATTCTGATTCCATCACTTTGGTCAACTCTCTCAAGGCTGGTCGATGTCCTTCTTGGCAGGCATATCGTTGGTGGTGTGAAGTTAGTGCAATGTTAACCAGAAATTCTTACTCCATCCGCCATGTGTTCCGGGAAACCAATTAGGTTGCTGATGCTTTTGCGAATTATGGTTGTCAATCCAAGGAGAATCTGGGGGTCTAGCAGCGTACTTAAAAAGTGTAAAGGTCCTATTATTTTAGATAAAACTGGTCTTTTCATGTGAGATCTTGTTGACCAGGTCCTCAATTGTACTCTACCTATTTCAATATATATCTTGGCCCAAGAGCTTCTCTGGTGGAGTGAGAACATTTGCCCCTTCTGGGGGAGGGTGCACTCTCCTAGAATAAGCTCCTAAGGACCTTTTTAATAATAATAAAAAAAGGATTCAAAGAAGGCTTTGACCGTAGAGGATATTGATATTGTCCGAGATTTCAGTGATGTTTTTTCCCGAGGATTTGTCTGTTTTACCCCATGCAAGGGAGATTGAGTTTGGTATTGAATTGGTACCTGGCACAGCACCTATTTCTATTGCTCCTTATCGTATGGCACCAGCGGAATTGGTGGAATTGCGGAAGCAACTGTAAGAATTGCTTGATAAGGGTTTTATTAGGCCCAGTGTATCACCTTGGGGAGCACCTGTACTCTTTGTGAAGAAGAAGGACGGGTCGATGAGGCTGTGCATTGACTACTGTAAGCTCAATCAGGTGATTATTAAGAACAAGTATCCTTTACCCCACATTGATGACTTGTTTGATCAGCTGCATGGAGCTTCTATGTTTTCTAAGATCGATCTTCATTCTTGCTATCATCAAGTCCGAATCAAGCCGAAGGATTCTTCTAAAATGGCTTTTGGGATGAGATATGGCCATTATGAGTTCTTGGTCTTGCCATTTGGTTTGACAAATGCTCCAGCAGTTTTCATGGACTTGATGAACAGGGTTTTCAGGCAGTATCTTGATTCTTTTATTGTGATTTTTATTGATGATGTGTTGATCTACTCGCATGATGAGGAGACTCATAGAGAGCATTTGAGAATTGTGATTGAAGTCTTGAGGGAGCACAAGTTGTATGCCAAATTCAGTAAGTGCAACTTCTGGATGAAGAAGGTCCACTTCTTGGGGCATGTCATTTTTGGAGATGGTGTTTTTGTGGATTCGGCAAAAGTAGAAGCTTTCCTTGACTGGGAGACACCGAGATCATCTACTGACATCAGGAGTTTCCTTGGCTTGGCTGGCTATTATAGAAGGTTTATTGAGGGTTTATCTTCTATTGCAGCTACTTTGACAAGGCTGACTAGGAAGGGAGTTAAGTTCGAATGGAAGGAGGCTTGTGAACGAAGTTTCCAGGAGCTAAAGACTTGGTTGACTACATCGCCAGTGCTTGTGCTGCCCAATGGTGTGGATTCTTTCTCTATCTACACAGATGCTTCGAAGATTGGGCTTGGCTGTGTTCTTATGCAGGGAGGTAGAGTTATGGCATATGCTTCTAGGCAACTCAAGGAGCATGAGCGCAATTATCCCACTTTTGATTTGGAACTGGCGGCAGTGGTCTTTGCTCTAAAAATCTAGAGGCACTATTTGTATGGAGTGAGATTCGAGCTTTTCTCTGACCACAAGAGTCTCAAATATATATTCTCCCAGAAGGAGTTGAATTTGAGGCAGTGGAGGTGGATTGAGTTTCTAAAGGATTATGACTTTGAGCTTTCTTACCACCCAGGGAAAGCCAATGTGGTGGCGGATGCATTGAGCAGGAAGAGGCAAATGATGCGGCAAGATTGGAAGATGTTGGAGGATGCTTCAAGATCATTGGCTATTCTAGAGCCGCAGTTGTGCAGCATGTTCTTAGCTCAGTTTACTCTTAGATCTTTTGTGCATGACAGGGTTCTAGCTTTGCAAAAAGATGACCCACTATTGCAGGAGTTGGTTGGAAAGGCTGGCATAGTTAGAGATGAAGATGGTGTAATTCGCCTGAATCATAGGGTATGTGTCCCTAATGATGCGGATCTGCAGAAGGAGATTCTGAAAGAAGCGCATAGATTGCGGTTCTCTATTCACCCAAGCAGTGGGAAGATGTATTGGGATTTGAATCGAGATTTTTGGTGGTCTGGCATGAAGCGGGATGTTGCTGATGTAGTGGCGAAATGTTTGATATGTCAGCAAGTGAAGGCAAAACGTCAGCGACCTTCAGGTTTGATGCAGAAGATGGATATTCATCAGTGGAAATGGGAGCAGGTGACTTTGGACTTTGTGACTGGATTGCCTAGATCGGCCAGAGGAAATGACTCTATATGGGTGATTGTTGATAGATTCTCAAAGAGTGCTCATTTTCTGGCTATGAAGAAGAAGCAGTCCGTAGAGAGCTTGGCTAGATTGTACATTGATGGCATTGTGAAGCTGCATGGGATTCCGAAGTCGATTATCTCAGATCGTGATCCGAGGTTTACTTCTGGATTTTGGCAGAGTTTGCAGCAAGCCTTTGGCAGCAAGTAGAAGTTGGGTTCGGCATTTCATCCACAAATGGATGGACAGTCCGAGAGGACTATTCAGACATTGGAGGATATGTTTAGGGCTTGTGTTCTTGACTGGAGAGGAGATTGGGAATGCCACCTAGCTCTTGTGGAATATGCATACAATAATAGTTTCCATTCGAGTATAGGTATGGCGCCATTTGAGGCTTTGTATAGGAGACCTTGTAGATCCCCGTTATGTTTGGAAGAAGCAGGAGATCGGCATCTAGTTGGACCGGAAGTGGTGTAGGAAACCTCAGCGAAGATCTAGTTGATTGTGTAAAGATTGAAGGTAGCTCAAGATCGTAAAAAGAGTTATGCGGATTCGAGGAGGAAAGACTTGGCTTTTGAGGTAGGAGACCATGTTTTTCTTAAGGTGTCGCCAACCAAGGGTGTAGTGAGATTTGGAAAGAGAGGCAAATTGAATCCGAGATTCATTAGTCCCTTTGAAATATTGAAGAAGATGGGGAATGTGGCATATCAATTAGCTTTGCCACCATCCTTAGCAGGAGTACACCCGATTTTCCATGTGTCTATGTTGAGAAGGTATGTTCGAGATCCGGCTCATGTGGTTAATTATGAGCCAATGAAATTTCAGCTAGATTTATCCTATGCGGAACAGCCTGTAGAGATTCTGGATCGGAAGGTGCAAGAGTTGAGATCAAAGTCCATTCCTTTTGTGAAAGTTTTATGGAGGAATTTTTCACGTGAAGAAGAAACTTGGGAGCTTGAAGAAAGGATGAAGAAGCAATATCCATCATTGTTTGGTGAGTTTTCTAACTCAATCTTCGAGGAAGAAGATTATTTTAAGGGGGAGAGGGTGTAGTGCCCTAGATATTCATTGAACTATATAATGCAATTGTGTATGTGTTTCTGCATTTAGTTGTATGCTGTTCTGTGTTGAACTTGGCGTCAACATCTACTGACATTGACTATAGTAAATAGTATGATCTATTGCCGTTTATTGTCTGTTAACGACAAGTGATTGTGTCGTTTATTATTTTCTAGAATATTTGATTTTTCGGGCATGAAAGTTGATGACATGATCGATGGACGTCTACTTCATGGTCGACGGCAGCATGGGTTGACGTTAACCTGACTTACCAGTTTTTGTTGTTACTATTCTGGGGGAGAGGAAATTGGCCATTTCCAAAACATTTAATGCAAGATTTGGGGCGTTTCTGATCCAAGGGCTAGGATTAGGTTTGAGCAATGTGTAGGGATCTTTATAAGACCCGGTTTTGGCCTTTGGAGGAGATTTTCGAACTATTTTGGAAGAGAGGAAAGGAGGGCCGAAAGAAGGGTTCCAGAGCTTCATTCGGGTGATCTGAAGCGTGTTGGGCCAAGGAGGATCATCAAGCATCAAGGGCAGAAGCTTCTTCAAGTGGGGGAGTGGTGCTAGAAGCTGGTTTTGGGCGATTGAAGTCGGAGAGGAAGACTGCCTTGTTGCCAAGGCGGGCATCTTCGGATTTTTATTCATCACTCCAAAAGGAGGGTTAGAGGCAAGTGACATGGGGGATCGGTTTAGGATAGTATATTCTTTAGATTTATAGTTTACAGATTTTTAAACCATTGAAATAACATGTGGGAAAGGGTATAAGTTCCGTCATTTTATGTGCAAGTTTTGTGTTTTCTGGACGGATGAACTTGGCGTCCATATCGACCGCCATTTAGTTTATATAAACGACAACATTGACCGCCATTAATTTCTTGTAAACGACATGTTTTTGGACGTCTACTATATGATAACGACGCTATGTGCCGCCATCTACTAATGTTAACGACAGGATATATGGAAGTTGACTCTGTGTAAATGTCACATGTTTTGCTGTTAAGTTTATCAGTGCTATGTTTTTCTGAAATCTGTTCATATTTCCTCAACTGTAATTCATGTATGTACGGAGTTTTTGGCCAGGTTATATTCGGTGCAATTCAGTGTTGTTGGACCGTGGACATGTTATTGCAATGATGTATGGACTATGTATGGTTGTTTTTAAAGAGTTCTATATGATTTAGTAAAAGAAAAATGGAATGGATACAAGCATGATCCATGTTATAATGTTGTAGTTAGTGACTGTACTGCTGTTAGATGAAACTACTGATCTACTGCACTCAGTCCTAGTATAGTAATTGCAGAATTTTATCACTGTTGTACCATGTTTAGTTTAAATTGACGAAGAATAATCATGAAAAATGTTTACAGAACTCACAAAATTATGAAAATTTTCATGTACGTGGTATGATTAGCATTAGATGTACTGTCAAAATTTTGGGATTTTTAGAGCACTGAACACACTGTTATGATTTTCTGAATGATAAAATGTATAAAGAAATCAATAGACATGAGAATGTATATACATGTTAGATTTGATAAAAGTAGTACCATGATAGGTTGCTGTTACATAGTAGAATGTTAATTTCATAACTGAGAAAACATGTTAGGTGATATTGTAATGTCATCTTGATAAATTATGCATGAATGTATGAAAGAGCGTGATAGAATTATAGGAAAATGTTAATTGCATGATTATATATGTTAATGCATTTTTAAAATGAATTGGCCAATGAGACATTGCTATGATAGAGATAACTACAAGGAACTATACCATGGAATGACCCTATGGTAATGGTTCACCTACATGAATCTATGGGCAACGGATTGAAATCCTGGAGGTAGACATGTTTTACTGGTTAAGGTGGGAAGCACTTTCCCCGGTATTGCGCAATAACCAAGACTTCATCACTACTTTGCCTAGGTGATAAGTGAATGACTACATGCTACATGATCTTAGTTCATAGTGTGGGCTATGTGTTGGCAACTACATGACTACATAATACATGACTACATGATCTACATGCTACACGCCACATGAACTACATGTCACTTGTTATATTAACTACATGCTACATGTTAAATTGAATACATGCTACATGATGATGAATTACAAGTTACATGATATAGATTAAAGGTTACTTGAAATTGTTTATATGGCGTTGAACATATGTTTTAGAATTTGATTACATGCCATGCTACATGAACATGTTTTAATCAATTGTGATAATATGAGATGCAAGCTATATGTTACATGAAATGTGTTATTTTCATGATAAATAACCATGTTATGTAAGAATGATTGCTAAATGACTTATGACATGTTGATAGAAAGAGCTATATGATATCGAGGATGTGAAAGAAATATGCTACCATGTTCTTAAAACTTAGTATATGTTATATCTTGAACTGTCTTTCATGTGACTTGCTCGGTCTTGTAGACTCACACATGATTAACATTTTAGGAGAGACAGAGGATTCCCAGGAGTTAGTGCACACTGACTCGGAGCATGAGGACATGGAGACTTAGTGCTTTACTTGAGAGTGTTTGAGTGATTATGTATGTGAGGACAAGATGTACTTTGAATTTTATGCATTTGGACTTATGAATTGTAATAGTTTGGACTATTGTTATGTTTCCTTTATGTTTTAGACTTACTATTTGGATATGATGTTGATTGAAAAATTTGGTTCCATGTTCCGTTGCAATTTGTTGGAATTAAATTGTCATTTATGTATTTCTCAATCTGTACCATCCATTGTTGGATATTTTTCACTGTAATACCTCTATTGGATCCAATGTGAGTTGGAATAACTATACTGGGTCCAAGAGGGGCGTTATAGCAACCCCCAAGTATAGGAGAAGATGAAGGAGAAAAGGGTGAAGGGGGTACCGGAAGCCAGCTCGGATCGACTCGGAGTAGAGACAGAATTCATTCTCCACTGAATAATGGGCTCGGAGGTCGTCAGAGGAGTACATAGTGAAGTCAGGAGGAAAGGCGAAGCCCGGATGATCGACGATCCACTCTAGGGTCGACCGATCGATCTCAATGGCGGCGTCAGCCACCGAGTCGGCCGCCAGCCGCACACCAAAGGAGGGAGTAGAGGAAACCCAAGGAACGTATGTCCCATGAGAGACTACAGGAACAAACTCCTCAGTGGACTCCGACGATTGGGCGTTGGGAGGACCCGTGTGGGTAGGAATGGAGGGGTGAGCAGACGTAGGCTGAGCAGAGGTACCCTCCGAAGGAGAGTACCCCGGAGAGGATGAAGAAGATGAGGAAGACGAGGCGGACGTAGAGGCAGAGGATGAGCCCATTGCTAACCTCCAAAAGAAAGCAACCGTGGCTAGGACCCACGATGAGCTTGGCATAGGAGACGAGTATTTAGACAGTCCTATGAAGCTCTGATGGTCAGCCGCCTCAGACGATGAGCTTACGTGAAGGTAGGCACCTCTTTTTCAGTATCGACTGTAGTATTTATAAGGTTGCGGGACCGCGCTGATCCTGCGGCTGAGGATCATAGCCACGACCAAGCGATAGGATCGACCCGCATGGCGCCGCCCAATAGGCCAATAGAGCCTGAACCTGGATCACGATCGAAGGCAAAGGGCGCGGGCGGTTCGGGAGTCGAGGCGTCTGTTGCCCAGCTAGCTAGCCCAGGGGGGGGGGGGGTGAATGGGTTATTAAAAATTAGATCTTGGATTGATACCTATTCACTAAAAGGATTGCACAATAACTTAAAAGAAAGTTAGAGTTAGAGGGAATGAAACAACAAACGCACAAATCACAGCCACAAGACACAAGGAATTTTATCCTAATTCAGAACTCCTTTCCACAGGAGACCTACGTCCAGTCCTTGAGCAATACCTCAGGATATCACTATCAAGGGTACTATCCCCCTCACGGATCCTTACACCCAGCCGCAACTGGTCTTCCTTCAACCTGAAGGGAATACAATCACCCTGGATACCACCAGGTCTTCCTTTTCACAGAGGGAAATAAAACAAATAAGAGTAAGCACAAGAACAAGCTTCAGGAATTAGCTCAACCAGCTACGATCTGAAGCAAACAAGCCTTGAGAGAGAAAGAATTTTGACACTAGTTTCTCTCAAAGACTTCACTGGCTCTCACAGAAATCTCTTTTTCAACACAGAGAGCTAAAGAGCTAAGATCTATTGGAATGAAGTGCTTCGCTCTTGTTTGCAACTACTAAAGACTTGAAGGATTGGCTATTCTCTATTTCTGAAAAATGTTTTCTTTAAAAGTGTTTTCTTCACAGTCTTGTAGTCTTGTATTTAAGCTTCTACTTGAAATTTGAACGTTAAAGATCCGTTGTCTCTCATTCTGGTGTACGTTAGACTGGTCTGCAAGGAAGCTTCTGATCTTCAGTCTTTTATCCTTTAGTACACGCCAAAGAAATGTTTTGATATCTTGTATCTTTTGTGTCCAACGTTGTACAGATAAATCTTGTCAGGTATCCGCAAGCATGTCAACAATAAATAGGAGACAGCTAGGGCTGTCGTTGATCGTTAGTCACAGTTTGGAAAAGATATTTCTAGTTTTAGCAAAGCTCCTTTCTGTCAAAATAAAGATGTAGACAGAATAGCACAATGGTGGAAGATATCGTCTGCATGCATGAGAGATACGTTCAGAGTGCATTGAATGCATAGCAGTCAAATAGACGAGATACGACTTTGACTATTAAACGTATATCAAAGAGTGTTGATATAATAATGAAATCGATATGAACAAAGCCGATGCCTTTCTGACTTATGAAATCGTTATAAGTTGATAGGCAAATCGTTATCATAATAATGAAATCGTTATAAGCATTTATGAAATCGTTGTGAGATACAAATCGTTGTATTTCTTAAGAAATCGATATGAAACACTTAACAAATCGTTATGAGATACAAATCGTTGTGTTTCTGAAGAAATCGATATGAAACACTTAACAAATCGTTATGAGATACAAATTGTTGTGTTTCTGAAGAAATCGATATGAAACACTTAACAAATCGTTATGAGATACAAATCATTGTGTTTCTGAAGAAATCGATATGAAACACTTAAGAAATCGTTATGAGATGCAAATCGTTGTGTTTCTGAAGAAATCGATATGAAACACTTAACAAATCGTTATGAGATACAAATCGTTGTGTTTCTGAAGAAATCGATATGAAACACTTAACAAATCGTTATGAGATACAAATCGTTGTGTTTCTGAAGAAATCAATATGAAACACTTAACAAATCGTTATGAGATGCAAATCGTTGCGTTTCTGAAGAAATCGATATGAAACACTTAACAAATCGTTATGAGATGCAAATCATTGTGTTTCTGAAGAAATCGATATGAAACACTTAAGAAATCGTTATGAGATGCAAATCGTTATGTTTCTAAAGAAATCGATATGAAAACTTATGAAATCGTTGCGATAGACAAATCGTTATGAGTAATACAGAAATCGTTGTAAGTTCTAAAGAAATCGTTACGACAGCTTATGGAGTCGTTGTGACGAGCAAGTCGTTACGGGCTCTAAAGGAATCGTTACAGTCACTTATAGAGTCGTTGTGACGAGCAAGTCGTTGTGATAACTTACAGAATCGTTACAGTGTATGACGAAGTCGATGCAATGACTTGGGACAAATATGAAGTGAGAGTTTTTACCTGATTGTCTTGAACTTCCTTTTACTTTTATTTCCTGTCCTCAAGGCTCAAGTAATTCATTAGTATTGTTTTGTTAATCATCAAAATTAATATATAAATAAGAAATTAATTTATATGAGGAAAGTTTGATCATCAATCTCCCCCTTTTTGATGATGACAAAATACACTAAATAACATAAATAAACAGTCATGTTTTTCAGAGTTGCTTTAGTCTTCTCCCCCTTTTTGTCAATAAGCAAAAAAATAGTCTATGAGACAAAGAAGAGAGAAAGCTTTGGATTAATTAGGAGTAAGATAATACATCGGAGACAAGAGAGAGGCATGCTGGGAAATGACAGCCCATGCCTTGATCTCCATATCTTCAAAAGACTGGCGGAAAACACCAGGAGCAACTGAGAAGGAAGAACCCATGGCTGGAGAGATCCTCTGAATGTAAAGCTGCCGCTGCTCTTCCAGGAATTCTTCATACTGATCTTTGTCCAGTATGAATCTGAAGTAGGTGCTTTTTCCAAAGCTGGCACGATGGAGAAATCTGTCCAAAGAGATTGGATAGAAAATCTTCTGATCAAGAAGATCCTTCTTTAGGGCATAGAAGGCAGTATATTTGGCTGCCCGCTGAACATAGATCTCTTGAATGGGATTTATGGAGTTGAGATCCATGAAGGCTTCGGCTGATAGAATAGGCTTAGCTTGACGAATCAAGGAACTGTTGATGGCTTGCAACTGAAGATGGGGTTCCTTGTAGAGCGTTTCCCATATGGTGGGAGAAAGCCTCTCACACTCAGAAATGAGTGGAGCCAAAACTTGAGAGGAAATGCGGCCATAGTGGTATTCTCTGAAGATAAACCACAAAAAGGAAGGCATTCTACCCTGCTTAGCTGACATTCTGCCCATCTGCTTAGCAAACATATCAAAGGCATGGAAGCCTGCATCTGAGTCAAACACTAAGGAGTGTAGCTTCGGCAGAAGAACTGGAGAGTCAACTTTGAGGTCGGCTAAATCCACTGTGAGGGGAAGATTTATTGGATGTTCTGATCTCAGCATCACTATGGCTGAATGAAATTGGTAGAACTGGACTTCAGGCAGCTTGTTCAGGTAGCAGAAATCACTGTACAACTGGAAGTTCTTTGCTATCCTGATCTCTTTCAAAACGAAAGGGCCCCAAGAGGTCTTATGCTGAAGAATGAACCACTCAGAAAGAGTGAGTGGGTGATCTCTATGGGTAAGGGTTTCTGCACGGGCAGTCAAAAATTTTGAGTACTGAGGCTTGTTTCCCTTGACGCCGGCCCACTGTTCTTCAGTCTTGAACTCAGTCCCCTCATAGATTTTGGATTTTTGAGGGTGGGAGAACTGGCAAAGAGGAAGAACAATGTTGAGATGCTCAGAGAGGTTGAGGAAGGGAATACCATAGATAGTGGAAATGATACATTTTTGAAGGTATTCCTTATAGATGGATCTTCTCTGAGGGTCGAGGGTAAGAGAGTACCAAAGAGGAGGAAATAATGGTGTGGAAGGGAGGCTGACAGAGGATGAATATTTCCTCTTCTTTTTGGCGGGACTGGGAGGATCAGTCCTGTAGACATGAGTGGCAGTGGATAGTATGGAGATGAGGGTACTTCTTTCAAAGTCATCCGGAAGATTAGTGTCAAAGTCACTGTGAATTTGAGGTGATTCCGGAATGAAAGTGACAGAAGAAGGAGGGGTAGGAGGATAGAAGAGATGTTTGGGATTGAAGGATGAAGATGGGTGAACTAGAGCAGTTTTAGTGAGAGGTGAAGATGGACCTGAGGTTTGAGAGGAAGTGGGAGAGAAGGAAGGTTGAGATGGAATGATAGAGGATGAGGTTTGGGTGCGATGCATAGGGTGTTTGAAGGTTGGTGGAGTTGGAGGGGCTGTAGAAGAAGATGAAGGAGAGGAGGGGATTGTAATTGTAAGAGTAGAAGTGTCAGGGGCCTTGGTAGCTGCTACTGGCTCTTTCCCTTTTGCTTGACCTTCGCTGGCAACTGCAGACGGCCCTGATGGCCTAGACTCTTGCACTGATGGCCCTGGTGGCCCTGACTCTTGCACTGATGGCCCTGGTGGCCTAGGGACAACTGTTGGTCTGCTCTGAGTAGCAGAAGGAGAAAATCCACCTGTCCTTAAGATTACTGATAGCATGGACTTCATGTCTGACATTTCCTTGTTGAACCATCTCATAGCATTTCGGACTGAAGACAGTTCAGAAGTGGCTGCAGCTTGACTGACAAGAATGCCTTGGACACTGGACTGAACTGATGATAATATATCTCCTTGAGCCTTTAGTATTTCCATAACAGGTTTCAAATTTACTTTCCTGTGGCTCTTTCCTTGCTTTCTGTGAACCACTCTCTTTATTTTTCTCTGAGGTACAGGTTCTTCAAAATCACCATGACCTGTACTAGGTCCTTCATTTACAGGGGCATTTTCAATGGGCTCCCTCTGTGATGGTGCTTCTTCATTACCAAGCTCTTACTCCCCCTGAATAGGAGCAGATTTAACAACATTTTCTTGCTCCCCCCGAGTGGGAGCTTCTTCCAAAACAATGTCCTCACTATGGCCTTCTACCACTGATTCTGACATTTGAGGCTCACTTCCAATGGGCTCCACTTGGCTAGGAGCTTCCTCTATTTCAATGTGACCCTCGGCCACAGAGGTAGATACTTGAGATACACTTGCAATTTGCTCCCCTTCAGTAGGAGCTTCATCCATTACTACTTCTCCTTGCGCAACTGTTGATTCCTCAGAAATAAGATTTTCTGCATTGGATCTTTCAATATGGCCTGGTGCCATAGCTTCTGTCTCTATAAGTCCACCACCTTCTGAAGTAACTAAGGTGAAAGGGACAGAGTCCAACACCTCTCTTAGAACAGAGGCAACTCTGGAGGTGGGCAAAGGATCTGCCACACCTGGTACTGCTTCTTCTGCTGGAGCTGCTGTTGATTCAACTGCTGCTGCTGATTCTGGAATTTCGGGGATGTCTCCGATGATGGCCACTCCCTCTGCCACAGAGGTCTTGGTCCATATCCCATTCTGCACTGAGAATCCATTTTTCTTTAGGTTCCTGGACCTTATAGACTGGCCCATCTTTTCCACAACTGCCCCAGATAGATTTACTCCAAAATGTTTAAATACCTTGGTAAGAAGATGAGCATAGGGCAATGAAACATTCAACTTACTCTTTGTATCCCAGATTTGATCATGTGCAAACTTCATTCTCTCCATCATGACTTCGGCCATGTTAATCTCCTTTTGCTGGATTACCCAGAACATCATATCCAAATCTTCCCTAGTACAAGTTGAGAAAGTGGCACTGCGGGGAACTATGATTTGGCAGATAATAAAATGAAGTAGACGGTTAAACGCAGTCATCTGATTTATATCCAATTTCCCGTCTCTTAGCCTGAAACCTAGACCTATAATGCCAAGACCCTTTGCTTGATCGTTCACTGTGTGAACTCCACTGTGTCCAGAAGTCTTCACCCCAAACAACATGTGCAAAAGCTCATGATCTACTTTGATTTGGATACCCTTTACAAATGAGACAAGGGACCCATCCGCCTCTGACCTTAGACAAACATAAAAGGCTTTCACCAGGTCGGGATAGCTTACCTCGGTGAAGGTGGCAATATCCAACCACTGCATCCTCCTCAAGGTTTCTGCTATACTGATCATGCCATTCTTTCCTAGATCTAATACATCTACTGCTTTATTTCCGCAAATTTTCGTCATGACGAATGTGAACCTTTCCTGCTGCTCAAGGGACAAATACTCAGCACTGTAGCCCCCTACACTTCCGGAGATCACAGGAGTGGCCATGGGTAGAGTGGAGAAAAGGTTCTGGGGAGAGGAGATGATGGAAGGGATGGAAGCCCTCAAGGGATTCTTCGCGGGAAGAAGAGAAGGCTTCAAATCTTGCGAAGAGTCGATGTCGGAATCGTTAGGGCATCGGCTTTGGGCAAACAGATTAAGGAGAAAGAAGGGTAAAAGTGGGAGAAGAGTTGTTCCCACAACAATTTGACTAATTAATAATGCTTTATCAAAAAAGTAGGCGCCAAAAGGGGTGACGGCATAAAGGGACAAAAGGGTTTGACGGGTCAAACTACTTTTAACACAATGGCGGTCAAATAAAGTAAATAAGCTGGATTTTGCTTAATGCCAGAGAGAGAGAAAGAAAGTTTCATTATAATCTGA
This sequence comes from Colocasia esculenta, assembly GCA_014218235.1. Classification (NCBI taxonomy): domain Eukaryota; kingdom Viridiplantae; phylum Streptophyta; class Magnoliopsida; order Alismatales; family Araceae; genus Colocasia; species Colocasia esculenta. The sequence goes on along the minus strand of CM024759.1, from coordinate 41,309,891 downwards.
AAAGTTTATATGCCAATTTAAATACAGAAATCTTTTCACAAATTGCACATCTCTAATTCCCTTCTAAGAGATGTAAATCTCTCTTCAGGTAGGGCTTTTGTGAAGATATCTGTCAGTTGGCCATTTGAATCTATAAAAGAAATTTCTAAATTACCACTAGCTACATGATCTCGAATGAAATGATATCTAACCTCAATGTGTTTAGTCCTTGAGTGTTGCACTGGATTCTTGGTGAGGTTGATGGCACTTGTATTATCACACAGTAGTGGAATTGACTTGATATGAATGCCAAAATCCTCAAGTTGTTGCTTTATCCATACGAGTTGTGTACAACAACTTCCAGCAGCAACATATTCAGCTTCAGCTGTTGATAGAGCTACTGAGTTTTGTTTCTTGGAAGACCAAGGTATCAGACATCCTGCAAGAAATTGACACCCACCACTGGTGCTTTTTCTATCTACTTTGCATCCAGCATAGTCAGCATCAGAATATCCTACTAAATTTATTTCACAAGATTTTGGATACCACAGACCTAAATCATGAGTTCTAGCTAAATATCTAAATATTCTTTTCACAGAAATTAAATGAGACTCTCTAGGGTCTGCTTGATATCTAGCACACATGCATACACTAAATAAAATGTTTGGTCTACTTGCTGTTAAGTAAAGTAATGACTCTATCATACCTCTATAGTTCTTTTGATCTACCTTTTTACCATTTTGATCACTGTCCATTCTGGTTAATGTGCTCATTGGCGTTGACAGTGGCTTTGCACCTTCAAATCCAAATTTCTTTAACAGCTCTTTGGTGTACTTGGCTTGACATATGTGAGTGCCTTCCTTCCCTTGCTTGATTTGCAATCCAAGGAAGTAGTTTAGCTCTCCCATCATACTCATTTCAAATTCTCCTTGCATAAGCTTTTCAAAGTACTTGCAAAGAGATTCATCAGTAGATCCAAAAATAATATCATCTACATATATTTGCACAAGTAGTATATGTTTGACTTTTGATTTTATAAATAGTGTGCTATCTACTTGACCTCTAGTGAAACCATGATCTAATAAGAAAGTACTGAGCCTTTCATACCAGGCTCTAGATGCTTGCTTTAAACCATATAATGCCTTATGGAGTTTAAATACATGATTTGGAAATTCGGTGTCATCAAAACCTGGAGGTTGTTCAACATACACTTCCTCCTTGATAAAACCATTTAAGAAGGCAGATTTAACATCCATTTGAAACAATTTTAAGTCTAATGCAGATGCATAAGCAAGTAAGATTCTAATAGCCTCAAGTCTAGCCACAGGTGCATAGGTTTCATCGAAATCTATGCCTTCCTCTTGGGAATAGCCTTGAGCTAGCAGTCTGGCCTTGTTTCTTAATATTACTCCAGACTCATCCAATTTATTTCTGAACACCCACTTGGTGCCAATAACTGAATGATTGGATGGTCTAGGAACAAGTGACCATACTTGGTTTCTCTTGAACTGATTTAGTTCATCTTGCATGGCTATTATCCAAGATTCATCAGTTAAAGCTTCATTGACTATCTTAGGCTCTATTTGAGAAATAAAAGCTAAATAATCACAAGGAATTACATTACCTCTTGTTCTTACCCCTACAGATGGATCACCAATAATGTTCTCAAGAGGGTGATCTTTCTTATGTCTCCATTCTTTTGGGAGATTTGCATGTTGAATTTCCGTTTGCTGCAGTTCTTCCAGAGGTGGATCTTCCTTGTCCTCAATTGAGGTATTTTTTATTTTTTCGGACAAATCATCTGCATCATCAATGTCACTAATTTCTTCCTTTTTCAAGGAAGGGTTAGATTCATCAAAAATAACATGCACGGTTTGTTCAATTAATAATGAGCGTTTATTGAAAACTCTATAACCTTTGGGTTTAGAAGTGTACCCCATAAAGATGCCTTCATCTGATTTGGCATCTAACTTACCAATGTCCCTTTTTCCATTGTTGTGGATGAAGCAAGGACATCCAAATATTTTGAAGTGACTGATCTTAGGTTTCTTTCCCTTGTAGAGTTCATAAGCAGTCTTCTTCAGGATTGGCCTGATCATTACCCTATTAATGATGTAGCTTGCAGTGATGATGGATTCGGCCCAAAAATATCTTGGCAAGTCATATTCTGATAACATGGTTCTTGCCATATCCAAAAGAGTTCTATTTTTCCTCTCAGTAATTCCATTCTGTTGAGGTGTCCTTGGTGCTGAGAAATTGTGCTCAATTCCTTGATCATCACAGAACCTAGCAAACTTTTCATTTTGAAATTCACCACCATGATCTGATCGGATAGAGATAATGGCGAACTTCTGATCTTTCTGAACTTTCTTGCTGACGCTGACAAAGTTTTCAAATGTGTCATCTTTGTGCTCTAGAAAGGATACCCAAGTAAATCTTGAGTAATCATCAACTATGACAAACCCAAAATTCTTTCCTCCATGACTGGTAGTCCTCATTGGCCCAAATAGATCCATATGAAGAAGTTCTAACGGCTTTGAAGTGGTCACTACTGTCTTTGATTTGAAAGAGTTCTTGGTGTGCTTTCCTTTTACACAAGGTCTGCAGATGCTATCCATTTTTGTGTTGACCTTTGGTAGTCCTTCCACTAGATTTCTTTTTCTGAGCTTGTTCAATCCATCCAAACTGCAGTGGCCCAGTCTTCTGTGCCACAGCTCAGTTGATTGATCTTTGCTGGCTGCCAAACAGACATCTTGATCCTTGAGTTCTTCAAGATAGAGTACATACAAATTTCTTTCTCTATATGCTTCAAAGATGACTGCTCCATCCTTTAATATGCTGCATTTTGATTCTTGGAACTGAATCTGATGGCCTTTGTCGCACAACTGGCTGATGCTAATGAGATTGTGCTTTAATCCTTTGACCAGCAACACATCTTCAATAAATGATTTTCCTTTGTTATTCACGGACCCACTTCCTATCACTGTGCCTTTTCCATTATCTCCATAGGTAACTGTTCCCTCTTCAGCTTGGAGATTGACAAAGAACTTCTGGTTTCCTGACATGTGTCTTAAGCATCCACTATCCAAGTACCATTTGGATGCTCTTGAGTTTCCCTGAAATTTAAACATTAAGTTTTAGGTACCCAAGTTCTTTTTGGGTCCTGATGGGTTAGTATCATTAATTTTACCTTTTATTATCCATTTTTTATGTTTTGTTGGGCATGTTATTGCGATATGTCCTAATTTGTTGCAGTGATCACAACAGGATAATTTTGTTACCTTTTCTATATACTTGAACTCAGCTTTATATACTGTATCTTGTTCAGGTGTAAACTTTGGTGTTGGATATGCTTTAGGGTAGACTATGGTTTCTTCATTATCTGCGGGTGTATATCCTAACCCATTTTTCTTCTTACTTGCTCTTCTAGCACCTTTTAATATTAGAGAGTTCTTACCATTAGTAAATTTTTCTAGTGTGCTTAATAGTTTGTCATTTTCTTCATTTAAGCTTTTAATTTCTTTTCTTAGTTCATCCGTGCTTTCCTGTTTTTCCAATTTTGTTATTTGTTCATTCTTAGCTTTTAGGTCTTCACATAACAATTTATTTCTTCTTTTAAGTTCAGTTATTTGTTTTTCTAATTCTTCATTTTCTATTTTTTGATCAGAATTAGTGTTCTCTAGACAAATGATATATTTCTTACTGACTTTTAATAATTTGCATACTTCTTTATATTTATTATAAAGTTCATTAAATGCACTTTCTAGATTATCCGAATCTGAATCATTGCATGAATCAAAAGAAGAGTCAGAAGTTACCTTGTCTTCGGTGTTGGCCATGAGAGCCAGGTTGGCTTCTTCTCCATCACTGCTTGAGCTTGACTTACTGTCTGAGTCACTGCTATTCTCCCAAGCAGCTGCCATTGCCTTCTTTTTGTACTTCTTGAATTTTCTGAAGTTATCCTTCTTCTTGTGATCATTCTTCTTAAGAATTGGACAATCTGCCTTGATGTGTCCAGGCTTCTTGCATTCATAGCATATCACTTCTCCTTTCTTCGAATCCTTTATTTCTGGTTTTCTGAAATCTTTATTTTTCTTAAAAAATCTTCTCCCAGACTGGAACTTCTTCTTCTTTGCTAGAATTCTTTGAAGTCTTCGAGACAACATTGCTTCTTCATCATCACTGTCCTTACTGCTTTCACTGTTGTCCAGTGATTCTTCTGATATGTCTTCATTGGCCTTGAGAGCATTTGATTGCTTCTTTCTGCTGGAGGATTCTCCTAATCTCTCCATGTTTATCTCATGAGCCATGAGGGATCCTATTAACTTCTCCAATGACATTTGTTTTAGATCATTGGCTTCCTCAATGGCTGTTACCTTTGGAATCCATGAGGATGGCAGAGATCTGAGGATCTTTCTAACCATATCTGGTACATCATAGATTTTTCCTAATCCAGCCAACCCATTTGTGATATCTGTGAATCTACTAAACATTTGGGTTATGGATTCACCTGACTGCATCTGGAATCTTTCATATTGAGTTACAAGATTGTCAATTCTTGTCTCCTTCACCTTATCTGTCCCTTCATAGGTAATCCTAAGCTTTTCCCACATTTCCATTGCGGATTTGCAGGCTGAAACTCTGTTGAATTCTTTCTTACTGAGGGCACAACACAGGATGCTCTTGGCTTTGCAGTTTAAAGATATTCTTCTTCTATCATCATCTGTCCACTGAGCCTTTGAATTGGTGACTAGAAGATCACCTTCTTCTACAATCGACCAAATCATGTAATCATGTCCTTGTAGAAAGTACTTCATTCTTGTCTTCCAATATGTATAATCTTCTCCATCAAACAGAGGAGGTCTGTTGACTGACTGACCTTCGAAGTTACCTTGGGCTGCCATGGATCTTTACTCTTCAGATCGTTGGATCTTCTTCTTTGTCGAAGAGACTTGCTTTGATACCACTTGTTGCCCAGCTAGCTAGCCCAGAGGGGGGGGGGTGAATGGGTTATTAAAAATTAGATCTTGGATTGATACCTGTTCACTAAAAGGATTGCACAACAACTTAAAAGAAAGATAGAGTTAGAGGGAATGAAACAACAAACGCACAAATCACAGCCACAAGACACAAGGAATTTTATCCTGGTTCGGAACTCCTTTCCACAGGAGACCTACGTCCAGTCCCTGAGCAATACCTCAGGATATCACTATCAAGGGTACTATCCCCCTCACGGATCCTTACACCCAGCCGCAACTGGTCTTCCTTCAACTTGAAGGGAATACAACCACCCTGTATACCACCAGGTCTTCCTTCTCACAGAGGGGAATAAAATAAATAAGAGTAAGCACAAGAACAAGCTTCAGAAATTAGCTCAACCAGCTACGATCTGAAGCAAACAAGCCTTGAGAGAGAAAGGATTTTGACACTGGTTTCTCTCAAAGACTTCACTGGCTCTCACAGAAATCTCTTTTTCAACACAGAGAGCTAAAGAGCTAAGATCTATTGGAATGAAGTGCTTCACTCTTGTTTGCAACTACTAAAGACTTGAAGGATTGGCTATTCTCTATTTCTGAAAAATGTTTTCTTCAAAAGTGTTTTCTTCACAGTCTTCTAGTCTTGTATTTAAGCTTCTACTTGAAATTTGAACGTTAAAGATCCGTTGTCTCTCATTCTGGTGTACGTTAGACTGGTTTGCAAGGAAGCTTCTGATCTTCAGTCTTTTATCCTTTAGTACACGCCAAAGAAATGTTTTGATATCTTGTATCTTTTGTGTCCAACGTTGTACAGATAAATCTTGTCAGGTATCTGCAAGCACGTCAACAATAAATAGGAGACAACTAGGGCTGTCGTTGATCATTAGTCACAGTTTGGAAAAGATATTTCTAGTTTTAGCAAAGCTCCTTTCTGTCAAAATAAAGATGTAGACAGAATAGCACAATGGCGGAAGATATCGTCTGCATGCATGAGAGATACGTTCAGAGTGCATTGAATGCATAGCAGTCAAACAGACGAGATACGACTTTGACTATTCAATGTATATCAAAGAGTGTTGATATAATAATGAAATCGATATGAACAAAGCCGATGCCTTTATGACTTATGAAATCGTTATAAGTTGATAGGCAAATCGTTATCATAATAATGAAATCGTTATAAGCATTTATGAAATCGTTGTGAGATACAAATCGTTGTATTTCTGAAGAAATCGATATGAAACACTTAACAAATCGTTATGAGATACAAATCGTTGTGTTTCTGAAGAAATCGATATGAAACACTTAACAAATCGTTATGAGATACAAATCGTTGTGTTTCTGAAGAAATCGATATGAAACACTTAACAAATCGTTATGAGATGCAAATCGTTGTGTTTCTGAAGAAATCGATATGAAACACTTAACAAATCGTTATGAGATGCAAATCGTTATGTTTCTGAAGAAATCGATATGAAACACTTAACAAATCGTTATGAGATGCAAATCGTTGTGTTTCTGAAGAAATCAATATGAAACACTTAACAAATCGTTATGAGATGCAAATCGTTATGTTTCTGAAGAAATCGATATGAAAACTTATGAAATCGTTGCGGTAGACAAATCATTATGAACAATACAGAAATCATTGTAGGTTCTAAAGAAATCGTTACGACAGCTTATGGAGTCGTTGTGACGAGCAAGTTGTTACGGGCTCTAAAGGAATCATTACAGTCACTTATAGAGTCGTTGTGATGAGCAAGTCGTTGTGATAGCTTACAGAATCGTTACGGTGTATGAAGAAGTCGATGCAATGACTTGGGACAAATATGAAGTGAGAGTTTTTACCTGATTGTCTTGAACTTCCTTTTACTTTTATTTCCTGTCCTCAAGGCTCAAGTAATTCATTAGTATTGTTTTGTTAATCATCAAAATTAATATATAAATAAGAAATTAATTTATATGAGGAAAGTTTGGTCATCAGCGTCGACGTAACTACCCGTCGCATCGCCTACCACCATGATTGCGGCCGAACGTCGTGGCACCGTGTCACTTCGACTTTCGTCAGAAGTGCCAGAGGTCCTGTCAGTCTGGCCGCTGCCACATTCCGTAATAGTTCTAACACATCCGCAATGAGGATCTCTGACAGGGAGTCATACGAGGACACTCGACCTTCGCAATTTAGACCTCTCTTTTAACACCTTCTCCTCAGGACCAGGGCGACATCCCGTGAAGAAGCTGGGGACCAATGATACGAGTCGGTCCTCGAGGGCTCAGCTGGGTATTACGACGCCCATAGAACAGGCCCCGATCCTTCAACTAGACCGAGCTAAGACTCGCGGGACCCTCTATCCAAGCATTCGACCGAGTTGAATCTCTCCTTCATTCTCGGTGGGAACGCGCTGACGCAGACTTTCCCAGTTATGATTGGCATAACCATACACGGGAAGGGGATCTGTTAAAGGAATGATCCGAAGATCACGCCCACAGTCAGCACGCGCTAGCTGGCCTGGAGCGATCGGGATCTGTCCAGCTAAGAAACTGTCGCCTGTGACCCCGGGTTGCAGAAATCAAGGATGAACTCGTAGGCGGTTTCCATAAGTCATTGCCGGTAATTCATTTCGAGGAAACCTTATAAAAGAGATGGACATCCCTCGTGAAAAAGGTACGCAACTTCTAGCACCAAAACTCTTCCACTCCGACCTCCCAAACTGAGTTGATCGTCGGAGTCTTTACCCACCGAGGAGCCTCGGTGGACTTGCAGGTCGGAGCTCGGCAACGTCTACTTCATCGCGCCATCATCCCTTGGGGGGCTGCTCGGCTTGAGCCGACCTCACTTGCTCCAACAGCAACACATACAAAATAATATAAGAATGTACACAATAGTTTGATTTGTGTGCATTCTTACACTATTTTGTACGTATTGTTGTGTTCTTTGTGTGCATTAAATCATCATTTATGTACGCTATATGATTATTTATATATATTATTTTAATAATAATAAAAAAAATTAAAAATAGTATATTAAATACACTTTTGGCTGCAGCCCTTCATATGGCATGCTGTGAGAGGGGTGCGGCTCCTCTAGATAATGTCATAATATTTTTGGCTAGTCAAGAACATAACATGACTCATTTTTATCAGTCACAGACAAAATCCGTACAATAAAAATTTTAGTGATGTCCCATGGATGAAATGGACCATAAGGAGGGGAGAATGAAATATTTTTTTCTCCTTCTTACCCTTTTGCACAATACAGGGGCGAGAGAGTTGGCATTTGTGCAAATATTTCTTATAATTCATTTGTAAGATAGATAAAAACACAAGGGTACTCTAGGACAATTCTGGGGCCATTTGTTTTATTCATATGTGTTTATGGTCCTCAGATACTATTGAGGCTGATTATCTATTTATTGCAGAAATGTATTGTATAGAACTATTTTGTTTGTAGGCTATGCAAGTTTTTGGCGAAAAAATGTGAGAGACGGAAAGTTTAATTAATGTACTTCCTTTCCTTTCCCTTCCATTATTACCCTATCTATGTTTTAACCTTCTTTTATCAATGAATTGTAAGCCTATCTGCTTACCTTCTTAAAAAAATAATTTTCTTTATTCCCTTCATAAACCAAACTGGTACTTTTGTTCAGTTCAATTTAGTTCGGTTTAATATTGAGATTGGTTACTTTTGTCCGCTTCAGTTCAAGTGGTCTTTGGATTTAGTTCGGATTTAGATGAAAAGTGAGGTGAGCTGAATCAAACCAGATCGTATTCAACTCCCACGGATAATGAGCTCGGAAATGCATGTGCACTAATGGAGTTTGGCAATGGCATTGGCTCCCCAATTGGTACAAGGTAGAGATACATATGACCCAGAGTGGGCAAGTTGTGACTAAAGATAAAGGTTGTTCTGCCCTTGAAGATCTTGGGGGTGGAGGCACGCATGAGAATTAATGGGCAATTAAGGTGCGGCATATTATATATAGAAATTATGATGTTCAATAGAAGCGCCTCCTGGGTATCAAGGCAATGTAGAATGTGATTGGACTTGTCATTATGGGGTTTAATTTGGCAAGGTGAATAAGAGAATGACTAGAACTTGATGTACACTAGAACTCGATGTACTTTTGTGTGTGCAGTAGATCTTGTTTGATTTTTATAGAATAATAATCCTAGTAGGCGTATGAGAAGTACATTCATTGGGATCACAAAGCAATAATTTGGATGGTTAGAAGAATAATATTAGACAAAGAATAATTATAAACAGACCTCTTTGGGTCTATTTGAAAATTTTCAATCTTTTCTGTTAACCATCTAATCATGAGGGACTCATGCATACATCCTTGTGCTAATCTTGTAATAAAGACGAGTTGCGTAGGAGTAAGTCAGAAAGATTGATATGAAAAATAATTTTATTAGTTGAGAGAGTGAGATGAGGGTCTTGTCAAGCCCTGTCCAATAGAATTACTTTCTTTACATAATCCACTTCATCTTTATTCACTACAAGAAAAAAATTTATTGGGGACGGCTGCAAGCCGTTGCCAATAATAAGAAAGTCATCCCTACTAATTACTAGGGACAGCTACAAGGCTGTCGCTAGACCGTCCGTAGTAAACTCGTCGCTAATAGTATTGGGGACGGCTAAACAACATCTCCCCAATAACGTTAATGGGGACGGTTAATTGTCCGTCTCCAATAATTTTAATTGAGATGGATAATACACCGTCCCAATAAAATTATTGGCGACGGCTACAAGGTCGTCTCAAAACAAAGTATTAGCGACGGACATAAAGCCGTCTTTAATAACAATATTGGAGACAAGTAAGCAGTCGTCGCTAATAAGATTATTGAGGATGGCTTAATGACCATCTTCAATAATTTTAATTGAGACGGATGATACGTCGTCGCCAATACAACTATTGGAGACGGGTGCAGAGCCGTCTCAAAAAAAGGTATTAGCGACGGATATAAAGTTGTCTTTAATAACATTATTGGAGACAAGTCAGCAACCGTCGCTAATAACATTATTGGGGACGGATGTGCACTAGTCTCCAATGATACTATTGGAGACGAAGTGCAGTGTCCCCAATGAGGCTATTGGGGACGACTGGACTGCCCCCAATAATACTATTGGAGATGGCTCTAGCCATCCCCAATAGTATTATTGGGGACGGTTGGAGACATCCCTAATAGTCTATCACAGATTAAAAAAAATTCTAATAAAAACTCTTTTTTCACAAATTTACAACTTGTTATACAAAAACTACATTAACAAAACACATTCTAAAATAACTAAAAATTTTTAAATTTAAATGTATTACATCAAAAGTTACATAGATAAACTATTCACAATCCTCTTTCTAAAACAACTATAGTACTTCAAATTTAAATCCATTACATCACACTTATTTCCAATTTTCATGTATTACATCACAAAATCATGATCATAAATCAATAGTCAAGTCTCACTCATCCTCACCAAAACAACCATCATCCTCTCCATCTTCTTGATCTCCCTCTCTCTCATCCTCAGGTGGCACAGCTGGTGCACCACATCCAGACATATGAGTAGCAAAATACTCCTGCAATCATCGATCCATGTTTTGGAGCATCTGTGTCTCCATCATAGCAAGTTGAGTTTCCCCTCGAGCCTCCACTTGAGCCTCCACTCGAGCTTCCACTCGAACATCTATGTATGTGCTATATGTTACTAATCTATGCTCCTGATCTTTAATGATTTTTTTCATTCTTTCAATCTCAGACTTCTGTTGGGATTGCTCCTCTAGGAGACACTGATATGTAGTGTTGCTACTGCTACTACCCTCAGATGGCCCGTACCAACTCCTCAAAGTATGTCCTCGACCACCGCATCGGATCCATTCAGGCCTATCCCTCCCAAACACCTGACGGAAGGCCTCCTCTGGACTAAGTACGGCAAGATGAGTCATGCCATCCGATTCATCTGAGAAAGTGGGATTCATCAACTGGGTCATCTGATCCTATAATTAATATAAGATAATTAGTACATAAATATGTTGAATGTATGAATTAATATTAAGATTTATAATCATCATTACCATCATGTGATGACTTTGTTCATTGCTCTACATGACACTACCATCCGGTGCTGTCCTAGCTTGCATCATTTGAAATATTTCCAAATGTGTGGAATGACGACCTTCCTTTTATATCTATTTAACATTTAAAAGTTATAATTAGACTATAATAATGTCAAATCAATTAATCAAATTAATAATTAAAATCGATACTTACAAAATCATTACTTAATTGATAAATATTCGTCTGCCCTCTTCGATAAGGCATTGATAAATGAGACTGATTAGACTTATTTCTTTCACTAACTTGCTGCATTCATGAGAAAAAAAAATAGTGATATCCAAAATAATTGAATCCATCAAATAATAGGATTTGTCAAAATAATACCTTACTATCTTCTCGATCCCATATCTCACACGTGTCATCATTGACTAGAATCACAATTTGGTGGCAAATTATTACATGCATCCTTAAATGGTCGTCCTGCAAAATACTTGTTGGGATCGGATAGGTGACTTTAACAAATGAACTAAGAAATTGTGTGTATGGCAGCGGAATTAAAATGAGTGAAACACACAATTCGATCAGATCCAAGTGTGATGTGTGAGTATAGTGAATAAGAACAATAAACCACACATCAAACCACAATGCACAGAAGAATTTTAAGGTGGTTCGGAGAACACAACTTGTGCCTCCTACGTCCACCTCCTCACAGCGGAGGAACCACTAGTACAAGTTCAGTACAATCTGAGCACGACGAATTCAACCTCTTTGAGTGCAACGACTAAAAGAAACCCAGGAGATAGGCACGACAACCTACTCCACAACCACTTGTGAATTCAGCAAATTCATAAGCCCTTGAGCACTACGGCTCAAGCACCAGAGCACAACGGCTCCAACCCAGAGCACTACGGCTCCAAACCAGAATACAAAGTACTCAAACCTCTGGATCACAATAGATCCAAGTTCTGCTAGAACAAGCACACTTAGAGAATAGATCCTTTAGCACGATCTATCTCAGTACAGGATAAAATGGTAAAGACAAATAGAATTGGGCGATTTGTGTAGAACACATATACAGATCCCCCAAGGAATTTGACACTCAATACAAACACAGACTCGACTGGATCTCCTTCTGGATCAGCACTGCTGCAACCACGAGCTCCTCCCCTTTTTCTCCTTCTTCTTCCCTTTAGCGGCAGTCTGCTGCTCTCCTTCTGGACGCAGGAGCCTTTCCCACTCAATTGCTCTTGTTCTGGAATGCTCTAAGCTTTCTTGCGTGGGATCCCTTTGGAGTATGAGGATCATGAGTATATATAGTCCCATGTGTGCATGAGGACCCTTGGAGTGCGTAGGCACAAATATCTAGGTCAATTCCCTTGATCCTTAAACAGCCACGTGTCCAAAAAAATCCACGTTTTTGAGCTTCAAACGAAGTGTGTCGACACACAGGCAGACTGTGTCGACACCACTGCACCACTGGCCACTGGCTTCAGAACAGGTTCTAGGAGGGATAGTGAGTGTCGACACATAGGCAGACTGTGTCGACACCACTAGCAGACTGTCTCGACACACAGACAGACTGTGTCGACACCACTGAGACAAAGTTATGTAAACCTAAAAATATGAAATATGAACCATTAACATAAGTCATTATCATCAACATATGAAATATTAACATGTCATTTAGTCATCATTTTAATATGTACAAAATGTACAAAATGTCATCATCAAAATCAAATTATGAGTGATGTCAATTAGTCATGATTAGAATCATCATTAAAAGGTTTCAAATACACACTCAACACAACATTCTCCCCCTTTTCGATGATGACAAAATAAATGCAATTTTCTTCCATGTCTTCAATTTCTCCCTCTTAAGACTTTGCAATTTCTCCCCCTTTTTGACAACATCAAAAAGATATTCACGAAAGAGAACAAAGAATGGTAGGAGATCAAGAAATACAGTAGTAGAAATGAAGGTTTAGGAATGATCAAAATAAGTGAGGCAAAGTGATATTGACATATGAGAGAAGTTATTCTGTGTTTGGTATTGTGCAATCAAGTGTAATCACAAAGACCCACTCAACACAAAGTAGAGCAAGACATAATGGTCTTAATGTAGTTAAAATGATGATGCAAATGTGAATTAATGTGACCTATATGAATGAGCAGAAATATTTAATAGAGATGTTATGAGCTTGAAGTTTAACACATTGTAGAATGATAGGTCTAAACTCAATATACATAAACTTTATTTAGGTCATGAGCTTTTATATCCTGTCTTTTTGAATTTACTTTCATTTTTAACTGTGAAAGAATACAAAAATAAATTAGTTAAATCTCACTTTTCAATGCAAGAGGTCACATTTATCAGATGCAAGACTCCTGATTACTCAGTGGTTTAACTTTCATTACCTTGTACAGAGATGACAAACTGTTAAACATTTTTTGACGCGAGACAAATCGCTTGGTTAGGTGAGATGGCCCGATTACTTAGTAATAGACAAGTTTGCATTGCTCTGTCTGTATCCTTCCAGATTATTGTTTATTTTCTTTTGATATTTTGCAGGAATATGTTTGCTTTGACCATAAGAGTCATGAATATGAGTGTAGAGAGGTTATTCTTAACATGTGGTAAAAATGAAGCTTAAACATACACATGTGAAATATTAAAGCCACTCATGTGCCTATAATAGTGTTTTGCAAATAATTTTAAAAACATTCAGTATTAAGATTGCACAACTTTAAGATGAAAGTAAATCTTTGAAATTAAACTAAATGCACAATGAGTTTAGTTTCAATGTTTTAAGTCTCTCACATGAAAATAGCACAAGGACTCAAAAATTCTGATAGTTGGGGCTCAGAATAGACAACAATTGTCAAGAGAAATGAGTGACGAATAGACAATGACTCCCCCTATCAAGTAGCTCTCCAACACAAGGTGAATAAAAAATAAGAATTGAATGAAGTGAGAATAGAATCAACAAGTGAGTGTTGTGAAAAGACAAATACTCCCCCTTAACAATTGGATAAAGGGATCTTGATACTTGGCGGAGACATATACTCACGCATAGTGAAAGTGTCTAGAGAAACCTAACTTGCCTTTCTTCAAATCACTATTTGATATACCAAGAATTCCAATGCAACTGAGAAGTAGGAATTTATTTGCAAGAAATGAGCTCAAACGGTCATACCAAGCTCTTGGAGCTTGTTCAAGACCATAAAGAGCCTTATTAAGCTTAAAAACATGATCAGAAAATTTCTCATTTTCAAAACCACGGGGTTGTTTGACAAAAACATTTTCTTTTATGTAGCTATTTAAAAATGCACTCTTGACAACTATTTGAAAGACTTTGAATTTCAAAGAAGCAGAAAATGCAAGGAATATTCAAACAACTTCAAGTCTTGCTACAGGGGCATAAGACTCTTCAAAATCAATACCAAGTTCTTGGTTATACCCCTAAGCAACAAGTCTAGCTTTATTTCTAACAATTTGACCAGATTCATTCAATTTATTTCTAAAAATCCATCTTGTTCCAATGACAGAAGTTAAATCTGAAGGTTTTGATACTAAATCCCAAACTTGATTTCTTTCAAATTGATGAAGCTCTTTATGCATAGCATTTATCCAATTTTCACAAGATAAAGCTTCATCAACATTTTTGGGCTCAATTTAGGAAAGTAGTGCCAAAGAATCCTCATCTATGACAGAATGAAAAAATGATCTGGTTCTTATTCCATCTTGCAAATGACCAAGAATGCTTTCAAATGGATGGTCTCTTAAGAATCTGGGTTCAGAAATTACCTTAGGGTTTGCATGATTTTCAGGAACATGATTACCTGAATCACTTGAAGTTGGCAATTCAAGAACCTCATGTGTATTTGGTACTTCTTGCTCTTCAAGATTTGTAAATATGGATGTTCAAGAAAATCATCCTCATCATCACATATTTGAGTTCTGCACAAATTATGAATGTCAATCGTTTGAAAGTTTTCATCAAAAATGACATGTGGAGATTCTTCCACAGTCTTATTTTTCAAAATATAAACTCTGTAAGCTCTTGAAGTTTCAGAATAACCTAAGAAGATTGATTCAAAACTTTTTGCATTAAATTTATCAAGATTTTCTTTGTTGTTATTATGAACGAAACATTTGCAGCAAAAAATTTTAAAATATGACACACTTGGCTTTTTATCCCTTAACAACTCATACGGGGTTTTATGATCTTTGTTCTTACCAATGCTCTATTCAAAATAAAATTAGTTGTATTTACATCTTCTGCCCAAAAAGATTTAGACAGTTTACTTTCAATGAGCATAGTTCTGGCCATTTCCACAAGAGTTATGTTTTTCCTTTCTACAACTCCATTTTGTTTTGGAGTTTTAGGGGAAGAAAACTTATGGAGAATGTTCAGTTCAATACAGAGATCAGAAAATGATTTATTTTCAAATTCACCCCCATGATCTGTCAAAATGGAATTTAAGTTGAAGGACAAACCCACTAAGGTAGAATTGTAAAATCTGCTGAATTCTGAACATGCATCACTTTTATGGGATAAGAATAAGACCCAAGTGAATCTAGTAAAGTCATCAATGATCACAAAGCCATATCTATTACCATTGAGACTTTGAGTTCTGGTTGGACCAAAAAGATCCATATGAAGCAGCTCTAGTGGTTTAGATGTAAGTACTTCATTGAACACTTTAAAAGATCTTCTTGTTTGTTTTCCTTGAGCACATATCCCACAAAAGGGATTGTCAATGACTGGGAAAGATTCAGGAAGACCTTTTACAAGATTCATTCTTATGAGTTTGCTAATGGTTGAGAAACTTGCATGACCCAACCTTTTATGCCACAACCAAGCAGTGTCATTTTTATTTGCAATCAAACAAACATTTGAAGAAGAGTTATCGCACAAATCTATCATGTAAACATTATTTTCTCTTTTGCCAATCAATTTGATTTGCTCAGAAGAGGAGTCAATTATTTTGCATGAATACTGTTCAAAAAGAATTTTGTGACCATTGTAACACAATTGACTTATACTAAGCAAGTTGTAATTCAATCCTTCAACTAAGCAAACATCATCACTTAAGGTTATGAAAGACACCAATTTTTCCTTTATTCTTACCTCTGAAGGTGACTGATCCACCTTCCTTTTCAATCAATCATGAAAAATTATTTCTATCTCCTGTCATGTACCGTGAGTATCCACTGTCAAGAATCCAAATGTTTGAATTGGATGCACGACTTTCCTACACACAACAAATTAGACAAGAAGAGTTTTTGGTACCCAAATGTGATTTGTACCAACATTCTGAGTCAGAAGAGAGAGAAGATCATTTCTAACCCATATTTAAGCAGTTTTCTTCACAGTGTTCTTTAAAATAAGAGATTCAATTTTTTGTTTTTCAATTTTCTGAACATTAGACCTCTTAGTTGGTTTGTTCCACTGTGAAAAACTTGGCATGTACTGCTGTTGATAAGCAGGAAAAGGTGAATGATAGAAATAAGGATTGAACCATTGGTTACCATTGTACCTTTGGTTCCAAGATTTATTCTATCTTGAATTGTAAGATGAGAAAACATTCCAATTTCCATGAGAAAGATGATTATTTATTGGTTTGAAGTTTTTTTTATTTTTATAAGAAGGGTAGGTCGACCTATGCATGGTTTGTGTCAACCTATATTGTGTGTGTGTCGACCTGGGTAGGATATGTGTCGACCTCTGACTGGGATATGTCGACCTGTGCAGAGTGTGTGTCGACCTCACAGGTTCTTTCTATTTTTTGTATTTTTCCTTTGCTTTCAGATGAACCTGCCTTGATAAATTTTATTAGTCTTTGGAGATGATTCAGTTTTCTTTGATTTTTATGGTTCAAAACCTAAGCCATGCTTATTTGAATTCATCTTCATTCCCAGTAGAGCATTCAGATTTTCTTTGCCTTGTGTGAAGTTCTTGATGATGTCTTCTTTTTCTTTAAGGCAAATATTAAGTTTTTCAATTTGATTTAAATTTTCTTGATTTTCCTTCTCTTTTCTTTCAAATTTCTTGATTGAATTGATAAGTTCTTTGTTCAATTTTTGAATTCTCAATTTCAGATCATCAACAAAAATTAACAATTCATCATTTTCTTTGATTTGATCTAAAATCTGAGCTTCTAATTCAGAAATTTTTCCAGAAGATGATGTGTCATGAAGAATGTTATCAATTTTTCTTTTCAAATATGTATTTTCTTTTCTAACATTAGAAAGATTTTCAACTAAATTACCATATGCATCTTGCCAATCTTCAATGGTAAATAGTTCAAAAGATATATCTACCTGTTCTTCACTACTTCCAGCCATGAAGCGGATTTCATTTCCTTCTGAACTTGAGGATTCTTTATTGCTGTTTGAACTTTGATCCTCATCTGACCATGTAGCCACCATGGCATTGTTCTTCTTTTTGTGAAACTCCTTCTTGTGGTTTTTGTACTTGTCCTTCTTAGCCTCTGGACATTCAGCCTTCATATGTCCAGTTTTATTGCACCTGTAACACATAGGAATTTTATCAGTTTTCTTATGATCAACATGGGAGAGGTGTTTCTTTTTACTAGATATGACATTTTGCTTATTAGCAAAATTCTTCTTGTTTGTTTTTAGAAATGCTCTAAATTGTCTAGTAATCAAAGAAAGATTATCATCGTCAGATTCAGAATTTTCAGATTAAAAAATTTCTTTAGATTTTCCTTTACTGCTTGATGAAGCTTTAAGAGCAATGGGTTTTGATTTCAACATGTGTTCTACAGATCTTTTAAGATTTAGCTCATAAGTCATTAAAGATCCAATGAGTTCATCCAATGTTATTTTGGATAAATCCTTTGAATCCTCAATGACTGTGGCTTTAGTGTGCCACACATGAGATAAAGAATGCAAATTTTTTCTTACCAACTCTTCATTTGCGTATTCCTTACCCAAAGCTCGAAGTCCATGGATGATTACCTTGAACCTAGCAAACATCTCAGATATGGTTTCATCAAATTTCATGATAAACAATTCATAATCAGAAACTAACATGTTTGCTTTAGTTTCTCTAACTTGATATGTTCCCTCATAATTCTAATTTATCCCACATCTCCTTAGCAGACTTACACATAGAGATTTTGGAATACTCCTTCGGATGGATGGCACATTGCAGCATGTTCATGGCATTGTAGTTCAGGGTGACCCTTCTGATCTGCTCCCTAGTCCATTGATCTTCATCTCCAGCGACTTCGATTGGTCCTTTTTCAATAATTCTCCATACTTCATAGTTTTGTGCTCTAAGAAAAACCATCATCCTATTCTTCCAGTAAGGATAGTTAGTACCATAAAAAAATGGAGGCCTATTAATTGAATGACCTTCAGCAACGAAACCTCTAGAGTCCATGATAAAGACAATCAAATCAAACACGCACAACACAATTTGAGCAAGTAATTGAGTGAATCAAAATCCAAAATACAGAAAATTCACCAAAGCACCTCAGAGTATAGAATTGACTCTCACCTGCTTTGATACTAGTTGTTGGGATCGGATAGGTGACTTTAACAAATGAACTAAGAAATTGTGTGTATGGCAGCGGAATTAAAATGAGTGAAACACACAATTCGATCAGATCCAAGTGTGGTGTGTGAGTATAGTGAATAAGAACAATAAACCACACATCAAACCACAGTGCACAGAAGAATTTTAAGGTGATTCAGAGAACACAACTTGTGCCTCCTACGTCCACCTCCTCACAGCAGAGGAACCACTAGTACAAGTTCAGTACAATCTGAGCACGACGACTCTAACCTCTTTGAGTGCAACGACTCAAAGAAACTCAAGAGATAGGCATGACAACCTACTCCACAACCACTTGTGAATTCAGCAAATTCACAAGCCCTTGAGCACTACTGCTCAAGCACCAGAGCACAATGGCTCCAACCCAGAGCACTACGACTCCAAACCAGAGTACAAAGTACTCAAACCTCTAGATCACAATAGATCCAAGTTCTGCTAGAACAAGCACACTTAGAGAATAGATCCTCTAGCATGATCTATCTCAGTACAGGATAAAATGGTAAAGACAAATAGAATTAAGCGATCTGTGTAGAACACATACACATATTCCCCAAGGAATTTAACACTCAATAATAACACAGACTCGACTGGATCTCCTTATGGATCAGCACTGCTGCAACCACGAGCTCCTCCCCTTCTTCTCCTTCTTCTTCCCTTTGGCGGTGCTCTACTGCTCTCCTTCTGGACGCAGGAGCCTTTCCCGCTCAATTGCTCTTGTTCTGGAATGCTCTAAGTTTTCTTGCGTGGGATCCCTTTGGAGTACGAGGATCATGAGTATATATAGTCCCATGTGTGCATGAGGACCCTTGGAGTGCGTGGGCACAAATATCTAGGTCAAATCCCTTGATCCCTAAACAACCACATGTCTAGAAAAATCCACATTTTTGAGTTTAAGACGAAGTGTGTCGATACACAGGAAGACTGTGTTGACACGACTGGCCATTGGCTTCAGAACAGGTTCTGAAAGAGACAGTGAGTGTCGACACATAGGCAGACTGTGTCGACACCACTAGCTGACTGTGTCGACACACAGGCAGACTGTGTCGACACCACTGAGATAAAGTTATGTAAACCTAAAAATATGAAATGTGAACCATTAACATAAGTCATTATCATCAACAGATGAAATATTAACATGTCATTTAGTCATCATTTTAATATGTACAAAATGCCATCATCAAAATCAAATTATAAGTGATGTCAATTAGTCATGATTAGAATCATCATTAAAAAATTTCAAATATACCCTCAACACAACAATACTATCATACACAAGCACAAGTTACATAAGAATGTGTGTGCAATAATACAACATAATAGTAAATAATCTTACTTTTATTTTCAAGTGGGACCTTCGCTTCCTTTGCATTTCTCCCATATGCCGAAGAATGTTGGCGTCTATAGCTGGAGACCGTAGAAAAGTAAAATGTTGCTGCATAATCATCATATATGATCAATGTCATTATAACTATAGAAATGAAAAATTATATAACCTAAATAATTAATTTTTTTTTACCTATAGGTCTCTCAAAATAGCCTCCTTCTTTCAGGAGGAAGGGTCATGTAGTCTTGCTGCCATAGGTTGCAATGCACTCTATTACAAACTCCTAGATATGTAGTAAACTGTTGAGCATATGGACCAACTGACGATCCCCCTTCTAGCTCTATAGGAAAGGTCTGGCCTGGAGGTAGGATCCTGACGCTGGTAGGCCTAGAAGGACCTGTCCCACGTCTAGTGCTACCAACTAAATGAAAATAAAAAAGATTAAGTGAATGTAATTATACAAATAAAATTCAACAAATAAAAACATTGTAAACCTGAAGCAACCTAAGATGCATTCCCAGGAGTCTGAGGACTGATGGTGCATACTGAGAGATGTTTGCGGCATCTTATAAGGATAGAGGTATCTATAGCCCTCCTACCTGTGAAGCCCCTACTTGTGAATGTACATGTTCAGACTATGAGACTGAAGCTCCTGCCTATGTCTGTAACCCTCCTGCTTGTGAAGCTGATGTCTGTGAATGTACATGTCTAGACTATGAGGCTGAAGCCCCTGTCTGTGTCTATAGCTCCCCTTCCTATGAAGTAGATACGTGTGAATGGGAAGCCACCCCCTACGCATGCGACGACTCCCCGAGAGTGGTCTGCTGGACTGACCGATGGGTCTTGCTGAACTTCTTAAACATATGTTGAATGAAAGATATTTAACAAAAATAATAATAAATATATATGAGGTCTGTGGAATCATCTTTAATGTACATAAACGAAACCCTACTAGCAAAGTGAATAAATGAAAAAGAAATGAGGTCTGTGAAAAAGTGAAAAGGAAATGAGGTATGTGTACATGCATTTAAGATATGAGGTCTGTAGTGTAACGACCCTGAGAACCCGACCCTCGTCCCAAGCCGAGGACCCATTTTTCGCGATCGCCGCCCACGGATCCGGAGTCTCGGAAGGCCTATAACAGAAGTCTAATAGAATATGTAAGGGAAATAAACATCAACTACTGAACTAGAAGCACACACACGGAAGCAGAAAGGAGAGCGAGACCGCAGCGTATTGCTCTAGGTACAGTCCCAACACACGCACACTAGTACAAGTAAAAAGGGAAGGACAGAGCCCTTAGGGGCATACCCCGAGGGTGATGTACAACTGAAGGGGGAGAACACTGCTAGTTGTGGGGACGACGACTACGGCCCCGCCTCCTCCGCCTGACCCGCGCCCTACAGCTGCCGAGAAGTCTCACCTAGAAAAGGAAGGGATGAGCTTCACAACAGAAGCTCAGTAGGGACTACCAATATCCTACAGGCTCTAACAGGCAGAAGAATATATAAATAATTAAATTACAGCAATTATATCTTCTACTCTATGAGGGAAAGTGCGGAAGCAAAACTACTAACTAGCAACGGTATGAAGGGACACCACGGTCAGAAAACTCCGTAGAACTGCACAACGTGACCACCACTCGGATGGCAACACAGACAGGGCAAACCCTACCTGGACAAGAGACACTAGCTACGGAAAATGCTACCACTAGTCAACCGGTCAGGTGCATCCACTGACGTCTTATCCTCGACCCAGGTCCAAACCTCCACGTCTCGTCTGAGTGGGGCAGGAACACAAGTAACACAATAGTAATCGCCATAGTCTTGCCAGACTACGGTCCCACACCTGGCCTCTCTAAGTGGTTTTGGGGCCACAAAGAGCGAGGCAGTGAGAAAAGGACTGACTGGCCTACGCCAGGAAGGACTCCAAACGACCTCGGCGTCCTAGACCAACCAAGAGAGCTCTGCAAACGGCTCAACGCCGCTGTCCTAACCACCGTTTTTCCCTTCGCTCCAAAGTCTGTGACTCGAGCACGCCCGCCGCTCGGAGTACTCCCTCAACAGGCACGCGGGGACGGGGGACCCAGGCAATGGTAACAACCTCTCTCACGGGACAAGCCCTCAAGTGCCGAGCACCGGGCCAACGACTAGTGTAGGACCATACTACGGAACTAGCACTGGTGCCACGGGTACAACAAGAACTGGAAACGACGAAGACTATATAGAAAATGGAAGTCCGCAAGACTAACCCATCTCTGATGCTGTCGCGACGCATCGAGCCATTGCGACACTGTCGCGATGCCCAAGGCCGTCGCGACCATGTCGCGATGCCTTAGAGCGTCGTGATGATGTCGCGGCGGTCTCGCCGGTCGCGACATCATCGCGACCTCCATAGCGTTCCTGATCTCAGCCGAGAGGGGTCCCAGTATAGTCCTCCCAAGGACCACCCCAAAATTGATACAAACCATCCATAGGGGGAGGGGAAACATGGGAAACACATAGGAAAGCTTATAAACATGCAAACCACCCTCAAACCCCACGAATAACGTGATAACATGGAGATCTACTCTCAAAGGGCAAAACCTTACAACATAGAGCATGGATCTCACCCGCACACCCCAAAACCACGGAGGAGCAAAGTTTCTCAAGGGGAAGGGAGCATGCTAGGATGAGAGGAGACAAGGGTTCCCTACCTCCAAGAGTAGAGCCGACCCATAGGGGCCTTCACGTTGGAATGGCCACCTCCTCCTCACTCCAAGCACTATGAGCACGTCCCCTACATGAAGGAGACGTCACTTCCTCACCGTGAGCACCATGAACGCTAGGAATCACCGGAGAACACGAGAGATCTCGAGAGAGGAAGAAGGAAGAAGAAGAAGAAGGAAAGGGAGAGAGAGGGGGAAATGGGGCACCGGCCTCAGTTTTAAACCGATGGGCCCCAAGATGCGACAGGTCGGCATGGCGCAACAACAAGCAGGTCGCGACGCCCCAGGCATCGTGACCATTTCGCAACAACCATCCTCAGTGTGATACTGAATGACAGTCAAACCTCGAAGATTGAGAAACCAGAACGCGACAGCTTGCCAGGTCACGTCAACGCTGTACATACCGGACATCCGACAAAGCTGTTCTGACAGAAAGGACAGCGGTCAGATCAGTCAAAAAAGTAGTCATGATGCCACCAGACGCCCCGATAAGAACGCGATGCCCACCCCCATCGTGACCATGTCGCGACGGCCAGGTGCGCCGCGTCCCGAAGCCTGTCACGACAGGCTCCCTTGGCACGACCATGTCACGACCAAGGAGTCTGTCATGACCTTGAGGACAGAGCCAAGGGCCCAAGACGCCCGAGTCTTACATCCTACCCATCTTAAAGAAAATTCGTCCTCAAAATTAAAAGAAACTCAGTTTCAACAGGAAGCAACATAAAAGGGAAAACAACGTACCGATCACTCAAACAAATACGGGAAGTGCTCTCTCATCTCTTATTCGCGCTCCCAAGTGGCCTCACCACCAACGCGGTTCTCCCAAATGACCTTGACCTGCAAAATCGGCTTCCTGCACAACTGTTGCACTCTACGGTCCACAACTCTAACTAGGTACTCTGGCACTGATAAGTCTGGCGCTACCTCAAGCTGTGAGTAGTCCAACACGTGCGACGGATCTGCAACTTATCTCTTGAGCCATGAAACGTGGAAAACACTGTGCACACCTGCCAACTCTGCCATAAAACATAACCTGTAAGCCACCTCGCCGATCCTCTCTGTGATAGGGAAAGGTCCAATATACCTCGGACTGAGCTTTCCCTTCCTAGCAAACCTCATGATGCTCTTGGTCGGCGAAACCCGCAAGAACACAAGGTTATCCATGCTGAACTGCAACGGCCTCCTGCGGACATCTGCATAGCTCTTCTGCCTGCTTTGTGCTGTCTAAAGCCTCTACCTGACTAAACTGACTGTGTCTGCACACTGTTGAACCATCTATGGTCCCAAAAGCTACCTCTCGCCCACTTCAAACCAGTGAAGTGGTGTCCTGCACAGCCGACCATACAAAGCCTCATGTGGTGCCATTCCAATGCTCGAGTGATAACTGTTGTTGTATGCAAACTCTACCATCGGAAGGTGGGACTCCCAAGTGCCACTCCAGTCCAAGCAACAAGCTCTCAACATATCCTCCAAAGTCTAAATAGTCCTCTCTGACTGACCATCTGACTACGGGTGGTATGCTGAACTTAGCCTCAACTCTGTGCCAAGAGCTCTCTGCAAACTGCGCCAAAACCTTGAAGTGAACCTCGGATCTCTGTTGAAAACAATAGAAATTGGGGTTCCGTGCAACGAAACAACTCAGTCTACGTATAGTCTGGCAAGCCTGTCCACTGACCAAGACATCCTGACTGGAAGGAAGTGCGCTGACTTAGTCAGCCTATCCACAATCACCCAGATACCATCATGCCTCTACGGAGTACCTGGCAAACCAACCACGAAGTCCATGGTGATGTTGTCCCACTTCCACTCGGGAATGGGCAATGACTGTAGCTCACCTCTAGGATGCTGATGTTGAGCCTTCACCTACTGAGAGGTAAGGCACTGAGCGACAAACTCTACCACGCTCCTCTTCATCACTGGCCACTAGAAGAACCTCCTCAGGTTATGATACATCTTGGTGGAATCTAGATGAACAGCATACCTCGACCGGTGTGCCTCTGACAACAGCACCTGGCGCGCATCAAAGGGAACATACAATCTACCTCTGAACCTGACCTCACTGTCCTCATCTAGCTCAACATCTGGCATCTGGAAAATATCTGCCAACTCTGTATCTGCCTGCTGTGCCTCTAGCACTTGACGATACACTGACGGGCGAATTGACAAACTGGTCATCACTACACGGTCTCTGTACCTCGAAGGGCAAAAAACTCTCTGAGACAAGTCCTCAAACAATCTCCACTCTCTGACTAGCAATGAACTCAGGCAAACCCGTCTGCTCAAAGCATCTACTACGACGTTAGCCCTTTCTGGGTGATAGGAGAGGGTATGGTCGTAGTCCTTCAAGTACTCAATCCATCTACGCTGCCTCAAGTTCAAATCCTTCTGAGTGAAGATATACTGCAAGCTCTGATGATCTGTGAAGATCTCAAACACCTCGCCGTACAAATAGTGCCTCCACAACTTCAGAGCAAACACCACTGCTGCCAACTCTAAGTCGTGGGTAGGGTAGTTCTCCTCATGCTTCTTCAATTGCCGAGAAGCATAGGCAACAACCCCACCATGCTGCATCAGGACTGCACCCAAACCTGACCTCGAAGTGTCGGTGTAGACCACAAAATCTCCGCTACCTGACAGCAAGACCAACACTGGTGCTGAAGTCAACCTTGTCTTTAGCTCCTGGAAACTTCGCTCGTAGACCTCAGTCCAAACAAATCTGGCCTCAAGTCTCATCAATCTGGTCAACGGCTCTGCAATCCTGGAAAAATCTTGGATAAACCTCTTGTAATAGCTTGCCAAACCTAGAAAGCTGCGAACCTCTGACACTAAAGTGGGCTGCTCCCAAGACAACACTGCCACAACCTTGGCAGGGTCCACTGCCACACTAGAACCTGAGATCACGTGCCTGACAAAGTGCACCTCCCTCAGCCAAAATTTGCACTTGTCGAACTTGGCATAAAGTTGGTGACTCCACAACGTCTCTAGCACGATCCTCAGATGATCCTCGTGCTCCTCCTCTGAAGTCGAGTAGATCAAAATGTCATCCACAAAAATGACCACAAACCTGTCTAGGTACTCACTAAACTCAGTTCATCAAATCCATAAAAGGTGCTAGCGCGTTCGTGAGTCCAAACGGCATCACGATAAACTCAAAGTGACCATACCTCGAATGGAAAGTTGTCATGCCAATATCTGACTCTCTGATCCTCAACTAGTAGCAGCCTGATCTCAAGTCGATCTTTGAAAACACCTTGGCTAACTGCAACTGATCAAACAAGTCATCGATCCTGGGCAATGGATACTTGTTCTTCACTGTTACCTGGTTCAGCTGCCTATAATCGATGCACAACCTCAAGTTGCCATCCTTCTTCCTTAAGAACAACACTGGCGCGCCCCACGGAGAACGACTCGGACGGATGAAACCCAACTCAAGCAACTCTTGCAACTGGCGCTTCAGCTCGCGCAACTCAATCGGAGCCATTCGGTAAGGTACCTTAGACAAAGGCATCGTACTAGGCAAAAGCTCAATGGGGAAATCCACCTCCTGCTCAGGCGGTAACCTAGGTAGGTCCTCTGGAAAAACATCAGAGAACTCACAAATGACAAGTACATCAAAAATCAACGACCCACTAGGCTTAGAAGAACAAATAGAAGCAAGATATGCTACGCAACCATCACGGATCAGATGATGAGCTCTACAGAAAGAAATAAAAGGTCGACGGGTAGACCGGATACCTCGGAAGTAGAGAACAGGCGCTCCAGGTATTTCAAACTGAACGGTCTTCCACTGACAATCCACCACAGCCGAGTGAGCCTCCAACCACTCCATGCCCAGGATGACGTCAAAGTCACGAAGCTGTAATGGTAACAACCTGGCCGGCACCTGATGTCCCTGGACCTCCACTATGACACCCTCCAGATAGCCGAAAGAACGCATGTAATCACCAGAAGAGAGATCGACCATCACATCACACTGCCTCTCAGGGGTGTGATGAACCAGCGGCTCGTAAAACTCCTTGGAAGCAAAACAAAAGGAAGCACTGGGATCAACCAAAACACGAGCAGCTCTACCAAGGATAGGCAAAGTACCTATAACCAGGTTTGATGTCTCGGCCTCCTCCCGGGTGAGAGCCATCACACGACCACGTCCACACCCATGCTGTGGCACCTGCTGGGGTTGTTGCTGCTGTGGCAGCTGCTGGTGCTGTGGAAACTGCTGCTGCTGCTAGTATGGCTGGAACTGCTGAGGCTGCAAATGGTACTGCCCCTACTCACAGGGTATCTGCTACTGCTGAGGGTACTGGTACTGCGGCAACTTCTGAGTGTACTGCACTGACTGCTGGACTTGCCCCATCGGGCGATCCCTCCGAAAGTGGCCCGGAAAACCACAAGTGTAACAGACTGCCTCCTGCCTGCCCTGCTCGGCTCCCTTCTAGACTGACTGCTCAGCAAACCTTGACTGACACTTCTATTGCCGGCTCCGTCCATGCCTGTGAGTGTTCATCTGCCTGAACTTTCGAGCACAAACCAAAACTGCCCGAACTGCCCGAGCTCGAAGAAGAAGAAGTTGCACTACCGTGACTACCTGCTGGACGCTGGTACGGTGAGGTGATAGAGGAAGCTCCTCCCTACTGCTGGGGCTGCCAGGTCTCTCTCTCCAAGGCGGTGGCCTTAGCCACGACCTCTCCCAAAGTGGCACACATGTGAGTAGTCATACCCCACCTCAAATCTGGCCTTAGTCCTGCAATAAACCTCTCTGCACAAGCCTGCTCATTGCTGGCAACATGAGGGGCATGCCTCAACAACCGGACAAACCTCTAATGGTACTGGGTAACTATCAAATCACCCTAAACCAACTCATGGAACTGATCTCGTCTCTCACGTCGAGGATAGTCAGGAAAGTACTCGCCGTGAAAGACCCCAAAAAACCTCTGACAAGTGATCTAATCCAAACACTGCCCTAGAAAGTGAGTCTGTCTCTTAACTCTCCATCACTCATGGGCTGGTCCCTTGAGCTGATACACTGCCAGTCTCACCTGGTCCTCCTCGGTGCACTACATGGTCTCGAACGTGCGCTCCAACTCATGCGTCCAACTCTCTGCATTGTCTGGATCATAGTTGCCAAAGAACATCGGCAGTCAGAGATGCAGAAACCTCTCCAAGAGGGCGGTCCTGTCCTCAATGACAGCCGTCCTCCTCCTACCGGCTCGGGTACTCCCAGTATCTGACGCCTGCTGAACTATTGGCTACTCCACCTGCAGATTTGCCTACTGCTCTGGTACTGCTGGGGGAGGTACTGGAGGCTGACCTCTCGCTGCTGCCTGCCTAGGCTGCCACTCTCCCTGGTACAGTGTCCTGAAAAACTGCCCAGCCATGGGGAACCAATCCGCATACTGTTGTGGCAGGGGATGATGCCACTGCTGCTGCTGCTCACCTGCTGCTGCTGCTGCTGCCGCTGCTCCCTAAGGCTGTGCCACAGACTCCTCTATTGACACCTCCTTCTGAACCTGACCTGGTGTTGGCATATCTGACTCACCCTGCTGCTCTATTAGCTCTCTGACCTGCCTATGCCTGTGCAGAGCCATATCCTGCACGGAACACAACCAACAAGGTTAACGATACCAACTCGGGCGGATAGCAGTGTACTTGTACTATTGTTGGGACTTCTCATTGCTGTTTAAATCCACTACAAGTCCTGTTAGACTCTCACTCTGATACCAACTGTAACGACCCCAAGAACCCGACCCTCGGCCCAAGCTGAGGACCTAATTTTTGCAGTTGCTGCCCACGGATCCGAAGACCCGGAAGGGCTATAACACAAGTCTAACAGAATATGTAAGGGAAATAAATGTCAACTACTGAACTAGAAGCACACATGCGGAAGTAGAAAGGAGAGAGAGACCGCTACGTATCGCTCTAGGTATAGTCCCAACACATGCACACTAGTACAAGTAAAAAGGGAAGGACAGAGCCCTTAAGGGCATACCCCGAGGGTGACGTACAACTGAAGAGGGAGAACAGTGCTAGTTGTGGGGACGATGACTACCGCCCTGCCTCCTCCGCCAGATGCGTGCCCTGTCGCTGCTGAGAAGTCTCACCTGAAAAAGGAAGGGATGAGCTTCACAACAGAAGCTCAGTAGGGGCTACCAATCTCCTACTAGCTCTAACAGGCAGAAGAATTTATAAATAATTAAATAATAGCAGTTATATTATCTACTCTATAATGAAAAGTGCAGAAGCAAAGCTACTTACTAGCAATGGTACGAAGGGACACCAGGGTTGAAAAACTCCGTAGAACTACACGTCGTGACCACCACTCGACTGGCAACACAGACAGGGCGAACCCTGCCTGGACAAGAGACACTAGCTACGGAAAATGCTACCACTAGTCAACTGGTCAGGTGCATCCACTGACGTCTTATACTCGACCCAGGTCCAAACCTCCAGTCTTATCAGAGTAGGGTAGGAACACAAGTAACACAATAGTAACCGCCGTAGTCTGGTCGGACTACGGTCCCATGCCTGGCCTCTCTAAGTGGTTCCGGGGCCACAAAGAGTGAGGAAGTGAGAAAAGGACTGACTGGCCTGTGCCGGGAAGGACTCTAAACGACCTCGGCGTCTTAGACCAACCAAGAGAGCTATGCAAATGACTCAATGCCACTGTCCTAACCACCGTTTTCCCCTTCACTCCAAAGTTTGTGACTCGAGCACACCCGCCGCCTGGAGTACTCCCTCAACAGGCGTGCAGGGATGGGGGTCCCAGGCAATGGTTACAACCTCTCTTACAGGACAAGCCCTCAAGTGCTAAGCACCGGGCGAACTACTAGTGTAAGATCGTACTAGGGAACTAGTACTGGTGCCACAGGTACAACAAGAACCGAAAACGGCGAAGACTCTAAAGAAAATAGAACTCCGCAAGACTAACCCATCTCTGATGCTGTCGCGATGCATCGGGCCGTTGCGACACTGTCTCAACGCCCAAGGCTGTCACGACCATGTCACAATGCCTTAGAGCGTCGCGATGATGTCGCGGTAGCCTCGCCGGTCGTGACATCATCGCGACCTCTATAGCGGTCATGATCTCAACCGAGAGGGGTCTCGGTATAGTCCTCCCAAGGACCACCCTAAAACTGATACAAACCATCCATAGGGGGAGGGGAAACATGGGAAACACATAGCAAAGCTTATAAACATGCAAACCACCCTCAAACCCCACGAATCATGTGATAACATTGAGATCTACTCTTAAAGGGGAAAACCTCACAACACGGAGCATGGATCTCACCCCCACACCCCAAAACCACAGAGGAGCAAAGTTTCTCAAGGGGAAGGGAGCATGCTAGGATGAGAGGAGACAAGGGGTCCCTACCTCCAAGAGTAGAGCCGACCCGTTGGGGCCTTCACGTCGAAATGGCCACCTCCTCCTCGCTCCAAGCACCACGAGCACATCCCCAACACGAAGGAGACGTTACCTCTTCACCGCGAGCACCACGAATGCCAAGAATCGTCGGAGAACACGAGAGAGCTCGGGAGAGGAAGAAGGAAGAAGAAGGAGAAGGAAAGGGAGAGAGGGGGAAATGGGGTGCCGGCCTCAGGTTTTAAACTGATGGGCCCCGAGAAGCGACGGGTCGGCATGGCGCGACAGCAAGCATGTCACGATAGCCATCCCCGGTGCGACACCGAACGACGGTCAAACCTCGAAGATCGAGAAACCAGAATGCGATGGCCTGCCAAGTTGCGTCAACGCTGTACGTACCTGACATCCGACAAAGTTGTTCTGACAGAAAGGGCAGTGGTCAGATCGGTTAGAAAAGCAGTCGCGACGCCACCAAACGCCGTGAGAAGAACGCGACACCCACCCCCGTTGTGACGGCCAGGTGCGCCGCGTCCCGAAGCCTGTTGTGATAGGATCCCCTGGCGCGACCATGTCGCGACCAGGGAATCTGTCGTGACCTTGAAGACAGGGCCAAGGGCCTAAGAGGGCTGGGTCATACAGTAGCATCTCTCAGTTATCTGATCATTGCAAGATTTCAAATACACCTTAATTGGAAGCCTCCTCTGGATCCATGCTAACTTCCACAAGAATACTTTAATCCTATTTTGAGTTTGTCAGTTCTAAATGTTTCTCCAATCTATTTGTTGAGTCACCTATGAAGAATAGTCCCCTTGCCATGACCATGTTTTTATCTGAGGTCGACCTCAGTTAAAACATGATGTTGACCACATTTCCCAGTACCAAAACACAAGAATGGAGGGTCGACCCATGAAGAATGATGGGGTCAACCAAACTACACCATGTTTGCTTTTGAGGTCGATCTCAGTTGAAACATGAGGTCGACCCCATTTCCTAGAACCAAAACACAGGAATGCAGGGTCTGTTGGGTTACAATGTATATTATGACATGTGCTTAAATGTTTTTGATGATGAGAAATGACAATTGATGTTATGTACATGGTTCAAACATGATGACAATGACAAAGACATGAAAGAAACATGATGTTGATAAAATGCTTTTATTGATCAACTATGCATTCATTATATCTCACTTAGAATGTTTCTCAATGTAAGTGTGAATGCATACAAGTCATGCAACAAGAACCAAGTGAAAAAGAACAAGAAATACACTTCAAGTCATTACCTGTCGACAACCAGGAAAGTTCCTGTCGACAGATGAACAATCCAGAACACACAAGCTACTGGAAGCTCATTTGGAGCAGTAGCTGTCGACAGATGTCATGTATCTGTCGACAGATACAGATCGCCTGTCGATAGCCAGCAATCTGCTTGTCAACAGATGAAGCCTTCTAGCAACACCATGGTTCTGGAAACCAAAAGTCTACAGTAGTTGTCGACAGCTATGAAGTGCTTGTCGACAGACGAAGAGAAACTCAGATCTGATGGTCAAGATATGATCTATATTGGGGTGTTCTCTTCAACCACGACTCTCCATACTGGAACACCCATATATGTAGATCATATGGAGCTAATTTCGCAGCAAGAAGCCACCATACCAAAACCCTAAGCAAAACCCAAGAGAAGAGCTTCTTCCTGCTGCTCTGCTTCAACTCTCTAGATTGCTCAAGGAAGATCCATCTCGTGAGAGGAGTTGAAGTCGGTCTGTCCACGAATCAAGCTTCATCTACATCGTCTAATCCTCATCAACACGAAGCCTGAAGTTGTTCTGGACGACCACATCAAAGAGTTCTTCATCTGGATTTGATCTTTCATCTCAGAACTCTTCCTTCTTTCTACTTTCATATATTTGTGTGTGTGTGTACTGATTGGAGATCAGTACGTGGCGTTTGTGGAAGTGTGTGGTTTGTGATCTATACAAGGGTTGTGTATAGATCACAGTGTGTGGTGTGTTGGTCAGATCAAGGCTAGAGGATCCGATCTTTCGTGGACTTGATCTAGCATGTGTGTGTGTGGTTGAGCCGCTGTGCTCGTGTGTGTGTTGTACTCAGTTCTTGAGTAGTGTGTACCTCACAGTGTGAGGGGTGGACATAGGAGTCACGTGGTGTGATTTCCGAACCACCTAAAAATCTCTGTGCAGTGGTTTGATATTGTCTTATCGTTAGATGCATGCATAGGGGTTCGATTAAATTCTTAACATTCACACACTAGTTCACATAATCTGATTGTTCAATAGTCTTACACACTTTGTGCACTTGATCATATCAGATCTGTAGGGTTTTAATTGAGTAGATCTTTTTAATCCGAAGTAATTTTTAAATTGCTTAAGTTTCCGCTGCAAATCTATTCAACCCCCCCTTCTAGCTTTGCCATCACCGAATATCCGATCCTATCAGGGTCGACCCATTAAGAACCATGGGGTCGACTCCACTAGACATGAAAAATTAAATACTTACACAATATAAAAAATTTACGTGTATATATTCTTCACTTTGAAGCTGTACATAGATGTCTACATCATTTAACATCACATGCACATCAACAAGGCCTTCTAGATAGGGCTCTTCATCATTACCACTTGCACCGCTAGACATATTATAATAACTTCTAGGTGGTGACTTAATAGCTATCACCCACCCTGCAACATTGTTGTCATCTACATAGAAGACTTGCTCAACTTAACTTGCAAGTGCAAATGGTTCATTAGTCCCCAATTTGCGATCTGTATTTAAAGATATAACTCCATGTTTATTAACTTTGAAACCTCGGTCCTTATTATACACATCCCACCATTCACATTCAAATAAGACAATTTGTTGTTTCTCTCAAAAGATATTTCAATAATATCAATTATTTGTCCATAATAACCATCACATCTAGATTGAAGCTCAGCAATGACAATAACACCACAAAGTTGTGTGGATTTGGTAGAGTCAGTTAAGCTTGTGCGGAATCTGAAGCCATTTGTAATATACCCAGAAAATGATGTTGTCAATCTTGATGGACTGAGTGATAAAATCTCGAGTTTCTCAGTGTAGCCTGGGTCATGTAAATTCTTCAGTTCTTGGACACGTGATCAAAACCACATGAGGAAATTATAATTTATATTCCTTCCACTTGCAAGTGCATCTTCATGTTCTTTACGAAAATTTACGATATCATCAACTTGATTTAACACATATGTATGTGCTAAATCTCTTTTGGCATCTGAAAATGTTCTGGGTACTCATCTGTACTTTATTGGATGACCAACTACTGCAAACATAAATAGTTCTCCATCAAGAGTGCCAAATGGACCACCATCATAATTTCTATCTTTACTATTGTGATCAACCATTTCTTGCATGTACATCGAAATAAATAAACTGCATTCTTCCACAAGATATCCTTGTGCAATTGAACCTTCCACTCGAGCTTTATTACCCACATAATCATTCAATTTCTTCAAATATCTTTCAATTGGATACAGCCATCAATATTGAACTGGACCACACATCCTTGCCTCGTATGCCAAGTGCACTGTTAGATGTATTATAACATCAAAGAACAACAGTGGAAAAATCTACTCCAGCTTGCATAAGATAATTGCAATATTGGCCTCCCATCTCAACAAACTTGCTTCGTCCAACACTTTTGAACAAATAGCTTTAAAATATTGACTAAGCTGAAGAATTAGATCTGCCACTTCTTTAGGAATGATACCACAAAGTACTAAAGGAAGCAACACTTGCATGTACACATGCCAATCATGACTTTTCAGTCCTGTGATTGTTTTGCTACCCATATCAACACATCTGGAGAGGTTTGAAGAATAACTATCTGGAACTTTTATATTCTTGATGAACTTGCATATATGAAACTTTTGTGCATTGTTCAACTTATAAATAGCATCTGGAAAATGCACTGAATTCTCATAAGGATGTAGTTTTGAATGAATTTTCAACACTTGTAAATCTTTTCTTGAGTTGAGGTTGTCTTTCTCTGTCCCCAACAAATTGAACATGTCAAGAATATTGTCACAAACATTTTTTTCAATATGTATGACATCTAAATGACGACGAATGATCAGAGATTGCCAATACAGTAGAAATCTGAAGAAAATGCTCTTCTTCTTCCAGTTTCTGTTCTTTTCTAAATTTTTTCTTAACTTCTCCAACTCTTTCTTAAAAGGCTTGCCAAACCTTACTAGGTCCATCTCTTGTTGTTGTCTCCACAATTCATAACCTGTCTTCATTATTAACTTTCCTTTATCACAACGTCGACCACTAAATTTATCTTTGTACTGATTCTTCCTCCATCGGTGTGTTATTGGAAGAAAACGATGATGCCTTAAATAACTTTGTTTTTTGTTGTGAGGAAGACGAAGAGAATAAGTTTGATCATTGCAAATTGGACATGCGAGCTTCCCTTTAGTACTCCATCCATACAAGTTTGCATAACTTGGAAAATCATTTATGGTCCATAGCAAGGTGGCTCACAAAGTAAAGTTATGCTTCTTTGCAGCATCATATGTCTCGATCCCATTATCCCACAAGTCCTTTAACTCTTCTACTAATGGTTGTAAAAAGACATCAATGTCATTTTCTGGAGCTTTCGGACTGGGAATTAATAATGACATCATTATGTAAGCTGACTTCATACACATCCACGGTGGCAAATTATAAGCAATTAGTACAACTGGCCATACATTGTACTTTGAAGACATGTTCCCAAAGGGATTAAGCCCATCACTGGCTAAGCCAAGTCGAACATTACAGCTGATTAAACTCCTTCCATGCCGGAGAATCTGCAGGATGACGCATCTCACCATCAGATTAGTATGAATGACTGCCATTATGCCACGTCATCCATTGAGCTGTCTTTGATGAGATAAATAGGCCTTGTAATCTATCCTTTAAAGGAAAATAGTGCAACACCTTCCTTGCCACCTTCTTACTACTTTTTGAGGTATTATCTTTATATCTTGGAGTACCACACTCTGAACATTGAAATTTATCTTTATTATCTTTCCAAAATAACCCAGAATCATTTATACATGCATCAATCTTTTCATAACTAAGTCCCAATTCTTTGACAATCTTCTTTGCTTCATACCAATTTTTAGGTACAAATGCATCACTAGGCAAAACTTGTTTAAACAACACAAGTATCATATTCATACATTTGGCTGTAAGACCATTCAAAGATTTCATGTGTATCAGCTTGAAAAGAAACTTCAACTTAGACATATCTTTGCACCCAACATACAAAGGAGTTTTTGCATCTTCTAATAACTTATAAATTTTTTGTTCTTTTGGATTTGGTTCTTCCTAATCTTCTCCAACAAGCACATCGTTGCTTTGAAAATCATGTAGCATGTCCTACACTTCATCGAATTCTAATTCATTTTGTGATTCGAATCGTTGTGTCTCTGGTGTCGAGGTATCATCGTGTACTTGCTCACCGTGTGACAGCCAAGTTCGATAATTTAACCATATTCTGTTGCATATTAGGTGCTCATGTTCTTGATCCCTTCTAAATATGAAGCCATTACAATTGATATGCATTATACAAGTGTGCCACCACCCAGGCTCGTTGAATCACATTCACATAACCACACCGATTATAATGTCAATATGCATTATAAAAGTGAGCCACCACCAAGGCTCGCTGGATCACATACCTTGGAAGCCAACAGTAAAGACAGTGGCCAATAATAAGTCCAATCATGTGGGAGAAGGTCAAGCTGCCTACAAAAAAAATATCATAATGATAGATAAGCTATTGCAAATTTGCAACGTAGATAAGATGTTATGCACAACTAAGTTACTAACCCAGACTACGACACCTATAGTCAAATAACAATTACATGGATTATGGCAGAAAAAAATATTTGCCTGAATTATGTTTCACTTTGATGTGAGGGAGCACGAAGAAATTATTTCCAAGCGCATTGCATTCTCTCAAACTTCCTCTGTAGTATAGAGACCAGAATCTCATTGCTAATATGCACTTTTTGGGGGGTGACCATCTAGTTTCCGGGTGGTGAAAAGTTGACACTTGGAAGGGAATAAATCACAGTGATGATTCCACAAGGTCTTAATACACTTCATCCAAAAAATAAAGACAACAAAAACTACCAAGCAGTGACAGACATATGCATTGCATCTGTCCATGATGTCTAAAGAGAGTAGCTCAGAAAAATGAATTTCATAACACACTATAGGTGCACAACCTATTTTCTTAAATGAAATGCATAGTTGTATGAATTAATAAAGTTATGAAGAACATTGGTTTATATAAGTACACTCAATCACATTGGTTTGCATTGTCCAATATATCCATTCTCTTCAATCTCTTCTCCACCTCCTACTCAGCCCTTATTTTCTTTCCCTCTCCCTTCACATGTATTTTCCTTATTTTTATTTGTTTGGTGACCACCCCCACCCCCCACAATGAAAAGAGGGAAAAAAAAAACACACCACACACACATTTTTGTCCCTACTCTATATTCTATTTCATCTTTACCTCTGTTTTTACATCAATGTTTTTCCAAGCTATATATCTTGGCAATCAGAGAAAACTATTCTAGCAAACTACTAAATGAAGCAATAAAAGAAAGGCATATTATAAAATACCCAAGCAACCAATCAAAGTCACAAGTCATGCAACAATAAAATTTTCATAGAGGTGACATACATGAGGTTCGAAACCAGGTTTCTTGACCACAATTGTCTGGAAGGCTCCCCCGAAATCCTCCTTGTTCTACATAATCAGGATTCAGGACAAGAATATGAGAAAAATGCTCAATCTAAGCAAGTCTTAAAGTATGAACATATACAACGCAACATCTTTTCTACAATATGTAAATCCACCATGCCTTACCTGCTGTTACATCTCCCTTTTTTCTTATCGACTTTAGCTACATTTATGAGGATCTTGGATGTCCATGTGGGAAAAGGTTGAAGAAAAAAATGAAAATGTTTTACAACAGATTCTGGGAAAAATTGAGGGCCACTAAATTGTCCATCTAGGCAATCCCAGTTTTGCCTTGTTGCCCAAGTTGTGCGACAGTAATGGCTGCCATGGAGGGGCAATGAAGAACTTTTTGGGAAATTGGGAAGACGATTGCATTAGGCAGATGGAATTGCAAGATGGAGGAAATGGGGGTCAAATCAAGGGCCCGAAGAATAGCTAAACCAGAGACATGACAATCAGGATTGAATGTTTGACCCCGAAAAAAAAAGAAATAAATGAAACCTAGATCAATATAAAGTATATACCCAAGATTGTTTATAGAAAGGCCGAAATCCATAAACTAAGACAAAGAAATCACATAACAAACTGTAAGAGGAAAATGGAACAAAATGAAGAAATCAAATCCCTAGACAATCCTATTGTACAGTTAAACGTGATGAAGCAAAGGAGAGGCAAGCCATTGAGGTTCTGGTGGGGGGAGCAGAGAAAGAGTGGACAGGAGGAGGAGGAGGAGGAGGAGGAGGAGGTGGCGGCGGCAAGGGGCTGCTCCCCTCTGCAATGGGGCCTGCGTGGGGAAGAGGAAAAGGTGTCGAAGGGGGGTTCGCCCCCTTCTATTCTGGTGGGGGGAGCACAGAAAGAATAGACAGGAGGAGAAGGAGGAAGCAGCGCCAAAGGGAGAGTCACATACCTACGGAGGCAGCGGTTGAAGGCTCCTAGCGGTGGCGCTCCGACGGTGTGGGCTCAATAGCAGCTCGAAGGTGATGGCGGGGGTCCCTTGCCGCGGGGTGTTTCAAGGGGGGAGGGGAAGGCGGGGATTTAAAATGCCACCATTTTTTTCGTGGGGGGGGGGGGGAGGGAAGCGCAGGGTGTTTCGGGGGGAAGGGAGAGAATATTATATTTAATATTTAAATATTAATAATTTAATTATTTTGAAATTGAAATATATATATATATATATATATTTTAAAAAAAAATTTATTACATTTATTTTCACTCACATTTTGGTCGATGTAGCCGCAGCAATACCAAAAGATATCAGATGTCCATGTAGGATCACCCTTGTCGTTGTCGCTGTCGCCACTATAAATTAGATTCGAATAATATCTGGATCCAGTTACATCCCTACTCGTGGAGGAATAAAATGTTTTATAAAGATTTATTTGCTTAACAGGGTGTGGCAGAGGCCGAGTTGGCCAAGTCATGCCTAGGTCCGGGTGTGGACCTACTTATGGGTGTTGCTAAGTTGTCTAGTAGGGGGACGTACCCTGTGGTGGGTTATAAGGAAGAATGGTATCCTTAAACAACAACTTGAGTTTTGGCGTAATGGCAATGCCTTAGATCCTGAAGCCTATGCCTACCATAACAAAATTGGATAATGATGAATTTGGTAAGCATATCAATGCTAAGCTTTTTGATATCTTGCTTCCTTGAATGATTTTGACTTATGGTATCCCAAAGAATGTTCCTTTGACGTTCATTATGGATCACCCTTGTCGTTGTCGCTGTCATCGTGACATTTTGCTTTCATTGTATGTAAATTGAGGCATTGTAATAGAAACACTATATAATTGTGGACAACTATGTATTTGAATTTAGTACCTCATTATGTGGACTTTATTTCTTTTAAATTGTCATTTGAATCATGTATATTAAATGTAGATGATGAAATGAAGACAAGTAGTTCTTTTGCTTCCGCTACTCTGTATTTATATTTATGAGCATCTCAATCATATGTTATTGTTTGGGTAAATGTCCCACTGTGATGACGTTCATTATGCCGACGTGGATTGGTATAATCGTACCGGTATAAAGAGGGTCGTCGCAGTGGTAGCATGGATGGAGTCACCGATAATCACATCCTTTTAATTCAAGGACTTCTAGATGACACTCTTGTAGACCTTCCAAATATCACCTTGAACACCATGCGGAATGTAGTAGGCATGTCTAAGCGCAATCTTCTTTTTGGTATGCTTATTACCCACATCTTGAAGAAATTCAAAGTCAGTTTTGCTAGTGAAGATTCCGGAAGATTGACAATGTTTGATGTGATTGATGGGAGTACTCTCACACGTATGAGGATGGCTATTCAAAATGGATCTTTTGTCCGCATGGGTACTCGGTCTCCTTACAAAGGGCAAGACCTCCAAGATGATGATGAATTCACTCTGTCTACTCTAGGCTCCTCCAGACCTCCTGCTCCTCCTATATATTAGCTAACTCATCTGTTTGATACGCTCACTAC
Source organism: Colocasia esculenta (assembly GCA_014218235.1). NCBI lineage: Eukaryota > Viridiplantae > Streptophyta > Magnoliopsida > Alismatales > Araceae > Colocasia > Colocasia esculenta. The sequence continues at coordinate 41,270,649 of CM024759.1, read as the reverse complement.
CAATATGAATGCTCATTTTGACTATTTGGACAATCGGTTTGTATCCTTGGAAGGTCATGTTGAAGAGCTTCAGACGGATGTTTCTATTCTCAAGGGACAGCAAGACCGCAATGATATGCTTCATCAAGCTATTGCCAAACAACAAGATGTTATACGGGGCAATCATGATGAGATGCGGAAGAACTTGAAGAACTTGGCCGTTGCTGGAAATTTCTTATGGGATTCTCTCTCTCCCCAACCACCACCACCTTAGTCTTCATCATTTTACCTCTTCATCCTCTATTTTCACTCGCTATGGTTTGCCGTCATTTTGAGTTGGATTAAATCTCTCTTCACTCCTCTTTTTGATGATGACAAAAAGGGGGAGAACTAGTATATTGTGTCCTTACATAATATTTGTATGGTTTATTGTGTCTTTATGATGGCAAAAAGGTGGAGAACAGTTAAATGATTTATGAATAGATTTGTGCTTGCTTACACTATCTTCATGCATATTAATAATCTTAGTGTAAATACATGATTGCTTAAGGATAATTTAAATCTTTCTATTTAAGTGTTTGATCACAAAACACTCAAGTTTGTTGGCTAGCAAGTGGTGAAGTTATGTGCAGCAACCAAGATATTTATCAAGTGATATCGGATCTCAAAAACACTTTTCAAATCATCATGTGTTATGGAGTTGACCCCATATATATTTCTTCATGGGTCGACCCTGCATAACCCCATTTCAACTCCGACCTCAAAAGAAAATCAGATCTCCTGTGTTTTGAGGTCGACCTCATACTTCTTCTTAGGTCGACCCCTCTGTGTTGCTTTTTGGCACAGTGAAATAGGGTCGACCCCACAGTTCTTCTGGGGTCGACCTCACCTTTTCAATTGATTTGCCATTATATTTTCTATTTTTAAATAGTACAAGAAAAACATATTTAAATTGATAATATTACAAAATTGATTATGAATAACATAATAATAAAATAATATATAAAACTATTTCATATACTTGTGTGACTACATATTAATGCATATAACATAATATTTATCTTCCTCACACTTTAAATTCAAATATCATTAATTTAATATAAATATATAATAGGCTTTGATTTAAAAGAATAAATAAATTATTGTGTAAACAATCTGATTAATTTACAAGAATACATAACATTTGGAGTTTAAAATAAAATGCTTAATGATTTATATGATTCATGCTAAATATAGAAAAATCTTATATATTCATTATAATTAATGGAAATAAATATTTTACAATATATAAGAATAGTTAATTAATTAGATGCCAATAATAACTTGAAATATGAAATGAAATATACTTTGTGATATGATAAATTTTTGTATTAACACGTAAACAAAACTTAGCGACACATGCATACATGAATGTCGGTATGTTCCTCAAAACATATAAGTTAACATGGTGATGGGTGTACATGAAAAATAAGTTTTTTTTTCTTTTATTTCTTCCTTTATAATTTGACATGCATTTCCATACTTTACAAAGAATTATACGTAAATTATTTTTAACAATCATTTAAGAAAATTAGGTTATTGGCGACGGCTTTACACCGTCGCTATTAAATAATGGCGATGCTCATTTTATGCTTTGGAGACTAACAAAACCGTCGCCAAAACATAATAGCAATGGATGTAAGCAGTTGCTAATAAAAACTAAAGGCGATAGTCACAACCTTCGCCAATGCTCTTATTAAGGACAACCACCGATAGCCGTCCCTAATAATCATTTATTTGCGACAGATAAAGCCGTCTCTAATAAGAGTATTAGTGACGGCCCATAGTAGCTGTCGCTATTGTTAATATTAGGGACAACTTCTTGTAATGTCCCTAATAATGAATTATCGGGGACAGTTAGTGCCGTCCTTAATAATCGTTAGTAGCGACGAACAAATTATTTGTCTCTAATAAAAGTATTAGAGACGGCTTCAATTAAGTGTCCCTAATAATAGTTTATTAGCGATGAGCCTAAAGTCGTCGCTAGTAATTTTATTAGTGACAAAGAATTTTAGCTATCATGAATAAATTTAGTAGCAACGGCGACGGAAGCCGTCGCTAATAACCGTTATTGAGGATGACAATCTCCGTCTCGAATGATGTTTTTCGCGACGACTTTTGTAGCCTCTTGAATAATTTATTTTTTGTGACGTTCGTATATTCAGTCATCGCTAATAATGTTTAGTGAGGACGGTTTCTTTAAGTCGTCGCCAATACTACACTTATGCGGATGGCTACTTAACAGTCGTCGCAAATATCCTTTTTAGTGATGGTGTTCTGGAGCCGTTGCCAATACCCCGTCCCTAATAATCCCTTTTCTTGTAGTAATTTTAAGGTAGTCTTGTAAACAAAATTCAAAAATCTTACATTTTGATTCAATTGCGATAAGAATTATTGGTTTTTGAATTAAAAAATAATATTGATAACTTATTAGAATTGATATTGGTTATTCCGATATGTTATCAGAATTGGAATTGAAAAATAATTGTTGAATCACTCTTATATTTTGTCCTTTTATTTTGGTGATAACAAAATTCATGATTATCATAAATATCATTAATATATTCAATATTATTTTCTATCATAATTATTGTATTTTACATCGCCTGTAACTTCATCATATTCGAAGCTTCAAGTTCGTCATACATGTTTTTATTATGGTCAATCGAAGCTTACTTCGTCATATCCGAAGCTAGCTTTGTCATATCCGAAGTCCACTTCGTCATATCCTAAGCTGGCACTTCGTCATGCATATTTTTTGTTATGTTCAGTCGAAGTTCACTTCGTCATATACGAAGTTATATACGAAGTAAAGTTTGCCATATCCAAAGTTATATACGAAGCTTAAATTTGACCGACAACATTTTGATCTATTTTATGCGAAGTTCAACTTCGTCATATCCGAAGTTGCACTTCGTCATATCCAAAGTTTCACTTCAACCGATAACGTTGTATTCTGGCCAATCGAAGCTTCACTTCGACTATTTATGTTGTTTCCTTGACCAATCGATCATTTCATATCGATTGTTGTCATCTTATATCGATAGCTGGTCTTACTCCGACTTCCAAGAAGTCGAAGTTAAATACTGATTGTTGAACAACCAGAGTCCCACTCTTACTCTTAAAAAGTCAAACTGTGATATCGATTGATGACCAAACCAGTCCTACTCTTACTCCCTTGAAGTCGATGTGTGATATCGATTGCTGACCATTTCTTTCAGTCCAAGTCTTATCGATTGTTGATCTTACTCCGACATCTCTACAGTCGAAGTTTCACATCAATTGTCTTACATAAACATCGATTGCTTTTATAAATCATCGATTACTTTAGATATTGATTTTCTGTATGAACATTGATTGGCTTTATCATATCAAATGCTATTTCAAATAAGATATCTATTATCTTTATCAATCTATTTTCCTTGATGAAATCATATTGATCATATTGCATATCTTCTGATCAAGGAACTTTTTGAAAACATCTTTCTTAAAATAATTAACATTTTCTCAGACATGTTTTGAACATCCTTAGCGATTTAAACGCGTGAAATTCAAATCTCCCGCCGTCTGTTAAATATTTCACATACGCATTCAAAGATGTACTTCATACGCATAACCTGTTGCTGGATATAGCTCCCATGCAGTATAACTTTTTAAGTAACTGTCTTTTTCTTGATAAGTCTTCTAATACTTCATGTCACGCCCCGCTAATTTAGTAGCAGAATAAATCGGGGAGACGTGAGCTAAGTAAATAGTAATGTGTCTTGCACAACAATCGAGTGATTCAAAGCAACTAATGGACAATAATTGGAATAAACTTCTTGTTTTATTGATAACACACCAAGACTATTACAACCACTAATTCAGAGCCAATACATAGGGCTCAGTGGCAACAATTCATTAGAAAGGAAATTTAAACGAGTATTTAACTAGACTCTATTAAACTAGGGTAACTCCATTGATATGACAACAGGTCACTCATCACTCTGGTCATGTCCCAATGATATGTGTAATGTCATCATCCGACTCACCTAAAACACCTTGATAAATAATGCAGGGTGAGCGATAATACTCAGTAGGACTTAAATCTCATGAGACAAGCACACTTTAAATGATTAATGTAATAAAGAGCAGAGTAACTAACGATGAAGAGAGCCAAGTAATGTTGAGAGAATAATAGCATAAATAGTGTGGTTCATGAATCAAGTATAGCACAAAGAACATGCTTAACTATATATTATATGTCAATTCATGATAAAGAGCAATAGAAAAACGTTAGTGTCAAGCAAATAGCAAGTAACATGTATAGAAAGAGAGAGAGAGAGGTTGGCTATATAGAGAACAAATACCCACTGGGGCAAATAGCACTTTGATTGATTTTCATCAAATGAGATAGTATAGCACTTTGGTTGTTAGTAGACAGACGAGAAAATATAGCACTTGGGTTGATTGTCTTAGATTAATCTAGATTGTATAGCACTTGGATGTAATGCCAAGCACCCTGATCATTGAACTCCCGCAAGCAAATAGCACTTTCGGGCGCACCTCCTAGGACCAAATCGGGTCCTTTATATATTGCCAGGCATTGATTATGTTTTGTTATCTTAGACAACCAATAGATGGCCAAATAGAGTACTAAGAATAAGTGAGAGTAAGAAGAAATAAATGAGAGCATAGAGAAAAAGTTGAATAGATGAGTTTATAAAGAGATCTAAACAAGAACTACAAGTTATGCAAGAAGAACGACAAGTAATACCAACGACAGTATCTGTTGCATGACACTGTCGGTACTGATAGAAAGTTTGGATTCCTTTTCTTCTTATTGGTGTGTGCATGTGAAGAAGAATCAAAGATAGTGGAATAAGATCGTACACGTCTCTCTTGGATAGAGAAATTAACATACTTTAACCTAGATATCACTTGATATTGTTACACTCTTTATAGGAACTTAATGACAGACTTAATCACGGTATTATAGCATGATGGTTCAGAAACTTGGGGTTTTAGTGCTAGAGGAAACCTTAGATCTCAAGGTATACGACATGAAAACTTCTGGAACTAGTTTAAAACGTAACCCAAATCTTAATCAAGATATACTCAAAAGAAATTAAGGATATTGACAAGGATTCATGAAGAATAAGGGCGAATAAGAGGTCACGGGTACAGGAAAATTGTAGAACCTTGATTCATGAAAATCATGCAAACTTGATCGGTGAATAAAAAAAAAAGGGCTTTGGCTACTGGTTTCATGGACTACCTATGAATAAGATTAATTAGATTTTTGCTTGAGAGATTGCCTACCTTTGAACGCTCCTAAAAAGTATTTCTGCAGAACGAAGCAGAATAGGGTCTGGGGAAGGAAGCTTCGGTTGGGTGATATCCACCTTCTCTAGTGCTGTAGATCGTCTTCCGCAAGTCCTCTAGCAAGTTGGTAACTCGCCCCCAAGGGCTTATGATGAGTATTTATGGATGAGGATAGTTAGGAGTTCTATTATGACTAGAGAAGTGGAGTTGCGGTTTTATCTTTATCCCTTTCGTAGAAGATCTCGTCCCATTAGGAGTGGGAATCCTTTAGAGAACCCCCCCCCCCCCTATTGTTGGGCATGAGTTTGGATTAATATGGAAGTCTAATGATAGTTAAATCTCCGTGTGGGTTTGCAGTTTCCTAACTTTTGGTAGGAGTCCTATTATGTTCCAAAACTTACATAGGAATCATTTCCGTAATAGGTCTTCCTATTTGATTTAGTTCTAGGGATCAAGTTCAGAATCTACTATTGGATTCAGTCACGTTTCTATGGTTCGTACTTCCATGTTTATCTTAACTAACCCCTTTTATTATTGGGTATAAAATTAACACATATTTTATAGTTTAAAAATGACCAGTAACTTCATCATATACGATTTAGTCATGGACAGTCGAAGCTAACTTTGTCATATACGAAGTTCCACTTTGTTTTGGTCGTGATCAGTCAAAACTTAACTTCATCTTATCTAAAGTCCAACTTCGTCATATACGAAGTCCACTTCATTTTGGTTATGATCAGCTAAAGCTTAACTTCATAATATACGAAGTTAACTTCGTTATATTCGAAGTCCAACTTCGTCATATACGAAGTCCACTTCATTTTGGTCGTGATCAGTCAAAGCTTAACTTTGTCATATACGAAGTTCACTTCGAAGTTGACATATCGATTGCCTTGAACATCAATTGCAGACCATCATCAATTGTAATTAAACATCGATTGCTCCTTTAAACATCGATTACTCCTCAAACATCGATTACTCCTTTAAACATCGATTGTTCCTTTGAACATCGATTACCTTTAAACATCGATTGTTCCTTTGAACATTGATTACTATTATATTTTACCGATTGCTCTTACAAACATAGTTCTATATCGATTGTTGACCAACCCATATCTATTATTGACTGTTTTATCCATTTCCATATAGTATTGGTGTGAATTTAATCAAACCTCTCTACAATTATATATTATTATTATTCTATTTATTTAGGATAAAAATCCAGGTTGTTACACATTATGTAAGGCCTTGGGCCTTATTGGACCCTTAATGGGCTTTTCTGGAATAGTGTTGGTTGACGTCAAGGATGATTGATGTCAACGTTTTGTTGACGGCAACGTTGTGTGCCGTCAACTTGGTCTTGGTGGCAATAGATGTTGTCGTCTACCCAAATTTCTAGAAATTTATGAGCTTCGAACTTGATAGCAATCAATGTTGATGTCGAGTTCTTGGCGGTGCAGTTGACGACATCCTATGTTCACGTCAACTGTCATTGGGCCTATTTTTTTAACGCAATCTAAGGCCCTCCCATTCCACCCCTTCTTCTCTTCCACCCCACCACCTTCACCTCTTTCCTACTCCACCACTTCCGACGACCGATGAGAGCTCGTGGGGAGGTCCTGGTGCTCGTGGTGGCCTTGGATCGGGTGAGAAGATGGCGGATTTGGGAGATTGACCTCGCGGGGTGTACGTGGGCAAACGATGTGATTTTGAGTTTCATCTTATAGTTTTTGGCATTTTAAGGTAGGGATCCTACCTCTAAACTCCCTTTGGTTTTTTTATGTGTTGATGTGCATGAGATTTGTGTGTGAATTGAGTTTTGGGGAAAGTTTTCCCATGCTGGGTTTCTGAGGGTGTATTGCTCGATCCAATAGTTGGATCGCTGTTTTTCGGTGTCATATTGATGTTATTTGATGAGGGAAAGTGTTTCCCTTCATCATATCTAGTTTTCTGGGCTTGGATTGCCCTATGGAGCGGCCTAGGGCCATATCAGCTATTGGAAGCTGATGAACTTGACGACATAGGTTGCTGCCATCAAGTTCTTCATGATGAACTTTGGGGCAAGATCCCTTGCCGTCAAGGTAAGGTTAATGGCAGTCGACATTGCTGTCTACTCTAGTAGACGACACTGGACTGTGCCGTCTACCACTTGTTAATGACAATCAGGATTGTTGTCAACCCATAGGTAGGTCCTAGCAGTCTAAGTCCCTTTCTGTGTGTGAGGCTTGGACACACAGTGTCTGCCTCTTGGCACAGTGTTCCTGATGTCGAGAGCGTCTCCGTCTATGTGTGTGTTGTACTTCGTTGTGCTTGTGTTGTATTTTTCCCGGACGTTGAGCTGGGCTCTATCTGGATGACTGGCATTGAGTTGTTCCGCCAGTGAGCTTGGGCGTTGAATATGACTTGTTGACTAGGTTGCAATCACAAAGGAGGGGGGGGGTGAATGGGTTGCTTCAAGAATATCTTAAAATTTTTTTGCTTAAAATAACTTCAGACAGAAACACACTAAGCGCAGGTGTTAGAGTTAGTGAGTAGCAAAAGTAAGATAAAAACAATCACAAAAAATGCACAAGGATTTTTATCATGGTTCGGACCTCCTATCACCAAGAGTCCTACGTCTAGTCCCCAAGAAACTACTTAGAATTTCACTAACCAATGGTGCAGTCTCCCTCAAGGACACTTACACATCCAGCACCTGCTGGCCTTCTCTTTAGCCCATGAAGAGGCAATACAACCACCTATAGCAACATGTCTTCTCTTTAGCAAGGGGAACTAAACCACCTACTCACAGCAGGTCTTCTCTTCTCACAAGAAGAGGAACACTCATAAAGAAGAGTTGAAGGGATGGCCCCTAGATCAAGCTTATACAACAAACTTTGCTGGATCTGACGCACGAACTGAGAGAAGAAAAATATAGACTATGATACTATCCTCTCAGAATTGTTGTGTCCCTAGTTTTGATGATGTCATAAGTCAAGAAAAATGTAATAAATATCTAACACAAGTCTTTGTATCACAGGAAAATTCATAAAGTCAAAAGCTCTTTTTAGTGTGTTGACTCTAGTTACTTCATAGGTCGACACACATGTATCAATGAGTGAGTTATTGAAGTTCGGTGATGCACATGAGTCGACTCTATCCAAGGGTTAGGTCGACGCTTGATGGATTTCCTGTAGCGCAAAATTTCAAAGTATCACATAAGGTCGACACTATTTGAAGATCAGGTCGACTCTAGTTGATTTTCTGGCTAGCACTGAAGGAAAGGAATAGCATAAGGTCGACTCCAGATGAGCATCAGATCGACACTAATCAATGTTCTTGTTAGCATTTAGAGAAAAATATTGTTTGAGGTCGACTCCGGATGAGGATCAGGTCGACTCTACCAGTCTATCAGGTCAACTCTACCAGTCTTTCACGTCGACTCCAAATGAAGGTTAGGTCGACTCTACCACTATGTGAGGTCGACTCTAAGATGCTAATATGTCAAGTTTACATCATGCAGCTATTCAGAACTGCAGTCACTTGCATGAGGTCGACTCTTGAAGGCATGGAGTCGACTCTACTGAAACATCCTTACTGTTCCAAGTCAAGTTATCTATGTGTGTCTACACTATGATCAAGGTGTGTCGACTCTCTGACCCTTATACTCCAATGATGAAATATGTCTGCCAGGGCATAAGTTCTAGGCACGTGATCTGAGGCCCAATGATTGGGACTTCGGGTACATCTCATAAGGTTCTGGAAGGTGCCCCTTTTTGGCGGTAAAGTATCTCCCAATTATTTGGGATTCTGTTGAGGGGCCCTGTAAGATCCTCGAATTTCCGTCGCATTAATTGTAATTATGTGTGTGTATTTATGCTTGTGTATGTATGTACATATTTATGTACACATTAATTAGTATAATTACGTGTGCGTGTGTTTATATTAAGTATAAATAATGTATGTATTGCATGATGATAGTATGGATACAATACCATATGTATATTGCATGTATAGGTGCATGGTATGCATGGTTTTCTGCATAATTTAAAGTTCTGACCGAAGGCCACCTTGGCGTCAAGCCCAGGCCGTTTAGGTGGTGTCAGCGTCCAGACATGGACGCCAACACTCATCCCGGCATCCAGCGATATGGACGCCAACTTCTCTGACCTGCATGCGCAGCAGAGCTGCAAGCTTCTGAAACAAGGTATGGCTACCATTGGGGGGATGTCCCCCAACGGCTCTGAGGGTGTCCCATCACCCTAGTGAGTGGGAGAGAGACCCTCCTAAATCCTGTACCCGAATTGGACTCTCCCACTCTTCCCTTCACCCTTGCAAGAGGAGAAAGGAGAAAGAAAAACCCTAGGAGCAAGTCTGAGAGAAAACCCATTTTGCCACCCAAAAATCCACATCCCTGGACCTTGATCCGGCGTCCCCCTGCTGCAAGGAGGTTGCTGGACCAACGAGGAAGGCTTCCCCGACATCCCCTCGGCATGGAGATCATCCAGGAGCCCGGAGGAGAGATCGTTTGGAGGGGGTTCTGCAACTTTCTTGGAACTGCCCAAGGAGGTCTTCACCGAGCCATAAATCCCTTGGAGGAAATTTCTAAAGGCAAGTGACCTATCCCTGATGTTCCCTTATGAGTCTAAGTTGGTTTTGTGATTTTTATGGAATTTTCCTCGAGTCCTAGACCCTCCTATTCACCCAAGATTCAGAGCTCGGGTCTGTGTTTCTGCACAGACCTGGTTCGACGGCAAGGTCCCTGGACGCCTGTGATGAGCTTGGCGTCCATCGACCATGCCGCTGACCCTGAGTCAGCGGCCAGAGACCGCCGCCGAGTTCTTCTGGACAGAACAGTGAGCTGTTCTGTCCCTCTTATACATTAATTTCGGTATGTTTTACGTGATGAGGATATATGGTAAACCTTATACTCTATGTATATTGTGCATTGTGGTGTGTGGATGAATGTGGTGTGATGGTGAATGTGGAAATGGTATTCCTTAAACTTGTGAGCATGAATTGTTGATTCTTGCAAAATTAGTTTTCATGATTAGAATTGTATGAAGGCCTTGGTTTTGGTCTGATCATGAAAGTCAGTGGGTCAATATATGTGTTTTGCAAATTTGGTAAATTATCCATGCTAGTGTAACGTGCAAATAAATCCGATTCAGTAGAATAAAATGAAAGCATGTAAGAATGATTTGTAGTGTTGAATCCATAGATGTATGAATTAGGGTAATTTTGTATCCTCAATTCATGCATATGTTAATAGCTTATGTTTAAACAGAAAGTGGCTAATTTGCAAAATGTGTTAGACCCATATTAACTTAAGTTGTTAATAGCATGTTAATTAGGCGTTTTATTTTCTGTAAATTCTAGTTAGCTCAGAAAAATCTGAAAATTTGAGGGTATGACCTTGAACCCGAAAACAGCATGTGGTTAAAATGTCAGGTCATTTGGATCAGTAAATAAAAAGTTATGTGTTTTGCTTGTGAAATGTGATAATTCGTGCATATGATCGTAATGTGATTAGATTTTGTTTAAACCCAGCATGATTAGTGTGTTTACTGTGTGTTAAACCTTGAAACTCTATATTACCATGTTAGGAAAAACAGAGGAGTTCATGTGAGTGAGAAAGTGAATGAGATGAAGTGTTATGTGTAAAACCAAGTGTAAAACGGTAAATGTGTAAATGTGTAACTGTGCCAATGTGAAACTGCTTCCGTAGAGGGCAGTGGAGCTGTATCAGGGAAAAGTCCCCCTGAGAAAGTTCAATGTGTTAAGTGACCCTAAGGGCATTAGGGGGAAATCCTGGAGGTGGACAAGTACCACTAGTTAGGGTGGAGACTTGTTCTCCCGGTCTGCGCAGTCCAAGAGTCGCCATTGGAATGCCTAGATGGCGTCTATGTGTAATGTGATGTGTATATGTCCTTCTTTGGTGGTTTGGACTATGTGTCACGGCACCTAAAAATCTGTAATGTGAAATGTGTCGTGTATGTGTCCATGTGTAAATGTGTAAGTGACAATGTGAATGTGTATGTGTAAAGTGAACTATGTGAAAGAGAAAACTTGTGCAAATAAAAATGTGAAACTAAAGATGTAAAAATAGGTTATTGAAAACCCATGTGAGACAAATCTGAAATCATGTGAATTCAGTAAATTCATGTTATTATCATTATGTTTAATGTGCAAAGATGCTTAGAATCCATGTTAGGGATAATTAGTGAACACGTGCACAAGATAGCATGAATGGTTGTTGATGTGACATGTTTTATGCATTATTGTAGCTCTCATGCATAGGTTTTCAGCCATGAAACCATATGAAATCAGCAACCTAAAGCATGTGAAAAGGTCCATGTATGTGTTTAAAAATGTGTAAAATCCATGCTAGTTGTGTTTCCCTTCCATGTATGTAAAAGTTCATGTTGATAGCTCTCATGTTTGATTTCTTTAAAGATTAAAGTTTCATGAGTAAATTGAATAGAAACCATGTGATAAGTGAATTTTATTTTAGAAATCTGAAAGCATGAGTTATGTATAAAATTGTAGAACTTTCATGATAGGTTGAAACTTGAATTGACTAACATGCTATGTGTGGCTAATTGTAATGTGCATGTAGAAACCACTAGGACTTATAAGTGTATATCATGAGTAGTGTTGCTTGATGAGTCCTTGGACTCACTCCTTGCTTCGGCGTACAGGTATAGTTGGTGACACGACACCGCTTGAGGAGACGGTGGAGACGGACTCCGAGCGCAGAGACTAGCTAGTTGTTGGAGTTCTTTGAGATTGTGTATTTCATAGTATGTAAATTTGGAACATTGTACTAGAAGTATCATGAAAAGGATGTATAAGTGTGGACATTTGTATTTAATTTCAGCAATTTAAATCATGTGGATTTTTAGTTCTTTTATGTTAAACGCGAACTGCATGTATGTTTAATGTGGATGATGAATGAATGAAGACATTGGTCTTTTACTTCCGCTACTCTGTTGTATATTCGCGTGTATCTCAGCTGTTTGTATCGTTTGGGTAAATGTCCCACTGTGGCAGCACTCGCTATACCGACGTGGGTCGGTATGACCGTACTGGTGTATCGAGGGCCGTCACAGGCCCACCTGAGATGATTCTGTGAAATAGATTAAAAAGGCACACGTCGTCCTCTGCAGAAATCATCACACACAGAAGAAAAAAGTGCACTGATCTGAGAGTGAAAAAGTATAGAGAGAGAAGAGCTTGAGTTCAAAGAGAGCAGCAGACTTCAGAGTAGTCAACAGATCAAGAGGAAAGAATGCTAGATCGCGTCTTCTTCCCATGCAAAGACTTGCTGCTAATCAATTGAAGCAGAGCTTCAAAATTTAACTCAACTCAGAGATAATTGATCATTGTGCTACGGCCAGAAGAGGATCTCGATGAGCTTAAGCCTGAAGGAGATGCAATTGGGAGTTCAAGGATACATCTGACCAGATCCAAACTCCAGCGCAGAGTGTACATATTTTTGCATTTCTTCATAAATCTCTCTAGTTTGATTTTTTTTCCTATTTCTTCTCTTCACCAATTTGTTTGGGTGTCTGCTCCAGTAGGAGTAGACGGATTGATCCTACACTATGTGTGTAAAGTTTGTGAGATTTGAAAAAATCTTGAAGTTGTGAATCAGCAGTTTTTAAGAAGCTGTGAATCAGCAGTTGTGTGAGTGTTTCATACATTTGAGTTGATAGAGAAGCCTCACTTGATTCAGTGAGGGGTGGAGTAGGTGTCCACATCGGAGCCGAACCACCTTAAAAATTTCGCTTGCATTGTGTGGTTTGATGTGCACTGGCTAAATTGTTTCATCTGATCTGATCATAGTCTTGAGTTCTTAATTTTTAATTGGTCAATATCTATTCATCCCCCCTCTAGATATTCATTCGATACACAACATGTGGTATTAGAGGTAGGCTCTCCATTCTTTTGGTTTAACAACCAGGAGAGATCTGTGTGAAATGGAGTCTAGAGGTTATATTGCAAAAGGTCATTTTGTTAATAGACCTCCTTATTTTGATGAAATTAACTATGCATACTAGAAAACTCGCATGCAGGTGTTTTTGCGAGCACAAGATCATCAAATTTGGATGGTGGTGAGTAATGGACCCTACGAGCTATCAGAAGATGAAGAGAAGTGGACTCCATAGGAGATAAAGAAGTCAAATGCAAACTGGAGTGCCATGAACATCATGCAGTGCTCACTTCATCACACAGAATTTTCAAGGGTTTCATCATGTACAAGTGCAAAGGAAATTTGGAATCGCCTGATGGTGATTTATGAAGGTACGTCACAAGTAAAAGAAACAAAAGCTAACATGCTAGTTTCCGAATATGAATCATTCAAAATGAAGCATGATGAAACAATTTTTGAGATGTATGGTAGATTAACTTTATTAACTAATGGATTAAAGAATCTAGGAGAGACTTACGCATAACAAGAACTTGTCAGAAAAATCCTTAGATCTTTAACTCCTATTTAGCACACTAAGGCTACTGTAGTGGAGGAATCGAGAAATCAATCTACCACATTAGTTGATGAACTAATCAGATCCTTCATGACTTATGAGCTGGGTTTGAAGAGAGCTGAAGAAGATATCAAGAAGAAGAAGCCGCTTGCTCTCAAGGGAAGTCCCAGTATCAAAGAAGCTACTAAAAAGAGTGAGTCATCTACCTCTGAAGATGATTCAGGTGAGTTTGCTCTCATTGCACGAAAATTCTTGAGAAAAGAAGGTAAAGGCTTTCTGAAAAAGAAATCACCAGTAAATAATTTTTCAAAGCCTAAACAGTATGTGAATAAGAAATCTAACAGAGTTGTATGTTACATTTGCAGGAAACCAGGATATGTGACATCTGAGTGTCTTGAACCCTTGAAGAAAGCACAACCCAAACGGACAAAAATTAAACAGAAGGCCATGGTTGGAACATTGAGTGAGGAAGAAGATGATGATGATGAAGAGAGCACAGAAGCTGAGGAATCACATACAAAATTTTGTCTGATGGCAAGAGGAGAAGAAGGAGATGAAGAAGAGGTAAATTCTCCATTCAAAGATTTTTCTTTCAGTAATTGAGAACACGTATATTTTGAGCTGCTAGATCAATATGATGAGGTTAAAATAGAAAATAAAGTGATTAAAAGAAAAATAAATTATATTGTTCATGATACCTCAATGGAAGAAAAGGAAAAAGAATTTGTTCAAGAAATCACTATTCTATAAAAAACTATTTGTGAATTGGAAGGCAATAATACTGAAAAAGTCCAGGAGATGGCTGTGGTTGCTGAAAAATATGATGCATTAAAAAGTGTGAACACTGAAATGAAGAATGAAAATTAAAATCTTTAGAAAAAAGTCACCATAAGACAAGAAGTTTCAGAAAAAATTATCAGTGGAAAAAATAACCTGGAAGCCTTTCTTAGAACTAAAATAAACTTCAATAAAGAAGGGTTGGGTTTTAATCCTTTAAAGAAGAAAGAAATAGGCTTGAAAGCCATCACATTTGTTTCTTTAACAAATTCAGAAACCTCCACAACTAGAAAACAATTTGATGAAAAGAAAACTCAAAGAAATGAAAAAAGAGAAACTGTAAAAAATTCTGAAATTGGAAAATCCAATAAATATGGTAAGTCAAGTGCTAAAATTAAACCAACAAACATGCCTCAGGGGAACAAATCTTGGAAATCACCTTATTGGGTAGGTCGGCACTATTCCTATGATAGGTCGACACCTTCATACACCAGACTATAGAACTTGTCCAGGTGGACTCGTGGTAGGTCAACACTTTCATACACTAGACCATAGAACATTTCCAGGTGGACTCATGGTAGGTCAACACCTTCTTACACCAGACCACAGAACATGTCTAGGTGGACTTATGCAGGTCGACACTATCTCTACAGAGTGTTGACACATTCCTACAACTTTGCTAGATCTGGTCAGTCTGAAGTTTCCAAGAGGTTTAGCAATCAGAATAATTCTTGGTTTCATCAAAGAAACACTGGTGAGAAGTCTGAAAGAAAATTCATGAAAATGAAAAGAAACAATGGTTTAAAATTTTTTGAAAATAACATAAAAAGTCAAAAACAACATGAAACCAGAAACACCATTAAATCCACTGTAAAAAGACAAGCTTGGATTCTGAAAGGCATGTTTTCCTATGTTCTTGAATTGGGTGATGTAAAGGGACCCAAATGTACTCGGGTTCCAAAGATTTTTCTTTGATTATGTTGCAGGTATGTCTTACAGCCAAGAACAACAAGTGGTACCTTGATAGTGGCTATTCAAGACATATGACAGGGGACAAAGACAAATTATGTCTATTGTCTGAGAAGAAAGCTGGTCTTGTAACTTTTGGAGGCAACAACAAGGGTAATATTGTCAGTCCAAGTATGGTAGGCAGAAATCCTTCAAAGTCAATTGATGATGTACTGTTGGTGGGTGGATTAGAGTACAACCGTCTGAGCATAAGCCAACTCTATGATAGGGGTCACAAGGTAATTTTTTATTCTCTTAGTTGTACAATTTTTGAACCAAATTCAAATTGTGTGAAAGTTTTTGGAAAAAGAATCATTAATGTCTACATGATTGACTTGGATGAACCTGAAAACACCAATCTTGTCTTTTTGCCAATAAAAATGATCTTGCATGTTTATGGCATCGTAGATTAGGTCATGCTAATTACAACATGCTACATAAATTTGTTAAATTCAATACGGTGAAAGGTTTGACAAAAATTTCCTTCAAACAAAATTTCAAAATATGTGAGGCATGCACACAAGGTAAGCAAACAAGAAATTTTTTTAAAAGTAGATCTAAAAGTCAATCTTCCAAACCTTTTGAACTTATTCATATAGATCTGTTTGGACCCACAAGAACAAACAGTCTAAATGGAAAAAGGTTTGGATATGTTCTTGCTGATGATTTTTCAATATTTACTTGGGTTTTCTTTCTTTCTCACAAAAGTGATGCCTTCATGGAATTTCATGAATTCTATAAGAAAATTCTTCAGGAAGGAAACTTCAAAATAATTTCAATCATGTCTGATCATGGAGGTGAATTTGAAAATACTAACTTTGAAAAACTTTGCAGGGAAGAAGGAATTTTCTACAGATTCTCATCACCCAGGACTCCTGAACAGAATGGAGTAGTAGAGAGACGAAACCGAACACTTGTTGAAATGGCAAGGACTATGCTGATTGAAAGTAGTTTGCCTAGAAAATTCTTGGCAGAGGCAGTAAACACTTCCTACTATATCATAAACCATGCAATGGTAAAGCCTCTTAGCAAAAAGACTCCTTATGAACTGCTGAAAGGTAAGAAACCTTCCATTGCTCATTTCAAAGTGTTTGATGCAAAATGTTTCATCTTGAATAACAATAAAAGTGATTTAGATAAATTTGAACCAAAAAGTGAATTGGGGATTTTTCTTGGTTATTTTGACTATTCAAGAGCATATAGAGTTTTTAATGTGAAAGATCAAATTATTGAAGAGTCCCCTCATATAACATTTGATGAACTTCATGATAGGTTGTGCAGGAAAATGGAAGATGGAGAATTTCTGGAAAAAGAATAATCAAATGACCAGCATGGAAAGGAACCTGCAGCAAGTAAAATTCCAGATGATGACAATGGACAAGAGACAGCAAATGCAAATGAGAATAGAGATCAGCTGAACATCAGAATGTTAAGAGATCATCCTTAGGAGAGCATCATTAGTAATCTACTTGGCCGACCTAGGACGAGATTTCATTTCAAACTCATTTCAAAACTGGATCAAATGACACTTGTCTCACAAATTGAACCTAAAAACATTAAAGATGCATTAAAAGATACTTTTTGGATAAATGTCATGCAAGAAGAATGGAATCAGTTTGAAAGAAATAAAGTTTGGCATTTGGTTCCAAGACCTTCTTCCCAAAGTGTCATTGGAACTAAATGGGTGTTCAGAAATAAAACAAGTGAAGATGGCAAAATAATCAGAAATAAAGCTAGGCTTGTAGCAAAAGATTATAATCAAGAATTTAGAATTGACTTTGAAGAATCTTTTGCTCCTGTAGCTAGGCTTCAAGCAATTAGAATTTTGCTTTCATTTGCATGTGCTCACTGTATCAAATTACAGCAAATGGATGTTAAAAGTGTATTTTTGAATGGCTTAATAAAAGAGGAAGTTTACGTTGATCAACCTCCAGGATTTGAATGTACTGAGTTTCCTAACCATGTTTTTAAGCTTGACAAAGCTCTCTATGGATTATAGCAAGTTCCCAGGGTTTGGTATGACCGGTTGAGCTCATTCCTTACAGGTAAAGGGTATTCTAGAAGTAAGGTAGATCAAACCCTTTTTAGAAAACTGCAAGCAAGTGATATTTTGGTGGTCCAAATTTATGTTGATGACATTATATTTGGATCAACAAAATCTTCACTGTGTAAGGAATTTGCTGATTTGATGACAGGCAAATTTAAAATAAGCTTAATGGGAGAACTGAATTTTTTCCTTGGATTGCAGGTTGTTCAAACTAAGGAAGGAACCTTCATCAATCAGTCAAAGTACATACAAGATCTGCTAAAGAAGTACAAAATGGAGAATACCAAAGTCATGGCAACACCAATGAGCACAACTGTGAGTTTGGATGCTGATCTGAAATGTAACTTGGTAGATCCAAAGACCTACAGAGGTATGATCAGATTCTTGCTTTATTTGACAGCATCTAGACGTGATATACAATTTTCTGTGTGCATGTGTGCTAGATTTCAGGCTAGTCCTAGAGAATCCCACATGAGTGTTGCAAAACGAATTTTTAGATATCTTGTAGGAACTCATGAGTTGGGATTGTGGTATCCAGCATCTAGTGAGTATAATTTGTTATCTTATTCAGATGCGGATTATGCTGGTTGCAAATTGGACAAAAAGAGCACTAGTGGTCATTGCTATTTTTTGGGAGGGTGTTTAGTCTCTTAGGCTTCCAAGAAACAACACTCGGTTGCTCTCCCTACTGCAGAGGTAGAATATGTAGCTGCAGGGAGTTGTGGCACCCAAGTGTTATGGATTAAACATCAACTCCAAGACTGCCAAGTAGATCCTTGTGTAGGATCGAATAGGTGGATGGATCAGATCTAGAAGGGGCAGTTGAATAGATCTGACACAAATTACTTCGGAAGCTTAAGAAATTCAAAATTACTTCGAATCAAAGATCAATTCAGACAAATAATTTACTGATCTGAAGTGTGGGTGTGTGTAGATTATGTGTGAAGTAATTAAACACTTAGTGAAATTGAAATCCTATACAAGCATCTAGCGTAGACAAGCAGATCAATCCATTGCACAAAAGGTTTTTAGGTGGTTCGGAAATCACACCAGTGATTCCTACATCCACCCCTCACACAGTGAGGCTCCACTACTCAAAAGAGTACAACTCACACTGGAGCATGACGACTCCAAACACCCTTGAGCACGACAGCTCAACACACAACCTTGAGTTCAACGACTCACAAACTGAGCACGACGGCTCAAACAAGAACCGGAGCACGACGACTCCAAATTTAGCACGACGGCTCAAACCACACAGTGAGTGCGACGACTTACAATCCAGAGCTCGACGGCTCACAATACAAAAGCTAGATCAAACACGAAAGAAATTAGATCCCCTAGCAATGATCTGATTCACAGACAGAACTTCATGTATAGATCTCACAAGAAGAAATAAGATGAACACTCCAAGAATTAGGTGAAAGAAGTATGAATTGGATGTTCTTCGGTGAAGAGGTCTTGCAGACGCTTGAATTGAGGAGCCTTGATGGAATTCGATGGAGATTCTCTTCAATTGGCAATACTCTGCTTTGATGGCATCTGAAATGCCAGAAATCCCTCTTCTATTACTGCTCTTCAGTTGGATCTGCTCCCTTTCCTAGCACATCAACCTTCTTTCCAAAGATTCCCCTTGATTCCCACGTCCTTCCTCTTGAAAGGATGGCCTGCAGCTTCTGGAGATGAAGCCAGATCTAGAAAGCCCCTTTTTGCCGCCAAAAAGCTTCTTATGGAAGTGTATAGGCTCTCTTGCCTTTGGGGTAGGAGAATCATGGGTATTTATAGCCCCATATGTCCATAAAGTGCCTTGGGGTGCAT
Organism: Colocasia esculenta; assembly: GCA_014218235.1. NCBI lineage: Eukaryota > Viridiplantae > Streptophyta > Magnoliopsida > Alismatales > Araceae > Colocasia > Colocasia esculenta. The sequence continues at coordinate 41,251,209 of CM024759.1, read as the reverse complement.
GGGCATGGAAATCTAGGTCAAATCTCTTGATTCCCAAGCAGCTACGTGTCTAGAAAAGTTCACATTTTTGAGTTTCAGTCAAAGTGTGTCGACACCACAAGGCACTGTGTTGACACCACATGCATTGTCTTCAAACTGGGCTTCTGGGACAGTGATCTAGTGTGGACACCACAGGGCACTGTATCGACACCACAGGTGGACTGTGTCAACACCACATGACATTGTGTCGACACTACAGGTGGACTGTGTTGACACCACTGTGACAAATTTGTGTAAACCTGAAAATACAAAGTGTAAACTATTAATACAAGATATTATCATTAAAATGTGAGATATTAAACATAAAAAAATATGTTGTTTAAGCATTGTTGTGATATGTATAAAATGTATAACATGTTCAATTAGTCATCATTTTAATATGTACAAAATGTACAAAATGTCATCATCAAAATAAAATTATGAGTGATGTCAATTAGTCATGATTAAAGTCATCATTAAAAGGTTTCAAATACACACTCAACCCAACATTCTCCCCCTTTTTGATGATGACAAAATATATGCACAATCTCCCAATAGCATGACTCCCTTGACTGCAATAACTCCCCTTGACCAACTTTCTCTCATAAGAAACTTTCTCCTCTTTAAAGAACTTTCTCCCCCTTTTTGACAGCATCAAAAAGATAGATAAGAGAGAGAAACAAAGATTGTAGGAGATCAAGAAATGAAATGGAGGAAATGAATGGTCAGAAATGATCAAAATAAATGAGGCAAAGTGATATTGTCAAATGAGAGAAATTATTGTGTTTTGGTTATTGTGCAACAAAGTTTAATCACAAAGACACACTCAACACAAGGTATTGCAAGATATAATGATCTGAATGAAGTTAAAATAATGATGCAAATGTGAAGTAAAGTGACCTATATGAGTAAGCAGAAGTATTTAACAAGGATGTTAGGAGCTTCAATTTTAACACAATGTAGAATAATAGGTCTAAACTCATTATACAAGAACTTTATTAAGGTCTTAAGCTTTTCCATCCTGTTAATTTGATTTTGTTTCATTTTTTTTTAAAGTGGGAAAGAATACAAGAATAAATTAGTTAAATCTCACTTTTCAGTGCAGGAGATCACATTGATCAGATGCAAGACCTCCTGATTACCCAGTGGTTTAACTTTCATTATCTTATACAGAGTTGAAAATTTTGATTTCCACTTTTTAACTCGAAACAAATCACTTTTTAGGTGAAATGGCCCGGTTACTCGGTGGTTTAAGAATTTGCATTGCTCTGTTTGTATCTTTCCAAATTGTTGATCATTTTCATTTGATGTTTTGTAGGAATATGTTTGCTTTGACCAGAAAAGTCATGACTATGAATTTAGAAGAATTATTCTTAACATGTGGTAAAAATGAAGCTTAAACATACACATGTTAAATAGTAAAGCCACTCATGTGCCTACAAGTGTTTTGCAAGTCATTTTAAAGACATTCAGTATTAAGATTGTTTAACCTTGAAATGATAATGAATCTTTGAAATTAAACTAAATGCACAATGAGTTTAGTTTCAATGTCTTAATTCTCTCATAAGAAAGTAGCACAATGACTTAAAAATTCTGATAATTTTGGGGTTCAAGATAGACAAGTAAGGTCAAGGAATGTGACAATGACTCGCCCTTTCATGTATCTCCCCCTCACAAGGTGAATATGAGGATTATTGAAGAAATAAGAATAGAATGAACAAGAATATTTTATTGAAAGACAAGGACTCCCCCTCAACAATTGCATACAAGACTCTTGATACTTGGCGGAGACATATACTTACGCATAGTGAAAGTGTCCAGACAAGCCTGACTTGTCATTCTTCAAATCACAATTTGATATACTAAGAATGCCAATACAATGTGAGAGTGAGGAATTTATTTGCAAGAATAGGAAGACTTTTATTTGCAAAAAGAGATAGAAGATATCAAGAATGTGGAAATTTGCACAAACCAAGCTCTCTTCTTAAAGATGAGAATTTGTTTTCTGGAAGAGGCTTATTGAAAATATCTGTAATTTGTTTTTCAGTTTCAATGAAGTGAAGTTCAAAAGATTTCTTAGCGACCTCATCCCTTAGAAAATGGTGCCTTATTTCAATATGCTTTGTTCGTGAATGCTGAATTGGGTTTTTAGACAAATTAATAGCACTAGTGTTATCACACAAAATAGGAATACAAGCCAATTTGTGATTATAGTCTAGGAGCTGATGTTTCACCTAAAGAACTTGAGTGCCACAACAACTAGCCGCAACATATTCAGCCTCTGCAGTGGATAGAGCTACTGAATGTTGCTTTTTAGAAGCCCATGAAATTAGGCATCCACCTAGATATAAACATAAGCCACTAGTACTTTTTCTATCAAGCTTACAACTAACATAATCAGCATCACAGTAAGCAATTAAATCTAACTTGCAACCAGTAGGATACCAAATTCCAAGTTCACATGTTCCAACAAGGTATTTAAAAATTCTTTTGACAGCTAACATATGACTTTCTTTAGGATTAGCTTGAAATCTAGCACACATACACACACTATACTGAATATCTGGTCTAGAGGTTGTGAGGTAAAGTAGAGAACTAATCATACCTCTGTAGGACTTTGGATCTACTGACTTACCAAATGAATCTTCCTCTAGTCTTACATTTATTGCCATTGGTGTGCTTGAATGCTTGAGGTGCTGAAAGTCAAACCTTTTCAGAAGTTCTTTCACATATTTTGTTTGACTTATAAAAATCCATTCACTGGTTTGATGTACCTGCAATGTAGCAACTTGGAATTTTCAAAATAAATAAAATAAAATAAAATAATAAAGCAATTATAAAATCAAAGAATAGAGAATTAAATAAAACCCATCAAATGAAAATAAGTAATGGGCTTTATTAAATGGACCCATTAGAAATTAGTGGGTAGAAATAGAGATTTTAGAAAGGGAAATAATAGAGAAATACCCAAAATTTGTAACTAGAATATTACTAAAATAGAAAAGAGATATTTAATGCATTAAATAGCCAGTTTGAATTAGGATTGGATTCTTAAACCTACCCTAATGGGTTGGCCACGAAATCCTCTCTCTCCCAACCCAAATAGGAAGATCTCTTGCTTAAAAAGGGGAGAGGAAATAGGAAATTCAGAATTTAATAGGAATTAGACTTAAACTAGGAAAGGGAATAGGGAGAAGCTTAAATACTTCTCTTAAACCCTCACGGCCGGCCCTAGCTCATGCCAAGAGGTTCCTGGACCAGGAGGAGAGGTCAAGAGGAGGAGAATTCATGGAGAGGAAGGATCCCTCAAGTTCTTCCCCGAGTTCTTCAAGTCTTAACCCTAGAAGAGGAAAACGATCAAAGGTAGGCATTCTCACAAGCATAAACCATGAAACTTTTTTTGTAGGATGTCTCATCTATCAGGAACAAAAGCCTTTTGATTTCATAATTTTCCATCGAGCATATCTTTTGTTCTTGATTTTTCATGTTCTGCAACTTACATGACCTCGAACCCTCTTCTTAATTCTTGATCTCCTTGTATACTCAAACCCATGCCACAAGATTTTTACTGTAGGAACTGATGCATGTAAGACATCTTTTTCCCCTAAAAGCCCTAAATTTGATTCATCCTATCTTGAGAATTTAATCGTTGATCTCAACTATGTACTATTTCATGTTCATCATGAATACCCATGTTCAAAACATGTCCAAACCCTAATTGTTTTCCAATTCCTATTTATTGTAAGTACCCATGCATGTCTAGATCGTTTTACAATTGGTTTCACGATTTTTCGTTTACTATTCAATTAGTTGTGATTTTCTAAACCACCCTATGTCAAATAGGGTAAGTTCTAGCCCGCAATCCAATATATGTCCTTTCCCTGTCGGACCTAAGCGCAGACCCTGTGAACGCGACGGCCCGATAGGCCGCATTCACAAGGGTCGTCGCGACATCGTCTTCTGTCATGATCTGATCGCGACAAGATCTGTCGTCGCGATCTGCTGCTCGACCAGACTAAGCCTGTCGCGACCCATACAAGCACCCGTCGCGATCTCAGTTGACCCCGTCGCGACCCTCATCAGGGTACGTCACGATCTGGGTTCTTTTTGCAAGACACCCCCTATCTCAGCAATGCTTGATTATCTACAGTGTTTGTACTCTTGTTTAACAGTCATACATATAGAAAATAACACCTGTTATAAATTGAACATTTATACATGATTAAAATACAAGCACATGATCTTTTCTATCTATAATTTCATGACACTTACACACACATTGAACCATCCAATTATGGCATAATTTGGCATGAAACTATTTCATAATACATCTGGTAATTTATGTAATTAAATTACCATATACTTGTCTATCGTTTCTCGCGATGTTTTGGGAAAATCGATATCGACACTCCACTGTTCTAGAACTCCTCTAAAACGTCGAGCACTTGTTTCTATATACACTCTTTCTTGACTTGGACAAACTCTCCATCGGATACTCTATCTACCGGACTAGTAAGTCTTTGTTCAAGGCCTCCGCAAGTCTCCTCTGTCCATGGATTCTAACATGGTTGACGAGCCGGTTGTACCCTAACACCTATGATACCTTCTAGGGATCTATATGATCCAAACGTCTATTAGAAATTCACTCTCGTATTGAATCACGCCGGACCCTTGGACTTGTGCTTAACATGGCCAGTGGTAGGGTCGTGAGTTCCACCTGACTGCCAACACCAAGTGTGCGCGTTGTGCAACTGTTACTCTCGCCTGTTTACTCAACGCGTTACGTGCAATGTCCACTAACTCTCATCTGTACTCTACTCGCTCATCTATTCACGTTCACTCTACTATCTCATCTATTCATCTAGTGCTCTCATCTACTTCTTGGTACTCTATATTGGCCATTGACTGATTGTCTGAAGATAAACAATATAACTAATGCCTGGCAATATATAAAGGGTCTAATCTGGTCCTGGGATGTGCGCACGAAAGTGCTAGTGCCCATGGGAGTTAAATGATCGGAGTGTTTGGCATTACACTCACGTGCTATCTATCGTAACTATCTAAATGACAATCAAAAGTGCTATGTTCTCTCGTTGTCTATTGACAACAAAGTGCTATCTATCTTGACTATCTAAATGACAATCAAAGTGCTATGTTCTCTCGTTGTCCATTGACAACAAAATGCTATGCTATACTCGTTCTGCTATGGTATACTCGTCGTGCTATTTGTACCATGGCCATCTTGCTATACTTAACATTGTGCTATCTTGCTATTATTGTGCTATTCCCGACACTTGTGCTATTCTTAGAAAGTCTATATTTGGAAAGTCTTGCTATTTCATTCACGTACTGTCCTGCTATATATTTTTACTTGACACTCTCGCTCTATCATTAGTTACTCTACCTTTAAATGCATTAATTACTTAAAGCCTGCTTGAGCCTGAGATTTAAGTCTTACTAGGCGATGTTTGCTCACCCTGCGTTATTTGTCGTTGTGTTCTCAGGTGAGACCGAGGATGAACCATACACTCAAGAGGACTTGAACGACCTGGAGTGATGTCATGAGTACCCTAGTGTCCTATTTCTATGTTTAGCGTTGTAGTAGTTAGGTTTGAAGTTTAGTCTTTTGCCTTCTTTCAATGTAATCGGTCCCTATAGATTGTCTCTGATATTAGTGGTTGTAACTTGACATTGAAAACTATTAATGAAATGCATTTTCTTTATCATTATTCATTGTGAAATGGTTTAATGTCTAGTATTCACTCTATACCCTTTTATTGCAACTGCCTCGCGTTCCGATATTCCGCGTCGCGGCGTGACAGTTTTGTGGTATCAGAGCCTAGGTTATTCTTAGTACAGGATGATCTAGGTTAACCTACCTCGACTAGAGTCAATTATCCTACCTATGTGAGTTGTGGTTAGAGCCAAGGGTAACTAGCAAACAATAAACTCACACACGCACGAATTAAATTTCACATCAGTATCATAACAGTAAGTTATTTTGTAGGAAGCAAGCAATCAAGATGACTGTCGAACGTGCTCAAATGAGGAGCATGCAACAAACCATCCAAGAACTGACACACGCCATTGTGCAAGCCACTCAGGAAGGTGGCAATCGTGTTGCAGGCGACCTGCATCGCAACTTCAGAAGTCTGAACCCACCTAGGTTCAGCAGATCCACGGATCCGGATGAAGTTGAACACTGGCTCCAAGAGACGGAAAGAATTTTCTGTGTCATGCAATGTGCAGCGGGGGACAAGCTACTACTTGCCACGTTCCAACTGGAGAAGGACGTCCGCGCCTGGTGGGAGTCAGTGGAAGCTACTAGAGAAAATGGGCCATTCACTTGGAACGAGTTTAAAGAAGCATTCAACTCCAAATACTTCTCCGAGCGTGTTCAAGAAAGGAAGGCTGCAGAATTCACTGCTCTTAAACAACGGAGCTTGACTGTGGCCGAATATGAAGCCCAGTTCTCTAGACTGGTATGCTATGCTGTACATCTGGTGAACACTGAAAGGATGAAAGCTAAGCGCTTTCTAAACAGCCTTAAGCCCCACTACATCACTCAACTCGCACCTTTCGACATCCTGACCTACGCCGAGATGGTGAGAGGGCTCAGCTGCAAGAAGATGCTACGGACTTCACCGACCGTATAAAAGGGAAGTTCATCAAGAAGGAAGTGACCTCGGGTCAGTCATCTGCTAAGCTTACCAACGGCAAGAAGCATCCCTTCAACATCACAGAGGGATCTAGCCAAGAAAGGAAACCCAAGGTTTTCATACCCAACACTCCAACAAAGAGCCACTGCAAACACTGTGACAAGCCTGATCACACGACTGATGAATGCTGGAGGAAAGCCGGCGCATGTCTGCGCTGCGGAAGTCGCGAGCACCGTATCCCTGAGTGCCCGCTACTGAAAGAGAATGAAAGGCGCCCTAATGCGCCTAAGAAACAGGGCCGACTGCAAGATCTACATGATGAGGAACCTGCTATGGAGGGTGGCGTGGTAGAAGGTACCCTTCAAATTTTTTCATTATCAGCATTCGTTTTATTTGATACTGGAGCCACTCATTCATTTATATCTTAAAACATTGTTGATACTGTGAATGCTAAACCTATACCCGTGGGTTGTGAGTTCTCTGTCACAACACCACTAGGGGAAAAGGAGAAATTGAACAAATACTTTTTCTCTGCCGATGTAATGATCGGAGACCATAACCTAAAAGCCGACCTGGTGAGTATGTCCATGGAAGGCTATGATGTAATTTTGGGAGCCGACTGGTTGTCCGCATATGGGGCGAGTGTCGACTTTAAGAAAAGGAAGGTTACCTTTAGTGACTTTCCTAAACTGGCATTCTCCGGGATTAGACATAAGATATGGATGTCTCTAGTGTCCGCCATAAAAGCCCACAACATGATGAGGAAAGGCTGTATTGCTTTCCTAGCAGCCGTAGTTGTGGAAAAGAAGGGTTCCAATATAGAAGACAAACATATAGTACAGGACTACCCAGATGTATTCCCCGAAGACCTGCCAGGGATTCCCCCTGAACGAGATGTCAACTTCGCCATTGAGTTGATTCCTGGAGCCGCATCGGTATCACGTCAACCATACCGGATGTCACCTGCTGAGCTGAAGGAATTAAAGGCACAACTGATGGAGCTACTAGAAAAGGGGTTCATCAGACCGAGTACTTCCCCATGGGGAGCACCTGTGCTATTCGTAAAAAAGAAAGATGGATCGATGAGACTGTGCATCGACTATCGACAACTCAATCAGCTTACCATCAAGAACAAATACCCATTGCCTAGGGTCGATGAACTATTCGACCAAATTTCTGGAGTGCAATACTTCTCCAAGATCGATCTTCGATCTGGCTATCACCAAATGAGGATCAAGGATGACGATATTTTCAAAACGGCTTTCAGGAGCAGGTATGGACATTATGACTTCGTCGTTATGCCGTTTGGTCTAACCAATGCTCCTGCAGCCTTTATGCAACTCATGAACAACATATATCGGCCATACCTCGACAAGTTTGTGGTCGTCTTTATCAACGACATCCTCATATACTCCAAGACCAGGGAAGAGCATGAAGAACACCTAAAGACAGCACTACAAGTTTTGTGAGACAACAAGTTGTACGCAAAGCTTAGCAAGTGTGAATTCTGGCTCGAAGAAGTATCCTTTTTGGGCCATCTTATCTCAAAGGACGGCATCTCTGTTGACCCCTCCAAAGTCGAAGCTGTACTCAACTGGGAGAGACCAACCAACATGACCGAAATAAGAAGCTTCCCAGGACTGGCTGGCTACTATAGGCGGTTCATCAAGGACTTCTCAAGGATCGTTGTTCCTCTCACGCGTCTGACACGAAAGGAGAATCCATACTCCTGGAGTAAAGAGTGTGAGAAAAGTTTCCAAACCCTCAAGGACTGTCTTACCTCAGCACCTATTCTCACTCTGCCAATAGAGGGAGAAGTTTTCTCTGTCTATACCGATGCCTCAGGAATCGTGCTAGGATGTGTACTCATGCAAAAGGAGAAGGTCATCGCCTATTCTTCAAGACAACTGAAGACACATGAAGTCAACTACCCTGTACATGATCTCGAGCTGGCTGCCGTGGTCTTCGCCTTGAAGATTTGGAGACACTATCTATATGGCGAGCAACTCACTATCTACTCAGACCATAAAAGTCTAAAGTATTTATTCTCTCAGAAGGAACTCAACATGAGACAAAGGAGATGGCTGGAATACTTGAAAGATTTCGACTTCCACATCCAATACCACCCAGGCAAGGGAAATGTCGTGGCTGATGCTCTTAGTAGAAAGCCAATGGCATTTGTCTCAAGTCTAGTCCTTGGCGAGATGCAACTACTAGAACAATTCACAAGGTTAGACTTACGTATCAAACATAGAGATGATCGAGTCTTGGTTGCCAATATCAAGATTCAATCTGATTTGCTGGAGGAGATCAAAGCTCAACAAGACAATGATCCATTCTTAGTCCGCATCAAAGAAACTCTAACTGAAAGATCGGACTTTGCAATGACTGAAGATGGAAGGCTTATCTTTCAAGGAAGGACATGTGTTCCTAACAATGAAGAACTAAAGAGAAGACTAATGGATGAAGCTCACAAGAGAAGGTATACTATTCATCCAGGAGGTACCAAAATGTATCAAGATATGAAAAGAACGTTTTGGTGGCCGAACATGAAAAGAGAGGTAGCTGAACATGCCGCTCACTACCTTACTTGCCAACAAGTGAAAGCGAAACACCTACGCCCTGCTGGTGTACTCAGACCGCTAGATATTCCGGAGTGGAAATGGGAAAGTATCGGCATGGACTTCATCATGGGTTTACCCAGGACTCGTGGTGGACTCGACGCCATATGGGTCATTGTGGACCGACTAACCAAATCCTCCCATTTTCTGCCTATAAAGAGTAAGTGGTCAGTAGAGGTACTAGCTGCCTTATACGTCAAGGAGATTGTAAGACTACATGGCATTCCATCATCTATTGTTTTGGATCGAGATCCGAGATTCACATCTCATTTTTGGAAAGGACTGCAAGGTGCACTGGGTACTAAACTCAACTTTAGTACCGCATTCCATCCACAAACCGATGGGCAAACTGAAAGAACCAACCAAATAGTGGAAGACATGTTGAGATCTTGCACTATAGATTTTCAAGGTTATTGGAATGAGCACCTACCACTAATCGAGTTCGCCTATAACAACAGTTATCAGGCAAGCATTAAGATGGCACCATTCGAAGCGCTCTACGGAAGGAACTGTAGATCCCTTGCATGCTGGAATGAGGTTGGAGAACAGTAATGGCTAGGCCCAGACATGGTGCAACGTACCACAAAGAACATTCAGGTAATCAGAGACCGGCTCAAAATTGCCCAATCCAGACAGAAGAGCTACGCCGACAAAAGAAGGCGAGATCTGGAATTCCAAGTGGGTGATCATGTATTTCTAAAAGTGTCACCTACCCGTGGCATCCTAAGATTTGGTGTAAAGGGAAAGCTCAGCCCTAGATTCATCGGTCCTTTTGAAGTACTCGAAAGGGTTGGTGAGGTTGCATACCGGCTGGCATTGCCACCGAATCTGTCATGTGTACACAATGTGTTTCATGTTTCCATACTTAGGAAATATGTGTACGACCCCACGCACATCATTCGCCACGAGAAGTTGGTGTTGAAAAAGGATGTGACATACGAAGAGAAGCTAGTCAAGATACTGGAACGGAAGGTACAACAACTCAGGAATCGTCCCATTCATGTGGTGAAGGTCTTATGGAATAATCGCGGAGTGGAAGAAGCCACATGGGAACCAGAAGGAATTATCAAACGCAACTACACCGATCTTTTCGGTAAGACACTTCCTCCCTTATGATCAGATGAATTTGGGGACCAAATTCTTTTTAAGAGGGGGAGGATGTAGCAACCTGGATTTTAAAAGAAAAAATAAAATAACATAATAAACCAATTAGAAAATCAAAGAAAAGGGAATTAAATAAAACCAATCAAATGAAAATAAGTAATGGGCTTTATTAAATGGACCCATTAGAAATTAGTGGAAAAAAATAAAGATTTTAGAAAGGGGAATAATAGAGAAATACCCAAAATTCGTAACTAGAATATTACTAAAATAGAAGAGAGATATTTAATGCATTAAATAGCTAGTTTGAATTAGGATTGGATTCCTAAACCTACCCTAATGGGTTGGCCACGAAATCCTCTCTCTCCCAACCCAAATAGGAAGATCTCTTGCTTAAAAAGGGGAGAGGAAATAGGAAATTCAGAATTTAATAGGAATTAGACTTAAACTAGGAAAGGGAATAGGGAGAAGCTTAAATACTTCTCTTAAACCCTCATGGCCGGCCCTAGCTCGTGCCAAGAGGTTCCTGGACCAGGAGGAGCGGTCAAGAGAAGGAGAATTCATGGAGAGGAAGGATCCCTCAAGTTCTTCCCCGAGTTCTTCAAGTCTTAACACTAGAAGAGGAAAACGATCAAAGGTAGGCATTCTCACAAGCATAAACCATGAAACCTTTTCTGTAGGATGTCTCGTCTATCAGGAATAAAAGCCCTTTGGTTTTATAATTTTCCATCAAACATATCTTTCGTTCTTGATTTTTCATGTTCTGCAACTTACATGACCCCAAACCCTCTTCTTAATTCTTGATCTCCTTGTATACTCAACCCCATGCCACGAAATTTTTACTATAGGAACTGATGCATGTTAGGCATCTTTTGCCCCTAAAATCCCTAAATTTGATTCATTCTATCTTGCGAATTTAATCATTGATCTCAACTATGTACTGTTTCATGTTCATCATGAATACCTGTGTTCAAAATATGTCCAAACCCTGATTGTTTTCCAATTCCTATTTATTGTAAGTACCCATGCATGTCTAGATCATTTTGCAATTGGTTTCACGATTTTTCGTTGACTATACAATTAGTTGTGATTTTCTGAACCACCCTATGTCAAATAGGGTATGTTATGGCCCGCAATCCAATGTATGTCCTTTCCCTGTCGGACCTGGGCGTAGACCCTGTGAACGGGACGGCCCGATAGGCCGCATTCACAAGGGTCATTGTGACAATGCTTCTGTCGTGATCTAATCGCGACAGGACCTGTCATCGTGATCTGCTGCACGACCAGACTAAGCCTGTCGCGACCTGTACAAGCACCCGTCGTGATCTCAGTTGACCCCGTCGCGACCCTCATCAGGGTACATCGCGATCTGGGTTCTTTTTGCAAGAAACCCCCTATCTAAGCAATGCTTGATTATCTACAGTGTTTGTACTCCTGTTTAACAGTCATACATACATAAAATAACACTTGTTATAAATTGAACATTTATGCATGATTAAAATACATGCACATGATCTTTTCTATCTACAATTTCATGACACTTACACACACATTGAACCATCCAATTATGACATAATTTGGCATGAAACTATTTTATAATACATATGGTAATTTATGTAATTAAATTATCCAATACTTGTCTATCGTTTCTCGCGATGTTTTGGGAATACCGATATCGACGCTCCACTGTTCTAGAACTCCTCTAGAACGTCGAGCACTTGTTTCTACATACACTCTTTGTTGACTTGGACGAACTCTCCGTAGGATACTCCATCTGTCGGACTAGTAAGTCTTTGTTCAAGGCCTCCGTAAGTCTCCTCTGTCCATGGATTCTCACATGGTCGACGAGCCGGTTGTACCCTAACACCTATGATACCCTCTAGGGATCTATATGAACCAAACGGCTATTAGAAATTTACTCTCGTCTTGAATCACTCCGGACCTCTGGACTTGTGCTTAACATGGCTAGTGGTAGGGTTGTGAGTTCCGCCTGACTACCAACACCAAGTGCGCGTGTTGTGCAACTGTTACTATCGCCTGTTTACTCAACGCATTACATGCAATGTCCACTAACTCTCATCTATACTCTACTCGCTCTTCTAATCACGTTCACTCTACTATCTCGTCTATTCATCTAGTGCTCTCATCTACTTCTTGGTACTTTATATTGGCCATTGGCTGATTATCTAAAGTTAAACAATTTAACTAATATCTGGCAATATATAAAGGGCCTAATCTGGTCCTGGGATGTGCGTCCGAAAGTGCTAGTGCCCATGGGAGTTAAATGATCAGAGTGTTTGGCATTACACTCAAGTGCTATCTATCGTAACTATCTAAATGACAATCAAAAGTGCTATGTTCTCTCGTTGTCCATTGATAACAAAGTGCTATCTATCTTGACTATCTAAATGACAATCAAAGTGCTATGTTCTCTCGTTGTCCATTGACAACAAAATACTATGCTATACTCATTGTGTTATGCTTTACTCGTCGTGCTATTTGTACCATGGCCATCTTGCTATCCTTGACATTGTGCTATCTTGCTATTATTGTGCTATTTCCGACACTTGTGCTATTCTTGGAAAGTCTATATTTAGAAAGTCTTGCTATTTCATTCACGTACTGTCCTGCTATATATTTTTACTTGACTCTCTCGCTCTATCATTAGTTACTCTGCCTTTAAATGCATTAATTACTTAAAGCCTGCGTGAGCCTGAGATTTAAGTCCTACTGGGCGATGATCAACAAATTTAGTACACAGTTCTTTATTTGTAGATTCAAAAATTATGTCATCAACATAGATTTGGACAACAATGATTTGATTATTGACAATTCTTGTAAATAAGGTTTGATCTACATTACCTCTTGTGTAGCCTTTATTCAATAAAAATGAGCTCAAACGGTCATACCAAGCTCTTGGAGCTTGCTTAAGACCATAAAGAGTTTTATTGAGTTTGAAAACATGATCAGGATATTTTTGATTTTCAAAACCGGGAGGTTGTTCTAAAAAAATATTTTCTTTGATGTATCCATTCAAGAAAGTACTTTTTACATCCATTTGATAAACTTTAAATTTCATGGAAGATGCAAAAGCAAGAAATATTCTCACAGTTTCTACTCTAGCTACAGGGGCATATGATTCTTCAAAATCAATTCCAAACTCCTGATTGTACCCCTTGGCAACTAGTCTAGCTTTATTCCTAACAACCTGTCTATTTTCATTCAATTTATTTCTGAACACCCATTTAGTACCAATAACAGATTGGTCATTAGGTCTAGGTACTAATTCCCACACTTGATTTCTGTCAAATTGATGAAGTTCATCATGCATTGCATTGATACAATCCTCACTAGTTAGGGTTTCATCAATTGACTTGGGTTCAATTTGGGAAATTAGTGCTAGTGGGTCTTCATTTATTGCATTTAGAAAAGATGATCTAGTTCTAACTCCATCATGCACATTACCAACTACATTCTCAATTGGATGATCTCTTAAAAATCTATTTTCAGGAAATACCTCTTGGGATGCATTCAGTTCTGGAACAATATTACCTGAACCACTTGTGGTAGGTGATTTATTGTCTAGATTTTCAAGTGGATCTTCATCCTCTTCAACAGTTGGTGAAGATTTGACAACGAAGTCATCCTCTTCATTATTTTGAGGAACCCTGCAAGATGTAGAGTCATCAGTTTGATATGAGTTTTCATCAAAAACTACATGTGGAGATTCTTCCACAGTTTTATTCTTGAGAATGTAAACTCTATAAGCTCTAGAAATTTCTGAATAGCCAAGAAAAATGGCTTCATGACTTTTGGCATCAAATTTATCAAGATTTTCTTTATTGTTGTTATATACAAAACACTTGCAACCAAAGATTTTAAAATAAGATAGAGTTGGCTTTTTGTTTTTCAAAAGTTCATAGGGTTTTTTTTTTATTTTTGGTCTTACCAATGCTCTGTTCAAGATGTGATTATTCACAACTTTAGCCCAGAAGGATTTGGGCAATTTACTTTCCAAGAGCATAGATCTAGCCATTTCCACGAGAGTTCTATTCGTCCTTTCCACAACTCCATTTTGTTCTGGAGTTCTTGGAGAAGAGAATCTGTGAAAAATATTCAGTTCAGCACATAAATCAGAAAAAGCTTTGTTCTCAAATTCTCCCCTATGATCAGTCAAATGGATTTCATTTTATGTGAAAAACCCATTAAGGCAGTGGTGCAGAAATTCCTGAATTCTAAACAAGCATCACTTTTGTGAGATAGAAAGATGACCCAAGTGTATCTAGTAAAATCATCAATGATGACAAATCCATATCTTTTACTACTAAGACTAAGAATTCTTGTTGGCCCAAAAAGGTCCATATGAAGTAATTCTAGTGGCTTAGAAGTGAGTACATCATTGAAAATTTTAAAAGATTTTCTAGTTTGTTTTCCTTGAGCGCATATCCCACAAAGTTGATTCTCTACATTGGGAAGAGATTCAGGAAGTCCTTTAACCAGATTTAGCCTTAAAAGTTTATTTATTGTGTTGAAACTTGCATGACCAAGTCTTTTGTGCCATGTCCATGCAATTTCATTATTATTTGTCACCAAACAAATGTTTTCAGAAAAGTTTTTATCAAGATTGATCATGTAGACATTGTTTTCTCTTTTGCCAGAGAATTTTATTTTTTTAGTTGAAAAATCAAATATTTTGCAAAAATCAGATTCAAAAACAACCTTGTGGCCTTTGTCACACAATTGACTAATGCCCAAAAGATTATAATTCAAACCATCAATTAACAAAACATTTTTAATTGAGTTTGAGGAGGATTCACCAACCTTTTCAGATCCAATGATTTTCCCTTTATTTTTACCTCCAAAAGTAACAGATCCTCCTTCCTTTTAAATCAGAAATGAAAACTTTGTTCTGTCTCCAGTCATGTGTCGTGAACACCCACTGTCAAGGAACCACACATTGGGTTTGTGTGCACGACTTTCCTACATAAATCAGATTAGAGAAGAAAAGATTTTGGTACCCAAACATTGTTGGGACCATCAGTTTGTTTGAGCAAAAATAATAAGTCTTTTTTGATCCAAATTTGAGTTGTTTTTGGCTTTTGTTTTGTTTCAGAAATGATTTCCCTTTTTGGCATTTTAACATTCTAATTTTGAATGAAAACACCAGTGTTTTTCCTTTCATAAATATGGAAATTATGCATTTTGGCATGATTGTTCATGTATGGAAATCCAAACCAAGAATTCTGATGATATCTTGGAATCTTTGGATAAAAAGATTATGAATGGTACTAATAAAGATTATGATACCATTGATTTCGAGAATTGATCCACTTAGATTAACATGATGTCCTGGATCTCCAATAACCATCATGAAAGTTTATGTTTTTACAATTTTTCAAATTTTTATTTGAATTTTTGTTCAACTAGTTGTTGTTTTTCAGAATTGGACAGGTCGACCTGTGTTGGACTGGTGTCGACTCAGCGGCCACAGTTTTCAACTTGTGGTTAACTAGTGTCGACCTATCAGCAATGTGTGTCGACCTGTTTTGTTTCTTTTGGTTGGAAACATTCTTTTTGTTCTAATTCTTGGGTATTTTATATGTGTTCTTTGACACTTGTTTAATTTTGTTTTCTAGACTAGTGCTTTTGACAAATTTTATTAAAGGAATTTTTGAAGGTTTTTCTTTCTTTTCATCAGATTTATTCTTCAAAGATTTTTCTGTGATGAATCATAGTCCATGTTTTGTAGCATTTATTTTTAGTACTAACAATGCATCAAGGTTTTCCTTTCCATTTGTGAAATTTTTTATCACTTGTTCCTTTTCGTCCAACAACTTCTTGAGTTTTTGAACTTCATCAATGACTTATTGCTTTTCTTTTTGTTGCAATTCTATTCTTTCAGAAAGTTTTTCAAAATCATTGTTGGCCTTTTGAGATGCAATTTTAAATTCATCAATGTCATTCAAAAGATCTTCCGTTTCTTCATTGAGTTCAGTTATTTCATTTTCAAGTTCAGATATTCTTCTATTTAAGGAAGTATCATGCATGACATTTTCAATTTTCTTTTTCAGATATTTGTTTTCTTTTCTTATTTCAGAATATTTTTCAATCAACTTAGCATACGCATCTTGCCAATCTTCAATAGTATATTGTTCAATGGATCAAACAATCATGGACTGTGGTATACAAATAGCCTCTAGGTGTTCATGTTGTGATTCACATCAGGTGGAGGACCTCAATCATGTGTTTATTCACAGTGCACCGGCTCAGAGCTTGTGGAGGTGGCTGGTGCCTGTACTGAGTGATGATATCTATCTTCATCCAAACATTTCCTTTAGAATTTGGAATATTCTCCTTCACTCCAATATGAGTACAGCTACTGGCTTCATTGCCTTATACGGTCTACTCCTCATTATGTGGGAGCTGTGGAAGAGCAGGTGTTCCGCCAGGTTTGATGGTAAGCAAATTCGGGTGCAGGATATGGTCAGACGTATCAAGTTTCACATCGAATCTGCCTTGTCTAGTCAGAGCTTTAGTGCCACGCCATCTACCTGTGATCTAAGTGTCCTTTTGGCTTATGGATTCACCCCTAAGATCAAGAACAAGCAGTTGAGGTTCGTTCTCTGGATTCCTCCTTTATCTAACTATTGCCTTAATGTAGATGGTGCGTCTAAAGGAAATCCGGGCATGTGTGGTGGCGGCGGATGTATTCGTGACAGTGCAGGTGCCCCATTAGTCTCCTTTGCTTTCTTTTATGGGGAGGGCAACAGTCTTCTTGCTGAGACGCGTGCACTTTGTGATGGTCTTCGTATTGCTTCTTCTTTGGGGGTTCGGCTATCTGCGATATATTCAGATTCACTTACTTTGGTTACTTCTTTGGAGCACCAGACTTGTTATTCTTGGCCGACGTTAAGATGGTAGCGTGTGATTCTCAAGTACATGCATGACCAGGCCGCTAGTGTATCTCATGTCTACAGGGAGGCCAATCAAGTTGCCGATGGGTTGGCTAATCACGCGGTTATCACCATGTGCAACAATGTCTTTTGGCGGGCTGATATTCCTTTTTCTTGTAGAGGGGCGGCTGTTTTAGATAGATCAGGACTTAGGAGTGTTAGAATGGGCTGAACTGCCTTTGCTTTATCTTTTCTTTAGGAGATTTGACAGGGGTATGCCCCAGTGTTTTTATACTAGCAATTTTATCATTAAATATATAAGGCACAGTGGTCGCACTAGGGGAGTGAGAACATTACTCCTCTCTGGGGAGTAGTGCACTTAGCTGGTTGCTGACTCTGTGACCTCTTTGATTAAAAAAAAAAATAGTATATTGTTCAAAAGAAGGACTTACCTTTCCATCACTGCTGTTTGCCATAAAGCATAACTCCTCATTTATAGAACTTGAGGATTTCTCTTCTTCATCTTCACTTTGGTCTTCATTTGACCAAGTTGCTATCATGGCTTTTGGCTTCTTCAATTTGTTGTTCTTCTTGTATTTGTCTTTTTTGATCTCAGGACACTCAACCTACATGTGTCCTGCCTTGTTGCACCTGTAGCAAATAATACCTTCATCAGTTTTCTAATTTCTACCAGCATTAAAATTTGAAGAAGAAGCATTCCTTTTACCAGAGGAATATTTCTTCTTTCCATTGAATTTTCCTCTTCTTGATTTTAAAAATTTTCTAAATTGTCTAGCCATGAGGGCAAGTTCATCCTCATTGGACTCAGACTCATCAAAACTTGATTTTTCTTGATTTTTCTCTTTGTTGCTTGATGAAGCCTTAAGTGCTACTGGTTTAGCTTTAAGCATATGTTCTTTACTTCTTTTTAGATTTATTTCATAAGTCATTAAAGATCCTATGAGTTCATCCAAAGAAATTTTGGATAAATCCTTAGAATCTTCAATCACTGTAGCCTTTGTGTGCCAAATGGATGATAGAGAACGCAAAATTTTTCTTACCAGATCAGCATCAGTGTATTCCTTACCTAGTGCCTTCAGTCCATTAACAATTATCATAAACCTAGCAAACATTTCAGAAATTGATTCATCAAATTTCATCATAAATAATTCATATTCAGAAACAAGTATGTTTGCTTTGGTTTCCCTAACTTGAGATGTTCCTTCATACATTAATTCAAGTTTATCCCACATTTCTTTAGCAGATTTACACATGGATATTCTCGAATATTCTTTAGGGTGGACAGCACACTGAAGCATATTCATGGCACTGTAATTAAGAGTAGCTTTCCTAATCTGCTCTCTAGTCTAATTCTCCTCATCTCCCTGATTTTCATAAGGACCCACTTCAACTATCCTCTAGATTTCATAGTTTTGAGCCCTAAGAAAAAATTTCATGCGATTTTTCCAATAAGAGTAATCAGACCCATTAAAGAATGGTGGTCTATTAATGGAATGGCTCTCAGCTACAAATCCTCAAGAATCCATCAATCACAATGGGAGACAATGAAAGATCAAGCAAATAATTCAAGCAATTAATACAGAGATCAAACAGAAGCAATCAAATCAGATTAGAAACAGATATTTACCCGCTCTGATACCAATTGTAGGATCGAATAGGTGGATGGATCAGATCTAGAAGGGGGGGTTGAATAGATCTGACATAAATTACTGCGGAAGCTTAAGCAATTCAAAATTACTTCGAATCAGAGATCAATTCAGACAAATAATTTACTGATATGAAGTGTGGGTGTGTGTAGATTATGTGTTAAGCAATTAAACACTTAGTGAAAGCAAAATCCTATGCAAGCATCTAGCGCAGACAAGCAGATCAAACCATTGCACAAAGGATTTTTAGGTGGTTCGGAAATCACACTAGTGATTCCTACATCCACCCCTCACATAGTGAGGCTCCACTACTCAAAAGAGTACAACTCATACCGGAGCACGACGACTCCAAACACCCTTGAGCATGACGGCTCAACACACAACCTTGAGTTCAACGACTCACAAACTGAGCACGACGGCTCAAACAACAACCGGAGCATGACGACTCCAAATTGAGCACGACGGCTCAAACCACACAGTGAGTGCGACGACTCACAAACCAGAGCTCGACGGCTCACAATACAAAAGCTAGATCAAACACGAAAGAAATCAGATCCTCTTGCAAGGATCTGATTCACAGACTCAATAAACTCAGAAATCTATACAGAACTTCATGTACAGATCTCACAAGAAGAAATAAGATGAACACTCCAAGAATTTGGTGAAAGAAGTATGAATTGGATGTTCTTCGGTGAAGAGGTCTTGCAGATGCTTGAATTGAGGAGCCTTGGTGGAATTCAGTGGAGATTCTCCTCAATTGGCGATACTCTGCTTTGATGGCATCTGAAATGCCAGAAATCCTTCTTCTACTACTGCTCTTCAGTTGGATCTGCTCCCTTTCCTAGCACAGCAACCTTCTTTCCAGAGATTCCCCTTGATTCCCACGTCCTTCCTCTTGAAAGGATGGCCTGCAGCTTCTGGAGATGGAGCCAGATCTGGAAAGCCCCTTTTTGCCGCCAAAAAGCTTCTTTTGGAAGTGTATGGGCTCTCTTGCCTTTGGGGTAGGAGAATCATGGGTATTTATAGCCCCATATGTCCATAAAGTGCCTTGGGGTGCATGGGCATGGAAATCTAGGTCAAATCTCTTGATTCCCAAGCAGCCACGTGTCTAAAAAAATTCACGTTTTTGAGTTTCAGTCAAAGTGTGTCGACACCACAGGGCACTGTGTCGACACCACAAGCATTGTCTTCAAACTGGGCTTCTGGGACAATGATCTAGTGTCGACACCATAGGGCACTGTGTCGACACCACAGGTGGACTGTGTCAACACCACAAGACATTGTGTCGACACCACAAGTGGACTGTGTTGACACCACTGTGACAAATTTGTGTAAACCTGAAAATATAAAGTGTAAACCATTAATATAAGATATTATCATTAAAATGTGAGATATTAAACATCAAAAACATGTTGTTTAAGCATTGTTGTGATATGTATAAAATGTATAACATGTTCAATTAGTCATCATTTTAATATGTACAAAATGTCATCATCAAAATCAAATTATGAGTGATGTCAATTAGTCATGATTAAAGTGATCATTAAAAGGTTTCAAATACACACTCAACCCAAGACTTTGATGTGTCCCAATCATGTGTGATAACAGTAGTGCAATAAATTTGGCTAAAAATCCAATCCAGCATTCTAGGACTAAGCATATAGAAATCAGACATTATTTTCTAAGAGATGAAGTTAGCAAAAATTCTTTTGAATTGGATTTCATTGAGACAACAAAGCAAATTGCTGATATTTTTACAAAACCCTTGTGTAATGAAAGATTTTCATGTCTAAGAAGAGAACTTGGTTTGTGCTTACTTGATACATGACTAATTGTTTGAAAAATTGTTTTCAAATGGTTGCCTGTATGATTGCTTGACATATGATGTGATACTGCTTGCTGTTTGATTGCTCTAATTCAATATCTGATACACATGGTGAGGAGGAGGTTGCTTGAAGAACTCAGTATTTGGAAAGATGAGGTTCAGTGAATCAAGATGGTCAGTAATGTTGGAAGTACTGAATTCAGTGTGTTTACAGTCTGTGAAGAATGATTCCTTTAGATTATCTGAGCTTTGACTTGACATAGGTCGACTCTATTGGCAAGAGAGTCGACACTATCTTCCTTGATCTTGAACTTTTGTCATTTTTTTTTCTCTTTCAGTTACTCTTCCATTTCCTGTTGCAAATAAAATTTTCTTGTTCTTGCAAATAATTTCCTACTTCTCATATTGCATTGGCATTCTTGGTGTATCAAATAGTGATTTGAAGGAAGGCAAGTCAAGCTTGTCTGGATTCTTTCACTATGAATAAGTATATGTCTCCGCCAAGTATCAAGAGCCTTTGTATGCAATTGTTGAGGAGGAGTCTTGTCTTTCATTAAAACACTCCTCATGTTTCAATTTTCAGTTCACTTAATCTTTCATTCATCAATAATCTTCATGTTCATTCTCTTTCTGCCTCACATAGATCCATTTTTTGAGGGGGAGTAATTCTGTTGTGAAAATTGTATGGTTGGGCAATTTCTCAAGGGGAGTTAAAATTGTTATACTCTTAAACTCCATTATTTATGAAGGTAAAAGGACATGGTTTTTTAATTATAATTTTCTAAGTTTAACTTTGAAATTCTCTAAAAACATCAAAAAGGTTAAATAATAACTTCTGAAAATAATTTATCAAGTGAAAATTGTATTTTATCTTTTTCTAAAATTTCCATGTTTTTTGGTTCCTCTGGCTAGATTTTAAAAAAACATCTAAGTTGTATTGTGTTTATAAGTCATCTTGAGGTAGAAAAGATATCAAGAATCTTTATGGATAAAATTCCTTTTGATTATAGAACAATGACTTGGCTATGAGAAACTACAACTCTTGATAAAAATCATTTGAAGAAATTATGTGTCATAATGATACACAACCTGCGGGGCATACCCCTGCCAAACAGCCCATACAATGAGAATGAAGCCCAAGACCAGACCCCACCAGAAAAAAAAAGGAGAAAACCACCCAACTGACAAACATTATCGCCTAAAACTAGGTAAGCCAGCCTTGTCAACTAGTAACGCCCCGCGAACAAACAATGGTAAAGAGCTCATATCACTGAAGACCGAACTAGAAGAGGTGGAACAAGCGTAATTAGCCAAGCAATCCGCCGGCTGATTTCCCTCTCGAAAGATATGCTTCAATTGTGGCTGCATAAAATTGAACATTTGGAGAAGCCCACGCCACCATGGGAAGACTGCCTAATGGGGAAACCGACCAGAAGCAATAGCCTGAATGGTGGAACGGGAATCCGAGTATATGACGGAAATATGAAACCTCCTCCTCATAGCCAGCCGAAGACCATCATATAAAGCACGGACTTCAGCGACAGTGCTACTACCCACTCCATAATAAATAGCAAACCCACCTATGAAGCTGCCATGCACATCCCGAATACAACCCCCACCACCACAGATTCCAGGATTACCTTTAGACGCTCCATCTACATTCAAGCAATAGCTATGAAGAGGCGGATTCCACCTCACCTGAATGGGCATCCTAATGTGAACCAAGACTCTGAGATCAAACATTTGGAGGATGGCCGCCTGGTTGTAGGAGATAGAGCCTGAAAACTTAGTAGACTCCATAAGGGATCTGACTGCCACCATAGTCGAGCTTTTGATAGCAGAAACTGAAGCCGGAACACCCTCCATGCGAGCACGACACCTGGATTTCCATAATTCCCAGAGCATAATAGTGGAAGTGATCAACCTAGCACAGAGAATGGGCGAGCTCATATTAGAACTAGATAAGATACTCCATAAGCGGATAGAAACACGATCACTCCAATTAATTTTGACGCTGAGAAGGGGAGCTACCCAAGACCAAAGGGCTTTAGCAATGGAGCTGAAGATAAATAGGTGATCAAGACATTCCAGCTCATGATCAACACAACAAACACACATGGATACAAGCGGAATTCCACACTCCATAATACGATAATCAACCGAGACCGCCCGATGAAGTAACTTCCATGCAAACATCGCAGCACGAGGAGGAATATGAAGAGACCATAGTTTCAGCCATGCACTACGAGAGATACCAGAGGCAGAGGCAGTCAAGTAAGCCGATTTAACAGTGAACTCACCATGCTGATTAGGAAACCAAATAAACTTATCTGGCTGGTCATAAAGAAGAATCCGAACATCCTGGGGGGAGACAGTAAGAGAGGACCAAACTGGATTACCATCATCCAACACCACCTCTCTAACCGAAGCAGAAGGAGATTGAATGGGAACAGTGCCATTCAGAGCATGTAAGAGAGATGAATCCCCAATCCAGGAGTCCATAAAAAACTTAACCATAGTTCCTTCCCCACCAATCCACCGCATATTAGCCAAAATCAACTCTTTTGCTTTATTGAAACTGCGCTTGGAGATACCAAAAGGAAAGGGAGAAGAAACCTCACTAAGATGGGAAGTCAACAGGAACCTGCTCCGGGCATATGAAGACCAGAGGGAGGTACCATGCAAAATGCTCCAAATTTGCTTAGCCGCCATAGCCACCTGAAGGGTATTTAAGTTTCTGAAATTCAACCCACCCTCAATAAATGGCTTTTGTAAGGAAGACCAAGCTACCCAGTGGCGTCTACGCTCACCATCACCCCCCTGCCAGAAAAAATTTGCACAAATTCGATCTAACTGATGAATGATCGTATTGGGAATAGAGACAGAACTAGCTAGATACACAGGAATACTCAAGAGGGTTGATCGAATAAGGACCGCCCGACCCGCCTGGGATAGAATTTTTGCACGCCAACCAGACAATTTTCGAGTAACAGCCTCCACCAGGAACTTGAAATCTTGGACTTTCAACCTGCCCGCCTTCAGAGGAATGCCCAGATACTTAATGGAGCCATACTGATGAGAGTAACCGGTGACCACAGAGAGACGAGACACCAAGGCAGCAGGCAATTTTTCAGATAGATAGAAGCAACTTTTATGAGCATTCACTTTTTGACCCGAGCTCCTTTCATACGACCCAAGGAAATGCAGAAGAGCTCTAACACCATGGATTTCAGCGTTCATAAAGATAAGCGTATCATCTGCATAAAGAAGATGAGAGATCGGCAAGACACCTCTGGGACCACTGAAGAATTTTATTAATCCACTGTTGAACAGGTGAGACAACCCTCGACTAAGCACTTCAGAAGCAATGATGAAAAGAGTTGGGGCCAAAGGATCTCCTTGGCGAATACCTCTGGTAGATTTGAAAAAACCAGAAATGGATCCATTAAACAAAACTGAAGACCAGCAGTTGTATAGAAGCATACCAACAAGCGAAGTGAGCCGGGTGGAGAAACCAAATTTTTGCATAACCTGCAGAATAAAATCACACTCCATGCGATCATAAGCTTTAGCCATATCGAGTTTGAACATGATATTGTGGCCTCTAACTTTACGATTAATATCTCTAATGATATGACGAGCCAAAGCCACATTGTCCAAAATGGACCTCCCCTTCACAAAGGCACTCTGATTATCGGAGATGATCAGCGGCAACAACGAAGCAAGGCGAGCAGAGAGAATCCTGGAGATAATTTTGAAAGCAAAATTGCACAAAGTGATAGGACAAAAATCACCAAAATTACGTGGCACATCCACCTTAGGAATAAGGGTAATGAGAGAAGAAGATAAACCCCTTGGAAGAGAAAACCCAGCAAAAAAACCTTGCGTCGCTGCAATGACATCTGCACCAATAATATCCCAGCAATGGGTAAAAAAGGATCCAGAGAAACCATCTGGACCAGGAGCACTATTGCCATTCATCTCAAAGACGGTGTTCTTCACTTCCTCTGCCGTGGGGGGGAGGCACAATTTATCGTTTTGATCTGATGTGATAAGCGAAGGAATAACAGATAAAAGACCATGATCGACTTCATGAGACTCAGACGATAAAAGATGATGGAAAAAGGTGACAGCTTCATTCTTAAGTAAATCCTGGTCCGAACACCAATCTTGAGAAGAGTTGATTTTAAGCCTGTGAATATAATTTTTCCTTTTGTTACACTTAACTGTTGCATGATAGAAAGAAGTGTTGCGATCACCACTAGCAAGCCAATCAACTCTAGCCTTCTGTTTCCAGAAAATATCCTCCCTTTTCAAGGCCAAGTTAAGCCGGCCATTAGCAGCTGAAAGGGCCTCACGATTACCTGCAGACGGGGACATGTCGAACATCTGCTGCAACCTAGCAACCTCTTCCGCCGCCATGATAACCATCTGTTGAACATGCCCAAAGACTCCCTTATTCCAGCTTTTAAGAAAGGATTTAACCTCCTTGAGCTTCACATGGAGACGGATGAGAGGATTTACATCAACCACCCTGGAGCTGGACCAAACAGTGGAAACAGCCTGCAAAAAGGAGTCATGCGTAGTCCACATATTTTGAAAAATAAATCGGGTAGGACCACGAGGGGAGGACACACAAGATATTAATAAAGGGCAGTGATCCGAAGGCCCCCTGCTAAGGTGGGTAACAGCTACATTCGGCCAGAGATCCTGGAATTTATCATTAAATAAGATACGATCAAGTCTAGCACGAATATTAGCAGGACCTGCACGGTTATTGTTCCAAGTGAAGGTAGTCCCCATAAAACCAGCATCAAACAGACCTGAAGCAGCAATGAAGGCGTTGAAATCAACCATACTGGACATGTTGCCAAAGGAGCCACCCAACTTCTCAGACGGATGAGCAATGCAGTTAAAGTCCCCACCAATAACCCATGGGACATCCACAGAGAGACCAAAATGCAATAAGTCATCAAAGAGAGCACGACGTAACCCTGCATGGCAGGAGGCGTAAACACAAGTAATATAAGAGGAGTAACCAGCCAAAGAACGAACTCCCATAGTGATATATTGATCAGAAGAGACAATAATATCCAGAGGAAGAGAAGAGTCCTAGAAAATCCATATCTTCGAATCATTAATCAAATTAGCAGCAAACTTATCCAGCTTAAGAGAGATAGAAATCCGAGATGCTTTATCCATAGGCTGTTTAGGCTCAAAAATCGCACTAAAGCAGGATGATGTTGAGAAGTCAACTTCTTAAGACCTCTTTTAGAAGCCAAGTTCCCAATACCCCGAATATTCCAAAATAGTGCAGAATTCATTGGAATACAGTTTCTTTCCCTCTGTCCTCCGAGCGAGCTCTAGCTCTAGTAATAACCCGTTCACGTCTTGGAATATCCCCTTTGATGACAGAATTCAAAGGCATGAAATTATTCTCCACCACAGATAACGCAATCAGATCAACCTCTTCACCAGGAACCAGAACGTGAAGAAGACCAGATTCTAAGGACAGTGGAATATCACCAGTAGGAAGACGAACGCTGTTACCTAAGACTCCAACACCATCATCCTCAATAACACATGCAACCACATCTGAAGCTTCCTTCTGAACATGCATAATAGGAGATGACAAAGTAGTATCTGCCTCCATCAGAGCAGGCGTAACCTGATCTGTCGCCAAGGGAAATTCCGCTGCCGCCACAAAGGTGATATCCGAGTGCTGGAAGGAATCCGCCATAGGACAGGGAACCGATGCAGAGACCTGAGTGGGGTTAAGAGAAGGATTTACGTCCACCTGCACTAGAGAATTAACTGGATCAACCGACTGCGCCTAAGGAGGGTCGGCCACAGGCGAAGGGTGAACATCGTCGGAAGGGGTAGCGCCCGAGCCATGAGGCCCATGCACGACCACAGGCTTCCAAACCCTGGCGGCGGCGGGTGCAACAACCCTAGGAAGGGTTTTCTCTACGTGCATGTCCTTCACAACCGTACGGCAGCGGCCCTCACCATGACCCAACCGATGACAAACACAGCAATAATCAGGGATATTCACGTAAATAATTTCTTGCCAAAAACCACCATACTCACCCATCCCAATCCAAACCCTATCAGGTCTGGGTTGAAGCAAATCCAACTCTACGCAAACCCTAGCCGCCTTAGTATTCAGGAGAAGATCTGTGGCATGTGCAACTTGAAGAACAGGACCAATGTTGGTCGCAATAGAGGAAAGCAAACTTTTCTGATATAAGTGCACCGGTAGATTCGGGAAATCAATCCAAACAGGTAGAATAGATGGATCTTCAGATAGTTTGAATAAGGGAGACCATTTAAAGAACCTGAAGAGCTTGCCTTTGACATATAGAGATTCGCGAAGAAGCACCCTTAGGAAATCATCATCACAAGTAAACCGGAAGAGAAGATGAAAGTTGTCCAGGGCGCTGATCAAAAAGGGAGCTTTAAGGCCACAACGCGAAACCAGGATGGATCGAATCTCTGGAACAGGAGGTCTACCAAATGAAGTCTTGGCAACCAAAGCAAACTTGAAGGGGATCAGGGAAGCGCTCATCTCTTCCTTAGAAAAGAACACAGCAGGTTCGCCTTTGTCTGTGAAAGCCGGATCATGAACCTTCGACTCCACAGGAGGAAGCTGGAGAGAAGCCGCTACAGCTTGAGCATAGGAGACGGCCCCCCCAGGAGGGGGAGGAACCCCCTCCGCGGCCATGGCCGGCCCAAGGCCGGCGGGAGAAACCCAGCGACCAAGAGAAACCACAGAGCTTCTCTCTCTAGAATCTAGAGAGAGAAACCATTCATAAATAAGATTGGGGCTTTTAACCCCTGTGGGTGTTAAAGATGGGTGTGTGTGTCGTGATCTAATGCTAAGCTGTCATAATGAGCTAGTTAATTCTGTTCAGGTTTGTTAAAAATTTTGGCTATGCTTACTGAGTAACATGGGATTCCTATGTCTAGCCAACATGTATCCTCACATGAAAAGTTGCACACAACCCTTGAGAGAAGATGATTACCTTACTTGAGTAATCAAGAGCTCTGGTGTGTGAAAAGCATGGGCTCTTGCATGAAAAAGAAAGGGCAAATCTGATTGTTCATCTTTTTATGAAAAATGCAAATTGTCAATGACTTTTTTTTTTCAAAATTCTGAAAAATCTCAAGATAGATGTTTTGTCTGAATACATCTTGGTTTGTTTTTTATTTTCTATCCAGGGTTACCATTTTACTTGTATTGAGTAAGAATTAATAAGACTGCAAATTTCACCTAAAAAGATTATTTTCTCTCCTGTTATTTTTTCATCTGACTCTTTTAGTATTTTTAATTGGATAAACCAGAGTTTATAAATGTCAAGCCATTAATTTCACTAAGATGAGCATAAAGTGAGGAAAGAGCATAAAATTTTTAACTTTCTCAAGATTACCCAAAAATATAGTTAATCATGGTATATTGCTCCTTTCTCAAATGTTGTCCAAACAACTCAATATTGAATTCTTCTTGATAGAGTCGACACTTGACTGGTTATAGTCGAATATTCTTGTTTATCACTTTCTTCGAAATATGATACCTTTCACTGTTCCGAATGGTCTGTGTACCGCCTAGGGCAGGTCCACACTTGAAGCTTCGCGTCCCTTCATAATCTCAATTCTAATGCTCGTTCGACAACTTTTAAATCAAACTGTCATCTTCTTCATCTATCTTCAAAACCCCTATTCTGCATCTGCAACCCTCTCTCTCTTCCATTCCTCAATTATCTGTCATGGCTCCAAAATTGCAAGCCTGTCGGGGAGGAAAGCGTAAGTAATCAGCACCAGCCTCTTCAGAACGGCGCACAAAAGCCAGAAACGATCAAGAAAAGGGCAGTGAATCTCCGGAGAAGAAGCCTTTTGTTCCTTCTTTTTCGAGCCGACGGTTCTCTCATCTTCGTTCGGCCAAGGAGTAGACATTTTCCAAGGGAAAGAAGAAAACGGAATATGTGGACCTGAGCAACTCTGGTGGAGAAGAAGAAAGTGTGCAAGCTTCTCTGGCTGAGCATCTTGAAAACCCTAATGACCAGGGTTCAGGTCATTCTTCCAGTGATTAGAGATCTACAGAACAGAGAGGTTCTCAGTCGAAAGATCCCAGTGCCAGCATTTCTGCAGACTTAGATGATTCCAAAGAGGAAGATGTTCTAGAGGTTCAAGATGAGGGTGAAAAAGAGCCAGAAAAAGCGGCAAGCACAGATTCAAAAGAAAAAGGTTCTGAATACCCTTCTGAATCGAACTTTGGAGAACATGAATCAATTTATGAAAGCTCACAAGCACGGGGAATAGTACATCTTTCTGTTGAAAACAAGCAAATTCTACATCCAAGAACAATGGATGTACATGATGAAGGTATGCATAATGTCTTTCCTGAGCTGCTAGATATGATATAATTCTAGGGATGGACTAGTTTTATCAGTGAGCATAGGATTTTTTATCCTATTCTAGTCCAATAATTTTACAGAAATTTGGTGAGTAAGGAATTTACTCTAGAGTCTAGAGTTAGAGGGGTTTCAATTGTGCTCACCACAGATGTTGTGAGTCAACTTTTGGATATTCCCAATGAAGGCCACAATCCTCGAGAGTACACCTTTTGTGTTCATGAGGCCTACACCCTGATGACAGAACTGCCACATAATAAAAACATTATAGTCCAAACTAGGGTGTCAAGTTTGAATGCCAATAAGTTCCCTCCTATGAACAGAGTGCTACATCACTTATGCACTACCATACTGACCCCTCAAGGAGGAGGAAGGCATAGAATCACCAGTCTGCAACGATTCTTAATGTACTGTTTGATCAGAAGAGAGAGTCAACTTGTCTACAATCTTTTGTCAACTGCTTCATGAAGCAACTAGACCTGAACTTAGAAAGAGTTTGCCTTATGCTGCACACCTGTCCACTATTTTTTAGAAGGCAAATGTTCCATTAGGCAACACTATGACCATGAAGATTCCAAAGTCAACATATACAGTCTGACCCATATTGTGAAGCTTATGAAGCTAAACTTGGAACCTCAGTTGATAAAAGAACCAGTTGCACCACAAGGAAATGACAGTGAAGACATTGTTGTGGATCAGCCACCACAAGACCATGTTGAGCAAAGAGATGAAGTTGAAAATCAAGGAGTTCAGATGGCTGAAGAATTTCCTGCTCCTTTACCTTCTCTTCATAGACCTTACTCTCCTATTCCTAGATTTGATGATCTAGGTGTGGATCCTCCGTCATTCTCCTCTGCTCATCACACTCCTCATGAGACCTTTGCTTTTGAGTAGGCTCATCCTTCCTCTTCATCTACTAAAGTTGTTGTTCCACCATAGCTCCTACAGTTCCTTCAAGACCAGTTTACTGCACTCAATGAATCTGTTAGTCTGATAAATAACAAAAATGATGAACAATCTCTGCATTTTGAGGGCAGATTAGAAGATATTGAGATGAAACTCAGTGAAAACATAGACAGACAGGAGCAGTCTACTAGATTTGCAGCCCTCAGATCAAACAAGCTCATAGAAAGAATTGGAGAAGTTTTCAACAGTGCAGCCTTTACTCAAGCAAATTTTTTTGACAAACTGCAATCAGTTGAAGAAGCTATTCAAAAAGGATCAGAACAGTTAGCTGATCTTCTAGCTCTGCGGAAGTCTTATACATAAATGACTGGGAACATGAATATTCTGAGAGAATACAAGAAAGAAATGGCTCATCATATCAGATCCATGAAATTTGATTTTGAACAAGTTTGGAAGCCTCATGGAGACACTGAGACTGCTGAGAGCCATCCTGCAACATCTTCCACTACAGCACCTCCTATGCCAAATGGGGCAGATCATATTCCAGTTGCAGTCTCCACCAAGCTGGGTGAAATGCAGAGTTTTCTGGACACAAGGCTGAATGCTATTCAGATATATCTTCGAGATAATTATGATGATATGGAGGTAAGATTGGCAAGGATTGAGAGCAGACTTCTTCGGCAGTTACCTCCACCACCTCCTTCTCCTCAGTGATTATCTTGTTTTGAGTATGTCAAAGGGGGAGAGATATCATAGGACTTTTGACTTTTTATGACTTTTGAACTTTTCTGTGATGTACTTTGATGTAACACACTTTTATTAGCAATGAAATCATCAAAGTACTTGTGTGAAATGTTTTGGTGTGAACTTGTGTGGATTCCTTATGTTTGTATGGTGACCTGATTATACATGAGATTCATCCAACAGTCAAAATCTCTATGATTTATTGTTGCCATCATCAAAAAGGGGGAGATTGTTGTGTTCCTAGTTTTGATGATGTCATAAGTCAAGCAAAATGTAATAAATATCTAACACAAGTCTTTTGTATTATAGGAAAATTCATAAAGTCAAAAGCTCTTTTTAGTGTGTTGACTCTGGTTACTTTATAGGTCGACACACATGTATCAATGAGTGAGTTACTAAAGTTTGGTGAAGCACATGAGTCGACCCTATCCATGGGTTAGGTCTATGCTTGATGGATTTCCTATAACACAGAAGTTCAAAGTATCACATAAGGTTGACACTACTTGGAGACTCTAGTTGGTTTTCTGGCTAGCGCTGAAGGAAAGGAATAGGATAAGGTTGACTCCAGATGAGCATCAGGGTGACACTAATCAATGTTCCTGTTAGCACTTAGAGAAAAATATTGCTTGAGGTCGACTCCAGATGAGGATCAGGTCGACTCTACCAGTCTATGAGGTCGACTCTACTAGTCTTTCAGGTCGACTCTAGATGAAGGTTAGGTCGACTTTACCACTATTTAAGGTCGACTCTAAGACACTAATATGTCAAGTTTACATCATGTCAGCTATTCAGAACTGCAGTCACTTGCATGAGGTCGACTCTCGAAGGCATGGAGTCGACTCTACTGAAGCATCCTTACTGATCCAAGTCAAGTTATTTGTGTGCATCGACACTATCATCAAGGTGTGTCGACTCTCTGACCGTTATACTCCCATGATGAAATATGTCTGCCAGCGCATAAGTTCCAGGCACATGATCCGAGGCCCAATGATTGGGACTTTTGGTACATCTCACAAGGTTTTGAAAGGTGCCTCTTTTTGGCGGTAAAGTATCTCCCAATTATTTAGGATTCTATTGGGGGGCCCACCTGAGATGATTATGTGAAACAGATCAAAAAGGCACACGTCGTCCTCTACAGAAATCATCACACACAGAAGGAAAAAGTGTAGTGATCTGAGAGCGAAAAAATACAGAGAGAGAAGAGCTTGAGTTCAAAGAGAGCAGTAGACTTCAGAGTAGTTAATAGAGCAAGAGGAAAGAATGTTGGATCATGTCTTCTTCCCGTGCAAAGGCCTGCTGCTGATCAATTGAAGCAGAGCTTTGGAATTTAACTCAACTCAGAGACAATTGATCCTTGTGCTGCGGCCAGAAGAGGAATTCAATAAGCTTAATCCTGAAGGAGATGCAATTGGGAGTTCAAGGAGACATCTGACCATATCCAAACTCCAGCACAGAGTGTTTGCATATTTCTGCATTTCTTCAAAAATCTCTCTAGTTTGATTTTTTTTTCCTATTTTGTCTCGTCGCCAATTTGTTTGGTTGTCTGCTCCAGTAGGAGTAGACGGATTGATCCGACACTCTATGTGCAAGGATTGTGAGATTTGAAACAATCTTGAAGCTGTGAATCAGTGGTTTGTAAGAAGTTGTGAATCAGCAATTGTGTGAGTGTTTCACACATTTGAGTTGATAGAGAAGCCTCAGTTGATTCAGTGAGGGGTGGACGTAGGTCTCCACACTGGAGCCGAACCACCAAAAATTTGTTGCTTGCATTGTGTGGTTTGATGTGCACTTGCTAAATTGTTTCATCTGATCTGATCATAGTCTCGAGTTCTTAATTTTTAATTGGTCAATATCATTTAACCCCCCCCCCCTCTAGATATTCATTCCATACACAACAAGAAAAACTTGCTCTCAAAGAAAAGAAGTGAGGGCTTCAAGAGAGCTTGGAGCAGATGGACTTGGAGTGATGGTGCACTACTCTCAATGGTGGTTGTGAAGGCTTGTGTGAATCCGCATGTATTGCTTGTGTATCCTTCGTTTGTTCTTCACAACCATTGTTTTCTTATAAGCACTTCAGTTTTCTTTAGATGTGTCTGATGAAGTGTCCGTTGAAGTGTCCATTGTCTCTTATTCCTTGGTGCTCATTTCCATGCAGTCGCTGCAAGTCTTACGTTGTAGAAACATGTGACTACCAGAAACCTGCAGGCATTAAATGCTAAGAGAGAGATCTTCACTCAACAAACATAAAGGTGTTATACAGAAATAGACATAGCCATTCTATCACCATGTAAATCATAAGAAGACTTGTTATAAGAATGGCAAACCGTAAAGCACTTTCTGCAAGAGATCTATGTCCCATGACTAAGTAAGTCACAGACATATATGTTCCTTTCTTTTCGCACGTAAAGTATTACAAGACTTACCATGAAAATAGTAGTCAGTCAAAAAGTCATACTGTAAGAAGATATTCTTGAAAGTCTTCATAAGAAGGATATGTAACAGATAGCGGCAAATTTAAAATGCACATCTTTAAAAATGATTTGAAAATACTGTGCGCCAAGATATGTTCATAACAAAGATTAATCATGAGGGCAATCATTATAATTTCAATCACAATCAATAAGGTTATTACACAAATAATTATCATGGTATTTGAAACTAATATATCTGAAACAACAATGGATAATATAATGCCAATCGATGTTAAGACATAGTTGATGTTGAAAGAGTAATCGATGTTAAGACATAGTTGATGTTCAAAGAGTAATCGTTGTTAAGACACAGTCGATGTTCAAAGAGTAATCGATATCCAAGAGCAGTCGATGTTCAAGAACAATCCATGAAGACAATCGATGTTTAACTGTAATTGATGTTTGAGTATAACTGTAATCGATGTAATTTTATACAATAATCAATGTGGACTAAAAACAATAATCAATGTTTTAAGAGAAAGGTAATCGATGTTTCAAGGAAACAACATAAACGGTCGAAGTGAAAGCTTAGACTGGCCAAAATACAACATTATCGGTCGAAGTGTAACTTCGGATATAATGAAGTGTAACTTTGGATATGACGAAGTAAACTTTGGATATGACGAAGTGGACTTCATATAAAACAAATCATAAAGTTGGAGGTTGAAGTGAATCTTCATATAAGACTTCAGATATGACGACATGAACTTCATATATGACGAAGTGGTATGTCGACTGATCACGATAAAAAACATGCATAATGAAGTGCCAACTTTAGATATGACGAAGTGGACTTCAGATATGACGAAGCTAGCTTCGTATATGACTAAGTAGAGCTTCGACTAATCACGACCAAAAACATGAATGATGAAGTGCCAGTTTCGGATATGACGAAGTGGACATCAGATATGATGAAGCTAGCTTCGTATATGACGAAGTAGAGCTTCGACTGATTACGACCAAAAACATGCATGACTTTAGATCAAGAAGTTTAAAGCAATATAAGATGAAACTTGACTTCGATTGAAACTGTGAAAAGATTATCAGTGATGAAACACATGAACTTATGAATGAACAAGGACTTACAAGTAATTGAACACCATCTAGAGAACTTGGAAATACTTGGAATACTTACAATGGTGATCCTTGAAGTATAATTTATGTCCTTTGAGTCTCCTGTTGATAGACTTTACCAAAATGATATTAAGGAAAATACACATAGTTTATAAAAGTATTCTGATAAATTTTGTTATCACCAAAATATATATCATGGAGATAAAGGAGTCAACAATCCCCCCCTTTTTGGTGATGACAAAACTAACTGAAATCATAATGCTCCAAAAAGGATATGATGAGATATAATCAGAGTATGTATATATTTCAGAGTATTTCTCCCCCTTTTTGTCAATGACCAAAAAGGAATGGGAATGATGGAAAAGAAAGGTGTTGGGAAAGATAAATGAAGGCTACCCCTCAGTTCAAGGCTCCCTCTCAGGGCAAGGCTCCCCCTTAGCTCAAACCAATTTAAAGAGATAAATGAGTGAAACGTAGAGAACTTGGTTAGAAGGATTAGACCATGAAAGTGACCCAAAAAAAATGAGAGTGGTAGTAAGCGCAAATAGTGGCAGATCTAGAGAAGAATCAATGGGGTCACATGATTATAATAAATTTTTAAAAATTTATTGATAAATCTAAATTTTTTTGTTAAATTAATTTAATTAGATTTTTAAAAAAAAAATGATTCCACTAAAAAAAATCTTAGATCCGTTTGTAAACGCAGAAGGCTGGGGGGTTGGGTTCTCGAAGAGGGGGGTGTATCAATATGGTATGGTTATTGTTGGATCGAGATGGAGCTTTAGACGTCCTACAGGGGGGGTGAATAGGACTTCTTTGCACCTTTTAAAAAATTATTTGAAAATATATAACACTAAATAGTGATGTTAGTACTTAGTGTAGTGTGTGAAACAAGTGAAATACTCGGCGTAAACAATCACACCACATGCACAGAAAGTTTATCCCTTCTCACATGAAAGTCCTACGTCCAATCCTCAAGAACCACTGGAGATTTCATTAACTGCCAAGAACACTTAGCCTTCTCTCAACCTGAGAGGTATTGTAAACCCACTTGCTCTCAAGCAAGTCTTCCCTTCACCAAGGGGTAATACTACAACAACAGGTCTTCCCTTCACAAGAGGGGCACTACAAGGAACAAACACCTTGTTGGTTACAATATTGAAAAGAGTACAGCATGTCTGCTCAAGGAGTGAGCAAACATAGAAAATCAGAAAAAGATACAAGATAATAATGACTGCTCTAACTCTTCCTGACTCAAAGGTGGTGGATTGAGAAGATCTAGAATACAATAGCCACGCAAGAGAAAAGACTTTAGAACGTAGAGATCTTGGAAGTCGAAGCTTGAAGCAACAATCTCTCTTCAGATCTTGAGAGCTTCTCTCTTTCTCTTTTCTATAGAAGGTGTGGTTGAGATGTGATTCTTGTGTATGTCACTTGCTTGCCTATCCATGTCTTCTTAGTTCAAACTTCAACTCATATATATGCATTAGAGATTTGAGCTTTCCATTTGAAAATGACCGTTTGAAAATAGCCGTTCAAAGACATCCGTTCGAATCTTGGATGTTGAGACTTTTGAGGCTTCTGAGATAACCATCAGTCCTTCAGTTCTCAGACTCAACGTCTTCAGGCTATGTAGATAGCTTCATGGCTCAATGTGACAACTTCATTAATAGGACTGCAACCTCCATATCCATGACTAAACGCAAGCATGCTTCAGTAGGTAGCTAAATATCTGCAAGGTCAAGAAAAATGCAAATATCTCTATCCTTTTAGAGGTAGGTGGGATATAAATATATGTAAAGTATAAAGAACTTTAGATAGATAGATGTTCAGAGCATGTAAAGATAGACAAACAGTTGTATAGGGAATACATGACTTTTCTTGAAAGTCAGGGAGTTCTAACAAAAAGGAGATGTGGTAGGTGAGTTCTGACAGATAACCCATGCTGCTTATACCCACCATTGCATTTACTGCTTAGTATTTGTCTAATAGAGGTAGAACTATATTTCTAACAATGAGTAAGAGAACACATTATATAAAACTTGAGAATTTCAATTGAGATTTTAAATATGAGCATTTTCAATACACATTTTCCCCCCTACAAGATGTTTGAATTTGATAGCAGGAAAAACATCACATTGTAAGTCATATATGAGACAATTATTCTTTAAAAGATCCCATAGGGATAAGGAGAATTTATTGAAATAATCAGGATGAGTAAATCATTAGATTCTGTAGGGAATAAATAAAAAAAATCTAATTATGGTTACACAGAAGTTGATGTTATACTTCGACTTCTAGAGAGTCGGAGTGAAAAGACAAGGACAAACAATTACTAGACTTCGACTGTTAGGAGAGTCGGAGTGAGACATAGGTAATAGACTTCGACTTCTTTAAGAGTCGGAGTCAAATATGTTTGTTCATCAATTGATATCATACTTCGACTTTTTAGGAGTCGAAGTGAGGCTATATATTACTTCGACTTTACAAGAGTCGAAGTGAAGCTAGATCACTTTAACTTCGAGGAGTCCGAATGAACCTAGATCACATCGACATTCGAGGAGTCAGAGTGAACCATATTACTTTGAATTTTCAAGAGTCAGAGTGAAATCAGTTCACATAATCAATAGCCCACTTCAACTTTCCAGGAGTTGGAGTCAGTATGGTATACAGTATACGCTGTAGACATAGAAAAATTTTCTTATCAAGTGTGTGACAGTGTTGATACTAAGGTCTTGTGTGTTCACACAAATTTGACTAAATGTTATAGAGTATAATACATGTATGCCTTTACTTTGTCATATTAATTTTCATACAAAATAAAGTGTATTATAATTCAATAATTGTTTAGGAGATATTAAAAGATTTTGTCATAGAAAAAACACAATAATCAAATATTTGTAGAAGATAATTGCACAACAATGTTCCTAAATATTTTTGTTCAACAATTCTTAAGATAGTTGTGTGGACGATCCGTTTCGCCTCCGGTCGTGTCCCCGTTGTCGACGGTGGATGTCCTCCGGGTGCTCGCGAACGTCACTGGTCTCTCGTTGGCGATGATGGATTGTTGGTTGACTTAGTTGACTCCCCGGTTGACTAGGTTGACTGAGGAGGAAACAAAGAAAACCAGAGATGAAAGGGGAGGTTTGTGATCGCCAGGGCCTTACCTGTGCCCAAGGAAATACTTTGAGCACGTTGTTGTAGTAGCCTCACGCAGCGGGCGGAGATGGGGCTCCAACTTCTCCTTCTTCGGCCGGCCAAAGGAGGAGAGCTCCAAGGTCACGTTCACAATATTCCTGCCACAAACAAACCTCTATTAGACTAAATGCAGTGTAGCAAATGTTCAGAAGGAAAAAAGGAAAGCCCAAAAGGCGAGTCCCGTACCGGTTGCGGACTTGAGAAGAGGGGTGGCCAAATGCTATGACCACCCTTCTTCCCTCCGTTTTTAGTTGGGAAACCCCTTTCTAGGTGTGTAGGAAGGTGACCTACGTGCCTAGGGTGTGTGGGAAAGTGTGTGGAACATGCAAGTTAGCTACAAAGCAAGTAAGAGAAGAGAGAGAGGAGAGGGTGTAGATCCTCGTTGTTGGCGTTGTTGGCTCCTTGTAGGGCTCCTCCAGCTCCAAAGCAACCCTTCTAGACGTCCCAAATGTGGAGAGAGTGAAGAGGATGAGTGGTGGAAGGTAGGGTAAGATTTTCTCTCTCCTCTCTCAAAGCTTCAGCATAAGGACGTCCAACCTCCCTCCTCTGGCT
The DNA here is from genome assembly GCA_014218235.1 of Colocasia esculenta. Taxonomy (NCBI): domain Eukaryota; kingdom Viridiplantae; phylum Streptophyta; class Magnoliopsida; order Alismatales; family Araceae; genus Colocasia; species Colocasia esculenta. Next base: position 41,213,069 of record CM024759.1, on the reverse strand, counting down.
CAGAGGGCTCAAAGGGCTATTATATAGACAGTGGAGCTCGGGGTTGAGAGCCTTGGATGCTCAAGTGTGAAGAAACACACTTGCACACTTGGCAATCCTTGGCTAAATGCTCCAACCAATGGGTAGAGGCCATGTAGGATTTTTACTGGGTAAAGGGGGTGCCTAGGTGGCCCATATGCCCGTTGGGAACGGCTACATGCGTTGCATGGCCGAGAGAATGGTGCAAGTGGGCTGGAATCTCAGGTTAGTTGCGCAGACCAGGTAAACCTTATTGACGTCCAGGGATCAGGCCGCCAACCTCATGCAGGCATCCAGATAGGTGGACGCCAACTTGGGTCAACGTCCAGGGTGATTGCTGCCAACCAGTAGTCGGCGGCCATCGATGCTGCCGTCTATATGGGATCCGAGGCTGGTCAACAAATGATCAAACGAGGCTTAATGGGCCAAATAGCCTTGCGGGAGATGGGCCAAATCTCGCGTCTACAAATGCCCCTCCGAGACGTCCGGTCTTGCAAGGGAGCAGAGCGGACTGAAAGGTTGGTGTCTCGGTAAACAAAGGACGCAGAGATTTAATGGAAGGGCCATCTCTGAGGATAGGAGCTCTAGCAAACCAAACGAAAGAGTCAGGCTAGAAACAAATGACGAATCGTCTGAGAGACAAATAGGGGTAGGAAAAAAGGTGATCTACCCGTGTAACTACAACTGCGACCCAATGGCAGGGTCCCTGGCATGGCCGTGTTGGACTTTGACTAGTTTCCGGCGTGTCTGAGTCAAAGGAGTTGTAATATGACGGTTGAATCAAGAGGGTCTCATAACCGGAGCTCGCGGGCTCGCTGGCCTAATCAGGACGTCGGTCCCGAATTTAGGAGGTCACGGAGATAAGGAGTTGGTTGATCTTTCAAAGGATTATCAAAAGATTCTAACTGGAATCACATGCTTGGAAAGCCTGAAGTCCGGAATTAAGCTCGCGGCTGGCGATGGCTCAAATGAACTCAATAAGGGTGGAATGATCATTTGTGAAAGACACGGTGGGACAAGTGGAGAAGGGGGGCAACAAAGACCCGATATCAACCTGGATAATCATGAAGAGCGGACCCAGTAGGCTACCTGGGCTGGGGGAGCCATGGAGCAATCATATAATCGAGGAAAATCACCATTTTTTTTTTGAGTGTTAGTAAGAGAATGTTAGCAGTGAATATGCATGTTGGTGTGGGCTGCCTATCTAAAATGCAAGTTAGCACCAGAGGAAAATTCTAAAGGCCATACGAATAACTAAGAGATCGCAAAACCATCATGGTTTTTGGTGAAGGGGAACTCAAGGTTCACGGTCGCCAAGTTATTCGCCTCTGGTGGGGTCCTATGTTAGACATACCTGTAACGCTCAAGGTCGGATGAGCGTTCCGAAGTTGAAGCGCAGCTTGTGCTTAAGATATCTGCAAAACAACTTGAAGCACAAGATAAATGATAATGGCCATATAAAGAATAAGACATTTAAAAGTATCCGAGGAGTAAACGTCCACATCGATGGCCGCCAGTACACTTGTTAACGTCCACAGATGTGGCCGCTAACCTGTAACTGACGTCCACCGATATGGACGCCGACCTGACAGCGGATCAGACCGAAAATATAGGCGATGGGAGTCCATAGGGACTCTACCATCTCCTACCTCCGTCCCTCCCTGCTCCTGCTGCGAACCAGAGAGCTGAGAGACAGAAAAGCATAGCAAAATGGCCTCCTCATCAACTGGACGATCCACAGGCGCAAACCCCAGAGTTTTAAGTGAAGTACCGGGACACCTGAGCACACGTCTGGCCAAAGGAGAGGTAAGTGATGATTGATTCCTGCTCCTTGCTGGGCTAAAAACGCCCCAAATAGCGCTCTTACAAAAAACCCTACCCCCATACAGGAGATCCCGACATTCCCGAGCCAAGGCCAGTTACGGGCCTTTTCTTGGCTTGTGAACCTGGTAAATGCCATCACGTTGGACATGCGGAGCTTCGTCGGGATGTGGCATTTGAACTTCATGGTGGTGCTAGCGAAGAACATGAAGGATATGTGGTGGGGATTCGACGCCCTGGGGGCGTTGGTGGAGAGATGGCACCCACACACGCACACGTTCGTGTTCCAGGGCTTCGAAACGAGCGTGTTGCTGGAAGAGGTGGAACTGTTCCTGGGGTGGCAGCGGTGCCTGGAGTAGGATGCAGCAACTCCTCTCCTCCCGTGGGAAGAGATCCTCGCGGACATCGTAAGAGACAAGAAGGAGGTGTTGCGGATGACAAACAAGAATGGGATCTTCCTAGACCGGCTGGCCTGGTGGTTGATCCAGCATGCGAGGGAGATTGGCGGAGAGAGAGCGACCCAGGGATTGACACTCTGCCTGGATGGAGTCTTCTTGTTCCCCACGAGTGGCGATTTCATCCTCTACGAGCACATTGGAGTACTTTCTCTGCTGTGGCGCGGGTAGTCACTTGCCCCTGCAGTGCTAGCCCACCTGTACAGTTCGCTCACCACAATGAGCCTAGGCGGACGCACCTGCGGGAGTTTGTTTCTGCTCCAGGTATGGATGGAAGCTCATTTAAAGTTTGATTTTACTGAAGCACAACCTACCCCCTCCAGGATCTTCCTTCGGAGTTCAGTGTACTGCAGCAGGGCATGGTATGAGCCGGAAGGTGAGATCAAGTGTGTGACAACACACTTGAAGAGCAGAGATGCTTGGAGAGATCATCTGGCATTTCTGGTGATGGATGACTTCATCGTGAGGCCACTGTTCATGAGGACTATTGAATTCAGAGCAAAGACCAGGGAGGACAGAGATTTTTGGCTGATTGGAGCGGGTCAGATGGTGGTGTACCAACCACATCGGTGCCACTGTCAGCTTGGGATTCCACGGGGAATTCCAGCTCCATCCAGCTGCACTGATATGATAATCACCGGGAAGAATGAAAAGATGATGAAGAAAGCCATGATGACTTAGAAGAAATACACAGTGAGCAAGAAGGTGGGACTAGCAGTGCAGGAAACGCCGGAAGATGTGTGGCAGTATGAGGATTATATAGACACTATTTGCCCCATTTCTTGTGACTTTTTCATGGCCTGCAGGGCAAAGTGATGTATCTTCCTGTTTTGAATAAGTGTAACACAAATTTGATGAATAAAAGTGAGTTGTATTTGTGTTGATTTGACTTGAGTTTGCTTGACTTGTGGAATGTGTGGAGTGTTATGGCCTCAAAAGGTTCAGAAGAGTGTGCTGTGAGGACTGAGTGTGGGTTTGTTGGCGTCCACATCGATGGCCGTCAAGGTCCGGTCAACGTCCAGACATTGGCCGCCAACCATTGAGACAGAATATAGACGTCCACATAGGTGGCCGTCTACATTCACATTAGACGTCCCAACATGGAAGTCGATCAGACTTCGAGGTCTGACATTGAGGAGACCTTGACGTCCACACCAGGCCGTCAAGTGTATGTCCGCGGCCAGGGATGGACGCCAGACAAAAGTAAACGGCTAGACCTGGACGTTAAACCAGAAAACTGCCTTTTTTTGAACCGACGCCCTCTCCCGGGTGCCATTACGCCTTCCAAAGCGCCGGGAGAGGAGAAAACCCCAAACTTACCTTGCTCAAGCTTACAATGAGGACGAGAGAGAAAAGGGGCATTCTCCGGGGCCGTCGCCGACCGGAGGAGGAAGAGGAGGAGATGGAGGCGAACATGGCGGAGGAGGAGGAAGAAGTGGCGGTGGAGGACGCTCCGGAGGGGAAGAGACCGAGGGAGGAGACGAGACGGAGGCGGAGGCACCTCGATGACCCCGGGTGAGTACTCTAAGACCTCAGTGTTTTGTGATTTGATTTGGTGAAAAGAAGGGAAAACAGGGGAAGTGTCGTCGGGCTAGACAGGAACTTGACGGCAACATCGGTTGCCGTCGAGTTCCTGCTGGCGTGCAACTCCTTGCCGTCAAGGTGAATTTGACGTCAAGGTGCTGGTCGCGGGGTGAAGAACTCAACGACCACCCATGGACGTCGAGTTCCTGTAAACGTCCAACTCATTGCCGCTTATGTAAACTTAACGACCATGTTTTGGACGCCAATACAGGAACTAAATGGCCACACCCTGGACGTTTACTGAGGGTAGACGGCATGCCCCTTGCCGCCAACTTAATATTAACGGCAATCGATGCTGACGTTAATCTTTCTGTGTTTCCTGTAGGGCAAAGGCCGAATGAGGAGTAGGGTGACTTGGGACCTGTGCTGGGCATGGTACCAGGCGCTTCCAGAGGCCCAGCAGGCCCAGATAGTGAAGATGGGGTTCGGACATCTCTTATCGGTATGCCCTTTTCACTTAGATGTCCCTTACTTGGAGGCGTTGAGGGAGAGGTGGGAGGAGGACTACAAGGCATTCATCATGCCTTGGGGTCACATGATACCCACATTGGAGGATGTGGCGTATCTGACAGGACTACCGGTTCAGGGAGAGCCGGTAGTCGGGCTGGAGAGGAGAGACTATCATGATGATATCGCAGAGCTACTGGGGCCAGAGTTTATGTCCGGGAGGAGGAGACAGATCCGGAGCATCCTGCTCGGATCATTGTCGAAGGCAGTAGGATTGAGGGGTAGGAGGAGAGGACCCCTAGAGACATTGGACGAGTTCTATACTGGAGTACGGGGGGCACTCGACCTCGGAGACTGGAGCGAGGAGCGTTCGGTGCGGATTTTCGTCAGCTACCTCTTTGGACGGCTCTTTTTTGCCACGCAGTCATCGCAGATGAACTGCAAGTTCGTGCTGCTACTGCGGGACCTGGCGCAGGCGGGCCGACATGCATGGGGTGCTGCGATGCTGGGACACCTTTTCTCTCTCCTCCCCAGCAGCTCTCAGCACTCTCAGAGCACAGGGGGCTTCACCCCCTTCTTACATGTACGCAATTTTCCTTTAAAGCTTATCATTGATTTTTCATTGATTAACTGCCTTACTGACCATTCTTTTTGCTGCCTTGCTGATCTGGGGGTACACCCGCTTCCCTATGGGGCGCGGGACACAGGTAGAGGGACGCCAGACGATGGTGCCTCTCATGACGAGGTGGGAGGTGGCCCCGGACCCCAGGGTCACAGACAGGAGAGTCGGAGACGTGCGGGTCGCACTTGATCACTACCCGCACGAGCAGGTATGAAAATCTCAACTAGCTCTTGCATTCTTTCAATTACTGCTGCATTTGATGTTACTGACCAATGTTTTCTCATTCTTCTCAGGTGGTGTGAACCCCATATGCGGGGGAGGCGGATGCCTCGCACCCGGCGGTGGCGGCGGGTCGCCCCCTTTTCGACTGCCACCTCCTTTTACTGTGCCTCGGGACATGTGAGGTACTGTATTTGGAGCTGGTGGTACGGACCTTGGGCTGGAACCAGCCGGCCATCGAGGTGCCCTCCCTCGGGAGAGAGGGACACTCGCACCGGCGGTTCTTTGCCGAGGACCGCGACTGGGGAGCGGACCACGGCAGAACAGTCGCGTATTGGCGCGAGGGTGGCGAGTAGGTGGTCCGAGTGACAGACCTCCCTGACAGTTCGGCTTACATGGAGGACTTCCAGGCACGGTATGCCGGGCGACTCCGACTCGACCGGCGAGTGGTAAGTGAACCTCTAAGCTTTTGCCTTGGTTGGTTGATTGCCTTATCTAACTTTGAAGTGCATTTGGCAGATGCCGGAGTCACATGCCATCCGCCTTTTGGAGGGGCGACTGGCCGAGTAGGAGGTGGAGCTGACGAGGCTCCGAGCCGAGGTCAGGACATTGGTAAGTAGCATTACCCCTTGAATTTGATTTGATTTGATTCGATTGCTGACCAATATATGTGAATGCAGAGGGCGGAGCAGCAGAGGGTGCGGGCGAGCCATGACGCAGGGGCGAGCTCGTCCGCCCCGCCAGTCAGAGGGGACCTGGCGGTCCGCCTGCAGGAGGCCCTGGATAGGGCGAATGAGCAGATCCAAGAGCTCGAGACGGAGGTAAGACATTGAACCAAACCTGAACACTTGTGATTTGATTTGATTTGACGTGTTTGCTTTTTTTTGGCGTGCAGCGACAGGCAGGAGGGGTAGTGACCCTCCAGGCGTAGGTTGAGGCCCTGCGGCTAGATCTGTCGAGGATGGAGGGTCGTATGACCGCGTTCCAGGACAGTGCGAGGGATGCGAAGGCCGAGAAGATACGGGCCATCGAGGCCCGGGTGCAGGCTGTCGCAGACCTGGAGTTCCTGAAGAACTGGGTGCTGAAGAAGCGCCGGGAGCAGCAGCGACATGTTGGGTTGAATGCAAATTCATATCATTTCCCTCCTATTTTGATGATGACAAGAGGTGTTCTTAAAGCAATTTAATTGAAACATGTCAAAAACATCATACCTGAAATTCATGTTCAAAAAGTATTTTTCAAACCACATTTATCATTTATGGTCATGATAAATCATTTAACTAATGATATATGTGTTTATTTTTCAGGTACAAACATTTTTATGCAAAAGATGAGTCGACACACCCATCAATGGTGTCGACACATCAACACAGATTCAAAGGCAAAATGTGTAAAAATGTTGAGACTGTGTCGACACATGTCAAGAGTGTGTCGACACGAGTGGCAGTTTTTCAGAAATCAAGCCTACCCAGGTCGACACACTCTCAGAGCAGGTCGACACTAGATCCCGTTCCCAGAATAGCCAGTTTGAAGAATTGGGACAGCAGGTCGACACACTCTCAGAGCAGGTCGACACTAGACCCAGTTCCCAGAACAGCCAGTTTGCAGATTTGGGACAGCAGGTCGACACGGGACCTTCTTCCCAGAACAGCCTCTTACATATTCTGGACAGTGTGTCGACACTACCACCAGGGCAGGTCGACACACTACGGAAACTTTTCATCCGAAAGTTGATGGCTGCCACGTGTCCTTCTAGGGTGATCAGAATCTTCCTAGGAACACATGCCCTTGTACCCCAAAAGGGTATCTTTGGAATCCTAAAGATATAAAAGGTCTTTTTGGCCAGCCTTCACACAAGAGAAGAGACCCAACTCTCTTAAAGCCTCCAAAAAGCTCCTGGCGGCCAGTAAGAGCTCGTGTCTCCTTCCTTTGCTCTCCAAGTGCTTCCAGAAGACCAATTTCTACCAATTCAAGGTGTGGGAATTGAAATTTGATTCCTGAAGACTCCTCTGAAGCATTCCAAGGAGGCAGATCCTGTAGAAGACTTCTTTGGTGAAGAATTCGAGGAAGATCCAACTTCTCAAATTGCAGAGTATCGACTTGGACTTCAAGCTTCACAAGTTTCTTTCCAATTCAAGCTTCTACAAGGGAGTACACTGAAGAACGAAGCCTTTCAATTCAATTCATCCTTTCTTCTGTTCTTCTGAGATATCTTTTGAGATTATGCAAGTGCTTCTGCATAACTCTCTTTAGAGTTCTCAAATTTCGACTAGATCTGTTGCTAGAGGATCTTAGTCTTAAGTTGGTGTCTAGCAAGTTTTAGTGTGAGCATTGTGCTCAGTTTGTTGTGAGCCGTCGAGCTCAGTTTGAGTTGTCAAGCTCAGGGTTGGTTTGAGCAGTCTTGCTCAGTGTTCTAGAGTAGTCTTGCTCTAGAGGTCGTGTGAGTTGTATGCTCTGAAGTGTTGGAGTTGTTAGGCTCCTTTGGGTGTGTAGCCCAGTTGTGTTAGTGAAGCCTCACGGGTTGTGAGGGGTGGATGTAGGAATCACTTGGGTGATTTCCGAACCACCTAAAAAATCCTTGTGCATTTGTCTTCTGTGGTTTGATTGATTCATCCGCTAGATGCTTGCATAGGATCCGTTTTAATTCACTTAATCAACTTGCTTCACATCTAAGTTTTTCAACTCACTCAAATCTAATCAGATCTGTAGTTTTTCACTGATAACATTGCCTCTGATTCTAAATAGTTTTCAAATTACTTAAGCTTCCGCAAAAGTGGCTAAGATCTATTCATCCCCCCCCCTTCTAGATCTTTTCCACACATTCATTTCGATCCCTCAATTGGTATCAGAGCGGGTTTACATCGATCTGATTTGAACTGAGCAGTTTTTGTTTCTGAGTATTGAGTGTTTGATTGTTTGCTTGCTTGTTTAACTTTTTCTCTGTGCATTTACTTAAGTGTCATGGACTCAAAGGGTTTCATAGCTGAGGGCAATTCCATAAATAGGCCACCATTCTTTAATGGTTTGGACTATTCTTATTGGAAAAACAGAATGCAAGTATTTCTGAGGGCCCAGAACTATGAGATCTGGAAAGTAGTTGAGGTGGGTCCCTATGAGAACCAGGGAGAAGAAGATACCTGGACAAGGGAACAGATAAGGAAAGCTACACTGAATTATAGTGCCATGAACATGATTCAGTGTGCTGTCCATCCCAAGGAGTATTCGAGAATCTCTATGTGCAAATCTGCCAAAGAGATGTGGGATAAACTCGAATTACTCTATGAGGGAACATCTCAGGTCAAGAGACCAAGGCAAACATTTTAGTTTCAGAATATGAACTCTTTATGATGAAATCTAATGAATCTATTTCTGAAATGTTTGCCAGATTCATGGTGATAGTCAATGGACTCAAGGCTTTGGGTAAGGAGTATACTGATGCAGACTTGGTAAGAAAAATTTTGCGTTCACTTTCTTCAATTTGGCATACCAAGGCCACTGTTATTGAAGATTCAAAAGATTTGTCCAAAATTTCTTTGGATGAATTGATTGGATCTTTAATGACATATGAAATAAACTTAAAAAGAAATGAAGAACACATCATTAAGACCAAGCCTATGGCACTCAAAGCCTCTTCAAGCAACAAAGATAAAAATCAGGATAAGACAAGTTCTGAAGAATCTGAGTCGAATGAGGATGAGATTGCCCTCATGACCAGACAATTCAGGAAAATTTTGAAATATAGGAAAGGGAAAATGACTGGGAAAAAGAAATTTCCCTCAGGTAAGAAGAACACTTCCTCTTCCAATTTCAATAAGAATCATAAACCTGATGAAAATGTTATCTGTTACAGGTGCAACAAGCCAGGACACATGAAAGGAGAGTGTCCTGAGAACAAGAAGGAAAAGCACAAGAGATTCCAGAAATATAAGAAGCCAAAGGCCATGGTAGCCACTTGGTCTGATGAAGATACAAGTGAGGAAGAAGAAGAGAAGAAGTCCTCAAGCTCAGAGAGTGAGGAAGTTTGCTTCATGGCCAACAGCACAGATGGAAAGGTAAATACTTCCTTTGAAGACTATAGTGTTGAAGATTGGCAGGATGTGTATGCAGAATTAGTTGAAAGATATTCTGAAATGAGAAAAGAAAATAAACACATCAAAAAGAAAATTGAAAATCTCTACCATAACCAATCTTCAAACAATAGAATCTGTGAACTGGAATCTGAAGTAACAGACTTGCTTGAAGAAAAAGAGAATCTCCTAAACCTAATTGATGAACTGAAACTTGCCTCTCAAAAGGCCTCCCAAGAATTCAGAAACTTAAATGAAAAGCTGGAAATTGAAAAACAAGAAAAACAACAGAAAATTGAAGAAATTGAAGTTCTTAAAAACCAGCTAAAGGAAAGGGAGGAGGTTATCCAAACCTTCACAAAAGGCCAAGATAACCTAGAGGCATTGCTAGGATCCAACATGACAACCACATCTCATGGATTAGGATTCAACAAGAAGAAACCCCAAAAAGACAAATCTGGTGAGAAAAAGGGAAAAGCACCACTAATTAATTTTGTCAAGGGTCCTAATCTGGAAAACACTGAAATCCAACAAACAGCAAACAAAACCCCAAACAAAACTCAAAACAAATCAAAAACCCAAAAACAAAAGAAGACTATCAGGTCGACACAGTCCCCTGACAGGTCGACACCAGTCCACAAGAAGAAGACTTCTGTGGCTGTTGTGTCGACACCAGTACAGAGAGGTCGACCTGCTCAACACCAAAAACCAAAAACAACTCAACCAAAAATTCAAATAAAAATCTGAAAAATAAGAAAAAGGGAAAAGAAATAATCCATGAAAAACCTTGGACCTCCAAGACAACACTTCAAGAAAATTGGACTAATCCTTGGAACCAATGGTATGAAAATCCCTGTTGGTATTATCCTCAATACCCTTATCCAAATTTCTGATGTACCAACACAATCCATGGATTCCACCTCCTCCTCTGAACTCAAATTTTCAAATGAAAAACTCCCCTCCAACCAAAAACAAAGATCTTGGTGCTTTCATTCCTAAAAGAAAGAACAAACAGAAAAAGGCTGAAAACACCAAAGTAACAAAACAAAAATCTAAAACAAATCAAATTTGGGTGAGAAAGGATTTGATGTCTTTATTAAATCATTCTGATGGTCCCAACTCTGTTTGGGTACCAAAATCTTCTCTCCATTGATCTTTGTGCAGGAAAGTCGTGCACCCAACACCAATGTTTGGTTTCTTGATAGTGGGTGTTCACGACACATGACTGGAGATAGAGCCAAATTTTCCTGTCTAATTGAAAAGGAGGGAGGGTCAGTCACCTTTGGAGGTAAAAATAAAGGAAAGATCATTGGATCTGGTAAGGTTGGTCAAACTTCTTCAAACTCAGTAGATAATGTTTTGTTAGTTGATGGACTTGATTATAATTTGCTCAGTATCAGCCAACTATGTGACAAAGGTCACAAAGTTGTGTTTGAATCTGATTTTTGCAAAATAATTGATTCATCAACTGACAAAATCAAATTCTTTGGAAAAAGAGAAAACAATGTCTACATGATCAACCTAATAAAAACTTTTCTGAAAATCTTTGTTTTGTTGCAAATAAAGATGAAATTGCATGGACTTGGCACAAAAGACTTGGCCATGCAAGTTTCAGAACTTTGAATAAGTTGTTAAGATTGAATCTGGTTAAAGGTCTTCCTGAATCTTTTTCTAGTGTTGAAGGTCAAATTTGTGGGATCTGTGCTAAAGGAAAACAAACTAGGAAATCCTTTAAAGCCTTCAATGAAGTACTCACATCTAAGCCACTAGAACTTCTTCACATGGACCTCTTTGGGCCAACAAGAGTTCTAAGCCTAAGTGGCAAGAGATATGGGTTTGTAATCATTGATGACTTTACTAGATTTACCTGGGTTATTTTTCTATCCCACAAAAGTGATGCATGCCTTGAATTCAGGAATTTCTGTACCACTATCTTAACAACTTATCCATTTAAAATTAAAAACATTTTAACTGATCATGGGGGTGAATTTGATAACACATCCTTTTCTGATCTATGTGCTGAATTGCAAATATTTCACAAGTTTTCTTCACCTAGAACTCCAGAACAAAATGGAGTTGTGGAAAGAAAGAATAGAACTCTTGTGGAAATGGCTAGATCCATGCTCTTAGGGAGTAATCTGCCCAAATCCTTCTGGGCTGAAGCTGTTAACACAGCCAATCACATCCTAAACAGAGCTTTGGTCAGACCAAAGATCAGAAAAACCCCCTATGAATTGTTGAAAAACAAAAAGCCAACTGTTGCTTACTTCAAAACTTTTGGGTGTAAGTGTTTTGTACACAATAATAACAAAGAAAACCTTGACAAGTTTGATGCTAAGAGTCAGGAAGCTATCTTCCTTGGCTATTCTGAAGTGTCAAGGGCTTTCAAAGTGTACATATTGAAAACCAAAACTGTTGAAGAATCACCACATGTTATTTTTGATGAAAATTCCTTTTCCACTAATGATTCTAAATCTTGCAGGGAAAAACAAGACAATGAAGAGGATGACCTCATTGTGGACTCTTCACCAACCGTTGAGGAGATTAACAACATTGAAGAGAACCTGAACAACAACTCACCATCTTCAAGTGGTTCAGGTAATATTGCTCCAGAAGTGGGCACTTCTCAACAGGTAATTTCTGAACCTCGTTTTCTAAGAGATCACCCATTAGACAGTGTAGTTGGCAACTTAAATGATAGAGTTAGGACCAGATCATCCTTCTTGCAAAACATTGAAGAAGACTCACTAGCTCTAATTTCCCAAATTGAACCCAAGTCAATTGATGAAGCCTTATCCAGTTCTGATTGGATTAATGCTATGCATGATGAACTTCATCAATTTGAAAGAAATCAAGTGTGGGAATTAGTGCCTAGACCTAGTGACCAAACAGTGATTGGCACTAGATGGGTTTTCCGAAATAAATTGAATGAAACTGGTCAAGTAATAAGAAACAAAGCTAGGCTAGTTGCAAAGGGGTATAACCAATGATTTGGAATTGACTTTGAAGAATCTTATGCCCCTGTTGCTAGACTAGAAGCTGTGAGAATTTTCCTTGCTTTTGCATCCTCCATGAAATTCAAAGTCTTTCAAATGGATGTCAAAAGTGCATTTCTAAATAGATATATAAAGGAAAATGTTTTTATTGAACAACCTCCTGGATTTGAAAATGAAAAATATCCTAACCATGTTTTCAAGCTTAATAAGGCACTCTATGGTCTTAAACAAGCTCCAAGAGCTTGGTATGATCGTTGAGTTCCTTTTTACTTGAGAAAGGATATTCCAGAGGTAATGTTGATCAAACATTGTTCACAAAAACAGTAAAAAATCAAATAATTGTTGTCTAAATTTATGTTGATGACATAATATTTGGATCAACTAATAAAGGCCTTTGCACTGAATTTTCAAATCAAATGAAGAATGAATTTGAAATGAGCTTAATGGGAGATTTAACATTCTTTTTGGGATTGCAGGTCAACCAAACACATGAAGGAATCTTCATCAGTCAAACCAAATATGTCAAGGAGCTACTAAAAAGGTTTGACTTTCAGAACCTTAAACACTCAAGCACACCCATTGCAATAAATGCTAAGCTAGAAGAAGACCCATCTGGTAAGTCAGTAGATCCAAAGACCTACAGAGGTATGATTGGCTCTCTGCTCTACCTTACTACTTCTAGACCTGACATTCAGTTTTGTGTGTGCTTATGTGCTAGATTCCAATCTAATCCTAAAGAAAGTCATATGCTTGCTGTGAAAAGAATTTTTAAATATCTTGTTGGAACATGTGACTTAGGAATTTGGTATCCTGCTGGTTGCAAGTTAGAATTGTTTGCCTATTGTGATGCTGATTATGCTGGGTGTAAGTTAGATAGAAAAAGCACAAGTGGCTTGTGTGTATTTCTAGGTGGGTGCCTTATTTCTTGGGCTTCTAAGAAGCAACATTCAGTTGCTCTGTCAACAGCAGAAGCTGAATATGTTGCAGCAGGTAGATGTGGAACTCAGATTCTCTGGGTGAAACATCAACTTCTTGATTACAACCAAGATTTAGGGTGTGTACCCATCCTATGTGATAACACAAGTGCAATCAACCTTTCTAAAAACCCCATTCAGCACTCTAGAACAAAACACATTGAAATTAGGCATCATTTCTTGAGAGATGAGGTTGCAAAGAAGTCTTTTGAACTCCACTTATTGAAACTGAAAAACAAATTGCAGACATATTCACAAAACCCCTTCCTGAAAATAGATTTTCATCTTTAAGGAGAGAACTTGGTCTTTGCAAGTGTCCACCTTCTTGATTTCTCTCTAAGTTTGGGTTGAGTGTTATGCATTGTCTAAGGGGGAGTTCTTGCATTTCATAGCTCTTTGCTTCCTTCACATTGTTCATATCTCTCTCACTTTCAATTCTAATTCTTTTTCTTACAATAAATTCTCCAACTCTTATTGTGTTGACACTTCAAGGTATATCAAATAGTGACTTGGAGAAGGACAGGTCATACTTGTCTGAAACCTTTCACTATGCGTGAGAACATATCTCCGCCAAGTACTAAGAAGTTAATATGCAATAGTTGAGGGGGAGCTTTTATTGTTCAAAGAGAATTTCTTTTCTGATTTCAAAACTTGCACAGTTTTAACTTCCATTTCCTTTTGGCAATGAATTCTTCAACTCTTATTGCATTGAAGTTACTTGGTATATCAAATGGTGATTTGAAGAAGGACAAGTTAGGCTTGTCTGGACACTTTCACTATGCGTGAGAGCTTATCTCCGCCAAGTACCAAGAAATGAATATGCAATTGTTGAGGAGAAGTTCTTGTTGTCCAAGAAGAAAATTTCTTTTTGATTTCAAAATTGCATATCTTTATTTTGATGAAAAATGGTTGAAATCATCATCTCAGGGGGAGCTAGAAAATTCACAAGTCATCTTTTTGCAAAATTCAAAACCTTTCTTGCATTTCATCAATTCCCTGCATGATGTCCTCATTCTAAAGTCTAGAGTCACAAAATGAACCTTGAGTGATTTATTATATTTTTACTAATCAACCTTCAACTATGTCTCTCAATCCACAGAAATTCAGATCTCTTCCTAGACTAAATGACAATTTGTGCCTTGAACTTAAAACATTTCCTTGTTTGCAACTGATGACTGGATGTATTTGAATTCTATCTCACAAACTCTCCAAAAAACTTGTAAAATCCAACAGAGCAATGGCATCTGTGCTGAGAAACTGCACACCTTCACAATGAATGAAGTGCTATGTATGTCATGAGGCATTATTGCTAACTCTGTTCAAAGGGGATCAAAATTGAAAATAACTTCAAAAACTAAGCAATTATGTGCTATGCTTTTTGATGATGACTGAGTAACTGGAAATATTGGCGTCTACAAAACGTATATTTTCATGTCAAAAGGTCATCATTTACCTCTTTGAGACTTGACAATGACTAAATCTTAAGTATCCAGGGACTATGGTGTGTAAAAAGCACTAGTACTTGAGTGAAAGAGATTTATATCATTTGATAGTTTGTTAAAAGAACAAAAATATGAAAATTATTGGAGATTTGTTTAGAAAGAATCATCTTCTTCCTTCATCAAGTTGTTCTTTAAGTTTGTGTTTTACTTTCAACACAACTGTATTTGGTCTAGATGACATCTTTAATTCTTGAAAATTGAGAAACATGGTAGTTTTTGGTTGATTGTTAGATACATTATATCCCTCAATTTATCATTTTGTTGATTCAAGTCTTGGAATGCTAATATCCTGTTGGAAATTGTTTGAAACACTTGAACTGTGATGAATTTTTGCAAAATATAACAAATGAATTTTTAAGCCTCTTAAAAATCCTTGAAATGATAATTCCTCTCATTATTTATCATTATAAAGATGTCCCCAAATTTCTCAAAAATTTCCTCTCAAAGATTCAAATTTCTCTCAAAGGCTGTGTCGACACCATCCTCTCACGTGTCGACACACAACCCAGTCGTGTCGACACAATCCTCTCTCGTGTCGACACACAACCCCAGTCAGGTCGACACCACCTTCTTCACGTGTCGACACTGTCTTCTTGCCAGACCCTTTTCAAACCTTTCGGGTTCATGATAAGCCTTCTTGTTCCTGCGGGGCAGTATACCACTGCACCCCTTTTAGGCATCAGGTCGACCCGACGGCCAAAATCTCATTGTTTCCGGCAAGAACACTTCCCATTTCTCTCTAGCTCTCATCCTCCTTCCATCATCTCTCCATTCTTCCATTTCTGCACCATGGTCCGGAAGTTGGGTCCCCGCCGTGGCGCAAGATCTACGGCCTCTTCAAGGCCAGTTCCGGCAGAGGTTCCAGTTGAACAGTTGGAAAGAAGAACCAAGAGAAGAAACGATCCTGCCGAGCAACCATGATCTTCTTCTGCACCTCAAAGAGCAGCAAAGAGAGGTCGGGCCTCATCTTCAGGCAGAGGTAGTAATCCTCCGAACCCTAGAACAGACAGTCCGGGAGATTCTTCTGAGAACCCTGAGGAATCCTCTTCCTCCTCTTCTGAGTCTCAAGAGGATATTCCCTCAGAGTCAGTCAGTGCAGCAAAACTAATTTTGAAGCCCAGAATTCTAGACCTCTCAGATATTCAACTAGCAGATTCTTTTCCAGAAATACAGACCTATTTTTCCTTTCAGTCTTGGTTGCCTTTCATTTCTGAGTTTCAAGTCTGTTATCCAAGACTAGTTAGGGAATTTTACAAGAACCTCAAATGCACAGATGAAGGGTTTGAATCAAAGGTCAAGGGAATAGCCATAGATATGCCAACTGAAATAGCTGCTTCCATTTTCAAAGTGCCAGATGAGGGGGCTGACTACCATGAGTTTGAATTTGATTTACATGAAGCCTATTCCATCTTGACAGGCCTTCCTGCAGATGCATCAGATCCCAAACAGACCTATGTAACCAGGTTCAATGCCAATACATTTCCACCTGTGTTAAGGGTCATCCACCACATTTTGACCACCATAATTACCCCTCAAGGTGGTGGAAGGGATAGATTGACAGACATCCAGAGGTTCATCCTCTATTGCATGGTCAAAGACATCAAGATCAACCTTCATGTGATTCTCTATCAAATCATCTCTGAAACTACAAGAACAGACCTAAAGAGATCTCTTCCTTATGGAGCACATCTGACCTCAGTGTTCCAGCACTTTGGTGTGCCCTTGGAAAATGAGAAGTCCCAATCTATTCCCAAGTCAAACATCTACACTTTTAAGAATATCCAGAAGTTTATGGGATTTAGATTGGAGGGAAATCAAATTAGAAGAGGGCCAATTGTGGTTGAGGCCCCTCAAGCTCAGGAGGACCAGCCTCAGGTTCAAGGGGATCAGCCCCAAGCACAAGAGGACCAGCCTCCAGCTCAAGGAAACCAAGATCAGGAGGGTCAGCCTCCACATCATGAGGACCAGCCTCAAGTTCAAGAGGAACAAGTTCAACTGCCAGAGGATCAGCCTCTAATGGATGAGGACCAGCTTCATATCACTCCTGAAGGTGGCATTCAGCTTGAAACCCCTATTCCACCTCAAGCTGATCCTTCCTCTTCCTTGCCACATACTTTTGAACCTCCACATTTCTCCTCTACATTCCAATCATCCACTTCTTCTGGTGGGTCCTCAATTCCACCATAATTGTTCTCTTTCCTCAATGCTAAATTTGATACATTGAACTCCACCATTCAAACAATGTCAGACCAATTTGAATTGAGAGTTCAAAGACTAGAGAACACAGTGTCAGCTAAATTTATTGAGCAGAAGGCAGCTTCAGATTATGCAGCTCAGAGATTCAACAGACTTATAGGCACTCTGGGAGATTCCTATCTTGAGCTGAAAGAGCACCAACAAAAGCTAGAAGTTGTACTTCAGGGAATATTGGCAAATTCCCAAGCAGATGTCTTCAACACCAAGCAAACATTGCATGAGATTTCCAGCACCAGATTGTCATTTGCTCATTTTGTGGATGATTTGGAAAGTATGAGGAACTTCAATGAGCACATTGACAGGCAGATTACAGATTTGACCAAGGAGTTCAAGATAATGCAGAGACCTGGTTGGTCAGCTGGCTCATCATCTTCCTCACAACACAGTGCAGCTGATCTAACCAGACTTCAAGTCACCTTGCTAGAAAATTCAGATCGAATGGAACACTTTTTGAGCACAAAAATGATAACCATTCAAGATCAAATCAAGACTAGCTTGAACTTCATGGAGAAAAGACTATCTGACATAGAGACCATTCTTCTTCCCATTCCTCCTCCTCCTCCATCTTCTACTTAATGTAATTTCTCTTTTGATGATGTCAAAGGGGGAGAAGAAAGAAAGATAGAACAAATGTTTGTAATCTTTTGGAATGTTTGTAATGGTTCTCTTGTTGAATGAAATGAAAAGTGTTGCTTGGCTTGAATGATTTTCTCAATTGTGTATTTAATGTGATTGAAAATCCTTTTGTGAATGTGATTGAATGATTACTTGTCAAGTTGCTTGACTTCTATGTACAAAATTTCTAATTTCAAGTAACACTGTATCTCACAAACACATCATCAATTGTTACTGAAAAATATCAAAAGGTCCTTGACAAGTATGAACAAAAAGGAAAACAAAAATTTAAACAATCAAAAATTGCTTAAAATCACACTTCATCAAAACCACATTGAAATATGGATTTAATGTTGCCATCATCAAAAAGGGGGAGATTGTTGGGTTGAATGCAAATTCATATCATTTCCCTCCTATTTTGATGATGACAAGAGGTGTTCTTAAAGCAATTTAATTGAAACATGTCAAAAACATCATACCTGAAATTCATGTTCAAAAAGTATTTTTCAAACCACATTTATCATTTATGGTCATGATAAATCATTTAACTAATGATATATGTGTTTATTTTTAGGTACAAACATTTTTATGCAAAAGATGAGTCGACACACCCATCAATGGTGTCGACACATCAACACAGATTCAAAGGCAAAATGTGTAAAAATGTTGAGACTGTGTCGACACATGTCAAGAGTGTGTCGACACGAGTGGCAGTTTTTCAGAAATCAAGCCTACCCAGGTCGACACACTCTCAGAGCAGGTCGACACTAGATCCCGTTCCCAGAACAGCCAGTTTGAAGAATTGGGACAGCAGGTCGACACACTCTCAGAGCAGGTCGACACTAGACCTAGTTCCCAGAACAGCCAGTTTGTAGATTTGGGACAGCAGGTCGACACACTCAAGAGCAGGTCGACACGGGACCTTCTTCCCAGAACAGCCTCTTACATATTTTGGACAGTGTGTCGACACTACCACCAGGGCAGGTCGACACACTACGGAAACTTTTCATCCGAAAGTTGATGGCTGCCACGTGTCCTTCTAGGGTGATCAGAATCTTCCTAGGAACGCGTGCCCTTGTACCCCAAAAGGGTATCTTTGGAATCCTAAGGATATAAAAGGTCTTTTTG
Organism: Colocasia esculenta; assembly: GCA_014218235.1. NCBI lineage: Eukaryota > Viridiplantae > Streptophyta > Magnoliopsida > Alismatales > Araceae > Colocasia > Colocasia esculenta. The sequence goes on along the minus strand of CM024759.1, from coordinate 41,194,365 downwards.
GCCAGCCTTCACACAAGAGAAGAGACCCAACTCTCTTAGAGCCTCCAAAAAGCTCCTGGCGGCCAGTAAGAGCTCGTGTCTCCTTCCTCTGCTCTCCAAGTGCTTCCAGAAGACCAATTTCCACCAATTCAAGATGTGGGAATTGGAATTTGATTCCTGAAGACTCCTCTGAAGCATTCCAAGGAGGCAGATCCTGTAGAAGACTTCTTTGGTGAAGAATTCGAGGAAGATCCAACTTCTCAAATTGTAGGGTATCGACTTGGACTTCAAGCTTCACAAGTTTCTTCCCAATTCAAGCTTCTACAAGGGAGTACACTGAAGAACGAAGCCTTTCAATTCAATTCATCCTTTCTTCTGTTCTTCTGAGATATCTTTTGAGATTATGCAAGTGCTTCTGCATAACTCTCTTTAGAGTTCTCAAATTTCGACTAGATCTGTTGCTAGAGGATCTTAGTCTTAAGTTGGTGTCTAGCAAGTTTTAGTGTGAGCATTGTGCTCAGTTTGTTGTGAGCCGTCGAGCTCAGTTTGAGTTGTCAAGCTCAGGGTTGGTTTGAGCAGTCTTGCTCAGTGTTTCTAGAGTAGTCTTGCTCTAGAGGTCGTGTGAGTTGTATGCTCTGAAGTGTTGGAGTTGTTAGGCTCCTTTGGGTGTGTAGCCCAGTTGTGTTAGTGAAGCCTCACGGGTTGTGAGGGGTGGATGTAGGAATCACTTGGGTGATTTCCGAACCACCTAAAAAATCCTTGTGCATTTGTCTTCTGTGGTTTGATTGATTCATCCGCTAGATGCTTGCATAGGATCCGTTTTAATTCACTTAATCAACTTGCTTCACATCTAAGTTTTTCAACTCACTCAAATCTAATCAGATCTGTAGTTTTTCACTGATAACATTGCCTCTGATTCTAAATAGTTTTCAAATTACTTAAGCTTCTGCAAAAGTGGCTAAGATCTATTCATCCCCCCCCTTCTAGATCTTTTCCACACATTCATTTCGATCCTTCACGACAGACCCAGCAGGCGCCGGAGGATGGGGTCCGTGTTCGGGTCTCTTGATGACATCGTGTCATTGGAGATCCGTCCGTCGGACGAGGAGCGGGAGCACGCCCAGAGGCTTCCACAGCGACGAGACCTCCCGTCCCAGACAGACGTCGGGAGAGGGAGGAGGAGGAGGTCAGCAGCTCGCGTAGGCCTAGACCTAGCGAGGGTGAGAGGAGAGAGGAGTGAGTTCTTGTACCACCAGGGGTATGCCCTTGTCATGACATGTACAGAATCCGATCATTATAGTGTAATTTGTGGCCTTTTGTCATTTGTATTTGAATGGTTTGTTTCTGTTCTTTGGTTCCTGCATCGTGTATCCACAACACTCAAAGAAAACAGGTTAGTGTAGATATGTTTTTAGCCCCTTGCCTACGATATATCTTTCTTGAGATCTGATCAAGGGGCTAATTTCTAATCAAAGATAGGAACATAATAAAATAACTGAAAGGGAAATATGCACATGCATTTTTTTTTTCGGTGTTTTGGATTTTTTTTTATTGTTTTTTATTTTGAAAATAAGCAAATTAACGAATAAGCAAAATATTAGTGTATATACATGGTACCATTAAATTTTTTGGATTTTTTCTAATTTTTTTGGCTTTTTTTTTTAAAATAAAGGAGAAAATACGGAAGAAAATATGTACAACGTGAAATATATACATCAAAAGACTCTCTTTTTTGTTGTTTTTGCATTCTTGTTTTTTTTTTTTTGGATTTTTGGACTCTAAGACACATATTCATCACATGTTGTAGTGTAGGGTTTACACGATCTACTTAACCACAGAGGCCAAGAGTGAGGAGGGACGTGCATGAATTCCTTGATGTTGGAAATTGTCCCTAGTCTTCTTGATATTTTCCACTACGGAGGGTCTTATACGATCAAGTTGCCCCAAGAGGGAGAAATGGGAAGACTGTATAGAAAGTCATGTAAGGATTTAGTTCAGACTACTTTCTGTTTCCAAACCGACATTCCATACTAAAGAGGACTTAGTCAACATTATTTTCAAGGGATTTTTCATTTCATTTTGATTTTCTCATTTCTGGGGTGGAGGCACGTACTTTTTGCTACCTCCTTGAGTTGGTCAGCCTTTTTCTGGGTACGTACTTTTTGCTACCCTTTTTTTGACCTTTTGACTTTTCTTTTTCACCTTTGAGGCTCGATTTAGCATTTTGCCTCTTTTTTAATTGCCCCTGTTATATGATGACTTTTGCCCCTTTAGATGGATGCGGATGGTCCCCTACTTGTAGTTTGTTCCGCTTCCAGACACGACCGAGTGGGAAAAGAATAGGGAAAACACATTGACCGGATGAGACCGCCCAAGCGTACTAGTGATTTTCTGGCCAAAGGGCAATATCTTAACATCGTGTGGTGTGTGAATAAGCCCTACCTGACTAGTGGCCACGTTGAAAAGTAGAGGCTCAAACCCCTAAACCATTGGCAAGTGATGAATGACTGACCAACTGACTGACTAAGGATAGAACTTCTTGAGGTAGACTGCATTCCAAGGGTGCGTCAATTCGACCCCTTCGGCATCCACTAACCTATAAGCGTTCCCTGAGTAAACTTCTTTGACAACGAACGGTCCTTCCCAATTTTCTTGCAATTTGCTCCTGGGACCTGGTGCTTTTAAGATTTTACGCTTAAGGACCATTTCACCCACTTCGAAATTTCTCTCAAGAACTCTTTTGGCATAAAAACGTGCAATTCTCTGACGATAGACTTGTGCATGGTCAGCCGCTATCATTCGCCTTTCATCTAAAAGTTCAAGTTGTGCCAACAAGGCTTCCCGACGTTGATCAGGATCAAGTTCGGAATCCAATTGAACTCTAAGCGAAGGGACGGAGATCTCATATGGGAGTATCGCATCTGATCCGTACGTCAACGCGTAGGGGGTTTGCCCCATAGGAGTACGGACAGAGGTGCGATAAGCCCAAAGAGCATCAACTAAGCGATCCGGCCAGTCAGCATTGTTATGAGATCTGCATGTTTTCTTTATAATTTTGATGAGAGTTTTATTAGTAGCTTCCGCTTGTCCATTACCTTGTGGATAATATGGGGATGAATGATGAAGGTTAATGCCATATTTACCACACATGTCGCGAAGCTCTTGTGAAGTGAATTGTGGTCCGTTGTCGGTGACGATGTCCCGAGGCACGCCAAATCTTGCAAGAATGTTGCGCTTGATGAACTTGACGACTGTTGAAGCTTTGACTTCTATGAATGCTTCTGCTTCAGCCCACTTTGTGAAGTACTCCGTGGCGGTCAGAATGAAGGACTTCTTACAGATTTCTCCGGTTCTGTCCGCAAGAGGACCGACCACATCGAATGCCCTCATGGCGAAAGGCCATGGTGCGATGAGAGGGTGAAGAGAAGAGGAAGGAGCATGAATTTTGTCACTGTGTAATTGGCATTTAGCACAGTGACGAACAAAATGGCGACAATCCTCTTCCATGTTGGGCCAATAATAGTGTCTTAGCAATTTCTGGGCAATTGCTCTACCATTAACGTGGCCACCACATTCACTAGAGTGAGCGGCTTCAACAACATCTTGAGATTCGATTTCATCAAGGCAACGGAGATAGACCCCACTGAGAGACTTTTTGTACAGAATGCCACCTATGATCTTGTAACGCTCCGAGACGCGACGAATTGCCCGTCTATCGGAAGAGGTGGCATAATCAGGGAAGGATCCATCTTTGAGAAAGTTTTCGATGTCAAAATACCAGGGATGGCCATCTTCAAGGTCAATTTCTGGCCCTTTGGAAAGCGCATGGACCCGAAGGGATGGAGAAGGACGCACGAGCTGAGAGAACCACAGATCGACATGGGAAGGGACTCTTAACCTCTGAACAGAGATAGTTTCGGAAGACTTTCCCAAAGGAATGGGAAGGAAGACGCGAGGGAGGCGAGGGAATCTACTAGGATATTTTGAGCCCTAGGAGTGTGAACTAGGGTGAGCTTCCTAAACTGCCGGACTACTTTTCCTACCAACTCTTGGTATGGTTTCAGCTTGGGGTCCCGGGTCTGGTACTTGCTAAGAGATTGCCGGAGTATCAACTGCGAATCTCCAATAATCCTTAACTCCTTGACTCCGAGCAATAAAGCCATTTTCAGCCCGACTAGGAGAGCCTCGTACTCAGCCACATTGTTCGTGGCTCGGAAGGTTAACTGATAGGCGTGCGGAATGACTACCCCTTCCGGTGAGAGGAGGACTGCCCCTATCCCACACCCTTTAGAATTGAGCGCCCCATCGAAGTAAAGCACCCACGAAGGTTCACCATCGATAATGGCTCCTAACTCTTCATCGGGAAAGCTTTCATCAACGGGGGAGTATAAAGGTAAGGGGTGGTGGGCCAAATGCTCAGCTATGACATGCCCCTTGATTGACTTTTGGTTGACATAGGTGATATCAAATTGATTAAGGAAGCTTTGCCACCTCATCAACCGCTCAGTCAGGACGGGCTTCTTGAGCAAGTACCGAATAGGGTCCATACGCGCCAGAAGTTTTACTTCATGAGCCAAGAAATAGTGCTTCAACTTTTGGGCAACCCAGACGACGGCCGCGCACGTTCTTTCCATGGCGGTGTACTTCTTTTCAGCCTCATTGAATAACTTGGATAAATAGTACACCGCTCTCTCTTTCTTCTCGTCGTCGTATTGGGCCAAAACCGCTTCAGTTGAGTCTTCAGTGGTCGACACATAGAGCAGTAAAGGCTGACCCGGGACCGGAGGAGCGAGAACAGGGGGATTAAAAAGATAGCTTTTTAATTCATCAAAGGCCTTCTGACATTTATCGTCCCAATTAAACTTCGCCTCTCCTCTAAGCATCTCGTAGAAGGGCTTACATCGGATTGAATGCTGGGAGATAAATCTCCTAATGAACTGGAGTCTGCCAATTAGCCCTCTAACTTCTCTGATATTCCTAGGTGGAGGCATGTCAATTATGGCTTTGGCCTTGTTAGGATCAATTTCAATTTCCCGCTTGCTGACTATGAACCCAAGCAATTTCCCCGAAGAGACACCAAAGACACACTTCTTGGGGTTCATCTTAAGATTGTGCTCTCTAGACCTTTGGAGAACTGCCCGGAGGACCTCAGCATGGCCATGTCGAGTCTTTGATTTTACCAAGACATCGTCCACATAGACCTCCATGTGCACATGCATCATGTCATGAAAAATTGCCATCATTGCCCTTTGATAGGTTGCTCCCGCATTCTTCAATCCGAAGGGCATGACGACGTAACAGTAAGTCCCCCAGGGCGTTGTAAATGAAGTTTTCTCCTGGTCTTCCTCCGCCCAGCGAATCTGGTTGTACCCAGAGAAACCATCCATAAATGACAAAAGCTCGAAGCCGACAGTATTGTCCACTAGGACATCTATGTGTGGGAGAGGGAAATCATCCTTTGGGCAAGCACGATTAAGGTCACGGAAATCTATACAGATCCTAACCTTACCGTCCTTCTTCATTACAAAGACGATATTAGCTACCCACTGTGGATATAGCACAACCCTAATAAATGTGGCTTTGTGCAACTTGTCAACCTCCTCTTTGATCTTGAGTGCCAGCTTAGGATGTAGCCTTCTCAACTTTTGTTTGACGGCCTTTGCGTCGGCTTTTAGGACCAAACGATGCTCGACCAAAGAGGTATCGAGTCCCGACATGTCCTCATAAGACCAAGCAAATCCGTCGGAAAATTCTTTGAGAATGGATACCAGAGCTTCTTCTTCTTCAACACTCAAGTTGGCACTAATCAAAACTGTCTTCGGGGATTCTTCAGTGCCAAGGTTGACCTCTTTAGTAGGCTCGTCAGCAGCCATGGTTGGCTCGTCGAACCTCTTTGTGCCATCCACATAGGAGCTTACTGGGTCCTCTTCTCCTAACCCAGGATCTCCCGACTCACCCTCCTCATTAAAATCTAGCAGATAGACACCTAGACCGTCATCTTCGGAGTCACTTTCCTCAAAATCCGATTCCACGAGAGCAGGGTCCTCAAGAAATTCTGGCACCTGACTTAACTTAGCACATCTCTCAGCCAAGGCCATAACAAAATGGGCAGGAACTTGCCTACCCTTCTCCTTACGCGCACATGGCTGAGAGGAACTGGACTCTCCTAGACTTAAACCAGACTCTAGACTAGCCTATAGACCTGACTCTAAACTAGAATCTATACCACTATTTATAGGACTGCTATGTACAAAACTATGTACAGGGGAGGTGCCCCTAGAGGGGTAAGAGGAAGAGGAGCTTAGGCCGGAAAGCGTCGGCCCCTGGCTGAGCAGAAGAGGTTCCAGAGAGGAGGGGTGCTCAATGGAGACCTCGGATTTCCAATTTTCAAAATTGACATTTTTTTTTGGGAGTCAAGGCCAAGAACCATGAGTTGCTGACTCAAGGTAGCCTCGACTGGCGAGATGAGGGATGGAGAGAGGACAGGAGGGGAAAGAAGGGGATTAGACGCAGAAATAGAAGGAGATGGAGATGATGGTGTTGATGATGGGGGAGAAGGGAGATCAGAGCCAAAGAGGGAGAGGAGGCCAAAATCGTCGGAAATGCCTTCTATTTGGGCATCCTCTTCTTCTTCTTCATCCTCACTCTCAGAGCAAGGAATTTCTTCAATTATAGGCTCCCTAGTCCCCATCTGGGTTGGCCCCTGAACAAAATGCTCTTTTAAAGTCCAGGTAAGGGGTTGATACGGTATGAATGGGTCCGGATGGACAGGGTCTGGGTGGAAGCCTAAATCGGCCTTAGGTAACAACCTCCTAATCGCCTGGATGCTCTGGGTCTCTCCCTTTTCATCCATGCCCAAACCGCGGCCATGAACATAGCCGATGTTGGCCATCACCTCCCAACCCTTTCCCGGGGGACACGGAACATGGGGTTCTACAACAGGCCGGGGAGGTTGGCTAAGCTCACAGGGTGTGGGGAAGTCAAAGATTGACATGACAATTTTCTTCCCTTTATCCGGAATGAATAGGTGCGGCATTTGTTCTGAGGTAATGGCATTGAGGGTCTCCAGAATAGGAATGCTCTTAATCTTGATCACCCGCCCATTGAAAGGGAATTTGAAGCATTGGTGGGCGGTAGAAGGGACCCCTAGGGTTTGTTCCAGCCAAGGACGACCGAGAATGGCCTTGTAGGCCGAGTCGACATCAAGGACTAGAAATTCGGTAGACATGGTGACAGGTCCGACTTCTAGTTTGAGAGCAATCTTGCCTTTGGCAACTCTTTTGGAGTTGTCATAGGCAGCTATAGTGGAGCAACTCTTCTCCAGATTCTCCTCCCCTAAACCCAATTGCTTAAGGGTCTTCATCGGACAAACATTGATAGATGCCCCGGTGTCGATGAGAGTGGAGTCCACCGAAACTCCATTGAGGTTGATGGTGAGACAAAGAGGGAGCGAACGACATTCGGGGGTAGCGAGATCCTTGTCCGAGAAAGAAATTGAGGGTCCTTGGGTGAGGGAGAGAATGGCGCTGGTGACCCCACTAGGATGGAGGTCATCATTAACCATGATTTTCTGGAGGAATTGGAGAAGAGTGGATTGGTGTGATGGCGACCGCCGAATCAATTCTAAAATAGATACCCTCGCAGGAGTCTTATCCAGATGTTGGAGAATATCATATTCGGTGCCGACCGGGGGTGGAGGCCCATTATCCTCCTCATCTTGGAATGGCCGCGGGGGTGGAGGAACAATCCGATTTCGGAGCGTACCATTCTTCGAAACCTTCTACCCCCCACTGTTGTTCTCTCCTCACAACCCGGGGCCCTAGGTGTATCATGGTATGCACATTTTCTTGGGCTCTGGATGAGGAGGGGTTGTTGCTTTGGTGGTTGGGGAGAGGGTTACTAAAAATGCCAAGGTCCTTTTTGGTGTACCTAGACTTGGCTATGGCCACCTTGACATCATCCCAGTTGATCCTACCTTGGTCATTCATATCATAGACCCAATCACGGAAGGTAAAGCAATTGTAGATGAAGTGACCATGGGCCCTATGATATGGGCAGTACTTGGAGGTATCGACCCTCGGATTGATGTTCTCCCTTTGTGGAGGGAGTTGAATCGCATCGCAGGACATGAGAGCGAAGAACACGTCCTCAAGAGTCTCAGGGAGAGGAGGGTAGTGTGACCTTTTGGGGCCAGGTCGGGTGTATCCAGAAGGAGGGGGAACGACAGAGTAAGGCTTAGAGGGGTGAGATGGGAATTGGTGAGGGTTGGAAGAAGGGTTGGAAGGGTTGGAAGGAGGATGGGAGGATTTGTTGGGAGGCCTCAAAGGCTGGCTGCAGGCACTGACAGACTCATTAATGGTTACCCCCTTGGTGGTGGGTGCAGCGGGAGCCTTACGTGCCTTTGGCTTTCCTTCGAAGAAATGTGGGAGAGAGGAGTCTTTGATCTGATTTTCAATCACCCTGGCTTTGTTATAAAGATGTGAGAAGGAAGGGAACTCACTTAGCATTAGAATGGAACGGAGCACAGGGGTGGTGTTGGTGACCAACAAGGTTATAGCTTGGGACTCCGGGATGGGAATGTCAGCTCTCGAAGCCATGGACCTCCATCGGTTGGCATAGTGACAAAGTCTTCATTTGCCTTCATCTTTTCCGCCACCAAGTCGGGGAGTGTAGGGACTTGAGTGGCCATATAAGAAAAATGGGAGATGAAGCGTTCGGAGACTATGTCAAAGTTGACAAGATCCGATGCGAGCAAAGAGGTAAACCACCTCAAAGCCTCCCCTTCTAACGATTGTTGGAAGATGTGAACTAAGAGGACCCGATCGTACAGCCATCGGTGGGAGTCCATGGTGAAGCCAGCAAGATGGAATTGGGGATCTGAGGTCCCGTCGTACTTGCGATACTTCGGGGCCTTGAAGCCCGGAGGGAAGTAAGCGTTGGGGAGCTTGCAGTAGTTTTGGAGTGAATGAGGCTTGGAAAGAGACAAGGATTCAGCTAAGAGCTTCCTAATGAGACCCTCCATCTCAGACCGGGACATGGATTCGGATTGAGCGGGAGGAGTGGTTTGGATATGAGATGGGTGAATGGGTGGAGGAATTGGGGTAGAAGTAGGTAAAGGAGTGGGAGGAACAGGAGTGGAGATAGGGATGTGGGATATAGGAGTTCGGGAAGGGGTGAGAGGCCTAGGAGCAGGCCTAGATGAGGAAGCATGGAAGGGAGAATGGGATGGAGGGGAAGGAGAAGCTGCTGCCCGAATGGTATGCCTGGAAAGCATAGAAATGATATCGTCGGGCGAATAGCGGGACATGAGTTTGGAAAACTCGGGGTCTTCTTGGGCGTTATGGGCGTGAGTGGAGTTGACCCTCAAGCTAACTTCCTCATTGTCGGCTTGAGAAGATGACTGAACTGACTCTTCAGGTTGAACATCGGTGTTAATCATACTGACAATCTCATCATTGATGTTATCATCATATTCAAATGCCGGTTTATTAGACATGTCAACAGGGTTCAACCAAGTGTCCATTAGCACACAACCTATGGATTTTAAAATGTTCTAAGTTGAAGTGATTACACTGTTTTCAGCAGAAGTATGAATTTCTACCAATCAATGTTATCAAACAACGTCCCAAAAGTTTTAAAGATTAAGGTTGTGTATTACTTTGACTTTGACTTGACTTGGACAGTTCTCTCAAATCTTACTCAAACCCGGATGAGTAGGTGAACTAAATAGGAAGGTGTAAGGTCCTCCTGCCCCGTACCGTGAGGGAATCCATGGAATTTAGGGACTTATAGAGTTTTCCTTGGAACCAACCCGATTTACCCGAGAGGGAATCCCCGAGTAAAAGGTTGTACACCAAAGAATGGCTGTCCTAAAATGTGAGGGGAGGCTAGAACAGATGAGAGGAAGGAACCCCCCGTGACTGAGGACTATTAGAAGCAAACAGGAAGCAAACAAAAAGCAAAACTAGATCAAAACAGTCAAAAATAGCAGTTTCTGTGAAGTAAACGGCATGCAGATGGACGCTCAGTTCATCAGAAACATGTTGACGGCATGATCGACAGACACTAAGTACAAGTAGACGACTACCTATGTGGACGCTGAAACACACTTAACGGCAGGAGATGTGGACGCTTACCTGGATAGGCGGCAGGATCGCTTGCCGTCTATATGGATGTAGACTGAAACTGTGGCAGCACTGTTGTCCCACCGTGATTGCCAGAAAAGAGGCTGTGGACGATCCGTTTCGCCTCCGTTCGTGTCCCCGTTGTCGACGGTGGATGTCCTCCGGGTGCTCGCGAACGTCACTGGTCTCTCGTTGGCGATGATGGATTGTTGGTTGACTTAGTTGACTCCCCGGTTGACTAGGTTGACTGAGGAGGAAACAAAGAAAACCAGAGATGAAAGGGGAGGTTTGTGATCGCCAGGGCCTTACCTGTGCCCAAGGAAATACTTTGAGCACATTGTTGTAGTAGCCTCACGCAGCGGGCGGAGATGGGGCTCCAACTTCTCCTTCTTCGGCCGGCCAAAGGAGGAGAGCTCCAAGGTCACGTTCACAATATTCCTGCCACAAACAAACCTCTATTAGACTAAATGCAGTGTAGCAAATGTTCAGAAGGAAGAAAGGAAAGCCCAAAAGGCGAGTCCCGTACCGGTTGCGGACTTGAGAAGAGGGTGGCCAAATGCTATGACCACCCTTCTTCCCTCCGTTTTTGGTTGGGAAACCCCTTTCTAGGTGTGTAGGAAGGTGACCTACGTGCCTAGGGTGTGTGGAAAAGTGTGTGGAACATGCAAGTTAGCTACAAAGCAAGTAAGAGAAGAGAGAGAGGAGAGGGTGTAGATCCTCGTTGTTGGCGTTGTTGGCTCCTTGTAGGGCTCCTCCAGCTCCAAAGCAACCCTTCTAGACGTCCCAAATGTGGAGAGAGTGAAGAGGATGAGTGGTGGAAGGTAGGGTAAGATTTTCTCTCTCCTCTCTCAAAGCTTCAGCATAAGGACGTCCCACCTCCCTCCTCTGGCTCAGAGGGCTCAAAGGGCTATTATATAGACAGTGGAGCTCGGGGTTGAGAGCCTTGGATGCTCAAGTGTGAAGAAACACACTTTCACACTTGGCAATCCTTGGCTAAATGCTCCAACCAATGGGTAGAGGCCATGTAGGATTTTTATTGGGTCAAGGGGGTGCCTAGGTGGCCCATATGCCTGTTGGGAACGGCTACATGCGTTGCATGGCCGAGAGAATGGTGCAAGTGGGCTGGAATCTCAGGTTAGTTGCGCAGACCAGGTAAACCCTATTGACGTCCAGGGATCAGGCCGCCAACCTCATGCAGGCATCCAGATAGGTGGACGCCAACTTGGGTCAACGTCCAGGGTGATTGCCGCCAACCAGTAGTCGGCGGCCATCGATGCTGCCGTCTACATGGGATCCGAGGCTGGTCAACAAATGATCAAACGAGGCTTAATGGGCCAAATAGCCTTGCGGGAGATGGGCCAAATCTCGCGTCTACAAGTTGCTCAACAAAATTTTCCCAAACATTTTTGCTCAACAATTCTCCCCCTTTTTCTTAATTACAATAACTTTTATAGAGACAGTGTAAACAAATTTTGTAAAAATAATTGTTCTGTTCTATATATCTTTTCTTTGTTGTCTTTCTCCCCCTTTATTACATTAACAAAAATGATAAAGGATAGAGAGAGAGAGAGAGAGAGAGAGAGAACAATAGTTGTATTGATGACTGAATAATACTGAACATACATTAAGAAGAACTGGGAAAATAGAGAGTAGGTGGGATCTGATCAAAGAAGGGTTGAAGAAGATCCCAGAGCTTCTTCTCATTATTAGGGAATACATGAAAGAATTTGGAACCATCTATGTTATAGGAAGGTCCTACAGAAGGGAGTTTCCTATAAGACTTAAGATGACACAGATGATGCCAATTAACTCTCCTATTATAGTTATCACTACTCAGAGTTCTCCTAAGGGGAATGAATTTCTACTGGCTGCCTTGTGCAAGAACTCATGGACAGTGATGTTCCACTGAAGACCTTGAGAGTGAGCTGCTTCCTTGGCCTTGTAGTATACAGTGTATCTCTTTGTCCACTTCAGAGAGATAGACTTCCAAAGTGTCTCATAGCCCTTACTAAGGTAGGTAGAGGGAGATAACTTCAGCTTCTTGCATTTTGAACCCTCTTTAGGATAAGCCACTGCCCACTGCTCTTTTGACAATCTCTCAGACTCCGCAAAATTGTGTTGAAAATCTTTGAGATACTATAAATTCTTGGGATCATGCATCAGGGCAAAATGATGAAAGGATATCTTTATGTTCTATTTGATCTTGAACCTTACTGCTATCTTGATGTGCCGGTTGAAAACAACTTGGGCAAACTAATTTCTGGAGGGAATGGCCCCTATCAAACTAGGCTGTAGTCCTGAGGGCAATCCAATGACCATAGAGGGAGTGATTTCCCTTTGCCCTTTAACAATCATAGCCCATTGCCCCTTACTGACATCTGGTAGTTTCAATTTGAACCTGTCTTCATTAAATTTCTTCATGCTACTGTAACTATTCTGCTACTGTTTGATGAAATTTCCAAAAAAATCAAAGAATCTTAAATCCAAGTGAATGGAGACATTCAGTGTAACGTCGTGACTTTTCAGATTATAGATTAGTGGGTTTGGTGGCTAGTGTATGGCCCTGTGGTGGTGTTTAGGATGGTTTGCACAGGTTGTGTGAGGTTGGGGTTTGGAGATCCAAGCCCAACCAACCTCTGGAGTGCCTTCCAGAAACGCGACCAACACAGGTGTCGCATTTTGAAAACACTGCTCAGCCATGGGGGAAGCTTGTTGTGGAGATTTCTGGCAATTCAGAGGTTTTGGCATGCAGATTGGCATGTTACTAGTGCGCGAAGGTTGTTCGGAGTGTAGGAAACTCCAGGGCAACGTTGTTCTTCGCGTTCTTCGTGTTCCTTGTGTGGTAGGGGAATTCTTCTCCATTTTGATTTAAATGGATCATGTTTAATGTGCTTAGTGTATGGGATGGGTTATAGGAAGTAGCAAGCATGTGTATGCTTTTATTAGAATGCAATTATTCAAGTATCATGGCTATACAGGGTGGTTGGTGAGATTTCCCCAATGGGGTTCTAGGTGAGGTTTCGTAGCTGAAAGGCGACGGAACCAGTCCTTGAGTTTATGAATGCGACGACTTGTTCAGTCACGATTCAGGTGATAACACAACTCTTTGCCCCGTCGTGATTTGGCCTCCAAATAGCGACCTCTAGGTCCATCGCATTTTTGAAGGCAGTCACCCGAACCCTAACTTGTCTGCATGGTGCTATGAGTTGTTTTCAGTTATGGGTTTGTATGACTAGTAGTTTGTGTGTAGTAGGTTGTAAGCGGTGCATTGGCACTCATTGTGACCAGAAAATACTGAGTTTGCATGGTTGGGGTGTATGTGGCAAGTCGAGTATACGACGCCTTCCGTGGTTACCTCTCGAGTCGGGTACCCTAGGTTCTCTATGTGCCAGGCACGTTGTGCTCGAGGTTTGTCTCGGTACTTGTGTACCAACAAGGTCTGTGTCGTCTTCTTGGACACCCTCACTTCTTAGTTTGAGCTGTCCATTTGGCGGAGGGAAAGACGACAGTAGGACAACGACCTGTGTGTTGTGGTTGTTCTTGGTCGCTTGTAGCGCGCTCTTGGTTAGGGGATGAACACCAGTAGATGTACTGGTCCCCAGCTAGTCCTGTTTTCAATACCTCACTTTAGGGAGCTCTGGTCGGAGTCCTTAAAGTGTCAGGCATGGAGCTGCAGCAATGTGAGCTACAGTTATGGTGTTGTTTGTTGACTCAGCTGAGGTGGAGCTGCAGCTGGACCATTCATCCTTTGCTGCGAGGCTGAGAGGTAGATCTGTGTTGCTTGTCTGAGTCAGTGGCTAGTGTCACGAACGAGTTCTCATGATTTGTGTTTGGCATTACCCTTCTTTAGCTCGTACTATTGAGCGTGGTTTGTCATTTCTTTATGAAGCTGAATTTTTATTGTTAGTATATCTTAATTTATTTACTATGATTATAACTCCATGCTTAGGTAGTTGGGTTAATTGATTAAATTGACGCTTTACTCCTGCTACTCACGTGTCTAGTGTTGTTCGGCTTTTGAGGGAGTTTCCCTACTGAGCCAGTGACTTGTCAGGCTCACCCTCCTACTCCTTTTAGGTGAAGGATAGCAGGAGGTTTCACACCCATCTTCTAGTCCGGAACCGCATCACAGTTGAGTAGGGTCCACGCCTCCAGCAGTGTAAATTTTTTGTTTTTGTGCCTCTGGGTATGCCCCAGGCTACTGTACTTGAGTTTGACTTCTGTATGTAATCCTTATGTAAATGTGTATGAGATATACAATTTTATATATATTCAGTGTGTTCTTTCATATTTTCACAGCCATGTGTATTGATATCCCTGGCGAGGCTTCGACTTGTTCGGGGGAGACAGAGTCGGCTCAAACTCATTATTGGGTTAACGAGTTTGAATGGCGTGGTCCGTCACAGTTGGTATCAGAGCAAGGTCCATGTAAATATGAAGGAATTGGGGGATTACTTAGCTTGATCTCTACTTTAGTCCACTGCTGGTAGTTGACCCTAGTTTTGTATTGATTTGTTAGTATATGTGTGGTTTGGATTGCTGTCTATGAAGGATTTAAGATGGCAGACAAGAGAGACTGGGGAGGTGGGGGAGATGAACTGGAAGACTCAACGCATCAGTTGATTGAAAGGCTATGGGAGAGTATAACAGAAATTCAGACAAGCTTGGACCAGCAGGTTTCGGGTTAGCCAGCAACAAATGGTAGGGCCTCAGGTTGTTGAGGAAGCAGAGCCTGTACCAATTGTACCACCCCCGCCACCACCCAGAGTTGAGGTACCCCCTGTGGTACCTATGCCACCAGTAGTTCCAATGCGACCAACGGAAGAGCCTATTATGTAAATTGAGAGATTCTTGAGGTTTCAACCACCTACTTACATAGGAGGCCCCAACCGAGATATAGCGAAACAATGGATACATGAGATAGAGCGAGTTTTTGTCACTATGAGGTGTCCATTAATGGACAGGGTAATTTTGGCCACTTACCAGTTACGTGGTTTTGCACAGGAGTGGTGGTGGTTGAAAATGCAAACGACATTTACACGTAGAACGAAGGAGACCATCACTTGGCCAGAGTTTCTAGAAGTATTTAATGTTGGATCGAGATGGCACTATAGTTGTCCTAGAGGGGGGTGAATAGGACTTCATGCGATTTAAAATTTATATGAAAACTAGATAACACTTAATAGAGTTGTTAGTAATCATTGTGAAGTGTGTAAAACAAGTGAAAACTTGGCGGAAGCAATCACACAAGAATGCACAAGGATTTTATCCTTGTTCGGCCCTTCTCACATGGAAGTCCTACGTCCAGTCCCCAAGAAACTATGTAATGACCATCTTTATACCGGTACCATTATACCAATCCACATCGATATAAAGGGCGCTGTCACGGTGGGACATGTACCCAACACAACATAGTAGGTAGAGATGTACATAAATAAAAAAAGAAAGTACAGCGGAATTGAAAGATAATCTTATTCCATCATCATTCACATATTCCACAGTCTATACAGTAGCAATGAAAATAACATAGTCCATAATAATACAAGTCCATAACATCACGTCATTGTCCACATACTAGTAAATGAAAGTACAATCTAGCAAATAGTCCTCCACAAGCTTTGCTACTCCTCTCACTCGGAGTCGCTCCTCACAATATTCTCCTCAAGCACGGGGACACTTGTCTCACCTGTATGTTAAAGCAAGTATGAGTCTTCATAAAGACTCAACAGGTAACCCATTGGTACATCCTTACGCATATCACATTCATGCTATTATTTTAAACAATAAGAGAAGTTTTGCACATGATTCATGTTATAATAAACAAGTACATATGAATAACCTATAACATGCTTTCTACACATGGTCTTTAACTTTAAACATGCCATCAAGCACAACTCATTCACGACATTTTTCCACATAACTTGATCATGGAATTAAGCACATGGTTACTAACACACCTAACATGATATCTATCACTTTTCACATGCTTTTATATAACATAAATACACATTTTTCTTGCTATTTTAACATAATTATCACATGTTCACATGGATTAACATTGATTCACATTGTAACACATTAACACATCACTTTCAAATCAACACTTTGCACATTTACACATATTTCACATCTTTACACATTATTTTCCGTGACACATAGTCCGAACCACCATAAAGAAGGACCCACATAACACATAACACATACCCGTCACCTAGGCATTATAGTGACGAATCTTGGTAACTGCGTAGAACCAGGAGAAACCCTCTCCACCCTAACCAGTGGTACTTGTCCACCTCCAAGATTTCATCTTGATGCCCACAGGATATCACATACACATTGAGCCTTCCCATAGGGACTTTTCTACAGTACGACACCACAGCCTTCTATGGTAGCAGTGTCAATTTCAGCACACATTCACTTAATCACATTGTTTAACTTAATTATAGGATAAACATTATTTTATATACACTTATTGGCTCATTCACATGCATACTATTCATACACATATGCTTCAGTTTACAGAACCTATCATGACTGTCTAACACTATTAAATCGTGCAAAACAGTACCAAAACATGCTGCTAATCATTGAAAAATGCATCTTCTTAAACAATCATGCTTAATATGTTTTTAATACCTTAATAATTACATATAGTACTTATAGATATTAGAACAGTCCCAAATTTTAACCATAAGCCCTTCGCATGGAACATATCATATGACTAATTTTTCAGAAATTTCATGACAGTCACCCTATTTTTAACATTTAACAAGTATCTCATGCAATTTAACAAGATATTCCACTTTAAACATGAAAGACAGTATACAATCAGTTCTCACATTTTCAAAACATGTAACAGTAGCCCTATGTTCATGAAAATTTCTTGCAACATTATCATGCATCATATCTATTTATTCTAAATTTAAATCTGTGAAAACATGCATATTTCCCCATAACAAAAATTCCATAATTTGCAATTATCATCAGAAAATTGTCATACATTTGGGGTTTAACCTAACATCATACCTGAACATCCAAAAATTTTTATAGAAGTAGACAACCATAAATCTCGAAAATCACATCACAGAGGCTAAACACATAATTCTGTTAAAATCAAATGAACTGGACGGCAAGGGCTTGCCATCAGGGTGGGTTAACGACACAATCGATTGCCATTAAAACATGAACTTGGTGGCAACAAGGTTGCCATCAACCTCCTATCTGCACACAGTGTAGACCGAACACAAGAAAACATAGAATTTGGGGTGCAGGACACGAATTAAAAATCCGTAAAAATACCTAAACTTTAAGTGATAGGTCTAGGGATGAAACCCCTAAGTTACTTGCCTCTAGAAAAACCTCAAAAGATATAATTTTGGCGAGAAGCCCTCCTCAACCAGGCCAAAGAGGTGATGCCTTTCGCCTAAATCCGACCTCCATGCTCTTGTAGTCGATCCCCCGGAGTTATGAAAGCTCCTTCACCTCCAGAAGAACCACTGAAATGCAGAAGATTATCGGTGAAGCCTCCCAATCGCCAGATCAAGCCCTCACAAGAACTCTCTTTTCCTCTCCCCGGAACCCAAAAAGCCCTAGGTGAGAAAAGTCCTCTCGTAACCAAGATGTCTAGGTTATATAGGCAATAGAGTCGAGGTAAACCTAGGTATTTGGAGTCCTGACCGTTGGGGATACATTTCCTAAACGATCTTCAGAGAAAACGGGGTCGTTTCAGATCTAGAATCCCAAATACAGTAAGAGAAGTAAATGGCTACATAGCTGCCGTCAACCTGAAATAGGCATCAATCGATGTTGACGTCTAGATCCTCTGGCCATACAATCAACGGAACAAAAGTTGCCGTCAACCTACTCTTAACGTCAAGGGATGTTGATGTTAAATAGGGATTTCAGGCAGAAAATCATAACATCAAATAAACATATAATATGCACAAAATTCGAGGGCCTTACACCCTCTCCCACTAAAAGAAAACTTCATCCTCGAAGTTAGAATAGAAATACTAACCAAACAAATGGGGATATTGCTTCTTCATGGCCTCCTCTAGCTCCCATATAGCCTCCTCTCATGAGAAATTTCTCCACAACACCTTCACGGATGCAATAGCCTTGTTCCTGAGGTGCTGAACCTTCCGATCTAGGATAGCTACCGGTCGCTCTACATAAGACAAGTCTGGCTGAATCTCCACTAGCACGTGACTGATAACATGTGATGGATCCCGCACGTATCTCCTGAGCATAGACACATGGAAAATGAGGTGCACACTAGCTAGCGCTGGGGGTAAACCTATCTCATACGCCATGCTGCCCATCCGCCTGAGAATCTCAAACGGGCCAATGAATCTCGAACTCAACTTGGTATGCCTACCAAACTTGACCACGCCTCGAGTAGGTGAAACCTTGAGGAAAACATGTTGGCCAACCTCGAACTCTAAATCCTTCCTTCTATTGTCGGCGTAGCTATTTTGCCTATCTTGTGCTGCAATCAGTCTCTGCATGATAAGCTGAATCTTATCGATAGTCTCCTGCACCAACTTCGGACCAACCAACTTCCTATCATCTGTCTCCTCCCAGCATAAAGGAGATCTACAAGGCCGACCATACAAAGCCTCGAATGGAGCCATGCTGATACTCGCATGAAAACTATTGTTGTAGGCGAACTCCACAAGAGGTAGGTGACGTTCCCAATCACCCTTCCAATCAAGCATGCACGATTTCAACATGTCCTCGAGCGTCTGAAATGTCCTCTCGGATTGGCCATCTGTCTGAGGGTGAAATGCCGAACTAAGCTTAAATTGAGAACCCAAAGACTCCTGAAGACCCTGCCATAGACTCGATGTAAATCGCGGGTCTCTGTTAGAGATAATAGACTTCGGCACACCATGCAGTCTCACAATACTACCGACATACAGCCTCACCAAGCTCTCTACAGACTGTTTCTTCTTAATAGGCAAGAAGTGTGCAGTCTTGGAGAAACAATCTACAACCACCCAAATTGAGTCATTGCCCTTTGCTGATTTGGGCAAACCCGACACAAAATCCATGGTGATTGCCTCCCACTTCCACACAGGTATCTCCATCTTCTGCATAAGACCTGATGATCTCTGACGCTCGGTCTTAACTTGCTGACACACCAAACACTTGGATACAAACTTGGCCACATCCTTATTCATGCCTAACCACCAGAAAAATCTCTTAAAGTCCTGGTACATCTTGGTGTTGCCTGGATGAATGGAGAACCTCAACCTGTGAGCTTCTGCAAGTACTCGCTCATGAACATCCACTATATCAGGTACACACACTCGGTGTTGAAATCTGATGACACCATCCTCATCTCGAGCAATACCTGCCTTGCCCACCATCTCCTGAAGCCTAGGATCAACTCTCTACTGCTCAATCACCTCATCTAACACCGTGGATCAGACAAACAACTGAGCCACGAAAGCATTACAGAACTGTGGCTCTAGCTCAATCATAGCACATGCCGCATCCTTTAGCATCTTCCAATCTTGCCGAAGTAAGGACCTTTTCCTGCTGAGCGCATCTACCACGACATTCGCCCTCCCTGGATGGTACTAAAGCTCGAAGTCGTAGTCCTTAAGGAACACTATCCACCTTCTCTGCCGCAGGTTCAACTCCTTCTGAGAGAAAAGGTACCTCAAATTCTTGTGGTCAGTGTACACCTCGAACTTGACACCATAAAGATAGTGTCTCCAGATCTTCAGTGCATGAACCACAACCGCTAACTCCAAATCATGGGTCTAATAGTTACGCTCATTCTCCTTTAATTGGCGAGAAGAATATGCAACTACCTTACCATACTACATCAGAACACAACCAAGGCCTATCTGAGAAGCATCAGAATAGATAGCAAAACCCTCCGCACCATTGGGCAAGATCAACACGGGTGCAGATGTAAGCCTCGTCTTCAGAAACTAAAAACTGCTCTCATAATCATCAGACCACACATACTTAACCGCTTTTCTGGTTAGCTTAGTCAAAGGTGCAACGATAGAGGCAAAGCCTTCAATGAATCGCCTGTAATAGCCTGCTAACCCAAGAAAACTCCTGATCTCAGCGCCTGAGATAACATGCCCAAAGAAATGAACCTCGCGCATCTAGAAGTCACACTTGCTGAACTTGGCATACAGTTTGTGCTCTCGGAGAACCTCCAGAACAATCCTCAGATGCTCACGGTGTGTAGCCTCATTAGGAGAATAGACTAACACATCATCTATGAACACCACTACAAAGCTATCCAAATATGGCCTAAACACCATGTTCA
Source organism: Colocasia esculenta (assembly GCA_014218235.1). Lineage (NCBI taxonomy): Eukaryota > Viridiplantae > Streptophyta > Magnoliopsida > Alismatales > Araceae > Colocasia > Colocasia esculenta. The sequence continues at coordinate 41,173,968 of CM024759.1, read as the reverse complement.
TGAGATCCATGAATGCTGCAGGGACGTTAGTTAGACCAAATGGAAGCACAAGGAACTCATAATGTCCATAGCGGGTCCTGAATGCCGTCTTGAACACATCCTCTCCCTTGATACTCAACTGATGGTAGCCAGACCGCATATCTATCTTGGAAAACACAGATGCATTCTGCTGCTGATCAAACAAATCATCTATGCGCAGCAAGGGGTACTTGTTCTTCACTGTCACCTGATTGAGCTTCCTCTAATCAATACACAGCCTGAGGGAACCATCTTTCTTCTTCACAAATAGCACAGGTGCACCCCATGGTGACACACTACAGTGAATGAACCCCTTATCAAGCAAATCCTGCAACTGCTTCCTCAACTCGGCTAACTCCGCAGGTGCCATTCGGTAAGGAGCCTTAGAGATAGGTGAGGTGCCTGGAAGCAACTCTATAGTGAACTCTATCTCCCTTGCGGGTGGCAATCCATACAAATCATCAGTGAACACGTTTGGAAACTCCTGCACAACCTCGATCTCCTCTAGGGTAAGTGACTGATCAGTCTTAGGAACTAAGACCATGCTAGCAAGAAAAACGTCACAACCCTTATTCACCATCTTCATAGCCTTCATGGCGGAGATCACAAACCTTCCTGCTAGATTCCTTGGCAACGGATGTGAGAACTCATCCTCTCCAAGAATACAGAAAGTAATCTTCTTCCCTCTGCAATCAACCAAGACATAGTGCTCCTTAAGCCAATCTAGACCTAGTATAGCATCATAATCTTTCATCTTGAGTAAGTAGAAGCACCCGAACAAGCCTCTTTCCTCAATGCACATAGGTAAGGATGGAATGCACTTCCTGGTTGCTACCGTACCTGCTGGTGTGTGCACAAACAAGGGAACCTCTAACGCTTCTGCCTCAACTCCAGATTCTGCTGCTAACTACTTAGCGAACCACTCGGAAATAAACGAGTGTGTAGCATCCGTGTCAAACAACACTCGAGCCTGCACAGACATAACTAAGACCATACCTTCTGTGATGTTCTCAGACTGCTCTGCCTCCTCACGAGCTAGTGCGTACACTCGGGCTTGGGCCCGAGGCCTTCCTAGTTTCCCTATCACTAGTGCCGCTGCTGCTATCGCTGCTGGGGCTGGCACTCCTCTTTGAGCAAACTGCTGAAGTCTGGGGCAATCTCTGATCTGGTGCTTGGTGCTGCCACACTTCAGACACTTCCCTGCAAGCTTCCAACACTTGGTGCCACCGTGTGCCCTTCCGTAATAGGGACACGCCTTCTTCTCACTGGGCCTGAAGCTTGGTGATTGTGGTACCACTGCCTGCTTACTCAGAGCTACTGGACGCTGTGGCGACTGGTACACCACTGCCTTCTTCTTGTCCTACCTCTGGAAAGGTGGTGCTGACCTCTTCTGAGTTTCCCTCTTCTCCTCAATGTACTGATCCATCTCGCTCTCCAGCCTGCATGCTGCGCTGAGAGTCTCATCCAAAGTCTGATCGTCAAAAGCAACTAGTCTCGACCTGAGTGATGGTTTGACCCCCATCACAAACGTCTTGGCCTTTCTGCACTCATCTGCAACAATATGAGGAGCATACTTGGAAAGCTCGGCAAACCTGGCCTCATACTCCAGAACCGTCATGGAGCCCTGAGTGAGAGATAGGAACTCCTGCTCCATCTTGTCCTGAATGTGCTCGGGGATAAACATGGCCCGAAAGAGTCTAGTAAACTCAGCCCAAGTTACCTCAATAGCACCATCCTCGTACCTCGTACGTAACATAGAGACCCACCAAACATCAGCTCTCTCCTGCAAAATACAACTCATAAGCACCATCAAAACTAAAATCTTAACCTTACACAAGATTTACCTGGACCAGGCCTTGCATGAACATGCCATAATCCACAGGTGGTGGTGGAGGAAGTACCGTGAGACCCTAGGGTGCTGGGGACTGCTGCTCACCCCTCTCCTCGTCCTCCCGAGCTAGGGTACAGTGCCTACCATGGCTCTCCATTGCCTGTAAAACAATTAACTTATTTAGAATTTAGGTTACTTAGTCCTAACCATTTTCTTAACTATCTTTAATCCATTATTAAGTATTTTCCACATGTATGGACTAATTCTATAAAGACTTTACAATATTATGTAGATGATGGCTTATTTATGTACAATCTCAACATGTTGCTCTAATACCAATCTCTGTAACGACCCTCTTTATACCGGTACGATTATACCAATCCACATCGATATAAAGGGCACCATCACAGTGGGACATGTACCCAACACAACACAGTAGGTAGAGATGTACATAAATTACAAAAGAAAGTACAACGGAATTAAAAGATAATCTTATTCCATCATCATTCACATATTCCATAGTCTATATAATAGCAATGAAAATAACAAAGTCCATAATAATACAAGTCCATAACATTTCGTCATTGTCCACATACTAGTAAATGAAAGTACAATCTAGCAAATAGTCCTCCACAAGCTCTGCTACTCTTCTCGCTCGGAGTCGCTCCTCATGATGTCCTCCTCAAGCACGGGGACACCTGTCTCACTTGTATGTTAAAGCAAGTATGAGTCTTCACCAAGACTCAGCAAGTAACCCATTGGCACATCCTTACACATATCACATTTATGCTATTCTTTTAAACAATAAGAGAAGTTTTGCACATGATTCATGTTATAATAAACAAGTACATATGAATAACCTATAACATGCTTTCTACACATGGTCTTTAACTTTAAACATGTCATCAAGCACAACTCATTCACAACATTTTTCCACATAACTTGATCATGGAATTAAGCACATGCTTACTAGCACACCTAGCATGATTTCTATCACTTTTGACATGCTTTTATATAACATAAATATGCATTTTTCTTGCTGTTTTAACATAATTATCACATGTTCACATGGGTTCACATTGTAACACATTAACACATCACTTTCACATAAACACTTTGCACATTTACACATATTTCACATCTTTACACATTATTTGCCGTGACACATAGTCCAAACCACCATAAAGAAGGACACACATAACACATACCCATCACCTAGGCATTATAGTGACGAATCTTGGTAACTTCGCAGAATCGGGAGAAGCCCTCTCCACCCTAACCAGCGGTACTTGTCCACCTCCAGGATTTCATCCTAATGCCCACATGATATCACATACACATTGAGCCTTCCCATAGGGACTTTTCTATAGTACGACTCCACAGCCTTCTATGGTAGCAGTGTCCACCTCCAGGATTTCATCCTAATGCCCACAAGATATCACATACACATTGAGACTTCCCATAGGGACTTTTCTATAGTATGACTCCACAGCCTTCTATGGTAGCAATGTCAATTTCAGCACACATTCACTTAATCATATTGTCTAACTTAATCACATGATAAACATCATTTTATATGCACTTATTGGTTCATTCACATGCATACTATTCAAACACATATGCTTCAGTTTACAGAACCTATCATGACTATCTAACAGTATTAAATCATGCATAACAGTACCAAAATATGCTGCTAATCACTGAAAAATACATCTTCTCAAATAATCATGCTTAATATGTTTTTAAGACCTTGATAATTACAAATAGCACATACATATATCAGAACAGTTCCAAATTTTAACCATAAACCCTACGCATGGAACATATCATATGACTAATTTTTCAGAAATTTCATGACAGTAACCCTATTTTTAACATTTAACAGGGATCTCATGCAATTTAACAAAATATTCCACTTTAAACATGAAAGATAGTATACATTCAGTTATCATAGTTTTAAAACATGTAACAGTAGCCCTAAGTTCATGAAAATTTCCTGCAACATTATCATGCATCATATCTATTTATTCTAAATTTAAATCTGTCAAAACATACATATTTACCCATAACAAAAATTCCATAATTTGTAATTATCATCATAAAATTATCATAAATTCGGGGTTCAACCTAACATCACATCTGAACATCCATAAATTTTTATAGCATGTGCAGACAACCAGAAATCTCGAAAATCACATCACAGTGGCGAAACACATAATTCTGTAAAAATTAGATGAACTTGATGGCAAGGGCTTGCCGTCAGGGTGGGTTAACGACACAATCGATTGTCATTAACACATGAACATGGCAGCAACAAGGTTGCTGTCAACCTCTTGTCTGCACAGACTGAACACAAGAAAACATAGAATTTTGGGGTCCAGGACAGGATTTAAAAATCCGTAAAAATACCTAAACTCTAAGTGATAGGTCTAGGGATGAAACCCCCTAAGTTACTTACCTCTAGAGAAACCTCAGAAGATCTAATTTTGGCGATGAAGCCCTCCTCGGCCAAGCCAAAGAGGTGATGTCTTCCTCCTAAATCTGACCTCCACGCTCTTGCAGTCGATCCCCCAGAGTTAGGAGAGCTCATTCACCTCCAGAAGAACCTCCCAAACTTAGAAGATTGTCGGTGAAGCCTCCCAATCGCCGGATCAAGCCCTCACAAGAACTCTCTTTTCCTCTCCCCAGAACCCAAAAAGCTCTAGGTGAGAAAAGTCCTCTCCTAACCGAGATGTCTACGTTATATAAGCAATAGAGTCGTGGTAAACCTAGGTATTAGACGTCCTGACCGTTGGGGATATGTTTTCTAAATGATCTCCGGAGAAAATGGGGCCATTTCAGATCTGGAATCCCAAACACAACCGAAGAAGTAAACGGCCACATAGCTGCCGTTAACCTGAAATAGGCATCAATCGATGTTGACGTCTAGATCCTCTTGCCACACAGTCAACAACAAAAAAGTTGCCATCAACCTACTCTTAAAGTCAAGGAATGTTGACGTTAAATAGGGATTTCATGCAGAAAATCATAACATCAAACAAACATATAATATGCACAAAGTTCGAGGGCCTTACAAACCACTTTGGATTTCACTAACTACCAAGAATACTTGGCCTTCTCTCAAGCCCGAGAGGTATTACAAATCCACTTGCTCCCAATCAAATCTTCCCTTCACCAAGGGTACAAGACCACCTACACTTGTAGGGCTTCCCTTCACAATAGGGGCACTACAGGGAACAAACCCCTTGCGGGTTATCTTACACAGAAGTGAAAATGTACTATTTTGTATGCTCAACAGAATGAGAAAACACAAAGAATCAGAAAGAGAAACAATTACAGAATGAAACTCAAAACTCTTTCTGAAACAAGGAGGTGGACTGAGAAGATCTGCGATGCAGTAAGCCACCAAGAGGACAAGACTTCTTTGAATCAAAGAGGAGCAAGGAAGTCCAAGACTGAGAAGCAACTTTCTCTTGTTGCATTGGCACTTCTTCCTTTGGCTTTCAAAATCAAGTGGAGTGTGTGTCTAGTCTTGCATTCTCTCTATGTATCTTGTGTATATGTGGTTTGAACTTTAGTTTCTCAATATATAGTTTCAAATATCTTCCCGTTTGAATTTGACCATTGGAAGCTAGCCGTTTGAAGGATATCTGCTTGAGCCTTGGATGTTGATGTCTTTGAGATTTCTATCATGACAGTCATTTGTTTCAGCTCTAGGGTTTCCAACGTCTTCATGCTATGTGGGTAGCTTCATGGCTTGATAGACAGCTTCAAGAAAGTTATGTGAGAGTCATGCTTACAGTTGAAGGCTTAGGCATGCTTCATTAAATATTCTACAAACCTGAAAGGACAAGACGACTGCATATACCTCCATACATACCTTCAGAGGTAGGTTAGATAAAAGAATATAAAATATGAGGAAGTTCAGACAGAAGTTCAGAACATTTAAGAATGAACAGACAGTTGCACACGATCTCTTTCTGAAGGTCAACAGGTAGGTTCTGACAGATAGCCCATATAGCTTATACCTGTCAAGCATTTAATTTGTTGACCATCTGTTGATCTACTTATCTTCCTATCAGTGGAAGGGATAGTAAAATATATCTAAATCTTTTACAGATCTCAAAAGGATATTTCACAGATGACTAATATGTTGGGTTCTAATGTGTTTAAATGTTTTTGATGATGTGAATTCAATGGATGTTGCAATTGATGTTTGTAAAATGCCAAATTTGATAAAGACATGAATGACACATGCAAGTGCAAATATGATCACCTATGTATTCATTGTATCTCACTTAGAATGTCTTTTTATGTAGGTGTGAATGTATGCAAGACAAGCACTCAATGTCAAGTGCAAAAGACTTTGTAAAAGCCTTCAAGTACACACCTGTCGACAACCAAGAAGAAGCCTGTCGACAGATAGACCATCCAGAACAAAACAAGCTATTGGAAGCTCAATTGGGACAGTAGCTGTCGACAACTGAAGCCCACTTGTCGACAGATGCAGATGGCCTGTCGACAACAGCAAATTGTTTATCGACAGATCCAGTTTTCCAGCACAATCATGGTTCTTGAGGCCAGAATTGAGCAGTAGCTATCGAAAGCTATGGAGTACCTGTCGACAACCGAAGTTTAAGTAAGCTCTAATGGTCAGGATATGATCTATATTTGGGTGATCCCTTTAAGCATGACTCTGGACACCCATATATAAAGGTCATATGGAGCTATTTTCGCACAGAAAAGCCACCATGCCAAAACCCTAAGTAAAACCCAAGAGAGAAAGCTTCTCCCTGCTGCTCTGCTTCAACCCTCCATCCAGAGAAAAGAAGATTCATCTTCTGAATGGAGTTGAAGTTGGTTTGTCCGTGGTTCAAGCTTCTCTGTCATCTGAAAGTCATCAAGTTGAAGCTTGGAGTTCCTCTAGACGACCAGTGATAAGAGTTCTTCATCTGGATTTATTTCTTCATCTCAGAACTCTTGTCCTTTCATATTCTTCATATATCTGTGTGTGTGGTTGTGACTCAAGTGACCCTTGTGCTTGATTCACGTGTGGTTTGTTGTCTTGATTGCATGTTTGCATCAGACAATGTGTGTGTGTGTGAGTTGTAGAGTTGAACTCGCTCATAAGTAGTTGTTTGTGCGTGTGTGTGTGGATGGTGGACGTAGGATACACAAGTTGTGTACTCCGAACCACCTTAAATCTTCGTGTCTTGTGGTTTGAACGTCTTCACGATAGATGTTTGGTAGGCACGTTGATTACTCACACACTAGATAGATTGTTTGTTTTTCTACTCATAATTAGCACACACATTGTAAGGCCCTCGAATTTCTGTCACATTATTTGTATTTGTGTGTGTATATTTGTGCTTGTGTATGTATATACATATTTACGTACGTATTAATTAGTACAATTACGTGTGCATGTGTTTATACTAGATGTAAATAATGCATGTATTGAATGGTGATAGTATGGATACACTACCATATACATATTGCATGTATATATGCATGACATGCATAGTTTTTTGCATGTTTTAGAGTTCTGGCCGAAGGCCAGATTGGCGTCAATATCAGGACGTCGATGAGGTGTCAGCGTCCACCCATGGACGCCAACACTAATCCTGGCGTCTAACGATGTGGACGCCGATTTCTCTGACCTGCATGCGTTGCAGAGCCAGAAATTCCAGAAACAAGGTAGCTCACCCATTGGGGAGCTATCTCCAACGGCTCTGAGAGCCATCTTGTCACCCTGTGAGTGGGAGAGAAGCCTCTCCCATATATCCAAACCCGAATCTACTCCCCAACCCCTCTCTTCACCCTTTTGCAAGAGAGAAACAAGAGGAGAAAACCATATTTCAGACTGTAAGAAAACCCCATCTTTGCAGCCCAAAATCCGAACTTCTGAAGCTTTGTCCGGCGTTCTACTACAACTGGAGGCTAGAGGGATCATCGAGGAAGGCCTCCCCGACATTTCTTTGCCGTGGAGATCATCCAAGAGCCGGGAGGAAGGAGATCTTGGAGGACATTTCTGCACTTCTTGGGACGGCCCAAGGAGAGCTTCTCCGAGCATTTAGATCCATTGAAGCAATTTTCTAGAGGCAAGTGACCCTACCGTAAGGTTCCCGTATGAGTCTAGGATGGTTTTAACATTTTTGTGTATTTTGCTTCGTGTCCTTGACCCCTAAATTCACCCCAACTTGAGAGCTCGGGTATGTGTTTTGCACAGACTTGAACTAACGGCAACATCCCTTGTCGCTAAGATTATGCTTGGCGGCAAGCGATCATGCCGTTAACCTCCTTTTGACGACCAGAGTTTGACGTCTAGTTCTTCAGGACAGAACAGAAGCCTGTTCTCTCCTCCTATACTACTATTTTCGATGGGTTTTCCGTGATGAGGATATATGGTAACCCTATACACTATGTATACTGGTAAATGTGGTGTGTGGATGAGCTATGATGTGTGGTGGTGAATGTTAGAGATTATTATCCCATGAAATTTCAAGCATGATTTGTTGGTGATCTTGCCAATCCATGTTTTATGATTAGGACTAGTCTGAGTGCCCTAAGTTTTGTCAGATCATGAAGTTAGTGGATGAGTATATGTGTACTCAAATTTTGATAAATTGCCCATGCTTGCATAAATTGCTATTAATTTCGGTTCGGTAAATAAAGAGGCATGCAAGAAAGAATTGTTGTGATCGATCTATGGTTGTATGATTTAGGGTAATTCTATATTTTCAGATCATGCATATAACAGTTAGTCTATGTTCAGAAATTTTGGAAAATTCTCCATGTTTATCTGAATTATTACGCTTTCTGAAATTGAATTTAGAAAAACATGTGTAGGCTTATAAAACCTTGAGAAAATGATATGTTGCTCAGAAAACTATGAAGAAATTCTATGATAATGGGCATGTTAGGGTTCAGACAGTAAGTGGCAAAAATGTATGATGGTGTTAAACTCCATGTCAACTTAAATTATGAATGGCATGCTAAATAGGTATTTGATTTTCTGTAAATTCTATTTAGCTCAGAAAAATCTGAAAAATTGAATGTGTGATCTTGACCCGAAAATAGCTTGTGGTTAAATTTCCAGGTCATTTGGACCAGTATATAAGGAGTTATGCACTTTTTCCATGTGAAATGTAAAAATTTATGCATGTCATCGTAAAGTGATTAGATATCGTTTAAACCCAACCTGATTGGTGAATTTACTGTGTGTTAAACTCCTGAAATCTGTAGTGTCATGTCAGGAAAACAGAGATATGCATGTGAGTGAGGAAGTGAATGGAATGAAAAGTGATATGTGTAAAACCATGTGTAAAATTGGTAAAATGTGTAAATGTGTAACTGTGCCAATGTGACACTGCTTCCGTAGAGGGCAGTGGAACTGTATAAGGGAAAAGTCCCCCTGAGAAAGTTCAATGTGTAAGTGACCCTAAGGGCATTAGGGGGAAATCCTGGAGGTGGACAAGTACCACTGGTTAGGGTGGAGACTTGTTCTACCAGTCTGCGCAGTCCAAGAGTCGCCATTGTAATGCCTAGATGGCGTCTATGTGTAATGTGATGTGTATATGTCCTTCTGTGGTGGTTTGGACTATGTGTCATGGCACCTAAAATGTGAATGTGTAATGTGTAATGTGTATGTGTTCATGTGTTAATGTGTAAGTGAACAATGTGAAATGTGTATGTGCAAAGTGCAACCATGTGAATTGGAAACTTGTGTAAAGAAAATGTGAAACTAAAAATGTGAGAATATGACATTGAAATCCATGTGAGACAAATCTGAAACCATGTGAAATCAGTAATTTCATGTTGTTATCATCATGTTTATATGTGTGAAAATGTCTAGAATCCATGTTAGGGATAATTGATGAGCACGTGTACAAAATAGCATGATTGGTTGTTCACATGGTATGTTTTAAACAACATTGTAGTTCTCATGTGTAGGTTTACAGCCATTAAACCATGTGAAACCAGCAACTTAAAGCATGTGAAAATGTCTATGTATGTGCTTAAAAACATGTAAAATCCATGCTAGTTGTGTTTTCCCTTCATATATGCACAGTGTTCATGTTGGTAGCTCTCATGTCTTGGTTCTTTAATGGCAAAATTTCACGAGTAAATTGTATAGAGAGCATGTGATAGGTAAGTTTTATTCTTAGAAATCTGAAAGCATGATCCATGTATTAAATTGTAGAACTTTCATGATAGGTTGCAACTTTCAAATGACTAGCATGCCATATGTTGAAATTTGCGAATGTGCATATAGAAACCACTATGACTTATACGTGTATGTTATGAGTAGTGTTGCTTTCTGAGTCTTTAAGACTCACTACTTGCTTCGGCGTACAGGTGTAGTTGGTTACGTGGCACCGTTGGAGGAGACGGTGGAGACGGACTCCGAGCGCGGAGATTAGACTGTTGGAGCAGTTGTACCCTTTTGTGTTTCCATAGTATGTAAAAGTGACATTGTACTAGAACTATCATGAGAAAATTGTATAAGTGTGGACATTTGTGTTTTAAATTTTCAGCAATGAATTATGTGAACTTCTAAGTTCTTTAATATTATTGCAATTCATGTATGTTAAATGTGGATGATGAATAAATGAAGACAGTGGTTCTTTTATTTCCGCTACTCCGCTCTATATTCACGTGTATCTCAGCTGAATGTCATTGTTGGGTAAATGTCCCACTGTGGCAACGCTCGCTATACCGACGTGGGTTAGTATAACCGTACCAGTATAATGAGGGCCGTCACACACATCATAGTCCAAATTCCATACAAATCTGTTTGAGGTTTCAACAAGTTAGTGTTATCATTAAAAGAAAGGTCATAGTGATTTTTAATTGGCAGTAGTGTATTCAACCCTCCTTCTAGTTTACTATATTAGGTGATTCCGCCACCTTTCAATTGGTATCAGAGCGAGGTTTCTCCGATTTACTGCTTTAAAGCTTTGATCTCATGATGAGGAGAGTTTTGATCTCATGGAAATCAATAGGGGATTTATGGCTGAAGGGCACTCAGTGTCCATGCCTCCTTTCTTTGATGGCACTGATTATACTTATTGGAAAAACTGTATGCAGGTCTTTCTGAGAGCTCAAGACTTTGAGGTATGGAAAATCATCAGCAAAGGGCCTTATGAGCTGCCCACTGATGAGGACACTTGGACAAAGGAACAAATCCGCAAAGGAACCCTCAATTGGAGTGCGTTGAACACAATGAAGTGCACCGTCCATCCAAAGAAATTCTTAAGAGTCTCCACATGTAAGTCAGCAAAAGATATGTGGGACAAATTGGAGCTCATATACGAAGGTACGTCTGAGGTAAGAGAAACCAAGGCTAGCATGCTTGTATCTGAATATGAAATGTTTAAGATGAACAATGAAGAAACAATTTCAGATATGTTTGCTAGATTCATGCTAATAATCAATGGGTTGAAAGGCCTTAAGAAAGAGTACTCAGAAAGTGACATAGTTAGGAAGATACTTCAGTCTCTTCCATCTTCTTGGCATACTAAGGCCACTGTCATTGAGGACTCTAAAAACCTTTCAACAATGAAATTAGATGAGTTAATTGGATCTTTGATGACCTATGAAATAAAGATAAAAAGAAAAGAAACTAAAGGAAATCCTAGGAAATAAATTGCTCTAAAAGCCCTCAACAAAAATTCCTCAAGCTCCAAGAAAGAGATCGAACAGGAAAGTGATGAGAATGGGACGTCTAGTGATAGTGAGAACGATGAAATGGCCATGCTCACTAGACAGTTCAAGAAATTCCTTAAGTTCAAAAGGAAAGGATCAGGTAACTCCAAAACTTTTCCTAAGAAAGATTTTTCAAATAAGTTTGACTCAAACAAAAAATCTGACATTATTGTGTGCTATGAGTGCAAGAAACCAGGGCACATGAGAGGTGAATGTCCAGAGCTCAAGAAAAAGTTGAAGAAGAACAAGTTTACCTTCTAGAAAGCCAAAGCCATGATGGCGACTTGGAGTGATGAAGATGAGGATGACAACGCTCATGGAAGTTCTGAAGATGAAGAGATTCAGTGCTTAATGGCAAGGAGTGAAGACTCCAACGAGGTAAACTCTTCCTTTGAAAGCTATACTATTGATGAATGGGAAGAAGCATACACTATGCTGTTTGAAAAATTTTGTGAATTGAAGTCTGAAAATAAAGCACTGAAGAAGGAAATCACTTCACTTGTTGATAGCACATTTAATGATGAAGAGATTGCAATCCTAAATAAAGAAATTGAAATGATGAAGATTGAACAGGACGGTCATTATGAGGAAATGGATTGCTTAAAGGAAAAATTGCAAGAAAATGAAAAAGAAAAACAAGCCTTAAGCAAATCAGTTGAAACTCTCCAACTTGAGAATACAGAGATTCAAAAAAAGTTGGAAAAAGCTGAAAAGGATCTAAAAGAAAAATATGAAGATCTTTCAAATTTTGTAAAAGTTAAACAAAAACTTGATGCTGTTTTGGGAATAAATACACATGTTGCAAAGCATGGGCTTGGGTATCAACCAGTAAAACAAAAGAAACTTGGAGATAAATTAATCACTTCCTTTGTTGATTGTAGTCCAAGGACAAGTAAACAAGTCCCACCCAAGAGCAAGAAAGCTTAAGCCAAGGGTAAGCAATAGCAACCTACTCAAAAGACTTCATGTGTCAGCAACATAAGAAGTCTGTCGACAGATCCAATGAAAGTTGTCGACAGGCCTGCAAGTACACTGCCAAGGGACAACCATCCAGGCAACAAAAGGGTAAAATGCAAATAAATGTTCAACAAAACAGCAAAATAAATGTCATGAGAAAATCTCCATCATGCAATTTCTGTAAAAAGCTTGGGGATATAGAAAATCAATGCTGGAATAAATTAAACAAACTGAAATGCAAACATGTTTAGATTCCAAAGCATTTACTTTTTGGCTTGAATGAAAAGTTTGGACCCAAAGTAATTTGGGTACCAAAACCTCTTGTCTGATCCATCTACGCAGGAATACCTATGTGGCGGAACGCCTCGGCCAAGCCCGTTAAACCAATAACGCACTTGATCCGAGTCCGCCTCCCGCGAACGGGCCGTAGCCTCGCAAGGGAAACCAAACCACAGTCCGTGTAAACATAAAGGAACACACCACATTTCATATATAATTTTTCACAATTTACATAGCCAAAGTAGAGACAGCCAACACGAGCCACGTGAACTGGTTCGCGACACCAGAAACTGGCTCGGACAACTAACACAGGTCCACCTCTCAGTCTCGCAGCCACGGACGAAGGGTTCAGCTGCCACTCCACGTAAAAAGGTCAAACAACTGTGGAGACCAACTGAAACACCACAACCTGCAGACCACACGGTCACAGGCCCATGCCTGGCACCTCCAGAGACCCTGGCCTGGGCTCGCTAGAGTGAGGCACTGGAAAAAAGGACTAGCTGGGGTCCAGTATGTCTACTGGTGTCCGTACCCCCAACTACGAGCGCGCTACAAGTGACTAAAAACAACCACAACTGTCACTGTCCCACTGTCGTCTTTCCCTCAGCCGGACGTACAACTCTAACACAAGAGTGAGGGTGTCCAGGTCAGACGACACAGACCTCGACGGCACAACACAAGTACCGGGACAAGGCCCCGAGCTAACAGCCTGGCTCACAAAGAACCTGGGGCACCCAACTGGAGAGGTAACCACGGTAGGCGTCGTACTACTTGTCACGTACACAAAACCACGTGCACGTCACACACAAACCACGTGAAACCTCACGCAAACCACAAGTAACCACTGGTCCACGATATGTGAACCCAACTGACTCGCGTACACAACGCGCAGTCACCGAAGTAAACACTTAACAGCATATCTTGTATGCTAAATACGAGAACCATGTGCACTTAGTGCACCTCGTATGATACCACGCATGCATTATCGATAAAACACCGTAAATAGCCATTTCTGTTCATATAGGAGTAGGCGGCCACATCGATTGCCGCTTACAGGAAGTAGACGACAAGGTCTCTGGCCGTCAACCTCCTGGCTGAAGATCTTGGCGGCACACGATGTTGACGCCAAGTTCCCCGGCCTTAAACCCTGCAGAAACCCTAATCCGGTCCTGCGAGTTTTCCACTCATTCATATTACAGAAAAACATGTAAATGCTATTCCTTTAGCATGATAGAACCCAATACAACCCAATTATACATGCTTTACACATTAAACTACACAAACCACCCATTATCTCGCATGGTGCAACTCTATCCAAACATGGATTATCATGCTGGTTCAAGTAGTTATGATGTGTTTTAATGTTTCTAGGGAGCTACCAGGGTTCGTCCCCTACCTCAGAACGCGCTAGAATCTCCCGCAACTCCCCGGTTTACGCCAAGCCCTCCGCGAGCTCCCACGCGAATTGCACCACGCCGCGACGTTTCCTCGCGCAATTCGGCGACGCCGCGCGTCCCACGATCAACCAGCCACTCCTCGATACCTGTTAGAACCTTCAGAAACACCAGGGCGCGAAGCTGGGGCAAGAGGGAGAGAGGGTGAGCTGAGGGAGCTGCCCTCGGGTGAACATATAACCTGCTGAACTGACAGGTTGGCGTCAACCCCCTTGTCGCCCACATGCACCGCCAGACTAAACGTCCACAAAAGCTGCCGTCAAGTTCATGATGTAAACGTCAATGAACCTGGACGCCAACGGTCAACGACCACCCCTTGGCCGCCAACTCAGACAGAACAGCAGCAGGTCCTATTCCAATTCAGGACCTACCCTGCTCTTCACCTGCTCAAGCCACGCAATCACACTATGCATTCCACACACCCAACTCACACTGGCCTCACAACGGCCGCCACAACCACAATGCACATGATCCGCATGGATCCGAAAGCACGCGACGTTACATTACTATCATCTAAAAAGAAAATTTCGACCTCGAAATTCATAACACAACACAAAGGTTAAACGATTTAAACATACACAACTTTACAAGCATTATCATTTAAAAAGAAAACACAAAACTTACACAAACAAATAGGGATACCCTTTAGCCATTTCAGCGGCCAACTCCCAGGTATCCTCACCACCCAACCTATTTTCCCATCTCACCTTAACCAACTCAATTTCCTTATTTCTTAACTTCTTGATCTTTCGATCCGTGATCTGTACCGGATATTCAGGCATGGTCATATCCGGCCTCAGGTCACCACCTTGATATCTAATTATCTGAGCTGGATCTTCAATGCATTTCCTTAACATGGAGACATGGAAAATATCATGCACATCTGCAAAATCAGATGGCAAATCCAGCCTATAAGCCACTTCCCCAATTCTTTCTATTACCTGGAAAGGTCCCACATACCTTGGACTCAGCTTTCCAGATTTACCGAACCTCATTATACCTTTACTTGGGGAAACTCTCAGAAAAACAAAATCTCCCACCTCAAACTGAAGTGGTCTCCTCCGCACATCTGCATAACTTTTCTGCCTACTTTAAGCTGCCTGCAATTTTTCTTTAATAAGCTTTACTACTTTAGTGGTTTGCTGAATTAATTCAGGACCCACTAATTGCCTTTCTCCCACTTCATGCCAGTTCAATGGAGTTCTACATGGCCTTCCATATAAAGCTTCATATGGTGCCATCCCAAGACAGGTATGATAACTATTATTGTAGGCAAACTCAACCATTCCCAAATGATGTTCCCAACTGCCTCCCCAAACTAAGCAACAAGCTCGCAACATATCTTCAATTGTCTGAATGGTTCTTTCTGTTTGACCATCTGTCTGGGGATGATAAGCGGAGCTATATCTCAACTCAGAACCCATCACCTTTTGCAAACTTCTCCAAAAACCAGAAGTAAATCTTGGATCTCTATCCGATAGAATAGTCTTTGGAATACCATGCAGTGGAACAATTCTTTCAACATAAACATTTGCCAATCTGTCCACTATCCAAGACATACTTACTGCCACTAATCTGCAAACTTTGGTCAATCTGTCAACAAACACCCATATTCCATTATGCCCAGAACTTGTCCTTGGTAAACCTGCTACAAAATCCATTGCCATATCATCCCATTTCCACTGTGGAATGGGTAACGGTTGCAATAGACCTCCCGACTTCTGATGCTCTGCTTTAATCTGTTGACAGATAGCACATCTTGCCACAAATTCTGCTATTTCTTTCTTCATATGAGGCCACCAAAAATGCTTTCTTAAATCATGGTACATTTTAGTACTACCCGGATGAATAGTGTACCTTGATTTATGAGCCTCTTCTAGAACTCGCTGCTTCACTTCTCTTTCTGCAGGAACAAACAACCTGCCCCTAAGCCTGACCACACAATTATCATCAATTGAGACTCCTTCCATTTTCACAATTTCAGGTAAACCTGCATTTGCTCTTTGAGCCTCAATAATCTGCCAATATAAAGACGGCTCTACAGCACTAGCAGCTAGAATTGCCCGACGCTGACTGCTGGGCACATACAAAGAATTCTCTGCTACCTCTTCATACAACTTCCATTCTTTAGTCATCATTAAATTCATATATGCCTTTCTGCTCAAGGCATCAGCCACAACATTGGCCTTACCCGGATGGTAAGCCAAACTGAAATCATAATCTTTCAGATACTCGACCCATCTGCGCTGGCGAAGATTTAAATCTTTTTGCGAGAAGATATACTTCAAGCTTTTATGATCTATAAAAATCTCAAATCTTTCGCCATACAGATAATGCCTCCACATTTTCAAAGCAAATACAACTGCAGCTAATTCCAAATCATGAGTGGGGTAATTCTCTTCTGCTGGCTTCAATTGCCTAGACGCATAGGCTATCACTTTACCATGCTGCATAAGCACTGCTCCAAGACCCTCCTTGAAGCATCAGTATACAGCACAAAACCACCACTCCCTGCCGGCAATGTCAATATAGGTGCTGATGTAAGTCTTTTCTTCAATTCCATAAAACTTCTTTGACATTCACCGGACCACACAAAAGGCACACCCTTTCTGGTCAGCTTAGTCATAGGTGCTGCAATTTTAGAAAAATCTTGAATAAAGCGCCTATAATAACCTGCCAACCCCAGAAAACTTCTAATCTCGGTTATTGACTTAGGCACTTCCCACCTCGACACAGCTTCCACTTTACTTGGGTCTACAGCTACTCCTTTAGCAGAAATAACATGACCCAAAAACTGAATTTTCTTTAACCAGAATTCACACTTACTGAATTTAGCAAACAATGGTTATCCCTTAGCAACTGCAAAGTAAACCTCAAATGAGCTGCATGCTCCTCCTCAGATGCTGAATAAATTAGAATATCATCAATAAAGACCACAATAAATTGATCTAAATACGGATGAAATATTCTATTCATTAGATCCATAAAACCTGCAGGAGCATTAGTCAACCCAAAAGGCATTACCACAAACTCATAGTGACCATATCTGGTTCTGAACACTGTCTTGTCTATATCCTCCTCTTTAATTCTCAACTGATGGTACCTGGACCTCAAATTAATTTTGGAAAACACTTTTGCTGATTGCAACTGATCAAATAAATCATCTATTCTTGGCAACGGGTACTTATTCTTGATGGTCACATCATTCAACTTTCTATAATCTATACACATCCGGAAACTTCCATCTTTCTTTTTCACAAATAAAACCGGCGCTCCCCACGGGGAATGACTCGGTCTAATAAACCCTTTTTGCAACAATTCCTCTAATTGCTTTTTCAACTCCTTGAGTTCTACTGGTGCCATCCGATATGGGGCTTTAGAGATCGGCATAGTACCCGGCAGCAACTCAATAGTAAAATCCACCTCTCTATGTGGAGCTACACCAGGCAAATCTTCCGGAAAGACATCACCAAATTCCCTAACCACGGGAACTGCTTCCATTGGCTGACTGGCTTCTACCAAACTTACTGAGGCTAAATAGGCCACACACCCATCATTATCAACTTTCTAGCTTTAATTGCAGAAATTAGAAACTTTGAGGTATAAAAAGGCATACCTTGATATTCAAACTCTGCACCATTAGGATGATAAAACCTGATCCTTTTCTTTCTGCAATCTAGCATTGCTCCATACATCTCTAGCCAGTCCATACCAAGAATAATATCATAATCTGACAATTGCAGGGCATACAACCGACCCGGCATCTGGTTCCCTTCAATCATAACAGGAGCTTCATCTATGTAGCTCGAAGTGAGTAAGAACTCACCTGAAGGAACCTCTACCACTAACTCACAAGACTTCTCTTCTAATGGGTGAGCTATGCAATCCAAAAATTCTTCGGAAATAAAAGAATGAGAGGCACCCGAATCAAATAAGACTCTTGCTGAATATTCATAAAGAGGTAAAGTACCTTCTATCATATTTGATGCCTCTGCCTGGGCTCGGGTGATAGCCATAACCCGGCCTCTCCCCTGCTGCTGCGGTGCTCCTCTGCCACGACCTGCCTGTGGCTGTTGAAACTGCTGAGGCTGCTGCTGCTACACACCTCTGCCATACCCATACTCTCTTGCATAGGTACAATTGCGGATCAAATGTCCCGGCTGATTACAATTATAACATCTGTATCCTGGAGGAAATATAGGCTGCCTGGCTGTACTCTGCTGCGACTCCTCCACCTCAGGCCTACCACGGCCTTGCTGATACTGCGGACGACCTCCCCATCCTTTTCCTTTTCCTTTAAGTGCTTGCTTTAATTTCTGTCCCCACTTCCCAAAGCCTGATGAAGAAGGTCCTGCTGGTGCCTTACCCTTGCTTGCACCCACTGACTGCTGCGGTAACCGGAAACTACCAGAACCTGACTCACCTGCCTGACGAGTCCGGATAGACCTCTCTAAAATAGCTGCCCTTTGCACTGCCTCTTCCACTGTCTTGCACATGAGAGGAACTATCGCATTCTGCAATTCCACTCTCAATCCTCTGATAAAATACTCAACCATCATGTTATTATTAGAAACAACATAAGGTGCATAACGGCTGAGTGCCATAAATCTCATCTGATACTCTAGAACCGAAGAGTTACCTTGCTGAAGAGTCCGAAATTGCTCTCTTTTTAACTGCTGCACTTGAATCGGAAAGAATGTATCATTAAATACCTCGAGAAACTCTGACCAAGTGATAGCTTCTTCTCTTCTACCTGCGAAAGTGGTCTGCATCTTCAATCGCCACCATTCTAAAGCAAAACCTCTCAACTGATAAGCAGCCAATACAACTCTGTCTGCTTCAGGACATCGCATAGTCGCAAAAACCCTCTCAATTTCATGAATCCATTGCTCAGC
Organism: Colocasia esculenta; assembly: GCA_014218235.1. Taxonomy (NCBI): domain Eukaryota; kingdom Viridiplantae; phylum Streptophyta; class Magnoliopsida; order Alismatales; family Araceae; genus Colocasia; species Colocasia esculenta. The sequence continues at coordinate 41,154,826 of CM024759.1, read as the reverse complement.
TGTATCTGGATTCGGCCCTCCTGAATAAGTAGACGGCTGCAATCTCAGAAATTTCTCCACCTGTATCACTGGTTCTTCAACTAACTGCACTGGCGGTGGTGGTAGCATAGGTGCTACAAAAGGTACCTCCACCCTCGGCAGAACTGGAGCAACAGGTACTGCCTCTCCTTCCCCAGGTGGCACTGCAACTGGTGGTATAGGCGCCTGCTGATCCATTCTCGCTCGAATATCCGTGAGGCTCTCCCAGATTCTCTCAATCATACGCTGGGTGCTTTCCTCCGGATCATCTCCTCCACCACCCCAATCTCTCCTATCAGCCATACCAGAAATTCTACATGCACAAAACACCAGGCAAAATCAAAACCACAAATTATCGAAAATCAGGGTCTCTACCAGCAGTGTATAATGACCGAAATAAGGCTATGTATTCTTCCAGTTCCCTTATATTAACACGGACCTTGCTCTGATACCAACTGTGACGGAACGCCTCGGCCAAGCCCGTTAAACCAATAACGCACTTGATCCGAGTCCGCCTCCCGCGAACAGGCCGTAGCCTCGCAAGGGAAACCAAACCACAGTCCGTGTAAACATAAAGGAACACACCACATTTCATATATAATTTTTCACAATTTACATAGCCAAAGTAGAGACAGCCAACACGAGCCACGTGAACTGGTTCGTGACACCAGAAACTGACTCGGACAACTAACACAGGTCCACCTCTCAGTCTCGCAGCCACGGACGAAGGGTCCAGCTACCGCTCCACGTAAAAAGGTCAAACAACTGTGGAGACCAACTAAAACACCACAACCTGCAGACCACACGTTCACAGGCCCATGCCTGGCACCTCCAGAGACCCTGGCCTGGGCTCGCTATAGTGAGGCACTGGAAAAAAGGACTAGCTGGGGTCCAGTACGTCTACTGGTGTTCGTACCCCCAACTACGAGCGCGCTACAAGTGACTAAAAACAACCACAACTGTCACTGTCCCACTGTCGTCTTTCCCTCAGCCGGACGTACAACTCTAACACAAGAGTGAGGGTGTCCAGGTCAGACGACACAGACCTCGACGGCACAACACAAGTACCAGGACAAGGCCCCGAGCTAACAGCCTGGCTCACAAAGAACCTGGGGCACCCAACTGGAGAGGTAACTACGGTAGGCGTCGTACTACTTGTCACGTACACAAAACCACGTGCACGTCACACACAAACCACGTGAAACCTCACGCAAACCACAAGTAACCACTGGTCCACGATATGTGAACCTAACTGACTCGCGTACACAACGCGCAGTCACCGAAGTAAACACTTAACAGCATATCTTGTATGCTAAATACGAGAACCATGTGCACTTAGTGCACCTCGTATGATACCACGCATGCATTATCGATAAAACACCGTAAATAGCCATTTCTGTTCATATAGGAGTAGGCGGCCACATCGATTGCCGCTTACAGGAAGTAGACGACAAGGTCTCTGGCCGTCAACCTCCCGGCTGAAGATCTTGGCGGCACACGATGTTGACGCCAAGTTCCCCGGCCTTAAACCCTGCAGAAACCCTAATCCGGTCCTGCGAGTTTTCCACTCATTCATATTACAGAAAAACATGTAAATGCTATTCCTTTAGCATGATAGAACCCAATACAACCCAATTATACATGCTTTACACATTAAACTACACAAACCACCTATTATCCCGCATGGTGCAACTCTATCTAAACATGGATTATCATGCTGGTTCAAGTAGTTATGATGTGTTTTAATGTTTCTAGGGAGCTACCAGGGTTCGTCCCCTACCTCAGAACGCGCTAGAATCTCCCGCAACTCCCCGGTTTACGCCAAGCCCTCCGCGAGCTCCCACGCGAATTGCACCACGCCGCGACGTTTCCTCGCGCAATTCGGCGACGCCGCGCATCCCACGATCAACCAGCCACTCCTCGATACCTGTTAGAACCTTCAGAAACACCAGGGCGCGAAGCTGGGGCAAGAGGGAGAGAGGGTGAGCTGAGGGAGCTGCCCTCGGGTGAACATATAACCTGCTGAACTGACAGGTTGGCGTCAACCCCCTTGTCGCCCACATGCACCGCCAGACTAAACGTCCACAAAAGCTGCTGTCAAGTTCATGATGTAAACGTCAATGAACCTGGACGCCAACGGTCAACGACCACCCCTTGGCCGCCAACTCAGATAGAACAGCAGCAGGTCCTATTCCAATTCAAGACCTACCCTGCTCTTCACCTGCTCAAGCCACGCAATCACACCATGCATTCCACACACCCAACTCACACTGGCCTCACAACGGCCACCACAACCACATTGCACATGATCCGCATGGATCCGAAAAGCACGCGACGTTACAACCTAGCAGCCCAAAATCAAAACTAATGGTACTTGGATAGTGGCTGTTTGAGGCACATGACGAGCGACAAAGAAAAATTCTGTCTGCTAGTGGAGAAAGATGGAGGCCAGGTTGTCTTTGGAGGTAACAATAAGGGCCAAATCAATGGCACAAGTAAGGTAGGTAAGAATGCCTCTAACTCAATAGACAACGTGTTGTTGGTTGATGGTCTTATACACAATTTGCTTAGTATAAGCCAACTGTGTGATAAAGGCCATAAAGTAATCTTTAAATCAAATGCATGCAAAATTGTTGATAAAGAAATAGGAAGTCTCAAGTTTTCTGGAAAAAGGGTGAATAACATCTATTTAGTTGATTTAGATGAACCAAAAAAACAAAAATTTGTGTCTTGTTGCCAGTAAACAGGATGAGTTGACTTTGTGGCATCGTAGGCTTGGCCATGCGAGCTATAATGTTTTGCACAAGATCATGAGGATGAAATTGGTAAGTGGACTTCCTAAAATTTCTTTTAATAAAAATGAAAGTTTTTGTGATGCACATGCACAGGGAAAACAAACCAGAAAGTCTTTCAAATCAAAAGCACCGGTAATCACTTCAAAACCCTATGAATTGTTGCACATGGACCTTTTTGGACCTACTAGAACATTAAGTCTCAGTGGCAAACATTTTGGATTTGTCATTGTGGATGATTTTTCTAGGTTCACTTGGGTCAAATTCATAGCTCACAAAAATGAGCACTAAATGTTTTTGAAGAGTTCTTTAATAAGGTTGAGCATGGGAGCACAAACAAAATATGCTCAATCTGCACTGGTCATGGTGGAGAGTTTGACAATAACTCTTTTTATGATTTTGCATGAACCAAGGGATAGATCACAGATTTTTCTCGCCAAGGACACCAGAACAAAATGGAGTGGTGGAAAGAAAAAATAGGATCTTGGTGGAAATGGCTCGCACTCTTCTAGTTGAAAGCCAACTCACAAGAAGCTTTTGGGAAGAAGCGGTGAATACCTCATGTTATATCCTTAATAGAGCCATGGTAAGACCTGTGATGAAGAAAACTCCCTATGAACTCTTAAAAGGTAAGAAACCCAGTATTGGGTATTTCAGGATCTTTAGCTCCAAGGTCTTCATTCATAACAATGATAAAGTTGATTTAGATAAATTTGAAGCCAAAAATGATCTAAGTATTTTTCTAGGGTACTCAGAACACTCTAGAGCATATAGAGTGTTTAACAATAAGAATAAAACTATGAACGAAACTCCACATGTTGTTTTTGATGAGTATCATGCAAAGGATAACAGTTCAAATTTTCACAGGTATGATGATGAAGATGAAGAAATAATACTTGGGAAACAACATGAGAAAACTGAAGAAAATCCTCAAGTAGAAACAAAAACTAACAATGCATATTTTTGTAGGAATGATGATGATGATGAGAGAGTAATTTTTAGAAAACAAGTTGATGAAACTGAGGAGACTCCTCAGGAAGAAAATCCTCAAGAAGAGACTCATCAAGAAGAAAATCCTCAGGAACACCCTCCTCAAGAACAAATTCCACAAGATCAACTTCCTCAAGATCAAGACCAACCAACTCCTTCAACAATATGGAATGTTAGGTACTCAAATGTTCACCCACTTGTCAATGTAATTGGAAATATAAATGATACAGTTCAAACTAGGCCTAAGGTTAGGCACATTGTTGAACAAGATCATTTAGCTTTTGTCTCTCAAGTGGAACCTAAAAATGTTGAAGAGGCACTAAAAGAAAATTCTTGGATAGATGCTATGCATGAGGAACTTGGACAATTTGAAAGAAATAAAGTGTGGAGTTTAGTTCCTAGAACCCCTGAAATTTCTGCCATTGGGACAATGTGGGTATTTAGGAATAAGCTAAATGAAGAGGGTAAAGTGGTGAGAAACAAAGCTAGATTGATAGCAAAAGGATATAATCAAGAATTTGGGATAGATTTTGAAGAATCCTTTGCATCTGTAGCTAGGCTTGAGGCAGTTAGAATTTTGTTGGCATATGCATGCTCAAATAAATTCAAACTTTTTCAAATGGATGTTAAAACTACTTTATTGAATGGCTACATCAAAGAAGAAGTCTATGTTTCTCAACCACCTGGATTTGTGGATAATAATAGGCCTAACCATGTCTATAAGTTGTACAAAGCTCTTTATGGTTTGAAACATGCACCCCGAGCTTGGTATGATAGGTTAAGTAATTTCTTGGTGAGTAAAAACTACTCAAGAGGTAAAGTGGACCAAACTTTCTTCACTAAATATATTCGCAATCATATCATTGTTGTTCAAGTCTATGTGGATGACATCAACTTTGTTTCCACCAACCCCTCACTGTGTGAAGAATTTTCAAAACATATGCATAGTGAATTTGAGATGAGTCTAATGGGGGAGCTTTAATTCTTTTTTGGCTTGCAGGTAAAACAATATGAAGATGGCTTCTTCATCAATCAAGAAAAATATGTTAAGGAGCTACTGAAAAGATTTAAGTTTGAACAAGTCAAGCATGCCTCAACACCAATGAGCACAAGCATTAAACTGGAAAATGATGAGAAAGGTAAAACGGTAGATGCAAAACAATTCAGAGGTATGATTGGTTCACTCCTCTACCTTACTGCAAGTAGACCAGATATCCAATTTAGCGTTTGCCTTTGTGCTAGATATCAATCTAGTCCAAACGAAAGTCATTTGATTGCAGTGAAAAGGATTTTCAGATATCTCTCAGGTACATATGATTTGGGTCTTTGGCATCCAGCAGGTAGCAACTTTGAATTGATCTCATATTCTGATGCTGATTATGCTCGGTGTAAAATTGATAAAAAAAGCACTAGTGGGTATTGTCAATTCCTTGGTGGTTGCATGGTTTTGTGGGCATCCAAGAAGCAACACTCGGTTGCACTCTTCACTGCAGAGGCAAAATATGTTGCTGCAGGGAGTTGTGCGGCTCAAGTGTTGTGGATTAAAAGTCAACTGTGTGACTACAACATTGACATTGGATGCACACCTATCCTATGTGACAATACTAGTGCTATCAATCTTTCCAATAACCCAATTCAACACTCAAGGACAAAACACATAGAGATTATGCATCACTTGTTGAGAGATGAGATAGCAAATAAAAACCTTGTACTTGACTTCATTCCCACTGACAAACAACTGGCTGATATCTTTACAAAACCACTGTCTGAGGATAGGTTCACAACATTGAGAAGAGAATTGGGCTTGTGCAAAATGCCATGAGACCAATGCCCAATTATGAGGTAAATGATCTTTGTGTGTAGTGACTATGAGGTATATCAAATGGTGACATGTAGAAGAGTCATGCTTGTTCAGAAACTATCATTATGCGTGAGTAAATATACTCTGCCAAGTATCCATAGTCTTCTTATACATGCAGGTCATTAACGTCATCATATGTTATTTGGTTTCCTTAATTTTGACACATGCATTTACTGAGAAGGATGACATTTCTGATGCTTACATGCTTAAGGATGTTGCTTTGTGTGCAAATGTTTGATATGTGTCTCATTGATTTATTTGCTTGAATGATGAGTCATCATTTGCACACACCATGGGGGAGTAAAGTAAGGCTAGGTTAATAAAATTGGTAAGGGATACTTCTTATATTCCATGTGTCTTTATCCATCATTCATATTGTCGCAAATCTCTCACAATTCAAGCCGTAACACTGGTTTTCCAGGTACTTGTCGACAGCCCCACTCAAAGCTGTCGACAGCCAAGTCCTCCCAGAACCTCCATCTTTCTGGAATACAGTACCTGTCGACAGGCACCCACTTGTTGTCGACAGCTACACTAATTCTGTTAATTCTTCATCTATTCTCATCCATTCTTCATAAGTATGTTTCTCTTCTTGATGCAAGGGGAGAATTGGGTAAAAATATTCATTACAATCTTTCATAATCACAAAGTATCAAAGACATGTCCTTAATTCCAATGATTTTGAAATAATATTTTGTGCTTGAGTCTAGGTTATAGCATCAAGGAAACATTGAACAAATCTAATGATTTTAACCTAACCCACTTGAATAACTCTCTTGTGGATGATCATGTCTCTAAAGTGGATTGATAAGTAAGACGGTTGTTGAACTTAATGCTCTTACGTGGCCTTTGACTTTACATAACCTTTGACCTTCATTTTCAAAAAAAAAAAAAAAAAAAACAACAAAAGGAGAAAAGCTACCTATTTCTAAACAAAAAAAGAGATCAAATAAAGTTTATATGCAATGGCCAAAGGCAGAGCAATGATGAACATCCCTGAGTAACCGGGGACATGGGCATCACAAATGTCTGTCTTTGCGTCAAAAAGGTTCTTTCATTAAATCTGCATAATGGTATGATGGTCACACACACTAAGTAACTGGGGGTACGGGCATCACAAATGTCTACCTTCACGTTCAAAAGTGTATGTGATCCTAATTACCACTTTCCCACATTCACTTAAACAAAAAACTCGTACCATTGCAAGAAATAGAGTGAAGCCTCCAAAACATTTATATTAAGGGCAAGGGGTGTTTATTGTCACTTGTTCATGTAGACATTACCTTCAATTTATCAACTGAAAATCACCCACTCAAGAATATGTTTTTTCTTCAATGGTTCTATTCAAAGGGGTTATCTTAGGTTTATATGTGTTTTAATGGTGTTTTCTAAATGCTAAAACTTAAGATTCCCTCAGTATTATCTCTTAACCATTGTAGAATTTTGATGTCTCTTGATACTAGTCTTTATGACTCTTTGTAAAGGGTATAGATCTATTCTCAACCTTAAAATCCCATGTGCATACTCATATCTTATAGAAAATTCACAAAATCCTATTCTGGGACACATCTGCCATGTAGTTGTCGACAACTATTCTGGCGCTTGTCGACAGCCGGCGGCATGAGCGGTTTAGAAGCCCAACTGACATGACCTTTGGTCGGATTTTGTGGGCCCCTTCCTTTTTAAACTTCTTTCCAACTTCTTTAAAAGGCTGCCCACGTCTCCTCCACCCTTCCCCCTCCTTCAAAAAGCCTCTCCTCCATCTCTCAACCCTAACCCTCCTCCATCCAGGGAGATCACCCTAGATTCTGCCCCTTCTGGTTTTTTGTCCTTCTCCTGTCTTCTTCCTCTCCTCCGTGCTTCTCACCCCTCCGACCTAACCTCCTCTATGGCTCCCAAGGGCAAACGACTGGTGTCTCGTCGGCATCCCACTTCTCCTGCAGTTGGTGAAGACTCCAGGGCTCATGCCGAGCGCCGAAGTAAGCACCGGGATGACCGGCTGTCGGAGCTCGTTATCTCTCCCAACCGTAAAACTTCTAAGGTCCGGGGCTCCTTAACCAAGTTTTTCCAGCCACGGTTCATGGATTTCAAGTCCCTGGAGGACATGTTCCCTGGTCTCCAGCCCCTGTTTGACACCCAGGGTTGGACGACCTTTCTGTACTCCCACAAGCGGTACTCCCCAATCATTGTGATGGAGTTTTACGACAACCTGGAGTTGTCTGTTCAAGGTGATGAGGTTTACACCACGGTAAAGGGTAGCACTTTTCAAATCTCTCCAAACCTCCTTTGCCGTGCATTTCAAATTCCAAACAGAGGGGCCAATATCCTTATCAATCCTCCTTCTGCCTCTGACTTCTACACCCTCATCACTCACCAGATCTATCATCCTAGTGTAGATCACTTGAAGATAAATGCAAATTCCTTCCCTCCACTAAATCGTCTCATTCATCACATTTTCACCACTTTGGTCATTCCTAAGGACGGAAGCAGGGAACTCATCACTACCGTCCATAAGTCTCTCTTCTACTATTTCCTTAGGACTGAGCAAATTAATCTCCCTCTCCTTATGGTTGACCTCATCAAACAGTGCTTTACCAATTCCAAGAGGTCTATGCCATATGCTTGCCCTATCACCTCTCTCCTTTCCTTAATTGGCATTCCCATCTCTGATTCTGAGTGTAAAACTCTCTCATCTTGCAGCTCCTTTGATCTCACTGCGGTACATAGGATGGGCTACAAGATTGTAGATGGGAGAGTCACAAGGACTCTCAAGGGTCAGACGCCGAAGGTTGCCCACGAGTTTGATACAGATGTTGAAGATGATGGCGATGATGAAGACTCCCCAGCAGAGCCAATGGATGCTCAGGGAGAAGATGAAGATGCTACTGAAGACCAAACACCACAGGGTCCAGCACCATCTCTTAGAGATTTTATTGCTGGTCAGATGACCCAACTACAGAACCATCTCACTACAGGCTTTGACCATCTCACTGCTCGTCTTGATCATGTTGATACAAGGAAGGATGCACTGGCCGATACTCATGTGCAAATTCAGCACCGACTTACCAGGCTCTCTACAGAGTTTCATGAGTTCCGTCATCCCCCTACTCTTGGGAATGATGATGTTTAGAGAGTGTAGGATTTAGTTTAGGGAATGTAGTTTTTTATATTCACTACGTTTGGGTCCTATATTTGGTGTCTTAGCATTTCTGAGTTTCTTAGTTTGTTGTGTCAGTCATGTAATTTCCCTTCATGTCATGCAAATCTTTTGTAACTGTGTGTACTTCAAATTCCATCAATGAAATCACAGTTCTTTGTTTCCCTTTTGTCCATGGGTGCATGATTTGTCTTTTTGGATGTTGCCAAAAGGAGGAGAAAACATCAATTGTAAATTTGTCATCATCAAAAAAGGGGGAAAATGTTGGTTTCTCATGTGTTTCAATGTTTTTGATGATGTGAATTCAATGGATGTTGCAATTGATGTTTGTAAAATGCCAAATTTGATAAAGACATGAATGACACATGCAAGTGCAAATATGATCACCTATGTATTCTTTATATCTCACTTAGAATGTCTTTTTATGTATGTGTAAATGTATGCAAGACAAGCACTCAAAGTCTAGTGCAAAAGACTTTGTAAAAGCCTTCAAGTACACACCTGTCGACAACCAAGAAGAAGCCTATCGACAGATAGACCATCCAGAACAAAACAAGCTACTGGAAGCTCAATTGGGATAGTAGCTGTCGACAGCTGAAGCCCACCTGTCGACAGATATAGATGGCCTGTCGACAGAAGCAAATCACCTGTCGACAGATCCAGTTTTCCAGCACAATCATGGTTCTGAAAGCTAGAATTGAGCAGTAGCTGTTGACAGCTATGGAGTGCCTGTCGACAGTCGAAGTTTAAGTAAGATCTGATGGTCAGGATATGATCTATATTTGGGTGATCCCTTTAAGCATGACTCTCCATGTTTGGACACCCATATATAAAGGTTAAATGGAGTTATTTTCGTACAGAAAACCCACCATACCAAAACCCTAAGTAAAACCCAAGAGAGAAAGCTTCTCCCTACTGCTCTGCTTCAACCCTCTGTCCAAAGAAAAGAAGATTCATCTTCCGAACGGAGTTGAAGTTGGTTTGTCTGTGGTTCAAGCTTCTCCGTCATCTAAAGTCATCAAGTTGAAGCTTGGAGTTCCTATAGACGACCAGTGACAAGAGTTCTTCATCTGGATTTGTTTCTTCATCTCAGAACTCTTATCCTTTCATATTCTTCATATATCTGTGTGTGTGGTTGTGACTCAAGCGACCCTTGTGCTTAATTCACGTGTGGTTTATTGTCTTGATTGCGTGTTTGCATCAGACAACGTGTGTGTGTGAGTTGTTGAGTTGAACTCGCTCATAAGTAGTTGTTTTTGCATATGTGTGTGGACGGTGGACTTAGGATACACAAGTTGTGTACTCCGAACCATCTTAAATCTTCATGTCCTGTGGTTTGAACATCTTCACGATAGATGTTTGGTAGGCGCGTTGGTTACTCACATGCTAGATAGATTGTTTATTGTTCTACTCACAATTAGCACACACATCATAGTCCAAATCCCGTACAAATCTGTTTGAGGTTTCAACAAATCAGTGTTATCATTAAAAGAAAGGTCATAGTGATTTTTAATTGGTAGTAATCTATTCAACCCCCTTTCTAGATTACTATCTTAGGTGATTCCACCACCTTTCATAATATTGAATAAAATATTTTTCTTGCCAAAAAGGTAATTGAATTTTATTTTAACTGAAAGAAACGTGATTTATAGGACTAAAGGAAACTATCTTTATGTAAAAGATGTTTCAATGTAAAACTCATGTAATGATTACATTATGTTGTGATCACTGATAGAAACATAAAAGATCATCAAAGTACAGGTATACAAATGTTGATATGAGAAACTTCGACTTTCAAGGAGTCGGAGTAAGAAACAACAATACAACTGCAATAGATAATAAACTTTGACATTAGAAGAAATATAGTGTAATGCCCCGACGCGGAATATCTGAGCGATATTACAATTAATTAAATAGTATAGAGCGATAAATAGACATCAAACCATTGCACAATTTGGAATAACGCCAAATAAAATCCAACTTCATTAATAACTTCTCAAATCAACTATTATATTCAATAATCAGAGCCAAAACTAGGGCCCAGAGTTCTTTATTCAAAACCAAACTGATTAACTAATGACTAACTAACTACTAAAAAGCATTGGTTGTCGTAAAACTGGTCACTCTAGAACATCCTCGTCCCCATCCTCGTGAATGTGGTAGTCTCCATCAAACTCACCTAAAACACTTGATATAAATAGCGTAGGATGAGCGATAAACGCCCAGTAGGACTTAATATCTCATATAAATAGGCATGCTTTAAGTGATTAATGTCTTATCAAATAGGATAACTAGAGAGAATGATCATGTATAGCCTAGAGAGCAATGTCGCATGATAACGAGAGAACAATAGCACTTTTTCAAGAGAGTATAGCACAACAAACATGATAACAAATTGGCCATATAACGAGATAGCATGTAAAGGTTGCACAACAGTGCACTAGTCACAATAGCATGTAAAGTTGATCTTCTTGTCAACATAGTACTTGTATTGATTGTAATAGATTAATCTAGATTGACTAGCACTTGGATGTTATGCCATACAACCTGATCATTAAACTCCCATAGGCACTAGCACTTTTAGGCGCACCTCCCTGAACCAGATCGAGCCCTTTAAAATATTGCTTGGCATAGATCATATTTTTATCTTAGACAATCAAAAGGATGGATAAATAGAGTACCAAGAACAGATGAGAGTAATTGACGAATAGATGAGAGCATAGAGAGAACGTGAACAGATGAGAGTGTAGAGATAGTAGAATAGAATAGGGTCAAAATCGTAAAATAATGATAAACAGGCGATAATAATAGTTGCACAGCACAGTCGTGTACTGCCGGTCTGGTAGAAGTCACAACCGCCCAATAGTCGTGCTATGAACACAGGCTAGAGGTCCGGCGTGATCTCAAGGTAAGAGAGAGCACACTAAGGCAGTTGGATCATGCTGATCCCTAAGGGTAAAATAGGTATTAATGGAACAACCTGCTCATCAGCAATGGACGTCCGCCAAAGCCACTTGACAAGGAGTTCATGGTCCTGTCAGAAGTATTTGTTGGATCGAAATGGCAGATTGCACAGTCCTAGAGGGGGGGTGAATAGGACTTTTCTTGATTTTTGGAAATTCTTCTGAAAGAGAAATCACAACACTAGGTAGAGATGTTAGTGCTTGGTGATGTGTGTGATTCAAGTGAGAACTTGGCGGAAAACAATCACACAAAGAATTACACAAGAGATTTATCCTGGTTCGGCCCTTCCCACATGGAAGTCCTACATCCAGTCCTCAAGCCAACCACTTGAGATTTCACTAAACTGCCAATCAAATTTTGCCTTCTCTCACCCTTGAGAGGAAATTACAAAACCCACTTGCTCCACAGCAAGTCTTCCCTAAACAGGGGTAAACAGCACTGCCTTATGCAAAAGGCCTTCCCTTCACAAGAGGGGTAAAGCAGAAACACTTCTGCAGAAATAATAAAATGAAGGAGAAATAAACGCTTGTGTGTTGACTCAAGAATGAGTACAGAACACACACTTTCCAGTAGGATAGAATAGATAAGAATTGAAATCTAAATCCTAGCTGAAGCTACTTGGGTGGTCTTCCAAAGAAGAGACAATTACAATTGCCACCCAATAAACAGATCTTCAGAAATCACTGAAGATGGGGCTCTCAAACAGTTGCTGAATAGGAAGGCTTTTGAGAGCTTGCAAGGTGAACTTTAAGAGAATTGTCTTCAAGGAACTTCAAAACTTGTTGTGCTTCTGTTGCGTTCTTCATCTCTTTATAATCTTTTCAAACTAGGCGTTGAGGAAGATAGCCGTTGAAGTAAGATGGTTGTTGTAATCTAACCGTTTGAGAAGAGTCTTTAGGATCCTTTGGATCTTGGAACTTTTGTCCAGAGGTTCTGGAAATTTGCCTTTTCCCAAGGTCTTCACAGGCAGAAGCCGTTTGCTATAGCTAGAAGATAAGCCCTTTGATACTTGGGCCGAGCGGCCTATGTGCAACAATAAATGCCTGTATGAAAGGACAAGACAAAGACAAAATTATATCCATACCTTTGTGGTAGGTGAGTCAGTGTAGTACAATAGAACAGTATGGAACCTAGTATTCTTAGTCCTTTCGGAAAGTAAGGCAGACAGACAGAAAGTTTAAGGTGTGGGTCTGTCAGTGGTAGGTGAGATTGTCAGATACCATGTGCCTGACTTCCACATAAATGCTTTGAGTCTTTGTAGAAGGAATAGTTTGAAATAAAAGATCATCAGAACTGTAAGCATTAAATGTATGTTCATATTTTGTTCCAGAGAAGTGACTATGTGAAGGTACTGAATTTTCTGTCACAAACTATATTAAAAAAAAATAATGATCTTGTAGAATGTTAAAGATCCATAGAATAAGCAATCATAAACAAATTGTTTTTATGCTAAAGAGAGATTACCATCAATCAATAGAGATTTCATAACATTTAGAAACTGACAGAAGTATACTAAAAAAGTACAAGTGTACAACTGACAGTGTAGTCGAATTCAGTAGAACAGGTGATTCGATTCAAGAGGAATAGAGTGAATCGAATACAGTGTAAAATATGTGAATCGAATACAGTATAACATATGTGAATCGGAGATGTGAATCGAATACAGTATAACATATGTGAATCGAATACAGTGTAAAAGATGTGAATCGAATACAGTGTAAAAGATGTCAATTGAATACAGAGTGTAAAAGATGTGAATCGAATACAGAGTAAAATATGTGTACTTAGAAAAACTTTTGGTCTTTCAAAATGTTGAAACTGACGAAATTCTGTAGTAGATCTATATCATGATACAGATAAAATATTTCATTTAAAGATTTATCTTATCAAAATAATTGATTGTTTAAAGACTTATGAGGAGTTGCTCAACAGTATTCCCAATGGAGAGTGTAGATGCGAGATTTGACCCATCCCCGCGTGGCTCTTTGGCCCAATAAGACTCGTTTGACCATTTGTTGACTTGCCTCGGATGCCATGTAGATGGCAGCATTGATTGCCGCCGACTGCATGTTGACGGCAAGCCCCCTGGACGTTGACCCATATTGGCATCCACATCACTGGACGTCTGCATGTGGTTGGCGGCAGGATCGGTTGACGTCAACCTGGTTTACTTGGTCTGCGCAACTACCCCAAGAATCTAGCCCACTTGCGTCATTCTCTCACCCATGCAGCGCATGGGGCCGTTCCCAACGGGCAAATGGGCCACCTTGGCACCCCCTTGACCCAGTAAAAATCCTACTTGGCCTCCCCCCATTGGTTGGAGCCTTTATGCATGGATTGCCAAGTGTGCAAAGTGTGTTTCTTCACACTGAAGGCACCCAAGCTGCGCCCCCACTGTCTATATAAGTCCCCCTTGAGCCTTCTAAAAAGGGGGGGGGGGGGGGGGGGAGAGGCTGGACGTCCATATGCTGCCACCTTAAGAGAAGAAAGAGAAACTTGCACCCTACCTTCCACCATTCATCCTCTTCTTTCTCTCGTCAATTGGGACGTTCAGGAGGCTTCATCCCGAGCTAGAGGAGCCCTGCAAGGAGTCTACAACACCAACAACGAGGATCAACACCCACCTCTTCCTCTCTTCCCTTACTCTTCTCTTAGTCTTTTTCATGTTGCACACACCTTCCCACGCACTCTAGGCACGTAGGCCACTTTCCTACACACCTAGAAAGGGGTTTCCCAACTAAAAACGGAGGGAAGAAGGGTGGTCATAGGATGTGGCCACCCCTCTTCTCAAGTCCGCATCCGGTACGGGACTCTCCTCTTGGGCTGTTTCTCTTTGTTCCTGAGCATTTACTACACTTTATTTAGGCTAATAGAGCTTCTTTTTGTGGCAGGAATGAACTGTAGAAGACCGCGGAGCTCTTCTTCTTTGGTCGATTGAAGGAGGAGAAGTCGAAACCCCCATCTCCATCCGCTGCGCGAGGTTGCTGCACCAACGTGGTCACATCATTCCTTGGGCACAGTTAAGGCCCTGGCGATCACAAACTCCCTTCTTCTCTTCTGGTTTTCTATGTTTCCTCCTTAGACAACCTAGTCAACTGGGGAGTCAACAAGGTCAACCAGTGACCCATCATCGCCAACGAGAGACCAGCGACGTCTGCGAGCTCCTGGAAGGTCCACCAGTTGGCCGGGGACGGCGCTGTTAGGATCGGATGGGTGGATGAATCAGATCTAGAAGGGGGGGTTGAATAGATCTAACACCAATTAATGTGGAAGCTTAAGCAATTCAAGAATTACTTCGAATCAGAGATCAATTCACCTAAACAATTTACTGATCTGAAGTGTCATTAGTGTGTGTGAGCAAATCCATTAGTAGTGTGAGCGAAATCCCTATGCAAGCATCTAGCGAGATATAAAGGCAAACCACAATTCAAATCACTGCACAGAGGATTTTTAGGTGGTTCGAAAATCACCTCCAGTGACTCCTACGTCCACCCCTCACACAGTGAGGCCACACTACTCAAAACCTTGAGTACAACTCACACTGGAGCACGACGATTCCAAACACCCTTGAGTACGACGACTCAAGAAACAACCGGAGCACGACGACTCCATACCCTTTGAGCACGACGACTCAAAGAAAACCCAGGAGATAGGTACGACGACCTACTCCACAAACCACTTATGATTACGACGACTCACAAGCACTTTAGCACAACGGCTCAACACCGGAGCACTACGGCTCTAAACCTTTGGACCAAGAAAGATCCAAGTTCTTCTAGAACAAGCACAATTAGAGAATAGATCCTCTAGCCCGATCTATCTCAATACAACGATGAAAATCGAGCAAATAGAATTAAGTGATCTGTGTATAACACATACACAGATCACACAATGAAAATCTGGATGAACACTCCAAGAAAATAAATGAAATAGATGTGACTTGGATGTTCCTTGATGAAGAAGACTTGTAGACGCTTCAATTGAGGAGCCTTGATGGAAATCGATGGAGATTCTTCTCAATTGGCGATGCTCTGCATTGATGGCATCTGAAATGCCAGAAATCCTTCTTCTCCTGTGCCTCTTCAGTTGGATCTGCTCCCTTGCCTTGCACACCAACCTTCTCTCCAGGGATTCCCCTTGATTCCCACGTCCTTCCTCTTGAAAGGATGGCTTGCAGCTTCTAGAGATGGAGGCAGATCTAGAAAACACCCTTCGGCCACCAAAAGGCTTCTTTTGGAAGTGTATGGGCTCTCTTGCCCTTGGGGTACAAGGAGCATGGGTATTTATAACCCCATAAGTCCATAAATTGCCTTGGGGTGCATGGGCACGAAAACCTAGGTCAAATCTCCTAATTCCCAAGCAGCCATGTGTCCAGAGAAATTCACGATTTTGACTTTCAGCTGGAGTGTGTCGACACCACCAAGGAGTGTGTCGACACACTATCCCATTTCTGTAAAACTGTTCTTCTTGGAACTGGGACTAGTGTCGACACTGCCAGGGACTAGTGTCGACACTGCCTGGGACTGTGTCGACACTGCTTGGGACTAGTGTCGACACTGCCTGGGATTGTGTCGACACTGCCTAGGACTGTGTCGACATACTATCCCAGTCAGACAACTGGGTCTTCTGGAGACTGGGACTAGTGTCGACACTGCTTGGGACTAGTGTCGACACTACCATGACAAAATCTGGATATTCCTGAAATTTAACACATAAGCCATTAGTACAAGATATTATCATTAAAATATGAGATATTAAACATCAAAAACATGTTGTTTGAACATTAACATGTTCCACCCATTAAGCATTAAAATCACAATATGTCATCATCAAAATCAAAGTATGTCATCATTAAAATCACAATATGTCATCATCAAAATCAAAGTATGAGTGATGTTCATTGGTCATCATTAAAATACAATTTTAGAAAATTCCAAAACACACTCAACCCAACAATCTCCCCCTTTTTGATGATGACAAAACATATCTCCCTTGACTGCAATAACTCCCCTTGACCATGTACACCCTTTGAACTTTCTCCTCCTAGAAACCCTTTCTTCCCCCTAGAAACCCATTCTTCTCCCCCTTTTTGACAGCATCAAAAAGAAGGATAAGTGAGAGAACCAAGGATTGTAAGAGATCAATTAAAGAAATGAAGGAAATAAATGGTCAGTAAAGATCAAAATAAATGAGGCAAAGTGATATTGACGTATGAGAGAAATTATTGTGTTTTTGTTATTGTGCAACAAAGTTTAATCACAAAGACACACTCAATACAAAGTATAGCAAAATATAATGATCTGAATATAGTTAAAATAATGATGCAAATGTAAAGAAAAGTGACCTATATGAATGAGTAGAAATATTTAACAAGGATGTTAGGAGCGTTAATTTTAACACAATGTGGAATAATAGGTCTAAACTCAGTAAACATGAACTTTATTAAGGTCTTAAGCTTTTCTATCCTGTCTTGATTTGTTTTCATTTTGAACTGGGAAAGAATACAAGAATAAATTAGTTAAATCTCACTTTTCAGTGCAAGAGATCACATTGATCAGATGCAAGACCTCCTGATTACTCAGTGGTTTAACTTTCATTATTTTATACAGAGTTGAAAACTTTTATTTTCACTTTTTGACGCGAAACAAATCACTTATTAGGTGAAATGACCCGGTTACTCAGTGGTTCAAGAATTTGCATTGCTCTATTTGTATCTTTCCAGATTGATCATTTTTCTTTTGATATTTTGCAGGAATATGTTTGCTTTGACCAGACAAGACATGACTACGAATTTAGAAAATTTATTTTTAACATGTGGTAAAAATAAAGCTTAAACATACACAAGTGAAATATTAAAGCCACTCATGTGCCTATAATGGTGTTTTGCAAATCATTTTAAAAACATTCAGTATTAAGATTGCTTAACCTTGAAATGATAATGAATCTTTGAAATTAAACTAAATGCACAATGAGTTTAGTTTCAATGTTTTAATTCTCTCATAAGAAAATAGCACAAGGACTCAAAATATTTTGATGATTTTGGGGTTCAAGATAGACAAGTAAAGTCAAGGAATGTGACAATGACTCCCCTTTCATGTATCTCCCCTTCACAAGGTGAACATGAGGATTATTGAAGAAATATGAATGTTTTATTGAAAGACAACGACTCTCCCTCAACAATTGCATATAAGACTCTTGATACTTGGCGGAGACATATACTCACGCATAGTGAAAGTGTCCAGACAAGCCTGACTTGTCTTTCTTCAAATCACCATTTGATATACCAAGAATGCCAATGCAATGTGAGAGTGAGGAATTCATTTGCAAGAACATTTGTCAACATACTGAATGGGAGTTGATGATAAGTTAGATATGAAAGAATATTTCTCCAGCATTTCACTCAAAGATTCTTTTGACTTACTCCCCCATAAGATATGCATGAAATTCATTGCATTTTCAAAAACATTTTTGCACTTTCTCAAATTTACTCCCCCTTAATATGTGCATGGAAAGAAAAAGCTAGTAAGCAATTCACACATGATTATGCACACCATTAACTTTAACCATAATATGACTTTTGGTACTTGGCGGAGTATTTTACTCACGCATAATGAAAGTTTCCAAACAAGCATAACTTGTTTTTCCACATGTCATCATTTAATATACCAAAAAGTCAAAGCAGTTGATATGCACACAGAATCATGGGCACAGTTAAGCAAGCATAATAACACAAACATGATTCCAAGTGTTAAGACACAAAGTTATTGTTGGGAGTAGCATCAGAACACATTTTTCATTGTTCATATAAAAAATCAAACATTATTTCAATTCAGGCAATTCAAATTTGAAATGATAAAGAAGTTTTACCTGAATGGACTTCAATTGCTTTTCAAAGATTTTACCTGTGTTTATTTCTTGCCTTGCACAACCAATATCTTGAATCCATTTTCAATGTATGGCTGCAAGACTCCTCAGCTTGCTAATCAAGCTGGTTTTGGGACCTACACTTGCTTGGGTCCTGTAATGAAGTCAATGTTAGAGTGCAGTAAAGATTTCTGAATCTAAAATGATTTTATTTTTGGTATAGATGCATTTCTTTCATTGACAGAACTATGAGTAGAATTAGTTCCAAATTTTCTTTTTGCCTTGCTCAATGCATCTATGTTTTCATGAAATGTTCAATTTATATTCACATGGAGTTTCTGACCATTTTCAACAAAATCATGATTCTTAGTTACATGTGAATGATGTGAATTTTTTTTTTAATTAATGACTCTTACACAAGGAAGATCATTAGTACTTGGCAGAGGTAATTCCTCACACATAATGATAGTATCCAGACAAGCATGACTTGTCCTTCCACAGTTCACCATTTGATATACCAATTGATCTTTGCATAAGAGTCTCAATTGATTTCATTTTTTATTTAGCAGGGAATCTCTCAGAAGCATTTACCTGGTGAGATTTTCAATTTCTTTCATTCTCTTCACTTACTTTCCTTGTAGCCTTTGTCATGAAGCCTTCATCTTGAAATTGACTACAAGGATCCCTGCATCCAGCATTCAAGCAGCACATTTTAGAACCCGAACTTGTTTGGATCCTAAGGATCTTCCATGAATTTGCAACAATGATTTTTGAATCCAAAAGGATTTGATATTGGGTGTATTTTTCTGAAGACTAGAAACACTGGAATCTTGGTTTCTAATCTTAGAGCTATTGGTATAGAATGCACCATTAACATACTGAACATTTTATTTTCTATTTTTCAGATTTTTATCATTGAGATTTTTAACATGGAATTCAAAAGAGATTTTTTGTGCAACAGTTCCTTTTTCATGTACATAGAATTTCTGAGTGTTTTCAGCATGAACATGATCTTTATTCTTATGTACATTGACATGAAACATGGGAGCATGCACAAAATTATCAATTCTATTCCAACATTCCCTAGAAGTATGCCCAAATTTATGACATGTAAAGCACTGGACTGATTTGGCATGTTTATTGAAATTTTGATTTCTATTCCAACAATGTTTGGCAAGATGACCAGGTTTATTACAGTTAAAGTAAATGAGAGCATTTTTTACCTGGTACTTATCTTGGCATGTGTGCATTTGCTGGAATCTCCTTTTCATGTGAGGAGGCTTACCATGAGGAGAAGGAGATATTTTTTGGTGGCTCTTGGCATGATGTGAATTTGGAACTTGCCTTCAAGCTTTTTGAACTGATGGAGAAGGTAGATGAATCTTCTGGACAGTAGCATTCTCCTTTTTCTCTGTCTATTTCTGAACAAGATCTTTCACTAGTTTTTCATTAGAATTAGCAGAGTTCTTGTTTGCAGCAGCTTTAACAAATGTTAGTTTTGTTTTATTTTCATTTTTCTTATCTCTCACAGAAGCAAGACTTGTGTATTTAGTATTTTTCAATTCATGTCTAAGCTTCTGTTTTTAAGCTTTTAATACAACAACTTCTTTTTCTGAATTTTGAAGTTTATTTATCATGACATCCAAACCATTTTTTATCTTGTTCTTTTCATTTTCAAATTGAGTAATTTATTTTTCCAAATCAGAAATTTTATTACTCAAATTGCTACAATCATTGTCCAATGGTTTGTCATTCAACAAGCATTCAATCTTCCTCGTTAAGTGATGATTTTCTTCAACAAGTTGTTTGCATCTCTCATTTATTTGATGATCATGAGCCATGTTAGAAATCTGTTTGTTTAATTGATCATTATCAAATTTGAAATTTTCATTGAGATCAATCAATTTTCCATTTTCATTTTCCAGATCAATAACTTTTGATTTCAATAGCTCATGGTTTTCTTTCAATCCATTCAGTTTATTTTCACAGATTTGGACTTCATCTTCCAAATTCTCTTTCTCAGAATTTAATTTTTCAACTTCATTTTTCAAATTATCATTTTCTTCTGAAAAATATTTATCATTGTTCTAGAGCAATTCAAGTGTATTTGTCAAATTTTCAATTTCTTTATGGCAATGTTTTAAAGTCTTTTTCATATCTTTATTCTTAGTGTTCAGCTTTGCATTAAGATTTTGTATCTTCTCACAGAACTCAACCAATTCAGCATAAGACATGCCTTCATCTGCATCAGAATCAGAATTAGAATTCATAAATGGATCTGGAATTGATTTACCTGATCTTGTAGACCCATTTGAACTCCTGTTTTCTGGAGAGAATGCAGAATGCTCTGAGCTCTTGGAATGTGCTGTTAGAGCCAAAGTCTTTTGAATTGTTGATTTTCTGGATTCATTGAAGCTCTTCTTTGCCATTAAGTGCTTGTGAATTTCTTTTGCTTCTTTTCTTTGTGAATTCTTTCCATCACTGCTGTTGGCCATAAAGCATAACTCCTCATTTGCTGAACTTGAAGAGTTCTCTTCTTCATCCTCACTTTGGTCTTCATCCGACCAAGTTGCAATCATGGCTTTTGGCTTCTTCAATTTTTTGTTCTTCTTGTGTTTGTCCTTTTTGATCTCAGGACACTCACCCTTCATGTGTCCTATCTTGTTGTACCTGTAGCAAACAATATCTTTATCAGTTTTTTGATTTCTACTACCATTAAAATTTGAAGAAGAAACATTCCTTTTACTAGAAGAATATTTTTTCTTTCCATTGAATTTTCCTCTTCTCGATTTTAAAAATTTTCTGAATTGTCTAGTCATGATGGCAAGTTCATCCTCATTAGACTCAGACTCATTAGAACTTGATTTTTCTTGATTTTTCTCTTTGTTGCTTGATGAAGCCTTAAGTGCTATTAGTTTAGCCTTAAGCATGTGTTCTTTACTTCTCTTCAGATTTATTTAATAAGTCATTAAGGATCCTATCAATTCATCCAAAGAGATTTTGGACAAATCTTTAGAATCTTCAATGACTGTGGCCTTAATGTGCTAAATTGAAGAGAGAGAGCGCAAGATTTTCCTTACCAAATTAGCATTTGTATAATCCTTACCTAAAGCCTTCAGTCCATTCATAATGATCATAAACCTAGCAAACATTTCAGAAATTGTCTCATCAGATTTCATCATAAACAGTTCATACTCAGAAACAAGAATGTTAGCTTTGGTTTCTTTTACTTGGGATGTTCCCTCATAGAGTAGCTCAAGCTTATCCCACATCTCCTTGGCAGATTTGCACATGGAGATTCTTGAGTACTCCTTAGGGTGGACTGCACATTGGATCATATTCATGGCACTATAGTTCAGGGTAGCCTTTCTAATCTATTCCCTGGTCTAGGTTTCTTTCTCTCCCTGGTTCTCATAGGGACCTACCTCGACTACTTTCCAGATTTCATAGTTTTGGGCTCTAAGGAAGACTTGCATTCTATTCTTCCAATAGGAGTAGCCAATCCCATTGAAGAAGGGTGGCCTATTGATGGAATGGCCATCAGCAATAAATCCTTGAGAATCCATCAATTAAAATGAGATAATGAAAGGGCAAGCAAACAATTCAAGTAATTAACACAGAGATCAAATAGAAGCAATCAAATCAGATCAGTAACAAACATTAACCTGCTCTGATACCAATTGTTAGGATCAGATGGGTGGATGGATCAGATCTAGAAGGGGGGGTTGAATAGATCTAACACCAATTAATGCAGAAGCTTAAGCAATTCAAGAATTACTTCGAATCAGAGATCAATTCACCCAAACAGTTTACTGATCTGAAGTGTGATTAGTGTGTGTGAGCAAATCCATTAGTAGTGTGAGCGAAATCCTTATGCATGCATCTAGCGAGATATAAAGGCAAACCACAATTCAAACCACTGCACAGAGGATTTTTAGGTGGTTCGGAAATCACCTCCAGTGACCCCTACATCCACCCCTCACACAGTGAGGCCACACTACTCAAAACCTTGAGTACAACTCACATTGGAGCATGACGACTCCAAACACCCTTGAGCACGACAACTCAAGAAACAACCAGAGCATGACGACTCCAAACCCTTTGAGCACGACGACTCCAAACCCATTGAGCACGATGACTCAAAGAAAACCCAGGAGATAGGTACGACGACCTACTCCACAAACCACTTATGAGTACGACGACTCACAAGCACTTGCGCACAATGGCTCAACACCGGAGCACTACGGCTCCAAACCTTTGGACCACGAAAGATCCAAGTTCTGTTAGAACAAGCACAATTAGAGAATAGATCCTCTAGCCCGATCTATCTCAATACAACGATGAAAATCGAACAAATAGAATTAAGTGATCTGTGTAGAACACATACACAGATCATACAATGAAAATCTGGATGAACACTCCAAGAAAATAAATGAAATAGATGTGACTTGGATGTTCCTTGATGAAGAAGACTTGCAGACGCTTCAATTGACGAGCCTTGATGGAAATCGATGGAGATTCTTCTCAATTGGTGATGCTCTGCTTTGATGGCAGAAATGCCAGAAATCCTTCTTATCCTGCGCCTCTTCAGTTGGATCTGCTCCCTTGCCTTGCACATCAACCTTCTCTCCAGGGATTTCCCTTGATTCCCACGTCCTTCCTCTTGAAAGGATGGCTTGCAGCTTCTGAAGATAGAGACAGATCTAGAAAACCCCCTTTAGCCACCAAAAGGCTTCTTCTGGAAGTGTATGGGCTCTCTTGCCCTTGGGGTACAAGGAGCATGGGTATTTATAGCCCCATATGTCCATAAAGTGCCTTAGGGTGTATGGGCACGGAAACCTAGGTCAAATCTCCTAATTCCCAAGCAGCCACATGTCCAGAGAAATTCACGATTTTGACTTTCAGCCGGAGTGTGTCGACACCACCAGGGAGTGTGTCGACACACTGTCCCATTTCTGCAAAACTGTTCTTCTGGGAACTAGGACTAGTGTCGACACTGCCTCAGACTAGTGTCGACACTGCCTGGGACTATGTCGACACTGCGTGGGACTAGTGTTGACACTGCCTAGGACTATGTCGACACTGCCTAGGACTGTGTCGACACACTGTCCCAGTCAGGCAACTGGGTCTTCTGGAGACTGGGACTAGTGTCGACCCTGCCTGGGACTAGTGTCGACACTACCATGACAAAATCTGGATATTCCTAAAATTTAACACATAAGCCATTAGTACAAGATATTATCATTAAAATATGAGATATTAAACATCAAAAACATGTTGTTTGAACATTAACATGTTCCACCCATTAAGCATTGAAATCACAACATGTCATCATCAAAATAAAAGTATGTCATCATTAAAATCACAATATGTCATCATCAAAATCAAAGTATGAGTGATGTTCATTGGTCATCATTAAAATACATATTTAGAAAATTCCAAAACACACTCAACCCAACAAGCGTGAGAACGAGCGTCCACAGCCTCTCTTCTAGCGATCATGGTGGGACTGCTTCTGCCACTGTGGTTTGTCTGCGTCCAGGTAGACGACAAGAGATCTTGCCGTTTACCCATGTCACGCCTCGATATTTAGCAGCGGAATAAATACCGGGAGACATGAACGATACAAATAGACGTATCACAGTTGAATAGTGCAGAGTCACAATTACATATAACCACACATTTCAGACCATAATAATGTCATCAAAAGTACTCTTTATTCCATTTCAATTCACTAGTTACAACCTTACATAAGAAGGACTCACTGAAAAGAGTTCATTATTCAAATGAAAATGTTTCTCTAATACATCGACTACTCAAACAACTATTCCTAGACTATCAACTCCTCATACGGCGGGTGCTCATCACTCTTGCCCTGCCCCATCGGACTCCACTGGTTCCTCATCAGTACCTGAAAAGGGCAGGATGAAAGGGTGAGCGAACTAGCTCAGTAGGATTTACATCTCAATATTGTGCGGGCACTAATATACGTAATTAACATTTTAATTAGGCAAGATATGAACATGTACATGATGGCAATGCATGCAATACTAACAGATTGAGTAGCAGAGTAGAACCGATATCATTTCAGATCAAATGTCGAGTTGCATATACAATGAACAGATATTTCAAGAGTAGAATCGTATCAAAAGAGATTGGCCATATTCAAACAGATCTCATGTGTTCACATGAATAGACGTATCATATCATATCAAGTCAAACTTATCATATCAAACAAAGGCACATTTTCACGAATCTTGCTTATTTGTTGTGCTATGCCAAGCACCAAGAGTCCATACTCCCGCGGTTAATAAGTACGTTGGGGTGCTCCTCCCCAGGACCAGACAGGGCCCCTAATGCACAGGCATTGGTCAAATAGACCGAAGTCCCATGTTGTGTTGAACAAACATATTCATATTATGGACATAGAGTTTCAATGACAAGCTCATAGTAAAAGGAATTTGATCTTTTATAGAGTCAAGGTATGACAAATAGCTCAAGATAACAAAAGGCAGTATAATGATGTATCATGTTTCATAATCCATTAATGTCTTGATATGAGGATGTTTCTAAAGACAGATTGTATGCAGGACGTGTGCTTTCTATCTCCAGGGTACTTCATGGTACAACCAGCTCGGCCTCTATGTGGAAATCCATAGAGAACGGAGACTTAAGGAGGTCTTAAGGAAAAGGTCGCTAGTCTACCAATTCAGAATAACTGGCAGAGAGCTCCCAATTCCCCAAGAAGGGTGTGCCTAGTCGTACAAATGTGTAAGTGACGAGTCACAGATCTAGCATGCATGCATATGGACAAATAATTAATGGAACACTGGAAAACATGTAACTATTGAAACTCATATGCAATTCATGATATTAACTTCACTAATAAGTCCATACTAACATGTATTCATCCCCACATTCATATCATCTTCTTATTATATCAATTGACAACAGGGAAGATCACAAGCTAATCCAACGAACATTAGGACAATCACAATTACACGTTAGAATCATATTCATATCATTACCATTATTCAATGGGTTGATTTCTTTTAGGTCCATGCATACTATATAACATCATGCACATGCTAGTAGACATCATGTAATGATCAGACCCAAGATATGCAATTTTTTTTGCAAGGGTAGTGTCGGCACACCCCTTACTGGTGTCCACACAATGCTTCAAGCACAAGGCAAAATAATGCAGAACTTGTTAAGTAGTGTCGACACTAGATCAAGTAGTGTCGACACTAGAGACAACTCCCAGAAAACCCAGTCAACAGGTCTGTACAGGGTGTCGACACTAGATCAAGTAGTGTCGACACTAGAGACCTTCCCAGAAAACCTGTTGTGCCAGTATGGGATAGTGTGTCAACACTAGATCAAGTAGTGTCGACACTAGAGGCCTTCCCAGAAAAAAAAACACATAGGTCAAGTGTAACCCGAAAACACATCTCATGCAGCGACATACTTACCCTGCTTATAACACTCTAACCAATGACATTTAGATAAACATTCAACACAAAATATGACGAGGACAACTAGTAGAAGAACTTTGATGTTGGGGGTTGGATCAAATTCGGTCTCGAATCCTGAGAAATATATGAAGAACATAAAGCCAAGTGCAGCCCGAAATCGCAGAATCATGCAGCGACTCTCTTACCATGCTTATAACTCTCTAAAGAAAGACTTTTAGATAAAACGTCCAACATAAAAGATAATCATGACTACATGTAGAAGAACTTTCATGAAGTAAGTTTAGTCTAATTCTGTCTTGAATCATGTGCATAATGAGAAGAACGGGAAAAGCCCTAACTGTGCGCGACTTAGGGACAACTACGAATATGCATTGTATACTCCATGAAAATTAGTCAAACCAAGTGCAAATGAACTTGGACTAGAAGATCTACATGATGGTGTTAGTTTTCTTTAATCTTGTCCCGAGAACACCTACCTTTGAATGCTAATAACTCTCTGTAGATTTCTGGGTTGATGCAGAGCGAGGTTGAGGAAGAGCACGTTTTCCCCAGCCGTCCTCCTCTTCCCCAGCGCTCCAAACTTGTTGCTCACGACCCTAACTTATTGCTAAACCTTCCCCAAGAGTTTAAGGACGAGTTCTTATAGATTTAGGGTGTATTTACAAGTCCTAACATGACTAGGAAAGGGGTTGCGAATTCTGTTTCCTACTTTCCAAGAAATCTGGGATTCTCTCACCCAAAGGAGGTGACAAAGGTTTAGCAAACCACCTCTTAGGGTTGGGTCTGGTTTTGGCTTACCTTACATTACTAATCACCTTAATTTTAACCCTAATTTGCCCTCCCTAATTATTGCATAATTACATACACGAATTTCTGGGTATTTTCTTGTCCCTATTTTTATCCTTGGGCCAAATGTACCCCATTGGCCCAATCTTGTTAATGGGTTATTAATACATAATGTAAGACCCTCGAATTTCCATCGTACTTTTCGTATTTATGTGTGTATATTGTGTTGAGTATGTATGTACGTATTTACGTAGATATTAAAATAGCATAATTACGTGTACATGTGTTTATATTAAACGTAAATAGTGTATGTATTGCATGATGATAGTGTGAATATAATACCATGTACATATTGCAAGTATAGAAGCTTGGTATGCTTGGTTTCTGCATAAATTAGGGTTCTGGACGAAGGCCTTATTGGCGTCAATCCCCAGGCCGTTGAGGTGGTGTTAGCGTCCGGCCGTGGACGCCAACCCTAATTCCGGCGTCTAGCGATCTGGACGTCGACTTCTCTGGCCTGCATGCGCAGCAGAGCTGCTATCTTCTGAAACAAGGCATGGCAACCATTGGGGGGATGTCCCCCAACGGCTCTAAGGCTGTCTAATCGGCATGGTGAGTGGGTGAGGGCCTCTCCTACATGCTGAACCCGAAATGTCCTCTCCCCACTTCTCACTTTCACCCTTGCAAGAGGAGAGAAGAGGAGAGAAAACCCTAGAGCATTCTGTGAGAAAACCCCACTTTAGAACCCTCAAATCCGACCCCTTGAAGCTGGATTTGGAGATCTTCTGCATCAAGGAGGGAGCTGAAGCAAAGGGGAAGGCTTCCCCATCATCCCCTCGGCGAGGAGATCAACCAGGAACCCGGAGGAAGGTGATCTAGAGGAAGGTTCTGCAACTTCTTGGGACTGCCCAAGGAGGTCTTCACCAAGCCTCTAAATTCCTTAGAAGAAATTTTGAAAGGCAAGTGACCTATCTATGGTGTTCCCGTATGAGTCTAGGAGGTTTTTATGATTTTTATGAAATTTTCCTCGAGTCCTAGACCCTCCATTTCACCCAAATTTCAGAGCTCGGGTCTATGTTTCTGCACAGACCTGAGTAAACGGCAAGGTCCCTGGACGCCCAGTTCTTCCTTGGCGTCCATCGACCATGCCGCTGACTATGAGTCAGCGGCCAGAGACCGCCGTCTAGTTCTTCAGGATAGAACAGTGAGCTGTTCTGTCCCTCTTATACGTTAATTTCGTTAT
The DNA here is from genome assembly GCA_014218235.1 of Colocasia esculenta. Lineage (NCBI taxonomy): Eukaryota > Viridiplantae > Streptophyta > Magnoliopsida > Alismatales > Araceae > Colocasia > Colocasia esculenta. The sequence continues at coordinate 41,126,673 of CM024759.1, read as the reverse complement.
GATTTCCGTGATGAGGATATATGGTATTCCTATACGCTACGTAGGTTATCATTTGTGGTGTGTGTGTGATGGTGAATGTGGAAAATCGTGTCTTTAAGCTTGTGAGCATGACTTATAGATAATTTTGCAAACCCATGTTCCATGACTAGAATTAATGTGAATGCCTTGATTTCGGTCTAATCATGAAGATTGTGGGTCAGCATGTGTGTTTGCAGATTTAGGAAACTTATCCATGATTGTGCAATTTGTGAATAGTTTCGGTTCGATGAAATAGAAGTATGTAAAAATGATTCGTAGTGTTAAATCCATAGATGTATGAATTAGGAAAATTTTGTACTCTAATTTCATGCATATGTTGGTAGCTTATGGTTAAACAGCAAGTGGTAAATTGCATGATGTGTAAATTCCATGTTAGCTTAAGTTGTGAATAATATGCTGATTAGGTGTTTGATTTTCTGTAAATCCCATTTAGCTCAGAAAAATCTGAACAATGGAGGGTATGATTTGGAACCCGAAAACAGCATGTGGTTAAAATTTCAGGTCCATTGGAACAGTAAATAAAAAGTTATGAGTTTTCATGTGAAATGTGAATAATTCGTACGTATGATCGAAACGTGATTAGATTTTGTTTAAAACCAGCATGATTGGTGTGTTTACTATGTGTTGAATCTTGAAAACTCTGTAGTACCATGTTAGGAAAAATAGAGGTGTTCATGGGAGTAAGAAAGTGTAAATGTGATGAAGAGTGTCAAGTGTAAAACTATGTGTAAAACGGTAAATGTGTAAAAGTGTAAACTGTGCCAATGTGATACTGCTTCCGAGAAGGCAGTGGAGCCGTATCAGGGAAAAGTCCCCCTGAGAAAGTTCATTGTGTTAAGTGACCCTAAGGGCATTAGGGGGAAATCCTGGAGGTGGACAAGTACCACTGGTTAGGGTGGAGACTTGTTCTCCCGGTCTGCGCAGTCCAAGAGTCGTCATTGTATTGCCTAGATGGCGTCTATGTGATGTGATGTGTTTGTGTCCTTCTTTGGTGGTTTGGACTATGTGTCACGGCACTAAAACATGTGTAAAGAGTAATGTGTAAAGTGTATGTGACCATATGTAAATATGTAAGTGATATGTGAATGTGTATGTGTAAAGTGAACCATGTGAAAGAGGGAACTAGTGTAAAGAAAGATGGGAAATCTTAGATATGTAAATGTGTTATAGAAACCATGTGAAACTAAATCTGAAACCAAGTGAATTCAGGAAATGCATGTTATTAGTCTCATGTTTGTGTGTGCAAAAGTGTTTAGAATCCATGTTAGGAACAACAAATGAGTATGTGAGTGAAATGGCATGATGGATTGTTCATGTGTTATGTTTAAGCAACGTTATAGCTTTCATGTGTAGGGTTATAGTTATTGGACCATGTGAGATCAGCAACCTAAAGCATGATAAAAAGTTATGTATGTGCTTAAGAACATGTAGAATCCATGCTAATTATGTTCCCCGTTCATGTATGCAAATCGTTCATGTCAATAGCTCTCACGTTTGATTAAAGTCTCATGAGTGAATTGAATAGAGACCATGTGATAGGTGAATGTCATTTTTGAAATCTGAAAGCATGCGTTATGTATAAAATTGTAGAACCTTCATGATAGGTTGAAAACTTAAATGGACTAGCATGCTATGTGTTACTAAGTGTAATGTGTGTGTAGAAACCACTAGGACTTGTACGTGTATATCATGCATAGTGTTACTTGCTGAGTCCCTGGACTCACTCCTTGCTTCGGCGTACAGGTATAGTTGGTGACACAGTACCCTCGGAGGAGGCAGCGGAGACGGACTCCGAGCGTGGAGACTAGCCAGTTTTTGAGATCTTGTGATTGTGTACTTCTTAGTATGTACTTGGATATTGTATTAGAATTATCATTTAAAAGAATGTAATATGTGGACATTTGTATTTCTATTTCAGCAAATTAAATCATGTGAATTTTAGTTCCTTTTTGAATTTGTAAACTGCATGTATGTTTAATGTGGATGATGAATGAATGGAGATAGTTCTCTTTTACTTCCGCTACTCTGTTATATATATTCGCGTGTATCTCAGCTGTTTGTATCGTTGGGTAAATGTCCCACTGTGGCTGGCAGCACTCGCTATACCGACGTGGGTTGGTATAACCGTACCGGTATAATGAGGGCCGTCACAGAGATTGGTATCAGAGAGACCGGTTGAGATTGCACATGAATATACCTAAGTCATCATCCCCATTGCATGCTAAGTATGTCCACATGTGTAGAAAACATTAATAAGAAGTGAAACATAGATAAGAAAATGGTTAGAAAACTTAGTAACCTAGCTCTAATAGTGGCTGAAATTTTATTACAGCGATGGCTTCCCGTGGACGACGTGGAGGTGCGCCAGCTCGCGACTACGAGTAGAGGCGTGAGGAGCGGGCGGAGCAGCAGGCCCCGGACCCACAGGGTCCTGTGCTTCCCCCACCACCACCAGTGGATTATGGAGTGTTCATGCAAGGTCTGGTGCAAGCCATGCAGACCCAGGCACACACTCAGGCAGCACTCCAGGCCCAGGTAAAATAATAAAACAACTAAGTAGTCTGCTATTTGAATTGTATGATATTGTGTTTATTGTATATTGCTTGTTGTTTAATGTAGCAGGCTCAGGCCCCAGCTCAGGACCATGGTGGACCTTCCATCATGGAGCGATTCAAGAGGATGACCCCACCCTCTTTTAAGGGGGAGAGTGATCCGCTTTTGGCAGAAAGCTGGATGAGGGAGATCGAGAAAATCTTCCGAGCTATCAGGTGTCCTGACGAGGACAAGGTGACCTTAGCCACCTACATGCTACAGGTATGCTTTAGTTTATGCTTGAATGTTGGTTGTTATTTGTTAGTTAGAGCTTATGAAGGTGTGTTGCAGGAGAGAGCTGATGTATGGTGGTCCTCCCTACTGCGTACGCGCTTCGAGGACGGAGCAGTAGATGTGGCGTGGGACGCGTTCGTGAGGCTCTTCCGAGCCAAGTTCGTCCCAGAGCACATCCAGGACAAGATGGAGCAAGAATTCCTTTCCCTGACGCAAGGATCGATGACCGTCTTAGAATACGAGGCAAGGTTTTCTGAACTCTCTAAATATGCACCGCACATAGTAGAGGATGAGCGCAGGAAGACCAAGAAGTTCGTGATGGGTCTCAAACCATCACTGAGGACGAGGCTCGTGGCGTTCGACCACCGCACGCTAGACGAGGCCCTCAGCGCAGCCTGCAGATAGGAGGGAGAAATGAAGCAGTATCTAGAGGAGAAGAAGGCTTCGCAGAAGAGGCCGGCGACGACTTTCCAGCGGCAAGACAAGAGGAAGACGGTGTACCAGACACCGCAGAAACAAATGGCAGTCAGCAACTATCAGGTACCCTATGTACGTTCCCCCGGTGCGAAGAAGGAGTGTCCCCATTGTGGGAAGACCCATGGAGGTTCGGAGTGTTGGTTAATAGCGGGTAGATGCCTAAAGTGTGGGAGCAGCGACCACAAGATCAAGGATTGCCCAAGACTTCAGCAGGAAGCTCAGCGAGGAGCGCCAGTACCAGCAGTAGCGGCAGCCGCGCCAGCTACAGGACGACCAGGAAGGCCTCGAGCCCCAGCTCGAGTGTTTGCGTTAGCTCGTGAGGACGCCGAGCAGGCGAGCATGTCACCGAAGGTACATTTTACTTTTCGGTGTGCACGCTCGGGTTTTGTTTGATACGGGTGCTACTCACTCGTTCATTTCCGAGCGGTTCGCTAGGCAGTTAGCCCTAGAGTCAGGCATAGAGTCTGAGGAGTTAGAGGTTCCCTTGTCTGTGCACACCCCTGCGGGTACGGTATCGACTAGGAAGTGCATTCCGTCGTTACCTGTGTGCATTGAGGATAGGTTCCTAGATGGGTGTTTCTTCTTGCTCAAGATGAAGGATTATGATTGTATCCTTGGTCTGGATTGGCTAGAGGAGCACTATGCGTTAGTGGATTGTCGTAGAAAGAAGATTGTTTTCCGCATTCCTGGTGAGGATGAGTTCTCTCATCCCTTGCCAAAGAACTTAGCGGGAAAGTTAGTTATCTCTGCCATGAAGGCGATGCGTATGGTGAACAAGGGTTGTGACGCATTTCTTGCCAGCGTTATGCTAGTACCCGATGCTGGTTCGTCACTGACTCTTGCAGAGATCGATGTGGTGCAGGACTTTCCAGATGTCTTTCCCGATGACTTGTCTGGATTGCCACCGGATAGGGAGATAGAGTTCACTATAGAGTTGCTTCCAGGCACCTCTCCTATCTCGAAGGCCCCATATCGGATGGCCCCTGCAGAATTAGCCGAGTTGAGGAAGCAATTGCAAGAATTGCTCGATAAGGGATTTATTCGCCCCAGTGTTTCCCCTTGGGGCGCACCTGTATTATTCGTCAAGAAGAAAGACGGGTCACTTCGGTTGTGCATCGATTATAGGAAGCTAAACCAGGTGACGGTGAAGAACAGGTATCCCTTACCTCGGATTGATGATCTGTTTGACCAGTTGCGAGAGGCATCAGTCTTTTCCAAGATTGACTTGCGATCTGGTTATCATCAGTTGAAGATTAGGAGTGAGGATGTGTCCAAGACGGCATTTAGAACCCGTTATGGACATTATGAGTTTTTGGTTCTTCCTTTCGGATTGACCAACGCCCCTGCAGCGTTCATGGATCTCATGAACCGGGTGTTTAGTCCGTATTTAGATAGCTTTGTTGTTGTGTTTATTGATGACGTGTTGGTCTATTCTCCGGATGAGGCCACACATCGTCAGCATTTGAGGTTAGTCTTAGAGGTTCTCCGTGAGCACAAACTGTATGCAAAGTACAGCAAGTGCGAGTTCTGGTTGCGCGAGGTTCACTTTCTCGGGCATGTTATCTCCGGCGCTGGTGTAGCTGTTGATCCAGCAAAGATCCAGGCAGTTATGGATTGGGATGTTCCCAAGACTCCTTCGGAGATTCGTAGTTTCCTTGGGTTAGCTGGTTACTATCGGCGATTCATTGAGGGTTTCTCATCCATCGCCGCCCCTATGACAAAGCTGACCAGAAAGGGTGAGAAGTTCGTATGGTCTGAGGCATGTGAGCGCAGCTTTCAGCTATTGAAGGCTAAGCTTACTTCTGCTCCGGTATTGGTATTGCCCAGTGGTCTAGAAGGCTTTGCCATTTATACGGATGCATCTCGGATTGGTTTAGGTTGTGTGCTCATGCAGCAAGAGAGGGTAGTAGCTTATGCTTCTCGTCAGTTGAAGGAGCATGAGAGGAACTATCCGACTCATGATTTAGAGCTAGCAGCTGTGGTTCATGCACTAAAGATCTGGAGGCACTATCTTTATGGTGTCAGATTTGAGGTGTTTACCGACCACAAGAGCTTGAGGTATCTTTTCTCCCAAAAGGAATTAAACCTGAGGCAGAGAAGATGGATTGAGTTCTTGAAGGACTATGACTTCGACCTTCAGTATCATCCTGGAAAGGCGAACGTCGTAGCGGATGCTCTTAGTAGGAAGAGGTCTTCGCTCCAGCAGGATTGGAAGATGTTGGAGGATGCAGCGTGCTCTATGACCGAGTTAGAGCCATCGTTGTGTCAGGCTTTTGTAGCTCAGCTATCCCTTAGATCCTCAGTCTTGGATGAGGTGATTGAGCAGCAGAAAGCCGATCCTAGATTGTTAGAGTTAGTGGGTAAGGAGGGCATTGCTCGTGATGAGGACGGTGTGATTAGATTTCAGCACCGCGTTTGTGTCCCCGATGTAGTAGATGTCCGTGAGCATGTGTTAGCGGAGGCTCATAGATCGCGATTCTCTATTCATCCGGGTAACACTAAGATGTATCAAGACCTGAAGAGATCATTTTGGTGGTCCGGCATGAAGAAGGATGTTGCGGATTATGTGTCTAGATGTCTAGTATGTCAGCAGGTGAAAGCCGAGCGGCAGCGACCATCCGGCCTTATGCAGAGGATGGATATCCCCGTATGGAAGTGGGAAGCTGTCACTATGGATTTCGTATCGGGTTTGCCTCGATCTAGAAGGGGCAATGACTCGATTTGGGTAGTTGTAGATAGATTCTCGAAGACTGCTCATTTCTTACCTATGAAGAAGAAGCAGTCAGTAGAGAGCTTAGCTAGATTGTATGTTAGCGGTATCGTTAGATTGCATGGTGTGCCGAAGTCGATCATTTCGGATCGAGATCCGAGATTTACTTCGAGATTGTGGAAGGGTCTTCAGGATGCGTTAGGTTCGGAGCTTAAGCTCAGTTCGGCGTTTCATCCCCAGACTGATGGACAGTCCGAGAGGACTATCCAGACGCTCGAGGACATGTTGAGAGCGTGTGTTCTGGATTGGAAGGATGATTGGGAGCGTCATTTACCTCTTGTGGAGTTCGCATACAACAACAGCTTTCATGCTAGTATTGGAATGGCTCCATTCGAGGCGTTGTATGGTAGGCCCTGCAGATCTCCTTTATGTTGGGAGGAGACTGGTGATAGGCAGTTGATCGGACCGGAGTTGGTTCAGGAAACTTCGGATAAGATTCAGCTTATCAGGAAAAGGCTTGTTGCGGCACAGGATAGGCAGAAGAGTTATGCCGACAACAGGAGAAAGGATTTGGAGTTCGAGGTTGGCGATCATGTCTTCTTGAAGATATCGCCTACTCGTGGAGTTGTCAGATTTGGCAGGCATAGCAAGCTAAGCCCTAGGTTCATTGGCCCATATGAGATTCTCAGACGTTTGGGCAACGTGGCGTACGAGCTAGCTTTACCCCCAGCTTTGGCTAGCGTTCACCCGGTATTCCACGTATCTATGCTCAGGAAGTATGTCCGAGATCCGTCTCATGTGATTAGTCATGAGCCAGTGGAGATCCAGCCAGATCTTTCGTATGTCGAGCAACCAGTAGCCATTCTTGACCGGAAGGTTCAGCATCTCCGGAACAAGAGTATCGCGTCGGTGAAAGTTCTATGGCGGAACTTCTCACGTGAGGAGGCTACGTGGGAACTTGAGGATGCGATGAAGAAGAAGTATCCCCGTTTGTTTGAGTAGTGTCGTTCTAACTTCGAGGACGAAGTTTTCTTTAAGGGGGAGAGGGTGTAAGACCCTCGAATTTCCGTCGTACTTTTCGTATTTATGTGTGTATATTGTGTTGAGTATGTATGTACGTATTTACGTAGATATTAAAATAGCATAATTACGTGTACATGTGTTTATATTAAACGTAAATAGTGTATGTATTGCATGATGATAGTGTGAATATAATACCAAGTACATATTGCAAGTATGGAAGCTTGGTATGCTTGGTTTCTGCATAAATTAGGGTTCGGGCCGAAGGCCCTATTGGCGTCAATCCCCAGGCCGTTGAGGTGGTGTTAGCGTCCGGCCCTGGACGCCAACCCTAATTCCGGCGTCTAGCGATCTGGACGTCGACTTCTCTGGCCTGCATGCACAGCAGAGCTGCTATCTTCTGAAACAAGGCATGGCAACCATTGGGGGGATGTCCCCCAACAGCTCTAAGGCTGTCTAATCGGCATGGTGAGTGGGTGAGGGCCTCTCCTACATGCTGAACCCGAAATGGCCTCTCCCCACTTCTCACTTTCACCCTTGCAAGAGGAGAGAAGAGGAGAGAAAACCCTAGAGCATTCTGTGAGAAAACCCCACTTTAGAACCCTCAAATCCGACCCCTTGAAGCTGGATTTGGAGATCTTCTGCATCAAGGAGGGAGCTGAAGCAAAGGGGAAGGCTTCCCCATCATCCCCTCGGCGAGGAGATCAACCAGGAACCCGGAGGAAGGCGATCTAGAGGAAGGTTCTGCAACTTCTTGGGACTGCCCAAGGAGGTCTTCACCAAGCCTCTAAATTCCTTAGAAGAAATTTTGAAAGGCAAGTGACCTATCTATGGTGTTCCCGTATGAGTCTAGGAGGTTTTTATGATTTTTATGAAATTTTCCTCGAGTCCTAGACCCTCCATTTCACCCAAATTTCAGATCTCGGGTCTGTGTTTCTGCACAGACCTGAGTAAACGGCAAGGTCCCTGGACGCCCAGTTCTTCCTTGGCGTCCATCGACCATGCCGCTGACTATGAGTCAGCGGCCAGAGACCGCCGTCTAGTTCTTCAGGACAGAACAGTGAGCTGTTCTGTCCCTCTTATACGTTAATTTCGTTATGATTTTCGTGATGAGGATATATGGTATTCCTATACGCTACGTAGGTTATCATTTGTGGTGTGTGTGTGATGGTGAATGTGGAAAATCGTGTCTTTAAGCTTGTGAGCATGACTTGTAGATAATTTTGCAAACCCATGTTCCATGACTAGAATTAATGTGAATGCCTTGATTTCGGTCTAATCATGAAGATTGTGGGTCAGCATGTGTGTTTGCAGATTTAGGAAACTTATCCATGATTGTGCAATTTGTGAATAGTTTCGGTTCGATGAAATAGAAGTATGTAAAAATGATTCGTAGTGTTAAATCCATAGATGTATGAATTAGGAAAATTTTGTACTCTAATTTCATGCATATGTTGGTAGCTTATGGTTAAACAACAAGTGGTAAATTGCATGATGTGTAAATTCCATGTTAGCTTAAGTTGTGAATAATATGCTAATTAGGTGTTTGATTTTCTGTAAATCCATTTAGCTCAGAAAAATCTGAAAAATTGAGGGTATGATTTGGAACCCGAAAACAGCATGTGGTTAAAATTTCAGGTCAATTGGAACAGTAAATAAAAAGTTATGTGTTTTCATGTGAAATGTGAATAATTCGTACATATGATCGAAACGTGATTAGATTTTGTTTAAAACCAGCATGATTGGTGTGTTTACTATGTGTTGAATCTTGAAAACTCTGTAGTACCATGTTAGGAAAAATAGAGGTGTTCATGGGAGTAAGAAAGTGTAAATGTGATGAAGAGTGTCAAGTGTAAAACCATGTGTAAAACGGTAAATGTGTAAAAGTGTAAACTGTGCCAATGTGATACTGCTTCCGAGAAGGCAGTGGAGCCGTATCAGGGAAAAGTCCCCCTGAGAAAGTTCATTGTGTTAAGTGACCCTAAGGGCATTAGGGGGAAATCCTGGAGGTGGACAAGTACCACTGGTTAGGGTGGAGACTTGTTCTCCCGGTCTGCGCAGTCCAAGAGTCGCCATTGTATTGCCTAGATGGCGTCTATGTGATGTGATGTGTATGTGTCCTTCTTTGGTGGTTTGGACTATGTGTTACGGCACTAAAACATGTGTAAAGAGTAATGTGTAAAGTGTATGTGACCATGTGTAAATGTGTAAGTGATATGTGAATGTGTATGTGTAAAGTGAACCATGTGAAAGAGGAACTAGTGTAAAGAAAAATGGAAATCTTAGATATGTAAATGTGTTATAGAAACCATGTGAAACTAAATCTGAAACCAAGTGAATTCAGGAAATGCATGTTATTAGTCTCATGTTTGTGTGTGCAAAAGTGTTTAGAATCCATGTTAGGAACAACAAATGAGTATGTGAGTGAAATGGCATGATGGATTGTTCATGTGTTATGTTTAAGCAACGTTATAGCTTTCATGTGTAGGGTTATAGTTATTGGACCATGTGAGATCAGCAACCTAAAGCATGATAAAAAGTTATGTATGTACTTAAGAACATGTGGAATCCATGCTAATTATGTTCCCCGTTCATGTATGCAAATCGTTCATGTCAATAGCTCTCACGTTTGATTAAAGTCTCATGAGTGAATTGAATAGAGACCATGTGATAGGTGAATGTCATTTTTGAAATCTGAAAGCATGCGTTATGTATAAAATTGTAGAACCTTCATGATAGGTTGAAAACTTAAATGACTAGCATGCTATGTGTTACTAAGTGTAATGTGCGTGTAGAAACCACTAGGACTTGTACGTGTATATCATGCATAGTGTTACTTGCTGAGTCCCTGGACTCACTCCTTGCTTCGGCGTACAGGTATAGTTGGTGACACAGTACCCTCAGAGGAGGCAGCGGAGACGGACTCCGAGCGTGGAGACTAGCCAGTTTTTGAGATCTTGTGATTGTGTACTTCTTAGTATGTACTTGGACATTGTATTAGAATTATCATTTAAAAGAATGTAATATGTGGACATTTGTATTTCTATTTCAGCAAATTAAATCATGTGAATTTTAGTTCCTTTTTGAATTTGTAAACTGCATGTATGTTTAATGTGGATGATGAATGAATGGGGATAGTTCTCTTTTACTTCCGCTACTCTATTATATATATTCGCGTGTATCTCAGCTGTTTGTATCGTTGGGTAAATGTCCCACTGTGGCTGGCAGCACTCGCTATACCGACGTGGGTTGGTATAACCGTACCGGTATAATGAGGGCCGTCACACATAATGTTGTAAGTCTCTCCAATAGGGCTGTCAAAAAAACCCAATTACGCGAAACCCAAACCGGATTAGTGAATAAAAATGGGTAAAATGTACTGTGTCTACCCGCTAATAAATATTTGGATGGGTCCCGATCCAACTATTTTATAATATTTATTTAATGGGCCTAATCGGGTTTTGTCTATTGGGTGTCTGAAGACCCATCCGGATTTTCCAATGGCATGCGAGAGGCGAGAAGTTGGATCATCGCTGCATCTCTCTCTCCCAAAAAATCCCTATTCTAGGGCTCGTCGCTGCGTCTTTCTCTCCCCATTTCACCCTCCATCGCCGGCAATGGTGCTGCCTTACCCCGCCGGCAACGTCGACAACACTGCCTTACCCGAGATAATCGTGCACTAAAACGGCCTTCCTCCCCTGCTTTCCGGCCAGCAGCTCAGGATCACCAACTCACCTTTCCCCATCGGGGAGGAGGGTGAGGTGGACGGCCAGGTCGATAGCAAGGCTGAGGAGTTCATCAAGCACTTCTACGAGCAGCTGCAGAAGCAGAAGACGCCCTCCATCGAGCCCCGGTACCGCAGCCAGGCTGTCTATGGCTGATGATGACGACGGGTACTCAGCCTAGATGACGTCGAAGGCGGAGCCGGCGAAGAGGTAGAGGGTGAGCAGGTTGGTGAACACCACCAGCAACAGCACCTTCACCATCAACCTGGTCTTCCCCTGCTGCTGGCACGGCTTCCGCGGGTAGTCGTCCATGGTGCCCATCTGCCTCCTCTTCGATTAGAACTCCCACCTCCTCCTCCTCCTTCCCTTGGAAATATATAGAGAAAGAGACAGAATGGATTGGTAGAGGCAGCTCCCTAAGCAAACCTCCTCAACGCTGGAGTCGCCAGTGCTCGAGATGTACGTCTCAGGACTCTCCCTGGTGAGCAAGAGGTGAGAATTAAAAGGAAGTATATGGGGGTTCTTCCTACTGGGGAAAGGGGGGCCTTCGCGCGGCTCTTATATAGAGATGGGTGTCCCCCAGGAATTTGCAGAAGCGCATAGGTGCCGTTAGCCTATAAAGAAGAGAAGATTTAATGTTTTGTTCTTTACAAAATGGTATCAAAGACTATCTTTTCTGTGTTGTAGAAACAAGAGAATTACTAGCCGGCATAGTTTGTCTATACTTTCTCTGCTCTTAGGGTTCACAGCATCAAATAGTTGGGGAGAATTAATACATTTAGTACTGATCAAATTCCTATTGTTGAAGCATTGATTTCCAATTTGTTTTACTCACACTAATCTAAAGAGGATTTTTTTTTTTTTTTACAAGGCTAAACAGGAGACCTAAGAAGTGGGTCATTCCTTTGATTTATGATTAGTTTTTGGGGTGGGAAAAAAAAAACAGAGAACAATTGTTGATTTAATGTTTGTCTGCTGCAGGATGAGTTATCGAATGAAGAGTGGTTATTAGTATTGAAACTGAAGAAGCTGTTCAAAATACCTTGAGGTCTGCAAGACTGGCTGGCTGTTGAGGTATAAATCTGCCCAAGGACAGGTAAGCCCTTAATAAAATGCCCACCCAGAGAAAATGTTTGACAATAATATAAAGTGTATGGATTTATCACCTGTTGTCCATCCACAGTGATAATTCTAAAAGGGTGCCAGTTAGAATCTGATATTTCTGCTTCCCTTTACTTAGGCTTGAAATGTTTCTATCTATTCTCTATTATGTACATTATGTACAGTTCATGGCTACATTATGTTTCTATCAAGTACATATGCTTATCATCCAGTTATTATTGTACATTATGTACATAATGTTCCTTAACTTGATAGAAACATAATGTACATAATGTTCCTTATTTATTCTCTATTCTCTATTATGTGGATTGTTCTCATCAAAACCCCGGCTCATCATCCAGTTCATGGCTTGATGTTAATGTTCCTATCTATTCTCTATTTTTATGCAGTATGTCTGATACAATTGATATGGATGTGGAGGAGAGTGTAAGTCTTGATACTCAAGTACGAGATGTGAGAACTTCCAGTTCTACTAAAGGAAGAAGATTGCGTTCTATAGTTTGGAATGATTTTACCAGAGAACGGAAAGGGGATGATGGCTTTGTTGCTATTTGTAATCATTGTCAAAAGGTTTTAAGTGGAGGAAGCCAACATGGGACGACTCATTTGAAAAAACACTCGCGCATATGTATTCCTTACCAAGATACAAGAAGGGGGAAGTCAGGAGACAATGAAGACTTTAAATTCAATCAAGAATTGAACCGTGGGAAACTTGCACATATGCTTGTCATGCATGAATATCCATTTTCCATGGTTGAGCATTGTGGTTTTGTGGATTTTGTTAAGAGTCTTCAGCCACAATTCAAGATGTTTACTAGAAATACACATAAAGAAGATTGCATTAAATTATATGAGAAAGAGAAGGACAAGATGTGCAAGTTCTTCAATAAAATAACTTTTCGAGTTACACTCACAGCTGATATATGGACTTCAATTAATATGGTTGGTTATATTAGCTTAACTTGCCATTTTATTGATGATGATTGGAGGCTTCAAAAGAAAATCTTAAACTTCTTATCTTTTGAATATCCACACAGTGGTGAGGAGATTTATAAGACAATTAAAAAGTTACTTGTTGATTGGAACCTTGACAAGAAATTGTGTAGCATTGTTTTGGACAATGCCTTGTCCAATGACAAATTTGTTCGTGAGCTCATTGAATAGGTCTCTTCTTTTGGATGGTGAATTTTTTTGTGTTAGATGTTGTGCACATATTTTAAATCTCATTGTTCAGGATAGACTCAAGGAGATTGGAGATGAATTGGCAAAGATCCGAAAGATTGTAAGGCACATTAGATCTTCTGCCAAAAAAATACAAGATTTTAAGAAAATTGCAATGCAAGAAGGAATATTACCAAAGGGTTTGATACTTGATGTTCCAACTAGGTGGAACTCTACATACCTAATGTTGGAAAGAGCATGTGTGTTTCAAGAGATCATTAGGCGTTTCATTTGCTTTGATGATGATGTTCATTTATATATGTCATTAGAAGAATGGGAAAGAGTTAAAATTGTGAAAGATTGCCTGGAGTTATTTTATTCCATCACAAAGAGATTCTCAAGTGTGAAGTCTCCAACATCCAATTTGTATTTCAATGATCTTTGCCTTGTCAATTTGCAGTTAAACAATTGGTCAAAGCATCCACATCTATTTATTGTGAGAATGACAGAAAAAATGCATGCAAAGTTCAAGAAATATTGGGATATGAATAACAAGTTGCTATCAATTGCCTCAGTTTTGGACCCCCGTTACAAAATGAAGTCAATGGAATATTTGTACATGGCAATCTTTTCAAACCCTTCAGAAGTCAAAAAGAAAATTGATGATGTGCGTGCTAGTTTTGAATATTTGTACAATGCATATGTTGAGCAAGTGAAAAAGGTTCCTAGAAGTCCACACATTTTAACTCATACAGGGAATAGCGACTCTCATGATACAAGTTTTGGAGTTGGGGGTGTTTTTGAGTTATCTTCTTGTTCTGCGGTCAGTGACACGCTTTTGGGACTTAATGTATTTCTCCAAGGACATGTAACAAGTCAATCAACAAAATCTGAGTTAGAAATATATTTAGAGAGAAAAGTAGAGGCTTCTACAAAAGATTTTGATATTTTACAGTGGTGGAAAGACAATGAGAAAGAACATCCTATCCTTTCAGCTATGGCACGAGATATATTAGCAATTCCCTTATCAACTGTGGCTTCAGAATCAACATTCAGTACTAGAGGTCGAGTAATTGACCAATATAGGAGTTCTTTATCTCCTGAAACTGTTCAGGCCTTAATATGCACCCAAGATTGGTTAAGAGATGCAAAGAAAGGTACATTAAATTGTCTCATTAACTTGTTAATGTTTTAAATTAACTTGTTAATATTTTAAATTTCGAGTTTACTAATTGCAATATGACTTAACAGATGATGAACTTTCGACCATGAGTCATGCATTTGAAGTTGATGCTGAACTTGAGATTGATGATATGTCAATCCTACCTCTAGATAATGAGTAAGTATTCATTTTGAAGTTTTAATTAAAGTTGTAATGACTTACTTATTCTTGATGACAGATAAGACGTTGGAGAAAATTAGTAGCTTGACCGAAGCACCAATAGAAGCTGTTTTCACAGACCCAACTTATGGCAAGGATACTGTTAGAATTTTTTCAAAGGGAGTTGATACTGTTGGGATTTTTCTGCTTAGTAAGAAGGTACATGTATTTACCTTTCACTTCCTGCATTTGATTTTTCTATTGTGCTCACTTTTCTTGATTCAAATGAAACTAGCACTTTTTTGTTTTCAAAGTTTGCCTATAATATTTTTTTCCGATCAGCACTAATATCATAATCACTCTCCTTCACTTAATTTATTTTAGGAAAAGAAAGCCGATTACATAAGAATAAGGAGATTGAAGTCCGAGATTACACAAATTCAGTAAAATTCACACCACCGCGAGTTAATTTGAATACGTACTCTACCTTGCGTCATGATTCTTTTGCATGCAGTGATCCCCAGTTAAATCAGATGATGTGCATGTATGTATAAGCGGTTCTGTGCACTTAATTTGTGATATCTTGGGAAAATATTATATATTCTCACCGTAAATTGACCTTAATTTAATCATCCCCTGTTGATTCGAAGATTGGACAAATGTAAGAGGTTCTTTCCGCATTGTGGATCATGTGGATATGCTAATTTCTTTGCGTATGCATTTTAATAAAATTATTCTTGGAGTCTTTTTTTGACAGATAATAGTAGTGCTAGTTGGAGAATACAGAGGATTGTCTGCATGCGTACACAACAACAATGGGGAGAGAGTTGGTCAATACCATATGGTGCTCGTGTTCTTGTGGACTCCATGGCTAAGATGGCACAAATTGAAGCAGCTGAAAAAGGAGAAGATGAGAGAAAAAGTGCTAAAGATTGTTGCTCATGGCATTAACTATTTTGTCAATCGTCAGTTGATTTACAACTTTTCAGAGGAGTTTTTTACGGATGTAGGAATTCTTGCCATTGAGCATGCTGATTTTGATGGGATTGAGGCTTCCTTTGGTAACTGGTGGTGAAATTGCATCCACTTTTGATAATTCAGAATATGTTAAACTTGACCATGGCAAACTTAATGATTCAATTAAGCTACAGGTAGTATTTAGATCCAGATCTAGATTCAAAATGTTGTGTTTAATGTACTTGATTTTTTAAATTTTTTCATTATATTTAAAGAAGCAATTTATAAATTATAGATATATAGGATATGGATGCAGATTGAGATTCAAAATGTTGGTGTTGAGTGTATTTTAATTTTAATGAATTTTTAGAATATCATGTTTAACCTGATTTTGTATGTTGTTAATATAATCAGGTTGATTTTTTTACTTTTCTAAATTTTTTTAGTATATTAAAAAAACAACACATTATAATACAACGGGTTGACCCGGATCTAAAATTGATGGCTGGGATCCGAAATAATTTTCAAAAATTAAATATATCATCTTGATATTCTATATGCACAATCGGAATTAAAAATTCTATAAGAAATAAAAATTATCATTATGGGGTTTAAGTTTGAGAGCCGTGCCCATTCTTTAAAAATAATAAAAAGTGGGTATGGATATATCTTTGTGTGAAGTTATAGGGTATGGGTATATACTTTACTTAACACTATTGGGTCTTAATTGGGCATGAACATATTAGACCCATTCAGGCCCATTTGACAGCCCTACTCTCCAACATGTTTATTTAATTTATGGTTGGGTTATTTTTCCCGCGTTAACAATTTTTCTCGATGTGTTTCCTCTCATATGATAATGGTACGTAAGTTTTATCGTTCCAATAATTACAGAATTTATTTATTCTCCTTTATTTCTAAAATTCTAAATCACTAAATTTCCGGGGTGTTACATCCTTCCCCACTTAAGAAATTTGGTCCCCAAATTGACACATAATGGTGTAGTTCGTACCTGAGAATAGTTCTGGGTGGTTTTTCTTCATTCTGTCCTCTGTTTCCCAGGTAGCGCTAGTAACTCCGTCTCGACTCCATTGGACCTTCACCATAGGTATGGTACGATTCCTGAGTCGTTGAATCTTCTGATCCAACAGTTTGATCGGCTTCTCTTCATAGGTCAGGTCCTCCTGAATCTCCAAGTCCTCATGGTTGATTACATGGTCGGCATTGAATAAGTACTTCCTCAGCATGGATATGTGGAACACGTTGTGCACGTTCGCCAGCTGTGGAGGTAGTGCAAGTCTATACGCCACCTGACCAATCCTTTCCAGAATTTCAAATGGTTCGAAGAATCTGGGACTCAACTTTCCTTCGATCCAAAATCTTTGTATTCCCCTTGAAGGTGAGAACTTCAAGAAAACATGTTCGCCAACCTGAAATTCTAGTTCTCTCATTCTCTTGTCTGCATAACTCTTCTGCCTAGATTGTGCTATCTTTAGACGTTCCCGGATAATTTGAACCTTTCTGACAGTTGCCTCAATTAAGTCGGGTCCAACCCATTGGTTCTCCCCAACCTCTACCTAGCAAAGAGGTGATTTGCAACTCCTGCCATATAAGGCTACAAACAGAGCCATCTTGATACTTGCCTGATAGCTGTTGTTATATGCAAACTCCATCAGGTACAACTGATCAGCCCATCGACCTCTAAAATCTAGCACCAGAGCACGAAGCATATCTTCCACAATTTGATTGGTCCTTTCGGTTTGCCCATCCGTCTGAGGATGGAAGGTAGTGCTAAAGTTGAGTTTAGTACCCATTGCTGCTCGTAAACCCTTCTAGAAGTGTGAAGTAAATCTAGGGTCCCGATCCGATATTATGCTAGATGGAATCCCATGCAATCTAACTACTTCCTTAACGTATAGTGCATCCAATACATCCACAGACCAGGTACTCTTAATCGGTAAGAAATGAGCTGACTTAGTCAATCGATCAACTACTACCCAAATCGCATCCATACCACCCGTAGTCTTGGGCAATCCAATGATAAAGTCCATACCGATGCTGTCCCACTTCCACTCCGGGATTTCCAGTGGTAGCAGTCCACCAGCTGTACGGAAATGCTCAGCCTTGACTTTCATGCATGTTAAACAGTATGACACATGATCGGCCACATCCCTCTTCATGTTTGGACACCAGTACGACCTTTTTAAGTCTTGGTACATCTTTGTTGATCTAGGGTGAATCGTGTACTTGGACTGGTGAGCTTCATTTAATAACCTCTTCTTGAGTTCTCCATGATTAGGGACACATGTTCTACGTCGGAATAGCAATCTTCCCTTAGCTGATAGAGTAAAGTCAGGTCTTCGTTCTAGCTTCTCCCTAATCTCAACTAAGAATGGATCCTCTCCTTGTTTCTCCTTGATTTCGGTTAGTAGATCGGATTGTATCTGGAGATTGGACAACATTACTTGTTTTTCCTTCTTTCCCACGTCTATGTTCAAGCTTGCAAATTGCTCCAGTAACTTCCATTCGCCCAGCATCATACTAGCTAGCATAGCTCCTGGTTGTCTAGTTAGAGCGTCTGCCACTACATTGGTTTTCCCAGGGTGATATTGAATGGAAAAGTCAAAGTCTTTAAGGTACTCTAACCACCTTCTTTGTCTCATGTTAAGCTCCTTCTGTGAGAACAAGTATTTCAAACTATTGTGGTCAGAAAAGACTTTAAATTGCTCACCATAGATATAATGCCTCCAAATCTTCAAGGCGAATACTACAACTACTAACTCCAGGTCATGAACCGGGTAGTTCACTTCGTGGGTCTTCAACTGTCTTGAGGCATAAGCTATTACTTTCCCTTGTTGCATTAAGACGCATCCCAGACCTGTTCCAAAAGCATCTGAATAAATTTCAAATCCTCCCTCTTCAGTGGGTAAGGTGAGGACAGGAGCAGTAGTCAGACACTTCTTCAAGTTGTTAAAGCTTCCTTCACATTCATCGGTCCACACAAACGGATTTTCCTTCCGGGTCAGCTTGGTTAATGGCACTGCAATCTTTGAGAAATCCTTTATAAACCTTCGATAATATTCTGCTAATCCTAGAAAGCTCCTGATCTCTGTGACGCTTGTCGGTCTTTCCCATTTCAGCACAGCCTCAACCTTTGATGGATCTACAGCGATACCATCCTTGGTTACCACATGCCCTAAAAAGGATACCTCCTCCAGCCAGAATTCACATTTACTTAGCTTGGCATATAATTTGTTCTCCCTTAAAATCTATAATGAGATCCTCAAATGCTCCTCATACTCTTCCTTTGTCTTGGAATAGATCAATATATCATCAATGAATACCACCACAAATTTGTTAAGATATGGGCGATAAATGCTATTCATCAACTGCATGAAAACTGCAGGGGCATTTGTTAGTCTGAAAGGCATAACAATAAATTCATAATGCCCATACCTGCTTCAGAAGGCTGCCTTGTGAATGTCTTCTCCTTTGATCCTCAATTGATGATAACCAGATCTGAGGTCTATTTTAGAGAAGTATTTAGCTCCAGATAATTGATCAAACAACTCATCAATCCTTGGCAGCGGGTATTTGTTCTTGATAGTTAACTGGTTTAGTTGTATGTAATCTATACATAGCCTCATCGACCCATCTTTCTTCTTGACGAAGAGGACAGGTGCACCCCATAGCGATGTACTTGGTCGGATGAAACCCTTCTCTAACAGTTCCATCAGTTGCTCTTTTAATTCCTTCAGTTCTGCGGGGGACATTCTATATGGTGCCCTAGATACTGGTGCTGCTCTAGGGACCAACTTGATGGTAAAATCGACTTCTCGCTCAGGATGAATTCCTGGCAAGTCTTCTGGAAAAACGTCAGCGTACTCGCTGACAACATGGATGTCCCCAACTTTGACTTCCTTCTTTGTGATGACAACAGCAACAAGAAAGGCCATACAACCTTTCCTCAACATCCTCTTGGCTTGTAATGCAGAGATAAGTGACAATCTCCTGCGGTTTCTATCCCCTGTAAACGCTAGTTTTGGGTAATGGCTAAAGGTTACCCGACTTCTCCTGCAGTTGATACTAGCCCCATGTTCAGACAACCAATCTGCTTCGAGTATCACATCATACCCCTCCATATCCATACATATTAAATTTTCTGGTAGGTTTTGGGTTTCAATCAACACTTCACTGGATGGCATATGATTTATAAGATTGGTGCTAGGACCAATCGGGGTTGACACAACTATTCCAGATTTCATTGGGACGGGTTTCACAGGTAGGGTATCAACAAATGTTTGAGATATAAAGGAATGCATAGCTCCCGTATCAAAGAGAACATATGCAGGTCAGAAAAGAATAGTAAGTGTACCTTCCACGATACCTCCTTCTTCAGCAGCTTCAAGTTCCTAAATAGCTTGCAAGCAGCCTTGCCTCTTCTGTCCATTCGGACGCTTGTCTTGAGGGGCTTGTTCTTTTAGCATTGGGCAGTCCGAGATCCTATGGTCACGACTACCATAGCGCAGGCATCTCCCATGCGCTCTCCAGCATTTTTCAGACCGATGACCAGCTTTGTCACAATGTTTGCACTTCTCTCCCGATGTCACCACAATCTGCTTACCTAACTCCTTTGGCTATTTATCAGCTGGTTCATTTACTCCGCCATTGGGCCTTTTCTTCCCAGTGGTCGGCTGATGTCTTCCTGTAGAAGACACTTGATCCCTTTTCACCGATTTTCCCTTAATTCTTTCGGCAGTCTCCATGGCATCTTCCAATAACTGAGCCTTTTTTACCATATCAGCATAGGTTTGAATGTCCATTGGCGCCAGTTGAGTGATGAACTAGGGCCTCAAGCCATTCAGAAGGCGTTTCGCCTTCATCCTTTCTGTCCCAATCAAGTGAACAGCATATCGGGACAGACGAGAGAATTGGGCCTCATACTCGGCCACATTGAGTCCTCTCTGCTTCAAAGCCGTAAATTCGGCTGCTTTCCGTTCCTGGACCCTCTCAGAGAAGTACTTGGTGTTGAAGTGCTCAATGAACTGAGCCCATGTTAGTTGCTGGCCATTCAGCGTTGCTTCTACCGACTCCCACCATGCCCTGGCATCCTTTTCCAATTGGAAAGTCGCCAACAGTACTTTGTTTTGGTCCGTGCATTGCATGACCCTGAATACCCTTTCAATTTCCTTAACCCAGTGTTCAGCAACATCTGGGTCAGTACTCCCTTCAAACCTAGGCAGATCCATATTCCGAAAATTCCGATGGAGATCACCGGCTCCGCGGTTACCTCCACCCTAGGTGGCTTGCAGGATAGCCTAAGTCAAGTTCTGTATTGTTTGTTACATGCTCCTAGCCTAGGCACATTTAGCGGCCATTGAGGTAATAAATACCTTCAAGATAATAATATAAGTTAGTCATCTAAATATATCACATGTGACTTCTATTTCCCCTGGTTCTACCCAAGCTCACATTAGGTACGACAGATTTTGACTTGTGTGATCTAGTTTCATTCTACGTTCCTATTCCCTTGGACCATAAGGTTTAGGGCTCTGATACCAACTGTCACGCCCCGATATTTAGCAGCGGAATAAATATCGGGAGACGTGAACGATACAAATAGGCGTATCACAGTTGAATAGCACAGAGTCACAATTACATATAACCACACATTTCAGACCATAATAATGTCATCAAAAGTACTCTTTATTCCATTTCAATTCACTAGTTACAACCTTACATAAGAAGGACTCACTGAAAAGAGTTCATTATTCAAATGAAAATGTTTCTCTAATACATCGACTACTCAAACAACTATTCCTAGACTATCAACTCCTCATACGGCGGGTGCTCATCACTCTTGCCCTCCCCCATCGGACTCCACTGGTTCCTCATTCCTACCTAAAAAGGGCAGGATGAAAGGTTGAGCGAACTAGTTCAGTAGGATTTACATCTCAATATTGTGCGGGCACTAATATACATGATTAACATTTTAATTAGGCAAGATATGAACATGTACTTGATGACAATGCATGCAATACTAACAGATTGAGTAGCAGAGTAGAATGGATATCATTTCAGATCAAATGTCGAGTTGCATATACAATGAACAGATATTTCAAGAGTAGAATCGTATCAATAGAGATTGGCCATATTCAAACAGAACTCATGTGTTCACATGAACAGACGTATCATATCATATCAAGTCAAACTTATCATATCAAACAAAGGCACATTTTCACGAATCTTGCTTATTTGTTGTGCTATGCTAAGAACCAAGAGTCCATACTCCCGCGGTTAATAAGTACGTTGGGGCGCTCCTCCCCAGAACCAGACAAGGCCCCTATTGCACAGGCATTGGTCAAATGGACCGAAGTCCCATGTTGTGCCGAACAAACATATTCATATTATGGCCACAGAGTTTCAATGACAGGCTCATAGTAAAAGGAACATGATCATTCATAGAGTCAAGGTATGACAAATAGCTCAAGAGAACAAAAGGCAGTATAATGATGTATCATGTTTCATAATCCATTAATGTCTTGACATGAGGATGTTTCTAAAGATAGATCGTATGCAGGACATGTGCTTTCTATCTCCAGGGTACTTCCTGGTACAACCAGCTCGGCCTCTGTGTGGAAATCCATAGAGAACGGAGACTTACGGAGGTCTTAAGGAAAAGGTTGCTAGTCTACCAATTCAGAATAACTGGCTGAGAGCTCCCAATTCCCCAAGAAAGGTGTGCCTACTCGTACAAATGTGTAAGTGACGAGTCACGGATCTAGCATGCATGCATATGGACAAATAATTAATGGAACACCGGAAAGCATGTAACTATTGAAACTCATATGCAATTCATGATATTAACTTCACTAACAAGTCCATACTAACATATATTCATCCCCACATTCATATCATCTTCTTATCATATCAATTGACAACAGGGAAGATCACAAGCTAATCCAACGAACATAAGGACAATCACAATTACACATTAGAATCATATTCATATCATTACCATTATTCAATGGGTTGATTTCTTTTAGGTCCATGCATAATATATAATATCATGCATATGCTAGTAGACATCATGTAATGATCAGACTCAAGATATGCAATTTTTTTTGCAAGGGTAGTGTCGACACACCCCTTATTGGTGTCGACACAATGTTTCAAACACAAGGCAAAATAATGCAGAACTGGTCAAGTAGTGTCGACACTAGAGACAGCTCCCAGAAAACCCAGTCAACAGGTCTGTACAGGGTGTCAACACTAGATCAAGTAGTGTCGACACTAGAGACCTTCCCAGAAAACCTATTGTGCTAGTATGGGACAGTGTGTCAACACTAGATCAAGTAGTGTCAACACTAGAGGCCTTCCCAGAAAAAAAAAACACATAGGTCAAGTGTAACCCGAAAACACATCTCATGCAGCGATGTACTTTCCCTACTTACAACTCTCTAATGAATGACATTTATACAAAACATTCAACATAAAATATGACAAGGACAACTTTTAGAAGAACTTTTATGTTGGGGGTTGGATCAAATTCGATCTCAAATCTGGAAAAACATATGAAGAACATAAAGCTAAGTGCAGCCCGAAATCGCAGAATCATGCAGCGACTCTCTTACCACACTTATAACTCTCTAAAGAAAGACTTTTGGACAAAATGTCCAAAATAAAAGATGATCGTGACTACAAGTAGAAGAACTTTCATGAAGGAAGTTTAGTCTAATTTGGCCTTGAATTATGTGCATAATGAGAAGAACGGGAAAGCCCTAACTGTGCGCGACTTAGCGACAACTACAAATACGCAATGTATACTCCATGAAAATTAGTCAAACCAAGTAAAAATGAACCTAGAATCGAAGATCTACATGATGGTGTTGGTTTTCTTTAATCTTGACCCGAGAACACCTACCTTTAAATGCTAATAACTCTTCGCAAAATTCTAGGTTGATGCAGAGCGAGGTTGAGGAAGAGCACATTTTACCCAGCCGTCCTCCTCTTCCCCAACACTCCAAACTTGCTGATCATGACCCCAACTTGTTGCTAAACCTTCCCCAAGAGTTTAAGGATGAGTTCTTATAGATTTAGGGTGTATTTACAAGTCCTAACGGGACTAGGAAAGGGGCTGCGAATTCTGTTTCCTACTTTCCAAGAAATCTGGGATTCTCTCACCTAAAGGAGGTGGCAAAGGTTTAGGAAACCACCTCTTAGGGTTGGGTCTGGTTTTGGCTTACCTTACATGACTAATCACCCTAATGTTAACCCTAAATTGCCCTCCCTAATTATTGCATAATTACATACACGAATTTCTGGGTATTTTCTTGTCCCTATTTTTATCCTTGGGCCAAATGTACCACATTGGCCCAATCTTGTTAATGGGTTATTAATACATAATGTTGTAAGTCTCTCCAACATGTTTATTTAATTTATGGTTGGGTTATTTTTCCCACGTTAACAATTTTTCTCGATGTGTTTCCTCTTGTACGATAATGGTGCGTAAGTTTTATCGTTCCAATAATTACGAAAGTTATTTATTGTCCTTTATTTCTAAAATTCTAAATCACTAAATTTTTGGGGTGTTACAACCCAGGTAAACGTCCACCCATCCTGCCGTTTATTTGTTATTAGCGTCCATATAGGTTGTCGTTTGCGTCCTGTTAGCGTCAGTCGATCCTGCCATCTGTCTGTTTCTGATGAACTGTGCGTCAACATGCATGCCGTTTAGTTTCACAGAAGCCTATTTTTGACTGTTTTGCTTTGATTTTGTTTTCTGTTTGCTTCCTGATTGTCTACTAACGGTCCTCAGTCACTAGGGGGTCATTCTTCTCATCTTTTCTAGCCTCCCCTCACTTTTTAGGACAGCCATTCTTTGGTTTACAACCTTTTACTCGAGGATTCCCTCTCGCGTAAATCGGGTTGGTTCCAAAGAAAACTCTGTAAGTCCCTAAATTCTGTGGATTCGCTAATGGTACGGGGCAGGAGGACCTTTACCCTCCCTATCTAGATCGCCTACTCACCCGGGTTTGAGTCAGATTTGAGAGAACCGCCCTAATGCAAGTCTAATTTACACATAACCTTAACGTTTAAAATCTTGGGGACGTTGTTTGATAACATTGTTTGGTAGAAGTCCACATTTCTCCTAAAACAGTGTAATTAATTCAACTTTAACCATTCTAAAATCAGTAGGTTGTGTGCTAATGGATGCTTGGTTGAATTCCTTGAATATGGCGAATAATCTGGCTTTTGAGTATGAAGATAATGTTCATGAATTTGTCGGGATGGTTCACACCAACAATCAGCCCGAACAGTCAGTTCACTCCTCTTCTTCCTCTCAAGCTGACTTTGAGGGGAGTGTGAGTTTAAGGGTCAACCCCACCTATGCTCAAGACACTCAAGAAGACCCTGTGTGACGCCCCTCATTTCACCGGTACGGTTATACCAACCCACGTCGGTATAGCGAGAGTCCTCACAGTGGGACATTTACCCAAACGATACATACAGCTGAAATACACGCGAATATACAACAGAGTAGCGGAAGTAAAAGACAACTGTCTCCATTCATTCATCATCCACATTTAACATACATGAAGTTTGCAATTAACAATAAGGAACTAAAAGTTCTCATAATTTAAATTGCTGAAATAGAAATACATAATGTCCACACTTATACATTCCTTTCATGATACTCTAATACAACGTTCAAAATTACATACTATGAAAATGCACAAGTCACAAAGAACTCCAAGACTAGTTTCCACGCTCGGAGTCCGTCTCCACTGTCTCCTCCAACGGTGCCACGTCACCAACTACACCTGTACGTCGAAGCAAGGAGTGAGTCCAAAGACTCAGCAAGCAACACTACTCATAACATACACGTATAAGTCATAGTGGTTTTTACATGCACATTCAAAATTTTTAACACATGGCATGCTAGTCATTTGAAAGTTTCAACCTATCATGAAAGTCTTGCAAATTTATACATGGATCATGCTTTCAGATTTCTAAGAATAAAACTTTACCTATCACATGCTCTCTATTCAATTTACTCATGAAATTTTGTCTTTAAAGGACCAAGACATGAGAGCTACCACCATGAACATTATGCGTATATGAAAGGAAACATAGCTAGCATGAGTTTTACGTGTTCTTAAGCATATACATGGACATTTTCACATGCTTTCAGTTGCTGGTTTCACATGGTTTAATGGCTGTAAACCTACACATGAGAACTACCATGTTGCTTAAAACATATCATGTGAACAACCAATCACGTTATTTTGTACCCGTGCTCATCAATTATCCCTAACATGGATTCTAGACATTTTTGCACATACAAACATGATGATAACAACATAAGATTTCTGATTTCACATGGTTTCAAATTTGTCTCACATGGATTTCAATATCATATCCTCACATTTAGAATTTCACATTTTCTTTACACAAGTTTCTTCTTTCACATAGTTACACTTTACACATACACATTCACATTGTTCACTTACACATTTACACATGAACACATACACATTACACATTACACATTTTAGGTGCCGTGACACATAGTCCAAACCACCAAAGAAGGACATATACACATCACATTACACATAGACGCCATCTAGGCATTCCAATGGCGACTCTTGGACTACGCAGACCGGGAGAACAAGTCTCCACCCTAACCAGTGGTACTTGTCCACCTCCAGGATTTCCCCCTAATGCCCTTAGGGTCACTTACACACTGAACTTTCTCAGGGGGACTTTTCCCTGATACAGCTCCACTGCCCTCTACGGAAGCAGTGCCACATTGGCACAGTTACACATTTACACATTTTACCGGTTTGCACATGGTTTTACACATAGCACTTTTTATCTCATTCACTTTCTCACTCACATGCACATCTCTGTTTTTCCTAACATGGCACTACAGATTTCAGGAGCTTAACACACAGTAATTTCACCATTCAAGTTAGGTTTAAGCAATATCTAATCACATTACGATAACATTCATAGATTTCTATATTTCACATGGAAAATACATAACTCCTTATATACTGGTCCAAATGACCTGAAATTTTAACCACATGCTATTTTTGGATTCTAGATCATACATTCAATTTTTCAGATTTTTTTGAGCTAAATGGGATTTACAGTAAATAAAACACTTCTTTAGCATGCTATTCACAATTTAAGTTAACATGGGGTTTAACACATCATGAAATTTTGCCACTTACTGTTTGAACAGAGGTTACTGTCACATACATGATCCGAGAATACAGAATTTACCCTAAATCATACAATTGTAGATCGATCACCACAAATCATTCTTGCATGCCGTTTTATTTACCGAACCGAGTTTATTGGCAATTTATACAAGCATGGATATCATCAAAACTGAGTACATGTATACTGATCTACTACTCTTCATGATCAGACAAAACTGAGGCATTAAGACTAATCCTAATCATAAAGCATAGATTTGGCAAGATCATCAACAAGTCATGCTTACAATTTCATGGAATACACTCTCCTAACATTCACCACCACACATCACACTCATCCACACACCACATTTAAAAATGTACATAGTGTATAGGGTTACCATATATCCTCATCACGGAAACCATACCGAAAATAGTGTATAGGAAGGGCAGAACAGGTCACTGTTCTGTCCAGAGGAACTTGGCGGCAGTCTCTAGCCGCTGACTCAGGGTCAGCGGCATGGTCGATTGACGCCAAGCATGATATCGGCGTCCATTGACCTTGCCGTCAATGCAGGTCTGTGCAGAAACACAGACCCGAGCTCTCAAATTTGGGTGAATGGGAGGGTCTAGGACTCAAGGGAAAATTCATAAAAATAGTAGAAACGACCTAGACACATACGGGGACATTATGGTTAGCTCACTTGCCTTTTAAAAATTGCTTCAAAGGATCAAAGTGCTCGGAGAAGCCCTCCTTGGGCAGTCCCAAGAAGGTGCAGAAACGCCTTCTAGATCTTCTTCCTCCGGGCTCCTGGATGATTTCCACAGCAAGGGGTTGTCGGGGAAGCCTCCTCCTTTGCTCCAGCTATCTTCTTGTCGTGGAAGATGGCCGGATCTAGCTCCAGGAAGTCAGATTCTTGGGTGCAAAGAGTGGGGTTTCTCAGTCTTTCTTCTAGGGTTTTCTTTCTCTCTTTTCTCCTCTTGCAAGGGTGAAGAGAGGAGTGGGAAAGGTAGCTCCGGGTTCAGGCTTAAGGAGAGGCCTCTCTTCCACTCTTAGGGTGACTTGACAGCCCTCAGAGCCGTTGGGGACAGCCCCCTAATGGCTGGCTTTCTTGTTTCAGAAGTTTGCAGCTCTGCTGCGCATGCAGGCCAGAGAGATTGGCGTCCATATCGCTGGACGCTAGGATTAGTGTTGGCGTCCATGTCTGGACGCTGACACCACCTCAACGGCCAGGGGTTGACGCCAAGGTGGACTTCGGCCAGAACTCTAAAATATGCAGAAAATCATGCATACCATGCATATATACATGCAATATGCATAAGGTAGTGTATCCATACTATCACCATTCAATACATGCATTATCTACATCTAACATAACATATGCACACATAATTATACTAATCAATACGTACGTAAATATGTATATACATACACAAGCACAAATATACACACACAAATACAAATAATGCGACGGAAATTCGAGGGCCTTACACCCTGAATTCTCCAAGCTCCTCTCCCGTTACTCGCCCGAGGACATCATTTCAATGCTTTCTAAGCATACTATCCGGGCAGCAGTCTCTCCTTCCTCTCCCTCCCTTTTCTCCTTTTCAAGCTTCCTCATCTAGGCCCATTCCTAGGCCTGCTACCCCTTCACTGGTTCCCATCTTCCCTGTCCCCTTTTCCACTCCAAATCCTTCCACTCCTCTGCCTACTCCTGTCCCAACTCCTTCTTTCTCCTATCCACCTCAAGTTCAGCATGCACCCCCCACTCAATCCGAATCCGTCTCCCGCTCGGAGATGGAGGGTCTTATTAGGAAGCTTTTGGCTGAATCTCTGTCCCTCTCCAAGCCTCACTCCCTCCAGAATTATTGCAAGCTTCCCAATGCTTATTTTCCCTCGAGTTTCAAGGCCCCGAAATACCGCAAGTATGATGGGACCTCCAATCCCCAATTCCACCTTGTTGGGTTTACCATGGATTCCCATCGATGGCTGTACGATCGGGTTCTTTTAGTTCACCTCTTCCAACAATCGTTAGAAGGGGAAGATTTAAGGTGGTTCACTTCCTTACCCGCATCAGACCTCATTAACTTAGACATTGTCTCTGAGCGATTCATCTCACATTTTTCGTATATGGCCACCCAAGTCCCAACACTTCCTGACTTGGTGGCGGAAAAGATGAAGCCGGACGAAGATTTTGTCGCATTTGCCAATCAATGGAGATCTATGGCTTCGAGGGCAGACATACCCATTCCAGAATCCCAAGCCATAACCATGTTGGTTACCAACACCACCCCTGTGCTCCGCTCTATCTTGATGCTCAGTGAGTTCCCCTCATTTGCACATCTCTACAACCGAGCCAGGGTGGTCCAAAACCAGATCAAGGACTCCTCTCTGCCACATTTCTTTGAAGGGAAACCCAAGGGATGCAAAGCTCCAGCAGCACCTGCTACCGAGGGGGTGACCGTCAACGAGTTCGTAAATGCTTGAAGTCAGCCCTTGACGCCTCCAAACAAGCCCTCCAATACTCCTCCCAATCCTCCCAATCCACATCAGTTCCCGTCACACCCCTCCAAGCCTTACTCTGCAGTTCCCCCTCCTTCTGGCTACACCCGGCCCGGCCCTAAGAGGTCTCATTACCCTCCTCTGCCTGAGACCCCCGAGGACGTATTCTTCGCCCTCATGTCTTGTGATGCCATCCAGCTCCCCCTGCAAAGGGAGAACATTAATCCGAGGGTGGACACCTCCAAATATTGTCCTTACCATAGGGCCCATGGTCATCATCTCCACAATTGCTTCACCTTCCGAGACTGGGTGTACGACATGAACGATCAGGGAAGGATTAACTGGGAGGATGTCAAGGTAGCCATAGCGAAGTCTAGATACACCAAGAAAGAGCTGAGTATTGTCCAAAACCCTCTCCCCAACTACCAAAGTAACAGTCCCTCCTCCTCTAAATCCTAGGAAAATGTCCACACCATGATGCATTCAGAACCTCGGGTTGTGGGGAGAGAACAAAAGTGGGGGGTGGAAGGTTTTGAAAAATGGTACCCGTGTCCCTCTGTAGAGTTTGAGGAACCCTCTGCCACTGTAGACGCCATTTTAGAGGAACGGCCTTTAGTCCTTATCCGACCTACCCGTCAAGAGACCTACCCTCCTATTTTCCTTGTCTGTCGGTCGTCTACCCCTGAGACCAGACCTCTCCAGTTGATTCTCCCTAAGTCTCAGGAAGACGTTCATGTCACACTCAGAAACTGGATTGTTCCTCCACCCCCGCGGCCATTGCATGATGAGGAGGATAGTGGACCTCCACCACCTGACAGCACCGAACATGACATTCTACAACACCTAGAAAAGACGCCCGCGAGGGTGTCTATTTTAGAATTGATTCAGAGGTCGCCATCTCATCAGTCCACCCTCCTCTAATTTCTCCAGAAAATCATATTCAATGATGACCTTGCTCCCAGTGGGGTCACCAATGCCATTCTCTCCCTCACCCAAGGACCATCAATCTCCTTCTCGGACAAAGATCTTGCCGCTCCCGAGTGTCGTTCGCTTCCTCTCTGTCTTACCATTAACCTCAATGGGGTTTTGGTAGACTCCACCCTCATCGACACCGGGGCATCCATCAATGTCTGTCCGATGAAGACCCTCAAGCAACTGGGTTTGGGAGAGGATAATCTGGAGAAAATATGCTCCACCATCACTGCCTACGACAACTCCAAGAGGGTTGCCAAAGGTAAGATCGCTCTTCAGCTCGAGATCGGACCCGTCACCATGTCTACCGAGTTTCTAGTTCTTGACGTCGATCCGGCCTATAAGGCCATTCTTGGGTCGTCCCTGGCTAGAACAAACCTTAGGGGGTCTCTTCCACCGCCCATCAATGTTTCAAATTTCCTTTCAATGGGTAGATTATCAAAATTAAGAGCATTCCTACCTTGGAAACTCTCAACTCAATCACCTCGAAGCAGATGCCACACTTGTTCATTCCAGACAAGGGGAAGAAGCCTGTCATGTCAATCTTTGACTTCCCCTTGCCCTGTGATCTCAATCAACCTCCCCAGTCAGCTGAAGAATTTGAACACATCCCATGTCCCCAAGGGAAAGGTTGGGAGGTAATGGCTAGGATTGGCTATATACATGGCCGAGGGTTGGGTAAGAACCAGCAGGGTCCTGTCCATAGCATCCAAATCAAGAGGCTGTTAGATAAGGCTGGTCTAGGCTTCCATCCGGACCATTCATCCGAATCCATTTATTCCCTATCAGCCTCTCACTTGAACCCTGAAGGGGCATTTCATTCGGGGACCTCCTGATCCGGGAACTCGGGAACCGGTGATAGAAGAGTTGTCCGACTCAGAGAGCGATGAAGAAGAGGATGCCCAATTAGAAGAAATATCCGAAGATTTCAGCCTTCTCTCGCTCTTTGGTTCTGACTCTCCATCTCCACAATCTCCCTCTCCATCTCCTTCACAATCTCTTTCAAGTAAGGTGTGCCCGACACCTGACTCCCTTCCTCCTTCAACTCCTTCTTTCTCCCTACTTACTCCACCTGTTCTTTCGCCATTCCTCACCTGGCCGGTCGAGGCTACCTTGAGTCAACAACTCATGGTTCTGGGCCTTGACTCCAAAAAAAAAAAATGCCAATTGTCAAGGGTGGGTATGTGAGGTCTCCATCGAGCACCCTTCCGCTCTGGAGTCTCTTCCGCTCGGCCAGGGGCCGACGCTTTCCAGCCTAGATTCCCTTTCTCGCCCCTCTAGGGATCACTTCCTCTGTACATAGTATTGTACATAGCAGTCATGTGCATAGTCGTCTAGATTCTAGTTTAGAGTCGGGTTTAGAGTCTAGTCTAGGGTCTAGTCTAGGATTAGAAGAATCTATCCCCCCTTAGCCATGCGTTCGCAAGGAGAAGGGTAGGCAAGTTCCTGCCCGTTTTGTTATGGCCTTGGCTGAGAGGTGTGCTAAGTTAAGTCAAGTCCCAAAGTTTCTTGAGGATCTTGCCCTTGTTGAGTCTGATTTTGAGGAAGGTGACTCTGTAGACGATGGTTTAGGTGTTTACCTGCTATATTTTGATGAGGAGGGTGAGCCGGGAGATCTTGGGTCGGGAGAAGAGGACCCAGTGAACTCCTATGTGGATGGCACGAACAAGTTCGATGAGCCAACCATGGCTGTGGATGAGCCCACCAAAGAGGTCAACCTTGGCACTGAAGAATCCTCGAAGATAGTGTTAATTAGTGCCAACTTGAGTGTTGAAGAAGAAGGAGCTCTGGTAGCTATTCTCAAAGAATTCTCTGATGGTTTTGCTTGGTCTTACGAGGACATGCCGGGAGTCGACACCTCTTTGGTCGAGCACCAGTTGGTCCTAAAAGCCGACGCGAAGGCCGTTAAACAAAAGCTGAGGAGGCTACATCCGAAGCTTGCACTCAAGATCAAAGAGGAGGTTGACAAGTTGCATAAAGCAAAATTCATTAGGGTTGTGTTGTATCCACAATGGGTAGCTAATATCGTCCCTGTGATGAAGAAGGACGGTAAGGTTAGAATTTGTATAGATTTCCGTGACCTTAATCGTGCTTGCCTAAAGGGCGATTTCCCTCTCCCACACATAGATGTCCAAGTGGACAACACTACCAGCTTTGAGATGTTGTCATTCATTGATGGTTTCTCTGGGTATAACCAGATCCGTCTGGCGGAGGAAGACCAGGAGAAAACTTTTTTTACAACGCCTTGGGGGACTTACTGTTATATTGTCATGCCCTTCGGACTGAAGAATGTGGGAGCAACCTATCAAAGGGCGATGATGACAATTTTTCATGACATGATTCATGTGCACATGGAGGTCTATGTGGATGATGTCTTGGTTAAATCAAAGACTCGACATGGCCATGCTAAGATCCTCCCGGCAGTTCTCCAGCGGTCTAGAGAACACAACCTTGAGATGAACCCCAAGAAGTGTGTGTTTGGTGTCTCCTTGGGGAAGTTTCTTAGGTTCATAGTTAGCAAGCGGGGAATTGAAATTGATCCCAACAAGGCCAAAGCAATAATCGACATGCCTCCTCCTAGGAATATTAGAGAAGTTAGAGGGCTAATTGGCAGACTTCAGTTCATTAGGAGATTCATCTCCCAGCATTCAATCCGTTGTAAGCCCTTCTATGAGATGCTTAGAGGAGAGGTTAAGTTTGATTGGAATGATAAATGTCAAAAGGCCTTTGATGAGTTGAAAAGTTATTTGTTCAATCCCCCTGTTCTCGCTCCTCCAGTCCTAGGTCGGCCTTTACTGCTCTATGTGTCAACCACTGAAGATTCAACTGGAGCAGTTTTGGCCCAATACGATGACGAGAAGAAGGAGAGAGTGGTGTACTACCTATCCAAGTTGTTCAATGAGGCTGAAAAGAAGTACACCGCCATGGAAAGAATGTGTGCGGCCGTCGTCTGGGTTGCCCGGAAGTTGAAACATTACTTCCTGGCTCATGAGGTGAAACTTCTGGCGAGTATGGACCCAATTCGGTACTTGCTTGAGAAGCCTGTCCTGACTGATCGGTTGATGAGGTGGCAAAGCTTCCTCAATCAATTTGACATCACCTACGTCAACCAAAAGTCAATCAAGGGGCACACTATTGCTGAACATTTGGCCCACCATCCCTTACCTTCATGCTCTCCTGTTGATGAAAGCTTTCCCGATGAAGAGTTAGGAGCCATTATCGATGGTGAACCTTCATGGGTGCTTTACTTCGACGTGGCCCTCAATTCCAAAGGGTGTGGAATAGGGGCAGTCCTCCTCTCACCGGAAGGGGTAGTCATTCCGCACGCCTATCAGTTAACCTTCCGTGCCATGAACAATGTGGCCGAGTATGAGGCGCTCCTAGTTGGGCTAAAAATGAAACTATTGCTCGGAGTCAAGGAGTTAAGGATGATTGGTGATTTGTAGTTGATTCTCTGGCAATCTCTCAACATGTACCAGATCCGGGATCCTAAGTTGAAACCATACCAAAAGTTGGTAGGAAAGGTAGTTCGGCAATTTAGGAAGCTCACATTAGTCCACACCCCTAGGGCTCAGAACATCCTAGCAGATTCACTTGCTTCCCTAGCTTCTTCCATTCCCATTCCTTTGGGAAGATCTTCTGAAACTTTTTCCATCCAGAGGTTAAGAATCCCTTCCCATATCGATCCTTGGTTTTCTCAGCTCACGTCTCCTTTTCCATCCCTTCGGGTCCATGCGCTCTCAAAAGAGCCAGAAATTTACCTCGAAGATGGCCATCCTTGGTACTTTGGCATCGAAAACTTTCTCAGAGATGGATCCTTCCCCGATTATGCCACCTCTGCCGATAGACGGACCATTCACCGTGTCTCGGAGCATTACAAGATCATAGGTGGTATTTTATAAAAGAAATCTCTCAGTGGGATCTATCTTCGTTGCCTCGATGAAATTGAGTCTCAAGATGTTGTTGAAGCCGCTCACTCTAGCGAATGTGGTGGTCATGTTAATGGTAGAGCAATTGCCCAAAAGTTGCTAGAGACTACTATTGGCCTACCATGGAAGAAGATTGTCGTCACTTTTTCTGTCACTGTGCTAAATGCCAATTGCACGGCAACAAAATTCATGCTCCTTCCTCTTCTCTTCACCCTCTCATCGCTCCATGTCCTTTCTCCATGTGGGCATTCGACGTGGTCGGTCCACTCGCGGACAGAACCGGAGAAATCCGTAAGAAGTCCTTCATCCTGACCGCCACGGAGTACTTCATGAAGTGGGCTGAAGCAGAAGCATTCATAGAGATCAAAGCTTCAACAGTGGTCAAATTCATCAAGCGCAACATTCTTGCAAGGTTCGGCGTGCCTCGGGACATCGTCATCGACAATGGACCTCAGTTCAACTCATTGGATCTTCGCGACATGTGTGGTAAATGTGGCATTAACTTGCATCATTCATCCCCATATTATCCACAAGGTAATGGACAAGCAGAAGCTACTAATAAAACTCTCATCAAAATCATAAAGAAAACATGCAAATCTCATAACAATACTGACTGACCAGACCGCTTAGTAGAAGCTCTTTGGGATTATCGCACCTCGGTCTGAACTCCTACGGGGCAAACCCCCTATGCTTTGACATACGGATCGGATGCAATACTCCCATATGAGATCTTCGTCCCTTCACTTAGAGTTCAACTGGATTCGGAGCTTGACCCCAATCAACGTCCGAAGGCCTTGTTGGCACAGCTTGAACTCTTAGATGAAAGACGAATAATAGCGGCTGATCATGCTCAAGTTTACCATCAGAGAATTGCACGTTTTTATGCTAAAAGAGTTCTTGAGAGAAAATTTGAAGTGGGTGAAATGGTCCTAAAGCACAAAATCATAAAGGCACTAGGTCCCAGGAGCAAATTGCAAGAAAATTGGGAAGGTCCGTTCGTTGTCAAGGAAGCATACTCAGGGAATGCTTATAGGTTGGTAAATGCCGAAGGAGTCGAGTTGTCACATCCGTGGAACACAGTCTACCTCAAGCAATTCTACCCTTAGTCAGTCAGTCAAGTCAGTCATTCATCATTTGTCAACAGTGTGGGTTTAACTCCCTACTTTTCCACTTGGTCATTAGTAAGGTAGGGTCTATCCACACACCACACGATGTTGAGATATTACCCTTTAGCTGGAAAATCATAAGTACACTCGGGCAGTCTAATCCGGTCAATGTTTTCCCCCATTCTTCTCCCACTCGGTCGCGTCTGGAAGCGGAGCAAACTACGAGTAGGGGACCATCTACTCCCATCTAAAGGACAAAGTCACCATAAACAGGGGCAATAAAAAAAAAGGGGGGGGGGGGGGGGGGGGCAGAATGCTAAATCAAGCCTCAAGGGGAAAAGAAAAGCCAAGAGGTCAAAAAAGGGTAGCAAAAAGTACGTACCCAGAAAAGGCTGACCAACTCAAGGAGGTAGCAAAAAGTACGTGCCTCCACCCCAAGAATCAAATAAGATGAAAAGATTCCCCTGAAAATAATTGTTGACCAAGTCTTTTAGTATGAGATGTTGGTTTGGAAACATAAAGTAGTTTGAACCAAAATCCTTACACGACTTCCTACTCATTTCTTCCAATTCCTCCCCCTAGGGGCAAATTTGACCGTATAAGACCTTTCGTGGTGGAAAATATCAAGAAGGCTAGGGGCAATTTCCAACATCAAGGATTTCATGCACGATCCTCATTATTCATGACCTCCGTGGTTAAGTAGATCATGCGGACCCTATGCATTGACATGTGAGGGATATGTGTCTTAGAGTCCAAAAATAATAAAAAAAAGGAAAAATGCAAAAAGAACAAAAAGAGAGTCTCTTGATGTATATATTTTTCACCATGTCCATATTTTCCGCTTATTTTCAAAAAGCAAAAAAAAAAAATCAAAAAGTTCAAAATCCAAAAAAATTAGTGGTACCATGTATATATACTGACATTCTCCTTATTTTCTTATCCAAAACAAAAATCAAGAAAACAACAAAAAAATGCATGTGCATATTTCCCTTCGGTTATTTTTCTTATGTTCTCATATTTCATTAGACATTAGCCCCTTGACCAAATCTCAAGAAGGGTACATCATTTAGGCAAGGGGCTAAAGACAAATCTCACTAACCTTTTTCCTTTAAGTATTGTGGATGCAGGAACCAAAGTACAAAAGTCAAACCATTCAAGCACACAAATGACAAAAGTCCACAAAAATTCACTATAAGGATCAAATTCTATACATATCATGATAGGGGCATACCCCTGGTGGTACAAGTGTCACTCCTCTCTTCTCTCCCCCTCGTTAGGCCTCAGCCTACGCGAGCTACTCACCTCCTCCTCCTCCTCCCTCTCCCGACGCCTGTCCAGGATGGGAGGTCTCGTCGTGGTGGAGGCCTCTAGTCGTACTCCTCGTCCGACGTTCGGATCTTCAAGTGACACGATGTCATCGAGAGATCCGAACACGGACACCATCCTCCGGGCCGCCTCCTGCTGAGCCTGTCGCTGCTGCTCCCGACGCTTCTTCAGCACCTAGTTCTTCAAGAACTCTAGATCCGTGACGGCCTGCACTCGGGCCTCGATGGCCTGTACCCTGTCCGCCTCCGCCCAGCTCTCCCTCTCTCGCGTCTCAAGCATGCGGCCCTCCATCTTCGATAGCTCTAGCCGCAGGCTCTCCACCTGTGCCTGGAGGGCCGCTACTCCTCCTCCCTACCGCTACACACAAAGGAGCAAACACGTTAAATCAAGTCAATCAAATCATGAGTGAAAAGGTGTCGGTTCAGTGTCTTACCTCAGCCTCGAGCTCCTGGATCCACTCCTGTGCCCGGTCCAGGGCCTCCTATAGGCGGACCGCCAGGTCCCCTCTAGCTGGCTGGGCGGATGAGCTCGCCCCCGCGTCACGGCTCGCCCCCGCGTCACGGCTCGCCCGTACCCTCGCTAGGTCCCCCTTCTGCATTCACATATCTTGGTCAAATCAAATAAATTCCAAATCAAATCAAATCAAATTCAAGATAGGCTGAGAAATGTACTTACCAATGTCCGCACCTCGGCGCGGAGCCTCTCGAGCTCAACCTCCTGCTCCGCCAACCGCCCTCCAAGAGGCGGATCGCCTGCGACTCCAGCAGCTGTCATTCACACTTCAAGGTTAGAATCAAATCTAGAAATCTCTTCCCACGGGAGGAGAGGAGTCGCCGCATCGTACTCCAAACACCACCTCCACCCCAAGAACAGCTCCACTTCCTCCAGCAGAACACTCGCCTCGAATGCCTGGAACACAAAAGTGTGCGTATGCGGGTGCCACCGCTCCACTAGCGCCCCTAGGGCATCAAATCCCCACCACATATCCTTCATGTTCTTCACCAGCACCACCATGAAGCTCAGGTTCCACATTCTAATGTAGCTTCGCATGTCTAGCGTGATGGCAATCATCAGGTTCAGGAGCCAAGAGAAGGGTCGTACTTGGCCCTGGCTCGGGAAGGCGGGCACCTCCTGCATGAAGGGGTGCTGTAAGAAAGGAGTTTGGGGCGTTTTTAGCCCAAGGAGAAGCAGAAATGAGCATCACTTATCTCTCCATTGGCCAATCGAGTGCTCAGATGCCCCGGAACCTCGCTCAGGATCCCTGGGTTCATGCTTGTAGATTTCCCGGTCGATGAGGAGGCCATTTCACTGCTTCAAGTTGTCTCCAGACACTCTGGTTCGCAGCAGGAACAGAGAGGGATGGAGGAAGAAGATGGAAGAGTCCCTATGGACTCCCACCACCTATATTTTTGGCCTGATACGCTGGCCAGTAGATGTCCAAATCGGTTGACGTCAGTGTCAGGTTAGCGGTAACCCTTGTTGGCGTTAACTAGTATTTGGCGGCAATCGATGTGGACGTTTACTGTCGGGAAATTTTCGAAGTCTTATTTTTCATATGGCCATTATCCTTGATCTTGTGCTCCAAGTTGTTTTGCAGATATTTTAAGCACGAGCTGCGCTTCAGATTCGGAACACTCATGTGACCTTGAGTGTTGCAGGTATGTCTAACATAGGACCCCACCAAAGGTGAATAACTTGGCAACCGTGAACCCTGAGTTCCCCTTTACCAAAAACCATGATGGGTTTGCGATCTCTCAGTTATTTGTTGGCCTTTAGAATTAACCTTTGGTTCTAACTTGCATTTTAGATAAGCACCCCACACCAGCATGCATTTAGGTATTCACTGCTAACATTCTCTCACTAACTAAAAAAAAAATGGTGATTTTCCTCGATCGTTTGATTGCTCCATGGCTCCCCAGCTCAGGTAGCCTACCGAGTCCGTTCTCCTTGATTATCCAAGTTGATATCGGGTCTTTGTTGCCCATGTTCCAAGTTGTCCCACCGTGACTTTCACAAATAGTCAAGTATCCTTATTGAGTTCATCAGAGCTTTCGCCAGTCGCAAGCTTAATTCTGGACTTCAGGCTTTCCGAACACTAACTCTAGTTAGAATCTTTTGATAATCATTTGAGAGTTCAACCAACTCCTTGTCTCCACGACACCCTAAATTCAGGACAGACGTCCTGATTAGGCCATCGAGCCCATGAGCTCCGGTTATGAGACCCTCTTGATTCAACCGTCATATTACAACTCCTTTGACTCAGACACGCCAAAAACTAGTCAAAGTCTGACACGGCCACGCCAGGGACCCTACTGTTGGGTTGCAGTTGTAGTTACACGGGTAGATCACTCTTCCTCTTATCCCCATTTGTCTCTCAGACGATTCGTCATCTGTTTCTAGCCTAACTCATTCGTTTGGCTTGCTAGAATTCCTATCCTCGGAGATGGCTCTTCATCAAATCTCCGCGTCCTTTGTTTACCGAGACACCAACCTTTCAGTCCGCTCTACTGCCTTGCAAGATTGGATGTCTCGGAGGGGCATTTGTAGATGCGAGATTTGACCCATCCCTGCGTGGCTCTTTGGCCCAATAAGACTCGTTTGACCATTTGTTGACTTGCCTCAGATGCCATGTAGACGGCAGCATCGATTGCCACTGACTGCATGTTGACGGAAAGCCCCGGGGACGTTGACCCATATTGGCGTCCACATCACTAGACGTCTGCATGTGGTTGGCGGCCAGATCGGTTGACGTCAACCTGGTTTACTTGGTCTGCGCAACTACCTCGAGAAACTAGCTCACTTGTGTCATTCTCTCGCCCATGCAGCGTATGGGGCCGTTCCCAACGGGCAAATGGGCCACCTTGGCACCCCCTTGACCCAGTAAAAATCCTACTTGGCCTCCCCCCATTGGTTGGAGCCTTTATGCATGGATTTCCAAGTGTGTTTCTTCACACTGAGCATCCAAGGCACCCAAGCTGCGCCCCCACTGTCTATATAACTCCCCGTTGAGCCTTCTAAGAAGGGGGGGGGAGTAGAGGCTGGACGTCCATATGCTGCCACCTTAAGAGAAGAAAGAGAAACTTGCACCCTACCTTCCACCATTCATCCTCTTCTTTCTCTCGTCAATTGGGACGTTCAGGAGGCTTCATCCCGAGCTGGAGGAGCCCTGTAAGTAGTCTACAACGCCAACAACGAGGATCAACACCCACCTATTCCTCTCTTCCCTTACTCTTCTCTTAGTCTTTTGCATGTTGCACACACCTTCCCACGTACTCTAGTCACGTAGGCCACTTTCCTACACACCTAGAAAGGGGTTTCCCAACCAAAAATGAAGGGAAGAAGGGTGGTCATAGGACTTGGCCACCCCTCTTCTCAAGCCCGCATCCGGTATAGGACTCTCCTCTTGGGCTATTTCTCTTCATTCCTGAGCATTTACTACACTTTATTTAGGCTAATAGAGCTTCTTTTCGTGGCAGGAATGAACTATAGGAGACCGCGGAGCTCTTCTTCTTTGGTCGGCTGAAGGAGGAGAAGTCGAAGCCCCCTTCTCCATCTACTGCGCGAGGTTGCTCCACCGATGTGGTTACATCATTCCTTTGGCACAGGTAAGGCCCTGGCGATAACAAACTCCCTTCTTCTCTTCTGGTTTTCTTTGTTTCCTCCTCAGTCAACCTAGTCAACCGGGGAGTCAACAAGGTCAACCAATGGCCCATCATCGCCAACGAGAGACCAGCGACGTCTGCGAGCTCCCGGAAGATCCACCAGTCCGCCGGGGACGGCGCGAGGACGAGCGTCCACAGAGAGGTCATCCAAGCCAAGATAGAAGTGTGTAATGAAACATTGTCCATCTTGCCTCGAGTGCTCGAAGGCAGAGGGACGTGATAATAGTATACAAACATGCGGATAAAATGAAGACAAGTCCATTAAAATAAATAGGGTATTTATATGAATAATTGCACTTAATTATCAAATATATTATTGAGTAAATTGATAAGGTTTCATGACAAGCATTTATGTATAGTGTGTGCATGTGTAAGGTAATCATGATAGCAAGAAATAATTGTGCACATAGCTTTTATTTAATGAAAAACATTGAATATTACCCATATATCATAATTAGGTCGTTACTGATCATAACAATGTAAGGCAGGGGTTAAACAGTGGTTAAATGAGGTAATTAACACAGTTTACATGAGTATTCACGGTTTTGGTTGTCACAGTAAGAACATGACGGAAGTACCTGTCGCGATTCAAATCGCGACGGGTAGTTCAGTCGCATTTACATGAACTCAGTTAGGCAAATCGATTCATGCTATAATCACGACGGAGTGACTGGTCGCAATTAGGGAAATCTATCCATGAATGTGACGTCAGGGTCTGACGCGTTCTGGGCAATCGGTATAGAAAAGAAGAACGCGACGTGTCAGGCCGTCGTGTTCATGTCGCGACGGGACCCTCTGTCACGACCTTCTGAGAATCGCAACGGGTCGGGCTGTCGCGTTCTCAAAGGGTCTAGCCGAGCCCCAAAGTTGAACCAGTTCACCTTGGACTTCGGTCAAGTCTTCTATGGCTTGACATAGGGCCATTCAAAATTTAATATAAAATCGTATGAATGTCTAAAAATTCTGAAACCAATTTTAAACGAAAGTAGACATGTAGATGTATCAATAGTAATGAGTAATTAGAAAATAGACATGGTATGGGCATGCAGTAATTAGGTTAAATCTCAATGACCTAGAATCATACACAGAGATGGAATTTGATTTAATTCGAATAGGGTACATGATAGAATTTGGGGAAAGTAGTATCATTCGATTCCAAACATCAAGTAGAATGTACAGTAATGTTTCATGATCCGAAATTAAGCATAGACAGGGGATTTAGGCAATTAAGTCAAGTCGGGTACATGTTCATGATAGAACTTTAACATGAAATACTTATCCATGGCATGATAGAAATTGAGGAAAACATAGGGCTTTGCAAGAGGGGATCAAGGTCTACCTAGGGACGAATTTAATTTGTTTTTGCTTGAGAGGTTGCCTACGTTTCACGCTGTGCAATCCTAGGGTTTGGAGATGTGTGAAGATGACAAATCCTCCTCGTTCGTAGCCTCTCCTCCTCACTCTCCTCGTCCAAGACCTTCTCTTCCTCGTTCTCCAAGCTTCAGGGACGATCTAGGGTTGGATAGATACGAATTGGAGGTGTATTTGTTTGTTTAAAGAGTCCTACACCTTTAATACACTTCCTTCTCTTCCAACTCCGAATTTTCAACATTTATCTCCATTTTCCTAGCATTTATCCACCTATTTGGCTTGGGAAGAAGTCTAATTTCGTGGCCAAGGGGTTAGGGTGGGACTAGGACACCTTTTTAGGATAAATGTGAGTTAAATAGTAATTATCTTAACCCCTTTCTAATTATTAATATTTTAGGCACGAATTTTCACTTAATTATCTCCCATCCAACTTGGGCTCTTTCCATTTAGGCCCAATAACTCATGTATGGACCATTTGTGTAACCCATTACCTAATTTGGCTTATTGGGTTTTAGCTTAATTCCATTTATTCAAATTTATTCACATTTTATTCTAATTTAAATCTATTTATAAATTTTAAATTTTAGAGTTGCTACATCCTCCCCTTCTTAAAAAGAATTTGGTCCCCAAATTCATATGATCGTAAGAGGAAGAATAACTGACTGAACAGTTCCGAATAATTCCGTCTTACGGTTGCCTCGGGTTCCCATGTGGCTTCTTCGACTCCATGATTACTCAAGAGCACCTTTACCACAGATATTGGTTGATTCCGAAGTTATTGGATCTTCTTATCCAGTATTCTAACAGGCTTCTCTTCGTAGGTCATATCTTTGTGCAGGACGATATCATCATAGCTTATTACATGTGATGAGTCGTACACATATTTCCTCAGCATCGACATATGGAAAACATTGTGTACGATGGAAAACATAGGAGGTAGTTGTGGACGTTCCATTCCGCTCCCGAATAGAACTTCGGATGGTCCACCGAACGTTGTTGATGCTCCCTCGATGGCGACGTTGGCAGTTGCTGGTTGACCTCCTCTTCTTTTTGACTCTCGTTTAACCAAGTTGGCCAGAGAGAAGAACAAAGAAACCAACAAATAAATGAGTGGGAGGTGATCGCCAGGGCCATACCTGTGCTCAACAAGGTGTTTGGATCGCGCCGGTGACGTTGCCTCACGTAGCGGTGGGTGGCGGGACTCCGACTTTCCCCTCTTCGGCTGGCCAAAGAGAAGAAGCTCCGCAGTCTCGTTTGAAGTGTTCCTGCAACAAAGAAGACTCTATTAGACTTTAATGAAGTGTAGTAAACATCCACAAATGAAGAGAAGAGACCCAAAAGGAGAGCCCCATACCGGTTGCGGGCTTGAGAAGAGAGGTGGCCAAATGCTGTGACCACCCTTCTTCCCTTCGTTTTTGGTTTGGAAAACCCTTTTTAGGTGTGTAGGGATGTGCACTACACGCCTAGAGTGTGTGTGTATGTGTAGCAACCTGGATTTGTTTTGAAAATAAAAATTTAATAATAATAAAAATAAAAACAATTAGAAAATCAAATAAAGAGAATTAAATAAAACCCATTAAATGAAAAGAAGTAATGGACTTTGTTAAATGGACCCATTAGAAATTAGTGGGCCAAAATAGGGATTTTTAAAAGGGGAATAATGGGAAAATACCCTAAATTCGTAACTTAATTATTACTTAAATAGAAAAGAGGTATTTAATGCATTAAATAGGAAGTTTGGGTTGGAATTGGCATCCTAAACCTACCATAATTGCTTGGCCACGAAATTACCTCTCTCCTAACCCAATTGGGAGGTTGCAAGCATGGAAGGGTGAAAGAAAATAGGAAATCCCTAAATTAAAGGGGGTTAGAGTCATATTAGGAAATAGAAAGAGAAGAGGCTTAAATACTCTCTTAATCACCCCAATGCGGGCCCTAGTTCATAGCAAAGGCTTGCTGGGCGTGGAGAGGAAACCAAGGAGGAGGGGAAAACGTGGGGAGAAGGATCTCTCAAGCTTCAACTCGAGTTCATCAAGTTCCAGCCCTAGAAGAGTAAAACGACTAAAGGTTGGCATTCTCTCAAGAAAAATTAAAGAAATTTTGATTGTAGATTGTTCCATGTACTAGGAACAAAACCCCTCAAGTCTCATGATTTTTCATCGAGCCAATCTTTTCTTCTTAATTTTTGAAGTTCTGCAAGCTCCATGACCCCGAACCCTCTTGTGAAAATTATAGCTTCATGCATACTCGTTCCTATGCCATGAGATTTTTACTAGAAGAATTGATGCATGTTAGGCGTCTTTTGCCCCTAAAAGCCCTAATTTTCATCCATCCTACCCTGCGAATTAATTCTTGCATCTCAGTTGTTCACAATCTTCTATTCTCCGTGTTTGACTTGGTTAAAGCCTGTCGAAACCATGTTTGTTTTCAAATTCCTATTTACTGGAAGTTCTCTTGCATGTCTAGATTCATTTAAAATTAGTTTCATGAATTTTCATCATCTGTACTATTTGTTCTTAATTTTTGAATCACCCTGTGTCACAATAAGGAAGGTTTGGACCGCAATCCAAGACCAATCCTTTTCCCGCCTGGACTCAGGTGCAAGACCTGAGAATGCGACGGCCCAATAGGCCGCATTCTCAGGTGGATCGTGACAGAGAACTTGTCGCATTCTGAACACGAAAGGTTCTGGCGTTACGTTCTGACAACCTGCACTGCCCGACCCGTCGCATTCTGTGTAAACCCCTGTCCCGTTCTGACCTGATCCTATCGCGACCCTTACAAGGGTACGTCGCGACCTTGGACTTTTGCATGAAAACCTATGAAATGTGATGCTATAACTTCCTACAGTGTTGGTACCCTTTTTTAACAGTCATACACCCAGTAATATACACCTGTTATAATTGAATATATATTGTGTGATTTAAAAGACGTGCAAATGACTTCTTTTATCTATGATTTCTCTTACACTTGC
The DNA here is from genome assembly GCA_014218235.1 of Colocasia esculenta. NCBI lineage: Eukaryota > Viridiplantae > Streptophyta > Magnoliopsida > Alismatales > Araceae > Colocasia > Colocasia esculenta. Next base: position 41,082,265 of record CM024759.1, on the reverse strand, counting down.
ACACACTTGAACCATCCAATATGGCTTAACTTGGCATAAAAATATCTCATAATACATCTAGTAAACTAGTGCAATTATGTAATTCAATTGCCCTATTTTAAATATACTTGTCTACGTTTTCTCATGATGTTTTGGGAATACCGTTACTGACGCTCCACTGTTCTAGAATTTCTCTAGAACGTCGAGCACTTGTTTCTATACACTCTCTCTCTCTCTTGACTTGGATGAACTCTCTGTTATCGGACAAGTGAATCCTTGTTCAAGGCCTCCGTAAGCCTCCTTGGTCCGTAGATTCCCACATGGTCGACGAGCTAGTTGTACCGTAACACCTACGACACCCTTTAAGGATCAATATGGTCCAAACGGCTATTAGACGTTTGCTCTTATCTTGAATCACGTCGGACCTCTGGACCTGTGCTTAACATGGCCAGTGGAAGGGTAGTGAGTTCCATCTTACTGCCAACACCATACGGGCATGTTGTGCAACTGTTACTATCGTTCGTTACTCGACGTTTCATGTGCAATGTCCACAAGTTCTCATCTATACTCATACTCGCTTGTCTATTCACGTTCACTCTGCTATCTTGTCTGTTCATCTAGTGCTCTTATCTATTTCTTGGTACTCTCTATTGGCCATTGACTAATTGTCTAAAGATAAACAATATAACCAATGCGTGGCAATATATAAAGGGCTTGATCTAGTCCTGGGATGTGCGCCCGAAAGTGATATTTGCCCATAGGAGTTAAATGATCAGAGTGTTTGGCATTACACTCAAGTGCTATCTATCTCGACTATCAAAATGACAATCAAAAGTGCTATATTCTCTCTTTGTCCATTGACAACAACGTGCTATGCTATACTCGTCGTGCTATTGCTATACTTTGTGCTATTTGTGCTATGGCCATCCTGCTATTTTGTGTTATACTCGACACTTGTGCTATATTTGAAAACTTGTGCTATTTCATTCACGAGCTATCCTGCTATCTTTCACATTACTTGACTATCTCGCTCTATCGTTAATTACTCTGCCATTTAATACATTAATCATTTAAAATCCTACTTAACTATTGAGATTTAAGTCCTACTGGGCGTTATCGCTCACCCTACGTTTTTGGTTATGTGTTCACAGGTGAGACCGAGGACGAGACCTACACTCAAGAGGATGGGAACGACCAAGAGTGAAGTCAAGAGTACCCTAGAGTTATAGTAGCTATGTTAGAAATGGAATTCTAGTCTTTTACTTTATTTGATGTAATTAGGCCCTATAGAATGGCTCTGATAGCAGTGGTTGTAACTAGACATTTGAATTGATATGAATAAGATGCATTTGCTTTTAGTATTATTCTTGTTCAATGGTTTGATGTCTAGTACTTGCTCTATACTTGTTTATTTGCAACTGTCTCGCGTTCCGATATTCCGCGTCGAGGCGTGACAGTTTTGTGGTATCAGAGACTAGGTTGTTCTTAAGTATAGGATGATCTAGGTTAACCAGCCTCGACTAGAGTCAATTATCCTACCTATGTGAGATGTGGTTAGAACCATGGGTAACTAGCTAAAATAAACTCACACACGCACAAATTAAACTCCACATCAATATCTTAACAACAAATTATTTTATAGGAACTTAAGCAACCAAGATGACTGCTGAATGTTCTCAAATGAGGGGCATGCAACAAACCATCCAAGAACTTACTCGAGCAATTATGCAAGCTACCCAAGGCGGTGGAAATAGTAGCGGTGCAGACGAGCTGCATCGTAACTTTAGGAGCCTGAACCCACCTAGGTTCAGTGGATCCACGGATCCAGATGAAGCCGAGCACTGGCTAAAAGAAACGAAAAGAATCTTCTGTGCCATGCAATGTGCAGCGCGGGATAAGTTGCTACTAGCCACATTCCAACTGGAAAAGGACGCCCGTGCTTGGTGGGAGTCTGTTGAAGCGACCAGAGCTAATGGTCAGTTCACCTGGACCGAATTCAAAGAGCTTTTAACTCCAAGTATTTCTCAGAGCGTGTCCAAGAAAGGAAGGCTGCAGAATTCACTGCTCTTAAATAGCGGAGCTTGACTGTGGCCGAGTATGAAGCCCAGTTTTCAAGACTGGCACAATATGTTGAACACCTGGTGAATACTGAAAGGATGAAGGCTAAGCAATTTCTCAACGGCCTTAAGCCATAATACATCACTCAACTAGCCCCTCTCGACATCCAGACCTACGTCGAGATGGTGAAGAAAGCTGAGTTATTAGAAGATGCTACGGACTTCACTGACCGTATCAAAGGGAAGTTCGTAAAGAAGGAAATGACTTCTGGACCATCATCTACTAAGCCAACTAATGGAAAGAAGTGTCCCCTCAACATCACGGAGGGACCCATCCAAGAAAGGAAACCCAAAGCTATAGTCCCCTACACTCCAGCAAAAAGCAACTGCAAACACTGCAACAAGCCGGGTCACACGGCTGATGAGTGCTGGAGGAAAGTCGGCACGTGTCTGCACTGTGGAAGCCACGAGCACCACATTCCAGAGTGCCCGCTACTGAAGGAAATCAAGAGGCGCCCTAATGCGCCTAAGAAACAGGGAAGGCTGCAAGCCCTGCACAATGAGGAACCAACTGGGGATGGAGGCGTGGTAGAAGGTACCCTACAAGTTTTCTCCTTAGCAGCATTTGTTTTATTTGATACTGGAGCAAGTCATTCATTTATATCTCAAAACTTTGCTGATACCTTGAATGCTAAACCTATATCCATGGGTTGTGAATTTTGTGTCACAACACCACCAGGAGAAAAGGAGAAATTGAACAAATACTTTCCATCTACCGATGTAATGATCGGAGACCATAACTGTAGCAACCTGGATTTTTTGAAAAATAAAAATTTAATAATAACAAAAATAAAATCAATTAGAAAATTAAATAAAAGATAATTAAATAAAACTCATTAAATGAAAAGAAGTAATTGGATTTATTAAATAGACTCATAAGAAATTAGTGGGCCAAAATAGAGATTTTTAAAAGGGGAATAATAGTAAAATACCCTAAATTCGTAACTAAATTATTACTTAAATAGAAAAGGGGTATTTAATGTATTAAATAGCCAATTTGAGTTAGATTTGGATTCCTAAACCTACCCTAATAGGTTGGCCTCGAATTTGGGTCCCAACCTAACCCAAATTGGAATTGGCATGCTTAGAAAGAGGAGAGAAATAGGAAATCTCAGAATTAAAGAGTAATTAGAGTATTATTAGGAAATAGAAACCTAAGAGACATAAATACTCTCTTTAAACCCCTATGGCCGGTCATAGCTTGTACCCAAGACTTGTTTGACCAGAAGGAGAGGCCAAGGAGGAGGAGAACTCGTGGGGAGAAGGAGCTCTCAAGCCATAAACCCCGTTCTTCAAGTTCTAGCCCTAGAAGAGGAAATCATCCAAAGGTAGGCATTCTCACGAGCATAAACCATGAAAATTCATCTGTAGGATGTTTCGACCATCAGGAACAAAAGCCCTTTGGTTTTATAATTTTCCATCGAGCATATCTTTTGTTCTTGATTTTTCATATTCTGCAACTTACATGACCCCGAACCCTTTGCAAAAATCTAGATCTCCATGTACCCTCTATCCCATGCCACGAAAATTTTACTGGAGAAGCTTATGGCTATTAGGGATCTTTTTCCCCTGAAAGCCCTAATTTTCATGCATCCTATCTTGCGAATTAATTCTTGCATCTCAACTGTTCTCAGTATTCTGTTCTCCATGTTTGATTTGATTAAAGCTTGTCAAAACCATGCTTGTTTTCCAATTCCTAATTACTGTAAGTACCAATGTGAGTCTAGATCAATTTCCAACTAGTTTCATGATTTTCCATCACTTGTACAATTAGTTATGAAATTTTGAACGTCCCTGTATCAAAACATGGTAGGTTTGGACCAAGAACCAAGAACATGTCAAATCTCTGTCGGACTCAGGCCAAGGACCTGAGAATGCGACGGCCTGATAGGCCGCGTTCTCAAGCAAATCACGACAAGAATCACCGTTGCGATCTGATCGCGACAGGACCACCGTCGCGACCTGACCTTCTGGTCTGACAGACCTGTTGCCTTCTTCATATGAACCTGTTGCGTTCTATTCTTTTGCACTTACTGACCCGTCGCGACCCGTTAATGACCCTGTCGCATTCTATGCAGGCCCTATCGTGACCCTTACAAGTACCTGTCGCGTTCTGCACTTTTTCATGAAACCCCCTATTTTTGAAAGTCTTATTTTTCTACAGTGATATCATGCTCTGCTAACCCTTTTGAACACAGTAAACGGAACTGTAAATCATGAACTTATTTTAATAAAATAAAAGCCATGCACATGACCCTTTCATACTCCATGATTCTCTATGTCACATGCACACACTTTGAACCATCCAAATATGGCTTCATTTGGCATGAAATTATTTCATAATGTATCTGGTAATTTATGAAATTAAATTATCATATTTTAATATACTTGTCTATCATTTCTCGCATTGTTTTGGGAATACCGTTATCGACGCTCCACTGTTCTTGAATTCCTCTAGAACGTCGAGCACTTGTTTCTATATACACTCTCTCTTGACTTGGACAAACTCTCCGTCGGATACTCCTTCTACCGGACTAGTGAGTATTTGTTCAAGGCCTCCATAAGTCTCCTCTGTCCATGGATTCCCACATGGTCGACGAGCCGGTTGTACCCTAACACCTATGACACCCTTTAGGGATCAACATGATCCAAATGGCTATTAGAAGTTCGTTCCTATCTTGAATCCTGCCAGACCTCTGGACCTGTGCTAAACATGGCCAGTAGAAGAGTTATGAGTTCCACCTGACTGCCAACACCATGTGCGCGTGTTGTGCAACTGTTACTATCGCATGTTTACTCGACGTGTTACGTGCAATGTCCACTAGCTGTCATCTATACTCTACTTGCTCATCTATCTACGTTCATTCTACTATCTCGTCTATTCATCTAGTGCTCTCGTCTATTTCTTGGCACACTGCTAATGAATGTTGGAGGAAAGTCGACGCTTGTCTGCGCTGCAGAAGTCGCGAGCACCATATCCCCGAGTGCCCACTGCTGAAAGAACATGAGAGGCGCCCTAATGCGCCTAAGAAACAGGGAAGGCTGCAAGCCTTGCATAATGAGGAACCCGCTATGGACGGTGGTGTGGTAGACGGTACTCTACAAGTTTTCTCCTTATCAGTATTTGTCTTATATGATACTGGAGAAACTCATTCGTTTATATCTCAACACTTTGCTGATACCCTAACTGCAAAACCTATACCCATGGGTTGTGAGTTCTCTGTCACAATGCCACTAGGGGAAAAGGAGAAATTGAACAAATACTTTGCATCTGCCGATGTAATGATTGAAGACTATAACCTAAAAGCTGACTTGGTGTGCATGCCCATGGAAGGCTATGATGTAATTTTGGGAGCCGACTGGTTGTCCACTTATGGGGAAAGTGTCGACTGTAAGAAAGGGAAGGTTACCTTTAGTGACTTTCCTAAATTGGAATTCTCTGGGATTAGACATAAGAGACGATTGTCTCTAGTCTCTACCATAAAAGCCCATTACATGATAAGGAAAGGTTGCATTGCTTTCCTAGTGGCCGTAGTTGTTGAAAAGAAGGGTTCTAAGATAGAAGACATCCATATAGTCCAGGATTTCCCGGATGTATTTCCTAAAGATTTGCTAGAGATTCCCCCAGAATGAGATGTCAACTTCGCCATTGCGTTGATCCTTGGAGCTGCCCCGGTATCGCGTCAACCATACCGAATGTCATCTGCCGAGTTGAAAGAATTGAAGATGCAATTGATGGAGCTACTAGAGAAAGGGTTCATCAGACCGAGCACTTCCCTATGGGGAGCACCTGTGCTATTCGTCAAGAAGAAAGATGGATGGATGAGGCTGTGCATCGACTATCGTCAACTCAATCAGCTTACCATCAAGAACAAATACCCATTGCCTAGGGTTGATGAACTATTTGACCAAATATCCGGAGCTCAATATTTCTCCAAGATCGATCTTCGATCTGGCTATCACCAAATGAGGATCAAGGATGATGATATCTTCAAAATGGCTTTCAGGAGCAGGTATGGACATTATGAATTCGTTGTTATGCCTTTTGGTCTAACCTGTTGGCCCTTTTGGTACGGCAGCAAGCCAACCTAGAGGGGGGGGTGAATAGGTTTTTCTGAAATCTGAAATAGAATCTTAAACACAGAAAATAACACTTGAAAGCTTGGTTAGTTCAGTGTGATAGAGAGTGCAGTGCGGAAGCAAATAAACAATCACACAAGGACACAGGAGATTTATCCTGGTTCGGCCCTTCCCACATGGAAGTCCTACGTCCAGTCCCCAAGCAAACTCTTGGGATTTCACTAACCAAGGGTACAGTCCCCCTTATGGACCTTACAACACCCTGGATCCCCCACCAGGTCTTCTTCTCTTTCCCGGGCAAGAAGGCAGCCCACTTCTCTTACAGGTAAAGAAGCCAACCTCCTGGAACAAACCCCAGTGCGGTTCTGCTAGACACAAACCCCTAGCTGGGTTGACAACTGGTACAAACCCCAGTTAGGTTCTGCTAGACACCAACCCCTAGCTAGGTTAACAACTGGTACAAACCCCAGTTAGGTTCTGCTAGACACCAACCCCTAGCTGGGTTAACAACTGTATACAGTCCTACAGCTGGACACAGATCTTTCTTAGAAAGATCAGACTGAGAGACCTTACAAGATGAACACTCATGTAAAGCTCACAGTCCCAAACTCTCCCCAGATATACAATAAGCTCGGAGAGAAACAGAAGAGAGAAAGAAGGCTCGAATGCTTGAAAGCTTGGAAGCTTGAGAGCTTGAAATGCTTTGAATGCTTCTTCTTGGCTCAGGCTCTTTCTCTCTTTCCTTGAGTGTATGTGGCGTGAAGGTGCTTCTCACAGATGTACACTCCTTCAAAGATATTCAAGAAAAGGCTCTTATGTTCTTCAGCAATGCTCCATCTTTTATATTGAGCAGCTTTAGAATAGATCCGTTGAAGAGATCCGTTGGAGCTCTTCTAGTCGTTGCTGATCTTTCTCTTCATTTGTCTTAATCAGACTCTGATGGTCTTCGATGTCTGTGAGCATAGAAGAGAGTGTTAGCATAAAAGAGTGTTTATGATAAACGATGCATGGTACTGTGCTTCTGCTAACATACTGAAAATAGTAGGTCATATCTTTTTGACAAGATTCTGAAATATGCATGCAGCTTTTTGTCAGAAGATATTTGACTTTTTATTTAAGCGCCAAGCATATTTGAAATATAAAGGCAATCTGTGTTTCAACAGAATCCATGAAGAAATCGTTATGAGCATGACTTATGAAATCGTTATGGGAACGATTTCTTAACAAATCGTTATGGGAACGATTTCTTACCAAATCACTGCGCTCAAAGAAGAAATCGTTGCGAACACTTATGAAATCGTTATGGCATCGACTTCTTGGAAAATCATTTCGGTCACTTAAGGAATCGTTATGGGAACGACTTCTTATCAAATCAATACGCTCAGAGAAGAAATCGTTATGGCCACTTATCAAATCGTTATGGCATCGACTTCTTAGCAAATCGTTGCGGCGCTTGATACTTTGGCACTTTAAACAGAAATCGATGTATATTGATTAAACATCGATTTTATCATTTTAGTGCGCCAAATATTGCATCAATGAAAGACTTAGCTTTTGCTATGAGATTGATGCGACACAGATGAAACAAAATATTCAATTTAAGTTACATCATAAATTTTATTATCACCAAAATACAAGAACAAATAGAGAGTGGTTCAACAATCTCCCCCTTTTTGGTGATGACAAAATTTATGTGAATTTTCTGATAAAAATGTATATAGCATAGAGGTTAGCATAGAGGTTTCAGAAAATTCATACAAACTCTCCCCCTTTTTGTCACTAACCAAAAAGGAACTCTCCCCCTTTTTGTCACTAACCAAAAAGGAAGGATCTTACCATGCATTCTCTCCCCTTTGAGAAAATTTCTTACCATTGAGGGGTTCAACAATAATATTTAATGAATAACTCCCCCTTAGTCTGTGCTTCCCCTGAGCATGAGACTCCCTCTTAATGTGAGGCAAGTCTGATCTTGTTGCTCTTGACCTTTGACATGTTGTTTGTCAAGTCTTCAAGATTTTTTATCTGCATACATCTTAACAGAAAACTTGCAAACACTGTTAGTAGCATTGTAGCTTACTGAATATAACAAACATAAATGTACATTTAAAAATACAAAACTAAAACTAAAGGATGACTACTTCCTCTTCAGATTAGAATGAAGTGAAGAGTTGGTAGTCACCAATCGGATGTTTTTGAGCATCCTCTAACCATACCCATTTGAATGCCTTTTCCTTTTGTTCATCAAGAGTAGATAGGCATTTTCTTCTTTAATGTTGAAGCTACCTGAGGAGTTGTTTACAGAAGATGTCTCCTGAGAAGTTACTTGGATTTTATGAGCCTTATCCTCAGCGTTTTCATCATCAGAAGCTTCTTCAGCGCTTATTTCTTTAGAGATATCCTTTTTGAAAAAGATATGAGGCTTCCCCACAATCTGAGGTTCCTCCTTTATTTCTTCTTCTTCATGTGGAAGGATAACTTCCTGAGGTGCTTCCTGTTGCTCCCCTTGAGTGGCGACAGTTAGAGATGATGGAGTTATAGCTTCCTGTCTTGTTTCTTTAAACACTTGAGCATCAGTAGGTATTTCATCCGTAGTGGGTATTTCTTCATATGTGAGCTTCAATTTGTCCCACATATCTTTAGCAGATATACATGCGGATATTTTACTAAATTCCTTTTTAGATAAAGCACAACATAAATAATGTTTAGCTTTAAAGTTTAGTGATAACTTTATCTTATCCGCTGCTGTGATAGTAGTAGTGTTTTCAGCAGGGATAAAAACAAAATCACCTACCTCAATTACCTGCCACAGATCAAAGTCTGTGCCTCGAATGAAGCATTCCATCCTTATCTTCCAGTGTTGATAATCTTCTCCATCAAAGAATGGAGGTCTGGTGACTGATTGTCCTTCAGCATATCCTTGAGCTGCCATGGATCTTTACTCTAAGATCGTTGGATCTTCTATGAAAGTTCAGAGACTCGCTCTGATACCACTTGTTGGCCCTTTTGGTACGGCAGCAAGCCAACCTAGAGGGGGGGGTGAATAGGTTTTTCTGAAATCTGAAATAGAATCTTAAACACAGAAAATAACACTTGAAAGCTTGGTTAGTTCAGTGTGATAGAGAGTGCAGTGCGGAAGCAAATAAACAATCACACAAGGACACAGGAGATTTATCCTGGTTCGGCCCTTCCCACATGGAAGTCCTACGTCCAGTCCCCAAGCAAACTCTTGGGATTTCACTAACCAAGGGTACAGTCCCCCTTATGGACCTTACAACACCCTGGATCCCCCACCAGGTCTTCTTCTCTTTCCCGGGCAAGAAGGCAGCCCACTTCTCTTACAGGTAAAGAAGCCAACCTCCTGGAACAAACCCCAGTGCGGTTCTGCTAGACACAAACCCCTAGCTGGGTTGACAACTGGTACAAACCCCAGTTAGGTTCTGCTAGACACCAACCCCTAGCTGGGTTAACAACTGGTACAAACCCCAGTTAGGTTCTGCTAGACACCAACCCCTAGCTGGGTTAACAACTGTATACAGTCCTACAGCTGGACACAGATCTTTCTTAGAAAGATCAGACTGAGAGACCTTACAAGATGAACACTCATGTAAAGCTCACAGTCCCAAACTCTCCCCAGATATACAATAAGCTCGGAGAGAAACAGAAGAGAGAAAAGAAGGCTCGAATGCTTGAAAGCTTGGAAGCTTGAGAGCTTGAAATGCTTTGAATGCTTCTTCTTGGCTCAGGCTCTTTCTCTCTTTCCTTGAGTGTATGTGGCGTGAAGGTGCTTCTCACAGATGTACACTCCTTCAAAGATATTCAAGAAAAGGCTCTTATGTTCTTCAGCAATGCTCCATCTTTTATATTGAGCAGCTTTAGAATAGATCCGTTGAAGAGATCCGTTGGAGCTCTTCTAGTCGTTGCTGATCTTTCTCTTCATTTGTCTTAATCAGACTCTGATGGTCTTCGATGTCTGTGAGCATAGAAGAGAGTGTTAGCATAAAAGAGTGTTTATGATAAACGATGCATGGTACTGTGCTTCTGCTAACATACTGAAAATAGTAGGTCATATCTTTTTGACAAGATTCTGAAATATGCATGCAGCTTTTTGTCAGAAGATATTTGACTTTTTATTTAAGCGCCAAGCATATTTGAAATATAAAGGCAATCTGTGTTTCAACAGAATCCATGAAGAAATCGTTATGAGCATGACTTATGAAATCGTTATGGGAACGATTTCTTAACAAATCGTTATGGGAACGATTTCTTACCAAATCACTGCGCTCAAAGAAGAAATCGTTGCGAACACTTATGAAATCGTTATGGCATCGACTTCTTGGAAAATCATTTCGGTCACTTAAGGAATCGTTATGGGAACGACTTCTTATCAAATCAATACACTCAGAGAAGAAATCGTTATGGCCACTTATCAAATCGTTATGGCATCGACTTATTAGCAAATCGTTGCGGCGCTTGATACTTTGGCACTTTAAACAGAAATCGATGTATATTGATTAAACATCGATTTTATCATTTTAGTGCGCCAAATATTGCATCAATGAAAGACTTAGCTTTTGCTATGAGATTGATGCGACACAGATGAAACAAAATATTCAATTTAAGTTACATCATAAATTTTATTATCACCAAAATACAAGAACAAATAGAGAGTGGTTCAACATAACCAATGCTCTTGTAGCCTTTATGTAACTTATGAACAACATATATCGGCCATACCTTGACAAGTTCATGGTCGTCTTCATCGACGACATCCTCATTTATTCAAAGACCAAAGAAGAGCATGAAGAACACCTGACGATTTCACTGCAAGTCTTGCGAGACAACAAACTGAACGCAAAGCTTAAAAAGTGTGAATTCTAGCTCGAAGAAGTGTCCTTCTTGGGCCATGTCATCTCAAAGGATGACATCTCAGTTGATCCCTCCAAAGTCGAAGCAGTACTCAATTGGGAGAGACCAACCAACGTCACTAAGATAAGAAGCTTCTTAGGACTGGCTGACTACTACAGGCGGTTCATCAAGGACTTCTCAAAGATCGCCGTTCCTCTCACGTGTCTGACACGAAAGGAGAATCCCTACTCCTGGAGTAAAGAATATGAGAAAAGTTTCCAAACTCTTAAAGATTGTCTTACCTTGGCACCTATTCTCGCTCTGCCAATAGAGGGAGAAGGTTTCTCTATGTACACCGATGCCTCAAGAATTGGGCTTGGGCGTGTATTGATCCAAAAGTAGAAAGTCATCGCCTACTCTTCTCGACAACTGAAGACTCATGAAGTCAACTACCCCGTGCATGATCTTGAGTTGGCTGCCGTGGTCTTTGCCTTGAAAATCTGGAGACATTACCTCTATAGAGAAAAGTTCACTGTCTACTCAGACCATAAAAGCTTGGAGTACTTATTCTCCCAGAAGGAACTCAACATGAGATAGAGAAGATGGCTAGAATATCTGAAGGATTTTGACTTCAACATCCAATACCATCCAGGCAAGGGTAATGTCGTGGCTGATGCTCTTAGTAGAAAGTCGATGGCAACTGTTTCAAGTCTAGTCCTTGGCGAGATGCAACTACTAGAACAATTTGCAAGGTTAGACTTAACTATTGAACATAGAGATGATTGAGTCTTGGTTGCCAATATCAACATTCAATCGGATCTGCTAGAGGAGATCAAATCTCAACAAAATGATAATCCATTCTTGGTTCGCATCAATGAAACTTTAGCCGAAAGACCGGACTTTGCTATGATAGAGGATGAAAGACTGGTGTTCCAAGGGAGGACATGTGTCCCCGATAATGAAGAATTTAAGAGAAAGCTAATGGATGAAGCTCACAAAACAAAGTACACTATCCACCTTGGAGGTACTAAAATGTATCAAGACATGAAAAGAACATTTTGGTGGCCGAACATGAAGAGAGAGATAGCTGAACATGCCGCACACTGCCTTGCTTTCCAACAAGTAAAAGCGGAACACATGCGCCCTGCTGGTGTACTAAGACCGCTAGAGATCCCGGAATGGAAGTGGGGAAAGCAATGGCATGGACTTCATCATGGGTTTACCCAAGACTCGTGGTGGACTCGACGCCATATGGGTTATAGTCGACCGACTAACCAAATCTGCCCACTATCTGCCTATAAACAGTAAGTTGTCAGTGGAGGTACTTGCCGCCTTATATGTCAAGGAGATTGTAAGACTACATGGTGTTCCATCATCTATAGTTTTGGATCGAGATCCGAGATTCACATCTCATTTTTGGAAAGGACTGCAAGGTGCACTGGGTACTAAACTCAACTTTAGTACCGCATTCCATCCACAAACTGATGGGCAAACTGAAAGAACCAACCAAATAGTGGAAGACATGTTGAGAGGTTGCACTATAGACTTCCAAGGATACTGGAATGAGCACCTATCCCTTATTGAGTTCGCCTATAACAACAGTTATCAGGCTAGTATTAAGATGGCACCGTTCAAAGCACTCTACGGAAGGAATTGTAGATCTCCTGCATGCTGGAATGAGGTGGGAGAACAGAAATGGCTAGGCCAATATTTGGTATAACGAACAACAAAAAACATTTAGGTGATTAAAGACCGACTTAAGACGGCTCAGTCTAGAGAAAAGAGCTATGCCAACAAAAGAAGGCAAGACTTGGAATTTCAAGTCGGTGATCATGTATTCTTAATGGTGTCACCTACTCGTGGCGTCCAAAGATTTGGTGTGAAAGGAAAGCTCAGTCCTAGATTTATCGGTCCTTTTAAAGTACTCGAAAGGTTTGGTGAGGTTGCATATCGACTGGCGTTGCCACCGGATCTGGCATGTGTACACAATGTGTTCTATGTCTCCATGCTCAGGAAATATGTATATGATCCCACACACATCATTCGCCATGAGAAGCTGGTGTTTGTAATCACGGGGAATGTGCACCCACAAAACACACAACAAGATGTTAAATCTAAAGGTATGGAGATAAGGAATGTGATCGCCACCTAGATAGCTGCCGCCTATAGGAATTAAAGAGCTAGCTATACTAGGAAAAGGAAATAGAATAGTGGACTTATTGAGATCGTGATGGGAAATCCCGCCTCTGCCGCCGTTCTCTGCAGTGCGGGAGAAAACGTGGTTGGACCTTCTTCCTGTCCTCCAGCTAGCTGGAAGACAAGAGCCCCTCATTGATATTTGCTTATGTGCCAGCCAAAACAACGAAAACAATAAAGAGAAACCCTGTTAGAAATATTAAGTTTAGTATCTATCACTACAAGAAAAATCGAAAATAGAAACCGAAATATTCGGTCTCTATTCGGTCCGTAAAAAGCTCAGAGACCGAATTTGTCGGTCAAGAACTTCTGGTCACAAATCTGTGACCGACTAAATTCGGTCCCTATTCGGTCACTAAATAGGGACCGAATAGGGACCGAATCAGGTCGGTCCCTATTTAGGGACCGAACTGAGTTGGTCCCAATTCAGTCCCTAAAAATAGGGACCGAATAGGGACCGAATCAGGTTGGTCCCTATTTAGGGACCGACCTGATTCAGTCCCAGTTCGGTCCCTAAAATAGGGACCGAACTGATTCGGTCCCTAAAAATAGGGACCGAATTGGGACCGAATCATTTCGGTCACTATTAGGGACCGAAATAATTCGGTCACTATTCGGTCCCTATTTTAGGAACCGAACTGGGACCGAATAAGTTCGGTCCCTAAATAGGGACCGACCTGATTCGGTCCCTATTTTTAGGGACTGAATTGGAACCAACTCAGTTCAGTCCCTAAATAGGGACCGAATAGTGACTGATTATAATCGGTCACTAATCGGTCTCTATTTTTTAAATATTTTTTTAATATATATATATTTTTAGGAAAATAACATGCGTAAAATAAATAATATCCACAACAATAATAATTGTCCACAATAAAAGTGTCTACAACACAAAAATAATAAAAATATTCACAACAAAACAATAATAAAATGTCCACAACATCAACAATAATAAAAATATCCACAACACAACAATAATAAAATGTCCATAACATCAGAATAATAAAATGTCCACAATAAGAATAAAAATATCCACAACATCAAAATAATAAAATACCAACAACAATAATAAAAAAGTCTACAACAATAATAATAATGAAATGAAAATCATGAATCCTCGTCCTCGTGCTCGTCTCCTCCCACTCCACCCGATGAAGGAACCTACAATACATATATAACAATAATAAGTTAAAATTAAATACTATTATAAGCAATAATTTATTTTAGAAGCATAAATTAAATGCTATTATAAGCAATAAATTATTTAATTTCATAGATTTTTATTCACTCACTTTCGGTCAATATTTTGATCGCACTATATATTTTTGTCACACAAATCGGGAGTCCGAATTGAACTCCGTCAGTTACCACAAATCACACTCATCGCCCCGACCGTGCTGGAACAAACCATAGGCCAATCTAATGAATATTTCTAATTTTGGACCCACAAACCTAAGTTTTTCATTTCTTAACTAAACTATAACTTGTTTATTGTGACTTTGAGCGTCGAGCTCAAACCGTAAGGCCGAATTGAACTCCGTTAGTTTCCACAAGTCACACTCATTGCCCCGACCGTGCTGGAATAAACCGGAGGCCAATCGGATAAGTATTTTTAATTTTGGACCCACAAACCTAAGTTTTTCATTTCCAAACTAAATTAACTTGTTTATTGTGACTTTGAGCGTCGAGCTTAAACCGGGAGTCCGAATTGAACTCTGTCGGTTTCCACAAGTCACACTCATCGCCCCGACCGTGTTGGAACAAACCGGAAGTCAATCGGATGAGTATTTCTAATTTTGGACCCACAAACCTATGTTTTTCATTTCTTAACTAAACTAACTTGTTTATTATGACTTTGAGCGTCGAGCTCAAACTGGGAGTCCGAATTGAACTCCGTCGATTTCCACAAGTCACACTCATCGCCCCGACCGTGCTGGAACAAACCGGAGGGCACTTGGATGAGTATTTCTAATTTCGGACCCACAAACCTAAGTTTTTCATTTCTTAACTAAACTAACTTGTTTATTGTGACTTTGAGCGCCGAGCTCAAACCGGGAGTCCGAATTGAACTCCGTCAGTTTCCACAAGTCACACTCATCGCCCCGACCGTGCTGGAACAAACCGGAGGTCATTCGGATGAATATTTTTAATTTTAGACCCACAAACCTAAGTTTTTCATTTTTTA
Source organism: Colocasia esculenta (assembly GCA_014218235.1). Lineage (NCBI taxonomy): Eukaryota > Viridiplantae > Streptophyta > Magnoliopsida > Alismatales > Araceae > Colocasia > Colocasia esculenta. The sequence goes on along the minus strand of CM024759.1, from coordinate 41,066,863 downwards.
ACTAAACTAACTTGTTTATTGTGACTTTGAGCGTCGAGCTCAAATCGGGAATCCGAATTGAACTCCGTCAGTTACCACAAGTCACACTCATCGCCCCGACCGTGCTGGAATAAACCGGAGGCCAATTAGATGAGTATTTCTAATTTTGGACCCAAAAACCTAAGTTTTTCATTTCTTAACTAAACTAACTTATTTATTGTGACTTTCAGCGTCGAGCTCAAATCGGGAGTCCGAATTGAACTCTGTTAGTTTCCACAAGTCACACTCATCGCCCCGACCGTGCTGGAACAAACCGGAGGCCAATCGGATGAGTATTTTTAATTTTGGACCCACAAACCTAAGTTTTTCATTTCTAAACTAAACTAACTTGTTTATTGTGACTTTGAGCGCCGAGCTCAAACCGGGAGTCCGAATTGAATTCCGTCAGTTTACACAAGTCACACTCATCGCCCCGACCGTGCTGGAACAAACCGGAGGCCAATCGGATGAGTATTTCTAATTTTGGACCCACAAACCTAAATTTTTCATTTCTTAACTAAACTAACTTGTTTGGTGTGACTTTGAGCGCCGAGCTCAAACCGGGAGTCTGAATTGAACTCCGTCGGTTTCCACAAGTCACACTCATCGCCCCGACCATGCTGGAACAAACCGAAGGCCAATCGGATGAGTATTTTTAATTTAGGACCCACAAACCTAAGTTTTTCGTTTCTTAACTAAACTAACTTGTTTATTGTGACTTTGAGCATCGAGCTCAAACCGAGAGTCCGAATTGAACTCTGTCGATTTCCACAAGTCACACTCATCACCTCGACTGTGCTGGAACAAACCGGAGGCCAATCGGATGAGTATTTCTATTTTTGGACCCCCAAACCTAGCTAAGTTATTCATTTCTAAACTAAACTAACTTGCTTAATGTGAATTTGAGCGTCGAGCTCAAACCGGGAGTCCGAATTGAAACCGTCGGTTTTCACAAGTCACACTCATCGCCCTGTCCGAATTGAACTCCGTCAGTTTCCACAAGGTCTAACTGCCATGATAGAGTGCCATATAAATGAAGAACTCTTTTTAACTTTTGCATGACAGAAAGGATGGGCTTTACAATACTTGGCTTTGAGAATTTTAGTCCAAAACCCACCATAGTCAATAAAGAATCTCCATGTCAATTTCATAATCGCTGCTTTATTGAAAATGTGCAGGTCCTTAAATCCCAACCCCCCCCCTCAAGTTTAGTCTTCTGCATTTTGTGCCAGGCCACCAATTGGTGTTTATTTGAAAACAGTTCGCGCTAGACTATGATTTCCTATAAATTTTACAATATTCTTTATTCAGAAAGGATTCTGTAATCTCTTCCACTTAGAAATATAGCATCACCAGAACTTTATTATCTATTGCTGACCAAAGGTGTATTCTGGAGACAGAACCCAGGAGAACTGCACTAAATGGCAGAATAACGATATAATTGGTGCTTTGTCTAAAAGAGCATGGAGCTTCTTTGACAAAGAAAGCACCAAGAGTCACCTGGTCTGCATTAGTTTGTTGCCAACATTTATGTTCTCTTCATGTTTAGGAAGAGATGCCTATTATTCTTGACGCTCTTCTATTGATCCCATTACTACTCCTCATTTACGCTCAACATGCATGCTGTATATTTAAGAGACAGTCAGTTCAATGGAAAGTCCCAAATAGATTGGTCGATTGAGGTTGGTAAACTCAGTTCAGGATTGGACAACAGTGATCTGATCTTGATTTTCCCATTCACTTTTGGGATGCTCAAGACATACTCTAATTCACTTTTGGGATGCTCATGACAGAAAGAATAAAGAAGCACCAAGAGGGAGAGAGGAACAGTGGAAACTACAAAACAAAAAACAAGGAAGATAGGAAGGACTAGTTGAGCCACAGCAGCACTGCTAGCAACCATCAGCATTACCAGTAGCTTGAAGCAGTAACAACAGAAGAAGGAGGCCAACCAACAGCCCACCTCCTACAGCCTGCTGCCACCAAATCCACAAAAGACTGCCACAGGTGCTGGATCTATGTAGTTAGTGTTTGTGTTCTATTTGCTGTTTCTTTCATTTTCTCTTTACTTCTCATTTTCCCTTTCTCTTCTGAGAAGAAAGAGTTCGTGAGCGTACCAGCCCATGATCCAGATTGAATACTAGATAAAATTCAGCGTAATTTAGTTGTATCGAATTTATCCTTTGCAAACAATATCTATCATCTTATCTTTTTTTCAGCGCAAAACTATGACATACATATATAGAAGTATGATAGCAAGCAAAATATTTCTACCTTCAGGAGTTTAAGATGATGGCGGTTGAATTCCTTTTCACTATGTGGTAGTAGCTGTCTTAAGAGCCAGCCTCCAACCCACAGAGCCTCTGAGAAAATATTAGATCTGCAGAAGAGGTTAACCAATGCATCGAGCACCTAAAACACAAAGATAATATCACAAAAGGATCAGCAGTTATTACATTAAGAACCCAAAATCTCCAAGCGAGAATTTTGATCTAGAGGTATGATGGTGACTATTCCGGTAATCTATACTATATATTAGAAGTGACACTTTGAACTTTCGTACGGTTCAACTTTCGTCCGGTTCAATGCTTGGTCCGGTTCATCTTTAAACCCTTTTGTAACCTTAATCCTCTCTAGATGAAGAGAGACCTTCCGGCCCGTTCATCTTAAAACCCCTTTATGTTCGTTTTATTTCTCCCTTCCTTCTTTATGTTCCAATTTGAAACGTAAACCCCTTTGTAACCTTAATAATCCTCTCTGGAGGAAGAGAGACCTACCGACCCGTTCATCTTAAAACCCCTTTATGCCCGTTTTATTTCTCCCTCCCTTCTTTATGTTCCAATTTCAAAGAAAACGTATATTTTGAATTGCAGTGTTAAACGTAAGAGAAGCATATCTATCGATGAAACGTTGTCGCATATATGTCGCCCTAATTTTGAATACATTAAATTTCAAAGAAAATGTATATTTTTTGAATTGCAGTGTTAAACGAAGGAAACTTTACACTATTAAATAACGTGAATTAAATCCTAATCGTCTGCAATCTACGTTCCCCGCAATGCTTTTCCCCCCAATGATTTTCCCCACTACGGCTACTGTAGACGAGGACCAATTTTCAGAGCTGAGAATACCACAGGATTTCACCCCAGTTTGCAGAGCTGAGGATACCATAGGATTTCACCACTACTGAGGTAATCTATTCTAAACTATTCAGTTATTGTATTATTACCTTATTATTTTAACACATGTTAAATATATGTTACTAATTTTTAGTTTTTACAATTTTACTGAGCAGAGGGAGCGGACCAGAGGGAGCGCAACGGAAATTACAGAGGACATTTTCTGTCCGACAGTGTCATCCGTTCATGAAACCCAACCCAGAAGCTGAAAAAAAAAACATAACTTTTTTAGTTCATTTGTAAATATAAAGGCTTGCGAAGGTGGCAACTTTCATTAGTGCATCTCAGTAAGCAAGGACATTTATGAGATTATGACTGGAAATGATAGGATGTACAGTCAGGATCATACAACATTTCACTGCCAAGAGGATGATGTCTCATGTGTCGAAGAGTAGAAGACAGAATCATGAGATAGATAATTCAAGACAACTTATGTGCTGGTTGTTTGAAGGGAAAAAGATGCGAGAACTTGGTTGAGATGAGTAATGATAGCATGAGACGAGGATGTATATTTCCTCCTAAGATAGCAAATACTTTGGAGTGACCAACATGTGAAGAAATAAACTAATGGCAACGATTCTTAGAAAATTTAGCATTAGGCAAACAACACTCACAAACATCAGCAAGAGAAAGGGGCTTAAAACAATCAAAATTGAGAAAGTGTCGATCATGCAAGAAATTAAAGAAGTCATAGTAGTAGAAGAATTGGGTAAATGTTGAGGAAAACCTTTTGCGGCCAAGACGTATTGTCCCCAGAGTGGAGGCAAGGTTTTCACCCTTTAAAAGGCACCTCTTGATTGCACATGCTCACTTAGTGATTTTTCTCAACAACCAATGTGGGATTATCTGTTACTTACCCCAAAAGTGTGGGATTATCTGGAAACCCTGTTTTTGACCTCTACATTATATTGCAGTTTTAAATACTTTTAATGCCATTTAATGCAAACATGGGAAAAAAACAAATAAATTATTGTTATATTTTACCATGCAACAAGATATTTAGAACATAACCAGAACCTCAGATTGCATGTATATCTTTTGGAAGCACATCATATTATTCAATCTCCTGATTAAAATCATTAATTTTGAGCTCATAAGAAACCTATTGATGCTTTCTTATCAAGCTATTTTGTAAGCTTCCCCCATAGGTCTGACATCAAGTGCCTACCTTCACAATGTGTGTATCCATCACCAACAAACTTCACACCTTGAACAACAGGGCATTCACATATCCTTCCACGGAAGGTGTCCTACAAGTGAATGTTCAACATTTTGGATAATAGGTTGATAAACGTAAAACAAAAATCACCTTAAAATGTGTGAAGCTAAGAATCATACCTTACAAGCTGTGTTGTTTTCCAAGCATTCAATTGTTTGTATATCTGGAAGAAATAGAGGGTGGATTCTTAAACATTCAAAATATATGATATAGAGGGAAAGATGTCATATCCATTATTTCTGACCTGATCTCAAACAAACAGCTGGCTCAGTTGTTTCTTCAAATCCTGCACAGATGGCTTTAAGAACTGCAGCCTTGTCCAGTTTTCCTGAATAGGCCAAGTCAGCAGGGTTTGTTATGCAAGGAAATTTGAAAACTTGAAACAACCAAAAACTCAGATGAGTGATAAACCTCTATATTGCCTGTTATTGATCAAGAGTGTTGGCAAGATAGTCACATCCCCACGGGAGTTCTTACCAATCTAAGGGTCTGTTTGTTTGTGGGTAAAACTCTGTTGGGAAACGATTTTCCAGGAAAAACAATTTTTTAAGACCATTTGGTATATCTGAAAACCAGATTTTGGAAAACTTTATGCAGAAAACTTCGGATTTTGGCATTCCCGCGGATGACGCGGAAGCCGTTTTCCTCCTCCACGAAAGTGCCTACTACCTCCTCCACGCATGTGCAGACCATTTATTTTGACACTATTCATGTGAGTTGTTTTTTTTATTTTTTTCCCTTCATTTAAGTCATATTTGTCTAATCTAATAATTTTTCATTTATTATTTTAATTTTTAATTGTTTATTAAAATATTTGGAGAACACTATTCATTCAAGTTATGTTTTTATTTTAATTCTCTTAATTTAAATTATCTTTGCCAAAAGTATTCATTTTTCACTTATTATTTATTTTTTAAAAATATCAAAAATAAAATAAAAATAAAATAAAAAATTTGATGAATAGTGTTAGTACACAAGGAGTATATGACTCTCTCTCATTTGAGTGGATCATAAAATTTCATATCTTTTATACAACTTTATATTTTCCTAACAACCAAATAGACAATTACGTTTCCGTTTTCACGTAAAAGTTTTTCCGCGGAAAATTATTTCCCTCTAAAACTGTTTTACATGCAACCAAACGGACCCTAAATCCAGAAACATAAATGCATTTCAGCAAACATAAGAATATCATTAAGTCCTTGTAAATTAGTTCTGAACTACTAAGAATTAATAAACATCATAGATAAGGAATTCCACTTTAAATAAAAGATAAGGTTTCAGAAAGTGACCGAAATTTTTGGTCTCTAAATCGGTCTCTATAAGCGTTTTTTCTTATAGTGATTGTGATTAGGATTGATGTTTAACAAATTAGTTCCATTACAAAACTATGTGCGATAAAAGAGATATAAATAAGAGATATGATCTAGTACCCTGCATATAAACATTGAGCTCTTTTGCATACTTGATTAGCCTAGGCCCTTCATGATATCAGTACCCCGCTGAGAAAGCTTTGAACAGCAAATATTTCATCAGGAGCTTTTACCACTGATAATAAGAAAGGGAAATATAACCAAAGTATGCATGTATGTATATATGCTACCAAGAATTTCTAACCCCTGCAGAGAGAAACATCACCAAACTCAATATGCTAGAAATGATAGGCAACATGAAAAATTTACCCCACAATCTCATTCAGTTCTTGGCTTCAAGCCTGTAAAATTGTAGGTAGGGGATTATTCAAGCAATGGAGATCCAAGCACCAAAAAAATAGAAGTATCACTCTTCAATAATGTCAACGCCTTAAGAAAATCAGTGAAGAAATATGGACTCCTTAAAACCGATACATGCAAGGACAACTAAGAAATGGTGGTTCAGAACAGGACGTGACTGTTGACACTGTAGAGTTTTCTTATGCTACAAAGGTAATCTCATAACCTAGTTTCTATTGTTTTATGACACTTAACTGAAGACCTTCCAAAGAAACAGGAATAACCTCGCACTTTCAAGTCTTACTGGTGGTGAAACCAGAATAGTCGTATCAAAACAAAAACATTTCTGCCACTTCCTTACTCTGTTTTTCCAAAAGTTACAACACAAGACCATTCACACTCCCATGGGCATCTATAAGTTATGCTGTCACTGCAGGTAATTGAAGTATGCATCATCTCTCTATGATATATAAAAGAGATAGACAAAAGTTTAATTAGTGACAAATTTGAAACTATATAATAGACTGTTATAAAACTGTTAAGCTATAATCTTTTCGATAATATATTGGAAACTCATGACATAAAAAAATCAAATGAGCAGAACATCTATACTATGTTAATCCTTACAACAGTGCTATGTTCTTAAACAGCTATAATCCTTCCTAAACAGCAAAAAACAGAACAGCTATAATCCTTCCAACAGGATGTGAAAGATACATAGATAGCCATTAAAAGCTTCAAAATTTTCTAAACTCATGCAAGCAGAATTTTATAATCCTGACAGCAGTGACATTTTGATATGAACATAAACACAAAAAATAGTTGCACCAAAGATCTATATGAAGCAAAATTTAGGAAAAAATAAGCTCAGTTGCTCATGCATTATAAGACCACATTCCTGAAAGAAAAAAAAATGCTTAAACTGGGAAACAGGAACCTACTCACAGTGCGTTCCGCTTACAGAATGCTGACTCGATAATGGAATAGAACTGTATGAGCTCCAGAGCACCTGCCTGGAAGAAAGATAATAGATCGATTTGAGAAAGACAGAAAAACATGAAGCAAAATTTAGGAAAAAATAAGCTTAATTGTTCATACACTATAAGACCACATTCCTGAAAGAAAAAAAAATGCTTAAACTGGGAAACGGGAAGCTACTCACAGTAATGTGAAAGATACATATTAAAAGTATTGTTCAGAACTCAAAAACAGGATGTAAAAGATACATAGATAGCCATTAAAAGCTTCCAAAGTTTCTAAACTCATGCACCCAGGTGTATTTAGAATATAAATCCTCAGGTGGATTTAGAATATAAATCTCCATCCTTTTAATAAGGATGCAGAGAGAATTATAGTGGGGCAAGTAAAATGGGTTCCCCAAAGCCCCTCTAAGACAACATGCTCATACACTATGAGGCTTTTACATGCCTGAAAAAAAAAAACTTAATTGTGAAAGACAGATATATATCAAGCAATATTTCACACACCTTCAAAAGATCTATATCTTCTATAAGTACAAAGATAATCATACACACCCTCAGAAACAGAAAAAGAAAGATACATTAATTAAAACCATCTGGTGGATTTAGGATATAAATCTCCATCCTTTTAATAAGGATGCACTAATGAAGTTAGGTTGGCGGTTTCAGCCTTACTAAAATTATTTTTCAGAACTCAAAAAATAGAAAAAGAAAGATACATAGATAGACACATTAAAAGCTTCCAATGGTAATATGATCAGATTGTTGGAATTCAGTTTTTTCTGGTTATTAGGATCAGGTTGGCTCTGTGTAATTAGGCTTACACGGGAGAGCTTGGCAGGCGGTGGGGGGATAGACACAACAGGGATGGAGAGATGGAGGGAAGCACAGAGGTGGCAAGGCAACAGGGGTTGTCAACAGTGGTGAAAAGAGAGGGAGAATGTCTGATGCTGGCCGGACTAAAAGAACGAAGGACCACGGGGGCGATGTTGGCCGATGCTGGCCGGACAGAAGGTTCGATGTTAGCCGATGGTTGTTCTAACTATTAAGCAAAAACAGAACATGAGGTAGTATTGCCTTATTGTAGTTTTACTTATTATAATTCAAAAATTAGTAGCAAATAAGTTTTAGAAATTGCCAATTGCATAAGTGTTATCATATTCATGGCTTTTTGTCACCAAATTGAAAATAATTGTCTTTCATCTCTAAGCTTATACATTACAGGAGGAGTTAAATGATCTATAGAAGTTGAATTTTGATAATTTTAGTATATATAAATTAAGTACAAAAAAATACCTACTGAGGCAGTTAGAAACTGGATAGAATCTGAGTAGTAACCTCCTTTCCCTGCACATATGGTTAATGAAAGGTATTATTAGTTCCTAGAACTTAAGTTAATAAAAAATTAGAGTGAATACAAAATTTAAAGAAAAAAGAAAAGATAGCACCGTAGCTACATTGCGACAGTGCTACAGCAGGAAATGATTAAATAAATTGTTATGAACAAAATAGAGTTGCAAACTGTGCTTAAGACTGTGCTTAAAACTATCCGAAAATTATGGCATTAATAGAGTTGCAAACTGTGCTTAAAACTCATGCATTTAGTATGAACAAAATAAAAAATCAGGATATCTAATTGTACTTAATCATGCATTTCAGAAGAAAAAAAACACTGAATATCATTATCTACTGAAACACCCAGCAAAAATATACTAATTTCTTCTTAATAATGTGCGTCCTGTCTTTTCAGACTTAGGGACAATTGGCTACCCCATTCTGCAAGCATACCCCATTCTGTTTAGGGACAATTGGCTAACGGGGATAGATTAAGGAGTTTAAAGCTTTTTGAGGAAAGCATCAAGTTACTGACGCGTGTTATTACTGATGTTGTTAGAAGGTGTTCTTTTAATGTGTTAGGTTCATGAAAGTTTCCCCTTCCTAATTGCTTTGTCTTGGAAGGCTGCTTCACCTGATTCAAATGGACCTGCAGAAAATCAGCAAATCTCTACTGTATTCCCTAAAGGAAACCCAATTCCTAGTGTGAAGGCATTGACATTTTACAGGTCTAGCACATTCACAATTGATGTTGTGTATCCAGATGTGAGTGAGTTGCAGGCACCTGCAAATATAAGCTCATACACGGTAACCATATGCTACTGGTCTTTTTATGGTCCAGCACTTATAGAGAAACACATGTAACTTTTCTTTTGGTTGTTGGCAGATTCTCTTCTTTCCTCTATTCTGATGCATGCCATAATAAACCAATTTCTTTCTTTGTATATAGTACATAAACAGTAGTATCAAAGACAAAAATAATATGATGGACTTTTACATTTCCAATGTTCTATCCAACACTTAATATGTGTGCAGACAACAAAAACATTATTCACTTCAAGCTATAAAATACAAAACTCTGCTCTGCTTCTCTTTTGCCACTCAGCTATCCCTTAAATCATTCTTAACTTAAGGCATGCAAAGGTTTAAGCTTTATTTCTTAGCCTTATCTCACACTACAGTGACTTTCTAGCAGATTAAAATATTGTTGGAAGTAGAAACAGAAGTTAAGAAAATGGTCTTCTTAAAGCAAACACACACCAAACTGGTAAGGTTTATCAAATTCACTTAATAATTTTTTTTTCTACAGTTGTCTATGCACATTAAAACAGTACAGAAGGAGTAGTAATGATCTATAGAAGCAATCTAGATTTCAGCTTCTATGATAAGGCATAGACTAAATTAAGAACAAAAAAATTTGAAACCCAGAATCTATACAAACTATATATATATATATTAGGAACATAAGCACATTAAAACATATAGATATTAAACGGGTAGGGATTATTAATCATTAAAACACAACCATTCCAAGTGTATGTTCACTTAATCATGTATTCATAGATATTGTGTCTTGTGTTGGCAGTTTATGGCCATCTTCAGTCTCAATGGGATAGATATTCTTACCATTAATATTCCTTTCAGGACCTGAAATACATGTCAAACAACATCCTAAAAAAATTTGGATAAGAAGGAGATACATAGATACATGAAAACAATGCATTGTCTAGATCTGAAAAATTTTCACAGCAATGATGTAATCTTTACAAAATGACAATACCTACAGTGTTTCATGGAGATACTGAACCCACATGAGGAGAAAAAATTGAGAAAAATTGGGTGGGGCAGGGCATTCGTCATGTTGTTGGCATCAAAAGAAAATTTCAGATTCAGAAAAAAAAAACAGATCAGCGCCTCCTCCAATGCTCTCTAAAATGAAATCATGGTGGCTGAAAATGGTGGAAACTGGCTCATATGAATTTACAGATGCCATGTGGCAGCCCTATGATGAATGTTGCCAGAGATTATGTGGAGATGCAGCTCAACTTTCTTAAGAAGAAAGGGTACTGGAGCAGTGGCATACTTGGGGCAAGCAGCAGCAGTTCAGAAATCATACTTTGTTCTCCTGCTCATTAGAATTAGACACAGCATGTCAGGCAAGGTGGAAGATGAGTTGAAGAAATTCCAGGATTCTATTTTGAGACGTTTCCTCGATATATTTCATAATTTAATGTCTGAGACTCTGAGTGCTTAACCAGAGGCATAGGCATGAATTAGACCTACTTAGACCTACTTATGATTTTATGAACGTGATAAAAAAAAGACTGAATTGAGGAAGACAAATAAATATGAAGAAAAATTTCAATAAATGAAAAAAAATTGGACTTGGTGAGAAAACTTCTAAAACTTTAAGAACCTTAATTAAGGGAGTTGCATTTTAGAACATGTAAAAAATAGTTGCATATCAAGCAAAATATGATCAGACATTTTCTTGAACCACCTATGCATCTCTAGTCTAGTATGTCTATGAAATTTACTTTTGACCATTTACAGAGTTAATTTTGTACATCCTTCATGTAGAAGACATTTGCTCTTTCATCTAATTTCAATTTTCAATAATCTCCCACCAACAACATGTGGACACACTGATATTATTTCATTAATTCTTGCCATAAACGTCCATTTTTACTTCTGCCAGTGTCCTTATATATAACAGAATCATTGTCCATGAATTATTTGCACTTCAACTTGGTAACGACATCTTATTCTCAAATTGATGTTGCCCCAACTCCAAATATCATATTGCTAGAAAGATCAGAAATTAACCTTAGAAGCTCTACATAACGCATGCTTGTAATCTCCATCCCTCAATACCATATATAATCCTCATCACCTTTTCTTAATCTCTGTCTGCCAAGTGGTTTCTTAGTCGCCTGTCCCCATGGAGTTTCATGGTTACCCTTGTTATTTTTTGAGCATTTATGATAAGCAACTATAACATTCACATTCATGATTGGTTGTTAGGTTACTTTTCAGATTGAAAGAGTTTTTTCAGCAGCATCATGTTTAAACTGTTGCTGTGATGCTGACGCTAGACCTTCCATACTGACCGCTGCATTTAGCTCTTAAGCTCCTTTGATCTGCAATAGATGCCTTGTCAAGAGAGCTAAGTAAGCTACATCAAAACATATTGGATCCATGTCAAGATCATCTAGCTATTTCCTTTTGGCTTTCTCAAACTAGATAAGATAGGTGCCTTACTATTGACAAATTTTTTTTAGTTGAATACACAATTCATTTTGGAAGTGATTGACACTTTTTATCCTCTTTCCATGTTTATATGACTATGGGCCTCAATTTTTTGACCCATGTGTGTTAGTGTGATGTTACACCGTTTACAGCCCTTTCTGACAGATAGCCAAATCATGAAATCGGATCAATATGCAGTAGATTCCCATCCTCTCAGCAAATGTGTTATCAATTTGAGGAGTGAGGGATAAGCCTCTGATGAAGAAATTTGGACAATGGTATAGAGGCTACCTCCTTTCCTTGAAGAAATTTGGACAGAAGACTGGAGCTATATGAGTTGCTTCCAACCGAAGATCTTAAAACCCTTGTTTTGTATGATACTCTTGTTTAACTTCTAAAGTCACATTTAGAAATCTAAACGTTTGAGAATGTCAAATAAGGAAGGGTAGTCTAGACACTGTTTATTATTTTATTGCATGGATTTCTAGCTACTTTGCAGCTTCAATCATAAGTTGTGTCTCTTCTCTATGGTCTTGCTGTTTTTTGAGTTCCTCCATTCATCCCCTACCCATAGAATTCTTGTAACCTTCATTTCATCTATTGACAGAACTATGCATCTAATATTCCTCTGTAAAGAAGGTAAAAGCAGTTGATGCACATGTAAATAAATATGTATATGCCTACTTACAGTTTTCTGAATGAAAAATGGATGAGAACCCTATAAGCTCCAGACCAACTGCCTAAAAGAGAAAAAAAAGTCTGAATTTAGGAAGAGTACAGATCATATAAATCCAATTCTGGCTAAAAAGTCCTACAAATTTATGTGGATACACTTCCTAATATTCTGGCTAAATCCAATTCTTTAACAAAGCCCCGAAAACAATGTAAGCATAAAACTAATGGTCAATGTTTTTCTACAGTTTCAAACCGTAAAGCTAAAAACTAATGTTTTTAGGAACATAAGCATAACTGAAAATAACATGCACATTAAAACCTATAAACATTAAACTATTAATCTCATCAAATGAAATTGTTATACATAAACCTAAATGCCCCCTAAAAGCAATGATGATTGTGGTATAGGGATCTAATAATATTGCAGTGATTGGCTAGGACTACCTTTAACTTTTCTGGTGTCTGGTTATCAAGTTATTGTATGTACCCATGCCATTGTAGGATGTTGAAAAGAATCCTCAGTTGGGCTTGGGCAAGTGGATTATATCTCATTCCTACTGTGACTCTTTCGAGTTTTGCATTTTCATCTAATCTTCCAGGTTGTATGGTAGTAGTAAGGTGTTTCCACCGCATGTTCCATGTCAAGATAATTAATCAAGATCTTGTTGATTGGGTAGACTCGACCATGTGGAGCATATGAAAGGCCATGTTGAGTGTAAACTAACCCAGGCCTTGATTGGGGTCAATTATGAAAAGTGCTTAATTGTTGATGCAGCTTTTAAAGATGACAGAGCTACCTGCGCACTTATTTCATTTTTTCCCCCCACTTTCTATATCCAGTGAGCATTAGAGATAAAAGTTCTTTAAGGTAAGATTAGTGTCTCAGATTTTACTATTGAATTGATTATATCTATTAACTTCAAAATAGATATAAAGACTGGATCATTTACAGATAGTAGTTAATCAAATTATATCAACTCTAGATAAAAAAAAACCCATAACAACTTTTTGTAAAGAAAAATCAATTAAGATATTAAGCAGCATTAGAAAACTGTGTAGATTTCCAAGGTTAGAAAACTGTATAGATTTACAACAAAGAAATCAACTACTGGAAGAAAGCGACCTTGAAAACTGATAAGCTACCTGAAGAATAGCGGGAAGAGAAAAAAATGGCGAACAAACAGCATGAACGGGGGGAAATTTGGGGAAAATCGTTGAGTACCTCTCTGAAAATGGCGACTGTGAGGCTGCGACGGGAAGGCTGCAAGCTCGACGATGCGAGCGCGAGGCAGATTTAATTGAGACTTCCAATAGAATTCTTGTCTGCAAGAAAATAGACAGAAAAATATCAGGCACAGAGAAAAATATTGAAAAGAATACCACTGAAAAATCTTAAACAGAACCAAAGATAAGCAGTAATGTAGAGTAATTTCTACCAGTTAATGAAATAGATAGATAATAGGTAGATTTAAATCTTAGTTATTTACATCTATGCTGCTCTGTTAGGCCAACTTCCAAAATATATGTGATGCAGATATGAAGTGGTGATGGAGTTTTCCATTATTGAGCTGTAAATTCACAGATGGAATATGCAATATTTTTTACCTTGTCAAGAGAGCTAAGTAAGCTACGGACAGGAAGGGCATCTGCCGGTTATGTGTTTGATCTCATGAACCAAAAGATTACGAAAAAAAAAAAGAATAGGGACGTAGAAGAGAAAGTTTTGGTGAGAGGGCTCAACTCTTTCCACAAAAGTTCAAATACCTGTGAAAGCATTCAAGAAGACTGGGATTTTTCCCTGAATGCAGCAGCTGACAGAGACTAAGAATCAAAGAAACCTTAACGTTTAGCACTTGCATGCACAACTTCTGCATGTGTAGGCATCCAATACTCATATAAATAAGTATACATCTTGGATAACATTGACCTTTTGAAATTCATCGCCATCAACATCACCACCACAAAGCATTATCCATTAAACCCAAGGTATCTGGCTAGTAGATTATTGTGTTCTGAAGATTTAGGAAATAGTTGAACTTCAGTTTTCAGCCCCACTAGGGAATTCAGAATCTTCTCTGCATCAGTTATGAAAATTACTATGTAACTAATCACTATGTAGTGCCTGAACTTCACTCTCAATGTTCCCAGTAAAAGATGCACCATCACAATAGCGTATTCTCAGTCTGTTCCAGTTGCTCAAAGGGAACAATAAACTCCCTGGTTCAGATGTTAATCGGGTGTTAGCATCTCCATTTTCGAAGTTTAAATAGTGGAGAAGAAGCAAACCTACTTCAGATTGTAGAAGCGATCGTAACAGTCTGCAGAAGAAAAAGAAATGATCAAACCATTCAAAACAAGAGAAAAGAACAGGGGGTGGAAGGAAATGGGAGGCCGAGGAGTGCAACGTGAACAATACCAGTGGCGGCAGCGTTGCTAGGAAGGACATGGAGAGCGTCGTCGCAGACCCCGGGTTCGGCGACCTTCACGAGCACCCACGTGAGCAGCTCCCTGCTCTGCCCATCCATCCTCACCCCGACCACCACCGTCCTCCCACTCTCGACGCTCTCTCCCGCGTCCCCGACGGCACAGCAGGCGTCTCCGCCCCTCGCCGACCTACCCCACTCAGCTGCCTTCTCCTCGCTCTTCCCGGCGTCTCCACCTCTGCCCGCTTCCCTTCCGATCGGCGAGGCGTTGGAGACGATTTGCTTTCCCACTGCTGCTGGTGTTGGTGGAGGGGGTGGTGCGCAGGGAGGGAGGGGTCCGGGGGGGGGGTGTTGGCGGGTGGAGGGGTTGGTGGCGTGGTGCGCAGGGAGGGAGGGGTGTCCAGGATGGGGGTAGGCGCAGAGAGGGAGTCGAGATGGAGGTGTTGGCGCGGCGGAGGGGGCCGGGGTGGGGATGTTGACGGGGGAAGGGGGAAATTTTTTTGGAGATTTGGCGCCTAGGGGAGGGGGATTAGTTTGGAAATGTAGGGGTTTTAGATTTAGTATTTAAAATATGTTTTAAGTAAATATATTATTATTATTTATAATATTAAGATATATTATTAGTTAAATATTATATTTATATTATTCATATTTAAAATATTAAGATCTTAACTATTATATTTAAAATATTAATTAAAATGAAAGATAAATTAAAATAAAAAATATATTATAAATTATATATATATATATATATATATTACAGAGAGCTAGGTCGCTTCGTCGGTTCTTATCGCCAAAAAATGGAACATCTAGCTTGAACCATGTGTACGTAGCAAACATATATGTCACTGTGACGATGTTAGACATGTATTGTCAAGTAAATTGTAAAATCAGAAATAAGAAAAGTCAAGTAAACAAATTTCTTCCTTGTAGTTCTTAGGAAGTAAGAATTTCTCATGTATTGAACAGTTCAATAGATATTGAGTTTCAAATGCTCACATGTACACTATCTGAAACCAGATAGCTACAAATTTTTAGCATATACTTTAGGTGCAATGCTACACCAGACCATTCACACTCCCATGGGCACAAGTACTTTTGGGTGCTCCTCTTAGGACCATGTCAGGGCCCTTTTATTGGCTCATTGTAAATTCATGAGAGATCTAGCTACAGATCCCAAGTTCTAGACATTACAAGTGAAATTTCAAGAACATGAGATAAGCAAATCGAGTAAGAACTGATACGTGAATACATTATAAATCACTTTTTAGAAGAAGGAGTAGCTTAATAAATATTTCAAGTAAATCTGAAATTAATTAGTGTATCATAGTTCATGTAAAAGTTATTTCAAGTTCGAATTCTAATTAGCAGGGTGTGTCGACCTAGAATATGGGTGTGTCGACCTAAGTCACTGGAGACAGGAGTTAAGTTGATTTGAAAACAGAGTGTGTCAACCTAAATAAAAGAGAGTGTTGACACTCTGAAGGATAGTGTCAACTCTCTACAAGGTATAGGTCGATATTATGAAGGAATAGGTCAACACTATAAGGGATAAAATCGGTCAACACTACTGGATAGATAATGGTGACACTACTGGATAGATAGTGTTGACACTACTGGACGGATAGGTCAACACTACTGCATAGATATATAGTGTTGACAATACTGGATAAAATAGTGTTGACACTACTAGATAGATAGGTGAACACTACTGGATAGATAGTGTTGACACTACTGGACAGATAGTGTTGACACTACCACTGTTTCCAAAACACAGTCGGAAGAAAAGAAGAAGAATAAGAATCCTTCACAAGAACACTTACGTAAGACATGAGTATTAGCTAAAACACGTATACAAGAGACCAAAAAGTATACCTAATAATCTTTATGACATGCAAATCAAGGGGTAAATATGATAGATACTCATATTCAAGATCCTAACCAAAGATGGAGACATGAAGGAAAGGAGATACAGAAATATTCCTACATGATGATCACACAATTCCAGAAATCATATAGTAGCCTTTAAAAATGAAACTTCAGATGAAACATTTGTTTTTCATTTATATTAACTGAAGTTCTTGACTTATAAACTTGATTAAAGATCAAGAAAAAAACTTATTATCTTAAAGGTAATGTGAAGGTACCTACCTTACACCTTATTTCCTTCTTCTTTATTTCCAGAAAACCAAGTTAGCTCGTTTTTCCTTACGCGAAAACTCCTCCCTTCCTGGCGTTTATTCCTCTCCCAATGCTTCCACCGCCAACCCCTTTCTATGTACTCTTATATATATATATGTATATATATATGCTTGCACATGCATATAAATACTTCCACACTCTCCCACGTAGCTATTTATCTCATCATTACCTTCACTTTCTTTTAAGACCTTACACACTCCCATGTGACACTAATTAACAAGCACGTACACTTCACGTATATATATGCATGCAAAAAATTTATCCATTTCGTTGACATTATTTTATCTTTTCTTTTAACACACACACACACACACACACATATATATATATTTATACTAATAAATATATACATTTTTACACATACATGCCACTACCTACACATGTTCATATTTAGATGCAGGTTAAATCTTACGTAAACAAGTTACGTAACTAGATTACTATATATTCATTTAATTAGGTCTCTTTGGAACCTTAATTTAATATGTAAATGACATCCAAATAAAATAAAATTTCAACCATTGTCTAATTACAATGTGGTAAGTTTATGATAATTTTTATTTAAAATTTTACTGAAAAAATATTTATCAAGTATAAATTGTCCTAAAAATAGATAAATCATATTTACCTCATTACCCGTGCATCAAAAATTTTCAATATCCACATTTTTGGTATCAACATATTTTTTTGATAATTATGGTAATTTCAAACTAAATTTCATTACCAAAATCCAGTGACACCTTGTCAGTGTACATATATGCAGAAATGGTAACGACATGAAATAATATAAATCTTTAAATGATTTTCTGCTGTAAATATGCTAGGGGCTTCATACTTGGTATTAATTTGAGATGTCACAAAATTTTCTTACATCATTGAGAATTTGTGATTGAAATAAAATTAGTCATCATTCGGTTCTCAAATATAGAGACCGAAATAAATCAGTCCCTATTCGGTCCCAAATATAGAGACCGAAATAATTCGGTCCCTATTCGGTCCCTATTTAGGAACCGAATAGGGACCGAATTATTTCGGTCCCAAATAAACCCTAAACCCTAAATCCTATTCGGTCCCCAAATATAGGGACCGAATTAAATCAGTCTCTATATTTGGGACCGAAATAATTCGGTCCCTATTCGGTCCCTAAATAGGGACCGAATTATTTCGGTCTCTATATTTGGGACCGAAATAATTCGATCCCTAAATAGGGACCGAATAGGGACTGATTTTTAATCGGTCTCTAAAGCATTTATTTAGAGATCGATTCATTGCAGTGACAATTCGGTCACTAATTAGGGACCGAATAGGGACCGAAATATTTCGGTCTCTATTACCGTTTTTTCTTGTAGTGTATACAACATGAAAGGAAAGGTGAGATCATGGGGGGAACGAACCTGGGGGTGGTTTTTAAACCCCTTGGGTTGTGGGAAAATGTGGCAAGGAAAATGGAAATGTGTTCCTATCTAAGAAAGCAAATATCATGCATGAAAGGAGAAATGAGGAATAAAAGGAAGAAAGAGCCCAATAGGGGCGACTCCCTGGCATTGTATGGTGTCCACAAATGACGTAGAAGCTCTTGAAGATGTAGGGGTCGCCTCCCTCACGCACCAAGCTCCATGGATGAGGAAAAGTGCATGGCTTGATGAAGAATATGTGAGAAAATGAGAGGGCAAGAGAGGATCACGAGCTAAGTCCAGGTCAAGGAAAATTTCGGCAGCACTTCGTGATTAAAATAGGGCTCCCCCTCCTCTGAAGGAGAGGCCTTGCTTATATAGTCTAGGAGAGAGAAAATTCCTATTTTTTAATGATAATGACCCAAATAAAAGAGATATATCCATCTAAATCCGTATGGGAGAGTCCAAGGGGGTTCCTATGGAGTCCCACAACCCCAAACCGCACTCAGGTGGGTTGGGAGGTTGCATGGGATGATGATAAGGCCAATAGAGGATAAAGAGGAGGTGGTTGCGGAGGCGCACGCGGCTGTTGTCGCGACGGATCGTAGGGGTGCGATAGGCACGAACGCGATGGCCAGAAGGGGCGCGACAGAGAATCCACGTGCATGGATATGCATGGCCTGTCGCGACGGCCAAGGGGGGCGCGACAAGGCTAACGCGGCACCTCGACCCATCGCGTTATGGAAAATGATTATTCTCGAATTATTGGCCAATTATATGAGAGAATAATGGGTATTTAAGGCACATGGACTCTTTCAAAAGGATAATGGATGGGATATCATGAAAATTGGGCTTTTAATGGGCTCCAAGCAAGGATAATGGTGGGCTCAAGGTGAGTGACGAACTTGGGGCTCAATAAGATAACAAGAAATGTGGTTCAACTTGCAAGCCAGAATCGGGTGTCTAAAGATTTGCCCCTCCTTGGTTTCCACTTTGCAAGCGAGCGAAGCGAAAGTGTAGCAAAGGTGTCATGAAATAACGATGAAGCGGAGATGATGTAGAGTGGACTGAAAAATGGGAACCAAGGTAAAGAGACACCCGATCTAATTAACAAGCAATTGGAATCTTCTTGAAAGCCCCGAGTTAGCTGCTCGAGCAGAATGCAAAGAAAACACAAGTCTGGACGAGAAGGAAGAAAGAAAAGGACGATCAACCCCTCGATTGAGAGGTACCCTAGCCGATTGGCCTGCAGGTTTCATTTTGGAGGGACATGTGCGTGCCAGGCAGTAACACAAACTCTATCCTAAGAGCGGTTCGCAACCAAAATGGATCAAAAGGAACAAGGATGAAAATCATATAGGAAATTCAGACAGGGAAATTCTTGACAGACTGGCAAGAACAACTCACTCGGAGGCAAACCTTCCGATTTAGAGTGGAATAGGATTTCTTATTCATAACATGAAGAATGGTTGGGCACTCAACAAGGGCTCACTATTAGCGAGGGATGAGTCGTGATAACTCGAAGTCCTACATGATGCATGCTGGGCTAAAGGAAAAGAAAACATTAAATCAAACGCAAAGAAAGGAGAAAATATAAAATATAACAAGGATAATATTACTAAGCTAGACAAGAATGGGCCAAGAGACTACCTGCAACCGCAGTGTAGGCCTGAATCCATCGTTCCGAAACTTATCTAACCCAACGGCCTATCCAGAGATTAGCAATGTGCACCTAGATCATCACTGTTTTTGATAAAGGGGAACTCAGATCCCAGAGCATGTTAAGAACCAGCTGATCCTTGAAACGATATAATAAGTAATATACCATATAGTCATGCAAGAGAATAGGGATAGAGATACTTACCTGACTTACCTGTGACATTCCCTTTTTTGTGATTTTTCAATTTTCTGATTTTTTTTTGGTAAGCAATTTAAGTAAATAAACACAATAACGACAAATATATACATACAAACAATAAAAAACATAAACAAATCATGTATAAACATATAAAGACACACTAGATAGAAATGCGACACATATGGGGGTCGCAACTATGTCGCGGCGCCCTAGGTGATCGCGACCTTGACGTGCTGTATCGCGGCATCGCGACACCAGACCGCGAGATAAACACAGAAAACTCCGTCTTTATCCTCATCTAAGCCTATCTACTCTTCCATTAGGACTCCTACACCTACCCTACTGCAACTCTATCACCTAGGTACGGGTTTGGGTTGGATTAGCTCCCTTAGGGCTCTATAAATAGGGCTGTAGGGGACCTAAATTCGCAGCTCTCTCTCTCTCTCTCTCTTCCTCTCTCTCAATTTTCTCTTTCTCAAGCCATGAAGAGAGGATTTCCTTCCCTCCAAGCTGAACCCCATCCCTATGGGGGTCCTAAGGTGGCTCGGGAGTCCCACGTCGAGCTGCTGCGACTCTCCTCTGTGCCCGGGGACATTTGCACGCGGCCGGATCTCCAAGTAAGCAACTTTCTCTCTCTACTAGTTCGTCTTCTCTCTCTTCTAGTTCTTCTTCTTCCCCCTCCTAGTTCAACCCATCTTTTTATCTTGCTGCCATTCTAGATCCTCCCGGACCAAAGGAGATTTTCCAAAGTCCCCTGGTTGGCGGCTATGATAGACTTGCTTCCCTTGGCATCTAACCGTCACCTGTGTGAGTGGGGGCTCTCAAGGTGCTTGTTCTGGTGAAGCAATACCACAAGATCGTGCATGTGTGGGACAGCCTTACTGCATTGGTGGAGCTGTGGCACCCCCAGACACATACGTTCATCTTCACCACATTCGAGGCTACCATACTGCTAGAGGAGCTAGAGTTGATGTTGGGGCTTCCAAAGTACAAGAGAGGAGAAGAGTATGGCCTCTCCTACACTATGGCTCCTATCGATGCGTGGGGCATACTCGGGGAGATCACCACCAAAAAGACGGATTTGTACACTATGACCAGCCGCACGCACATCCACCTTCTCCCTATCTCCCAGTGGATCATCTCCCAATGCAAGCGCAAGACTGGGAACTACCTTGCCATAGCAAAAGCCACCGCCATCTGCATCTGCGATGTCATTCTTTTCCCAGCGGAAGACTGTCTCCTTTCGTTCCCCAACCTGAGCACTATCAACTGCATATCAGAAGGTATGAGCATCTCACAGGCCGTCTTGGGTTATCTATATGCTGGTCTTTCTTCTGCAGCCACCAGCGGGCCTTTCTTCGGCTCCGTCATTACTCTCGAGCTTTGGATGGGGATGCACATTCAATTCCGGGTGATGGACAACCTCTCCACTCAGTGCAAGAGCATGATGCACCACCATTTAGCTTTCGTGGGCGCACCTCTCTATATGACACCTCAAGCATGGTGCAAGACTGCGCAGGTAAAGGGGCTGAAGGAATGGCGCAACTACTTCAAGACAATGACGGTGGCGAACTTCGACATGCGCCCGCACTTGCTCTACCACACAATGATCCGCCTGCCTCAGTGCACCGGATTAGCTTTGTGGCTCATAGGAGATGAGGCATTGGTTCTGTACAACCTGGACCGCTGCCACCTTCAGTGCGGGGCTGCACGCACGGTGATGCCACTTCTCTCTCACTTCCCGCACATTCAAACACGTAAGCGGAATGATGACCAAGATGGACGGGACGTGAGGAGCGCCATTGTTCATTGGGAAGGATGTGCTATGAGCCTCCTCCAGGCTGAGGTGATGGAGGATGAGGACGTGACCCGAGAGTACCTCGAGACATTGAAGAGGGTTTGCCCAATTGTATCGAGAGGATCTGCTTGAGATAGATTTGATCTGATTTAATTTAGGCATGGTATCAGATGGTAATTAGGGTTAGAAAGAAGGTTTGAATGATTGTAGGGGTAATTAAGACTTGTATTTAAGCATTTAAATCAATAAAAGTAGGATTTTATTTTGTGTGCACTGTGCTCTGTTGATGTAGCGACCACCACAAAGGTCGCCTCAAGGTCGCAACGAGGCGGCAGGTCGCGACATGAACGCGTCCTACCTAGCTGTCACGACCAGAATGCGACATCCATGACGGTCGCGACATAAACTGACTATTCAAAAATGCAGAAACCCCCCTCTTCCTTGCTCTTTACACTCACGACTTCTTCTCTCCTTCTTGCATCCGACGAACTTGGCAATCCTTCTTGCACTCTCCTTCTCTGCAACCTCTCTCACCGTCCACTCCCTCTGTCTCTCTCTCTTCCAATCTCCCCCCTCTCGGTTAATGGAGGGAAGTGGCGGTGGCGGCAGTGGCGGTGGCGACAGTGGAAGGGGGAAGAAGAAGATGGTGAAGCGGTCCTCCAGGAAGCCCGAGGCGCCTTCACCGGCGACAGAGGAGGCGCCGGAAGTGGAGATGGCGGATGAAGAGATGCCCCCGGTGCTGGACCTGGAGGCGGCGGCCATGGCTCACGAGGTGGCCATGAAAAAGGTAAGCTCTCGACCCTTAAAACTTTGAATGAGTGGGTGGATGAGGTGGGGAGGCCCCCTAGAGGGCGGATGTAGGGCAAGATGCCCAGAGAAAGAGACCCCGGATAGGATTAGCTCCGGTCAGTCATTGCCTGAGAACACGACGGGCCGCACCGTCATGATACTAGCCGTCGCGACGGGGTCAGAGGCCGCGACCTGGTCACGGTCACGGGGGCGGTCGCGACCATGCCGCGACGCATCGAGGCGTCACGACAAGGTCGTGGCCCACAGGGCCAGCGCGACCTCAGCTGAGCAACCAAACAGGGCATGGTTAAACTATTTAAAAGATTGAATTGTGCTTGCAGGGAGAAATGAGGGCTCGGGTTTGTTGGATCGTAGTCCTGGTGGTCTACCTAGCCTTCCCTAGCTTTCAGAGAGAGAGACTGGATGACATGGGGTTTGGGGAAATTTTGAGAATGGAGAGGATGAGGGCAGATGCCCCTCTCACCCAGGCCCTGCGTAGCAGGTGGGACATGGAGGCGACTACCTTCGTGTTTCTATGGGGACATATGATCCCCATCCTAGAGGATGTTAGCAGGATCACAGGTCTGAGGGTATATGGTAAGCCAGTGAGTGGGTTCACCTACCCATGTTACAGAGAGTTGGCCCGCAGACTGCTGGACCAGACTGTAGAGCAGAGGTCATCCCTTATCCCTAGAGTGAGGCTACAGGAGAGTCTAGGACTCTATGAGACTGGCAGGAAGATGGCTGAGTCAGTGGACGAGCAACTGCTGAGGCTGACGAGGGACTACGAGACCCTAGATAGTGAGCCAGGGGCTCAAGCAGACTTGGACCTACGCCGCTTCATCATGTTCTTTCTTGGTAGACTTCTGTTTGCCATGAGGGGCAACGCGGTCAACTGCTGGTTCGTGCCCCTTCTAGAGGATTTGGACCAGGTGGAGAGTTATGTGTGGGGAGCGGCATTCCTGGCGCATCAGTTTGACAGCTTGGGCTCCTCCGACCAACAGACGTCCATCAGTAGGTTCTTCCCTTTTCTTCAGGTACAATTTACTTCTCCTTCCCTCTTTACTTAAACTGCCCTTCGATACTAATCGTGAACTAACTGCACCTTCACGTTTTCTTGCCGGCTTGGGCCTACCTCCACCTCCCCGCCCTGAGGAGGGGGACCTTGGAGCGACCGAGCCTTGTGACCATAGCTCGGCACTGGGTGCCGTGTCCTGACACGCACCCCCAAGGGGACCAGCTGGCGTCCCTTCAGGATGCGATTGATCTCTACCCTTAGCAGGATGTAAGTATTCTACCCTTCTCTGAGTTCAATTGATTTTGCATTAAGTTCATGGTTACTAATGTGACGTATTTTGATGTGCAGGTGGTGTGGCAGCCATTCCTAGAGGAGGGGAGCGAGGGATAGCCTTGGTTGGAGTTGGCCCGCCTCTACTTTGGTAGGACGGTGTGGATCCATGCTCTCAACCTTGTGCTACCTCTTCACCTCTATGTGACTCAGAGGTCGCTCGGCCTCTATCAGAGTGTTGTGGAGTTTCCCAACTGAGGCCGAACCCCTAGGCCGGGTCGGAGCTTCTGGGGACTCCATGACATGAATGATTGGCGCGTGAGGGCCCATGAGCAGATAGACGACTGGGAGCATAGAGGCCGACGAGTTAGGTCCGAGGCAATGTCGGATGACGCATACCTACAGGCATTCGCCTTGAAATACGGGGCGAGGGTCTATAAGGGCGCGAGGCGACAGGTAGATCTCTAAACTTAAACCCTATGAACTGTTTCTTATTGAATCGAGCTGACAGTTTTGGAATAAATTGCAGGTGGGCATTACTGGGGAGATTGCTTCACTCTGGGCTTTGCTGCACTTAGCGGTGTAGGACCAGCAGGTAGCGCAGAAGGAGACGGAGCAGCTAGTAAGTACTTACTCAGAGTTCGATAGCTTACCATTTTTTAGTTGATTGGGAAACTAACAAGTGTTGCATGTGCAGCGTGCGGAACTAGCGAGGGTAATGAGAGCACAGGCCGGTGCATCCTCCACTAGAGCAGCAGTGGGGAGCTCCCAGTTGGACCTTGCTGACCATCTGGCGAGGGCAGTGAGGAAGTCCGAGGAGGCGGAGGCGGAGCTGACAGAGCGAGTAAGCATGACCTTGATTTTTAATTGAATTTGATTTAGATCTTGGCATGTGTCATGTTTTCACAGGTGACTGAGCTGAAGACTGCCACCGGCCAGATGACCCACTGGTGAGGGCAGGCGGAGACGTCCGCAGCAGAGGTGGTTTGACTGCACGCGCAGACGGACGAGATGACTAGCGAGTTGGCGAGGTTACGTGCGCAGGGGCCGGCCGCGGATCAGGTTGAGCTGGCTCGATTGCACTCCGAGCTGTTCGCATAATAGGCTGTGGCCCAGGAGCTCTGGGGTATAGTGACAACCATAGGCCAGGCCCAGAGTAGGAGTGGAGTGAGTGGGGCGAGTGGCGCCTCCGTGGCACAATTCTTAGCAGGTTCCTCCAGTGACGGAGGAACGAGGAGGAGTAGGGATGCTTGGCAGGACAGAAGAGTGCCCGGAGTGGTAGGGTGGTGGTGAGATGCCACCTCCACCCGATAGGCAGAGGGATCCGGGGAAGGTGGTGGTGGACAGTGAGGAGCTTGTGAGCCACCTCCCCCTTATCTTTGTACATGATGTTTATTTTTAGTGGATATTTTATTTCTATGACATTGTTTGTGAAATGAATAGATTTGCAATTGACACAAGTGTAAAATGAGATCCGAATGAAAGAGAGAGGGAAAGAGAGGGCACACTGAGTACACACACCGTTGCGCTTGTTCCCAAGTACCCTGCCCCTGCACACATAGCAAACAGTTAGATCTGTTCTCTGGCTCAGCCCCCTGCGCTAAGTGAGGAATGATTTTAGCTTGTAATTGTCAAGGGGCTAAGCCTTATCAAATAGGCGGCACATAAATGAAAATAATGCATGGTAAATGAAAGCGATATGTACATCTATTTTTTTTTGGATTTTTGAGATTTTTTATTATTTTTTTTTTAGATTTGGGAGTTTTCTAAAAATTTTGGATTTTGGATTTTCTGTTTTTTTGGATTTAGGGATTTTCAACATTTTAGGATTTTGGGATTTTTTAAATTTTTTTAGATTTTGGAATTTTCTATTTTTTTTTTTTAGATTTCCTAATTTTTTGGATTTTGGGATTTTCTATAGCAACACCTTCTGCACTTGAGAGATCAGCTAGGATTTTCATCTTCCATCTTAAGCTTTTTTTTTTTTGGCGAATACCTAGAAGAGGTAGAAGGAGAGTGCTCACCCCCTCAAAGAAGGGATAAGGCTACCCTCCACCACCACACAACTCCCAGGGAAATTTTATTATAACAATGATATCATGAGTACATTAGGGCCTAATGGAGGAAACCCTGCCTTATCAAGACGGCAAGGTCCCTTACAGAAGGGGGAAGATCTGCCCAAGATGACCAGAATTACAAGAAACTGTAGAGGAACAACCAAAGTTAGCGAGAGCATCCGCAACCTGATTGGCCTCCCTAAAGACATGACAAATAGAAACATGGGGAGACTGACACTTAGATAAATGTCATTGACAGGAAAGGCAAGCCTCCAAGGACAAAGAAATCGCCCCTTGATGATTTGCACTAGAACCAAAGAGTCTGACTCAATCAAAGACTAGTAACACCATGGGCGCAACACAAAGTGAGCCCATCCCTTAATGCTAGCGTTTCTGTCTCCAGGCTGGAACGAATCTGGGGATAGCGGTGGGCAAAGGAAAATATAACATCCCCATGATCATTCCGGAGAATACCACCACTTGCTGCAATACCCGTAGAATGCTTGAAGGCGCCATCAACATTGAGCTTGAACCTCCCCGTTGGGGGAAGTAACCATCTGACAATCTTTGGAGAATGATTAGGAGACTGGTGAAGATGAATCCCCCACTGAGATAAGTACCTAAGCTGAGCTGGTGGTAGGTCTTTCAGAGCAAGCAAAGAAGCGCTAATAGCATCCTGCACTTTCATCTGAACTTTAAACAGCACCTGAGGGCTGGACATAGGAACAGAGTCATATCTGGCACGGTTCCGACTGCACCATAATTCCCAAATGACAGAAAGGAAAATAAATCGAGCTAGCTTCCCCAAGGAAGTACAACCAAAGTGACCAGACAAGAAGTTGATAGTTCCATGCGCTGCATTTAGGACTGTCAGATTATAAAACTAGAGAATATCAAAGAGAGACCCCCACACATCCTTAGCCACATTACTATGAAAAAACAAGTGTGTACCAGATCCAACACTAGGGAGAGAGCAACAAGAAGACATGGAGCACAGAGGGATACCACAGCACTCCAGGACTTCATCAGTAGGCACATAGCCCTTCACCAGATGCCATCAAGGATAGACCATTTCAAAGGGATGGCGGGGCTCCACAACTTGTCCCATCCAGCTATGATGACGCCTTGAGAAAGTTCCCGCACAGAGGAGGAGGTGAAAATGCCATCTGGATTTGGACACCAAATCCACTTGTCTATATCCCCATGAACACAATAGAGTTGTTTAAGACCATTGCCGGGCAATATTGATGGGCCAACATCAGATGATGACCCCCAGGCTCATGAACAACTTGCTTAACAAATAAGTCTTCCATCTTACGCTTATTAAAACATCTTCTAGGCACAGTGTGCATCAATACTTGGCTTCCCTAAGGGTGATTACCCCTGGTCACCAGTGTTCCTTCACAGACCAGTGAGGGGAGGTCTGATCATTAGTGAGGGTAGGAAGATTTAAAGGGATAAGACTTAGTGTCGGTGCTTAGGACAATACTTGATTGACTCGCATGGGTGCATCGCACATGGATTCCGTCTGTGCCCAGAGACTTTATGGTCATTGCGTTTATTTGGGGCATGCGTACGATCGAGCTTAAGGGCGGCCCGCGGGGAACTATACTGCCACTCTTTGCCATGCCCCTATTCTTATTTTCGTTCATTTGTTGCTCTTTTGTTATTTCTTTCTTTTTGAACCGACTGTCCCTCTTTGAGACTTTATTCGCACATGGTCCACACCCTCACTTGTCTACAAGTTACATCCCTTTTGCCCCTAAACCTTGTCCAAGTAATAAGAGAGCAGACCTTCACTCCCCAACACTAGGGCTAAGTCGAATACTTTTGACTAAGGCAAATTCACCATAGGTTGTCGTGTGTGTTGTGTTGACTGAACCTAGAAATTGTCTGATAGCATACAAATGGGTGTGAAACTCACAGCTGTTAATATTCTTTTGCAAAATGGTGTCGCCATTGAAAATCTTTTATTAAGGTAGAATCTTTTAAGGTACAACCCATCCACGGTTGAGAAGAGCTCCTCACCATCGGCATTGACTAGCCTATACGTGTTCCGGGTACACTTCTTTTATGACGTACGTCCCGTCCCCAATTTGCTTGAAATTTTGACCTAGGACCTCCAGGTTTTATAAAAATTCATTTCAAGACCATGTCACCTTCTTGGAATTTGCGTTCAA